>CM064567.1:11999618-12104618 GCA_032716605.1 Paralithodes platypus
TAAAGACCAAGAAACTCCGAACTACGGTTATTTCAACTTGAGAAGAAAGACGAAATGTAGACCCAGCAAGAAGATGGCGAGATTTAGTGTGTGTGTGTGTGTGTGTGTGTGTGTGTGTGTGTGTGTGTGTGTGTGTGTGTGTGTGTGTGTGTGTGTGTGTGTGTGTGTGTGTGTGTGTGTGTGTGTGTGTGTGTGTGTGTGTGTGTGTGTGTGTGTGTGTGTGTGTGTGTGTGTGTGTGTGTGTGTGTGTGTGTGTCAATATTTTCCTGGCGAGCGGTAGCGAGCCAGCATATATATATTTTTGTTTTACAGGAAGCTAAATTTGTACATTTTTCGATAGAAAAATGTTTCCGGCGAAGCCGGAGTTCTCCATACAATGCTGGCTCGCTATCGCTCGCCAGGAAGAAATCGACACCTGGATGGGGATATACGTCTTAAAACAGTTGGCTCAATGGGGCCAAATGGATACAAGCCAGAGAAAGAGAGAATAGGAGAGAACCAAAACAGGTCACTCCCCTTAAGGAGTTTTCTCCTGACCCCCTTCTCCCTCATCTTTAGATACACTAGTTAAGTTAATTTAAGAAGTTCACGCCCTAGATTATACACTCTCTATTTAAAAGCAAGTTCGCGCCCAAAAAATCAATCCAGATAGTTATAATTCCATAAAGAAAAAACATAGGTGGTCCACGACTTCTTATGAGTGGGCTAGGGAGTGTGGGGCATGCGGGTGTACAGTCGCGCTAATAAATTATATATATATTTTTTTTTTGCATAAATTATGTAGTTTATCTATGAAATAAAATTGATTGATCGATTGATCGAGTGTACAGTCGCACTAATAAATGACGTCTCGGCACCAAGTATGTTTTGATCAATATTAATTGGTATCAGCAATATCTAAGTTTAACTTTTTCATATCGAGTGAAATATACAAACTTATTCCTACACTGCCCCACCCTATTCAACATCTGACCTACATGAATACAGCACAGAGCAAGCCAAACGTAATGACAGCTGAATCATGACTTATTAGCGCGACTGTACAACTGCTTCATCTATCTACAGTACACCTGTCTATGTAACTCGTGTGTAATCATCGTTTTCTGTAGCAATTAAGGGGAGACGGTCGTTTTTCTGGTCCTCTTTCTCCCTCGTGTTTAGTCCCATTATTTTTTAGATTTGTCTACGTTCGAACCATTTTTTGGCCGATTTTAAGACCTTTCGTCCCATTTCGTTATACAGTACAGTAACTTATAACAATTCCTGGACCCCTGTAACAATAACCATCTGGATCGAATTTTGGATCGAACTTACGTTTCAATAAATAGTATGTATAGTTGTGTAGTAGATGTACAGTCGAGGTTAATAAGTGTTGTCAGATACTTCACAAAGTTTGGGACACTGACTAATACTCTGAGGGATAAGCACCTTTCTCAGTAACTATAAAGATACCAATAACACTTGTTGAGCGAAAACCACTGGAATCTATGACAACACTTAACCCTTTCACGCACATATGACGCAGAGGTTGCCAGATTAGCAATAAGAAATAGAGTTCTCTCACTCTTATAATTACCTCTCTAAAATTAGTTTTCTGCTCACAGCTAACTCAAAGACAACTGCAGAGGTTGAAGTAACTAAACTAATGGTTTCTAAATACCCCTGATGGTAACAAAGGTTTAAAGTATCCCCAATAGGCTCAAAATCGCGTCATATGTCGGAGAGGGTTAATACCCCTGATCGTACAGATAATTATATTCATATACTCGTTTCCAGAGGTTTACATCCATAATCAAAAATAGGTGAGGACCACGATTTGTTTAAGGGGAGATTTCCACTTGAGGGATTTTTTTCTTCACCCCTTTCTCCCTCATGTTTAGCCCCATTGTTGTTTTAGATTTTAAGACGTTCGCCCCATTAGTTTGGCGATATTAAGAACTTTCACCCCAATTATGTCACTTTTAAGAACTTTCGTGCCATTTAGGTGTCGATTTTTTCCTGGCGAGCGATAGCGAGCCTGTAATTTTAGAGGAACCGGCCTTCGGCCGGGACATTTTTCTACCGAAAAATTTACAAATTTATCTTGAAAGGGGGTCATGGGGATGTAATTCCAAGCTTGATGGAAGTCTAGGAAACACTAAAAACCTCCCCTTAATGAGTGACTGTACGGTAGCGCTAATAAGTCATGTCCCATCTGCCATTACGTTTGACTCGCTTTGTGCTGTTGTGCTGTCTGTCAGATGTTGAATAGGGTGGCTAAGTGTAGGAACATGTTTGCATATCTCACTCAAAACGAATAAATCAAGTTTTAGATATTGTTGATACCAAGGATTGATCAAAATATACTTGATGCCGAGACATCACTTATTTGATCGACTGTACTGTATTCCTACTGGAGTTTCAGCATGCAATAATATTTGATATTAATATGCAGGCTTCGAAACTGCATAGTAAATCGTAGGCTTGTGCGTGCCTTGATAGTGTAATACATAAGTGCGCGGAATTTCGATGTGAGTGTCCTAAGTTCGAGTCCTTGGAGTGACACATATATTTGTTGATTTCATTAATTGAGTTATAGAGTGAAGTTGGTTGGTGAAAACAAATATAATTATCTGGTCCACGTCCTAGCCGAGTTGCAACAGGGTAATAATAATAATGGTACTTGTAAGCTTCAGGCCGAGCACATAACAGAGTATTTGTGATGTGTTAAGGGGGTGTATTTAGTTTGTTCCCTAGACTTCCATCAAGCTTAAATTACACCCCCTTGAGTCCCTTTCAAGATAAATCTGTAAATTTTTCGGTAGAAAAATGTCCCGGCCGAAGGCCGGTTCCTCTTAAATTACAGGCTCGCTATCGCTCGCCAGGATAAAATCGACACCTGAATGGCAAGAAAAAAATGAATATGGGGTGAAAGTTCTTAAAATCGCTAAACTAATGGGGCAAACGTTTTATAATATCAAAAGCAATGGGGCTAAACATGAGGGAGAAAGGGGTCAAGAAAAAAATCCCTCAAGTGAAGATCTCCCCTTAACACGGGATGGGAGGGCTATAATAATTATTTTGTGTCGATTATTTCATCTGTTTATAATTTTGTTTAGTTTCCTCCCTAGACCTCCATCATTTCATCTATATATTATTGGTTTTTAGTTCCCTCTCTTGACCACCATCACACCTAAAAAAAAAAAAACATCCATTAGATCCCCCTTCGATATGAAGTTGTACATTTCTCGGTAGAAAAATGTTCCGGCCAAAGGTCGGTTCTTCCAAATTTACAGGCTCACTATCTTTTTTTTCTTTTTTTTTTTGGCAATTTTAGTATTTAAGACCTTTCGCCTTATTTCTTGGCCAATATGAAGTCCTTTCGTGTTGTTTAGGGTTCCCTGGCGAGAGACGTTAATTGGGGAGGAAACGGCCTTCGGTCGGGACATTCTTCTACCGAAAAATGTACAAATATATGTCTAAGTGGGGCTTTGGTATTTTATCTATTTGTATTATTCTCTGCATGTATTTATTATATATATACTATCTTTGTAATGTAAAGCTTAATAGAAGGCTAGGGAACCCCCCCCCCCCCCTCTCCTCTGTAACTTACGGTGGTGGAGAGAGAGAGAGTGAGTGAGTGAGTGATAGAGAGTGAGTGAGTGATAGAGAATGAGTGAGTGTGTGTGAGTGAATGTGAGTGAGAGAGGCGGCTGTTCGGGGCAAGTATTGTTGGGCAGGAGTCGCGGGGGCAACATTCTCCTCCCGGCTCCCTGGAATGGTCGGGAATTCCAGCGGTGGCATTCTGATCAAGGGGCCGGGGAAGCCTTCTGTCGGACCAATCCAACCGTAGGGCTCAATTTCTCCGGCTGATTCCGTTGACGAGTGAGAGTACGTTTTTCTTCATTGACGATACAGTACGTTTTCTTCATTGACGAGTGAGATAGTTACGTTTTCTTCATTGACGAGTGAGCGTACGTTTTCTTTATTGACGAGTGAGAGTTTACGTTTTCTTCATTGACGATAGAGAGTTACGTTTTCTTCAATGATGATAGAGAGTACGTTATCTTCAATGACGATAGTACGTTTTCTTCAATGACGATAGTACGTTTTCTTCAATGACGATAGTACGTTTTCTTCAATGACGATAGTACGTTTTCTTCATTGACGAGTGAGAGTACGTTTTCTTTATTGACGATAGTTACGTTTTCTTCATTGACGAGTGATAGTACGTTTTCTTCATTGACAGTACATTTTCTTCATTAACGATAGTTACGTTTTCTTCATTGACGAGTGAGAGTATGTTTTCTTCATTGACGGTAGAGTACGTTTTCTTCAATAACGAGTGAGAGTACGTTTTCTTCAATGACGAGTGAGAGTACGTTTTCTTCATTGGCGGTAGAGTACGTTTTCTTCAATAACGAGTGAGAGTACGTTTTCTTCATTGACGATAGACAGTACGTTTTCTTCTGTTCGTATTGCCATTTTTGTTTAGGTTTATTAGTTGAAATATATAGTTAGCAAAAATAGGACTGCAGAGGCTATCAACCCTTCTGAATGATTAAGGGGAGGTATTTACTTTGTTCCCTAGACCTCCATCAAGCTAAAAATTATACCCCCTTGAGTCCCTTTCAAGATAAATTTGTACATTTTTCGGTAGAAAAATGTCCCGGCCGAAGGCCGGTTCCTCTTAAATTACAGGCTCGCTATCGCTCGCCAGGATAAAATCGACACCTGAGTGGCACGAAAGGTCTTATTATGGGGTGAAAGTTCTTAAAATCGTTAAACTAATGGGGCGAACGTTTTATAATATCAAAAGCAATGGGGCTAAACATGAGGGAGAAAGGGGTCAAGAAAAAAATCCCTCAAGTGGAGATCTCCCCTTAACCCAGCACACTGTAAGTCAAGAATAGCGTCATGACAGGAGGCCCCTTTCAATTGATAATACTTTTTCTTCTGTTCGTATTGCCATTTTTTATTTGGCTAGTTAGTTAGTTAATATAGGCCTGCAGAAACTAGCAACCCTTCTGGATTATTAAGCCAGCACACTGTAAGTAAAGAATAACGTCAGGACTGGAACCCGTTTCCGAGTCCCTTGGGGTTTTGGTTACGAACGATAAGTTCAATATACAACGGTACTGCTACTGTAACTTCAGTAATGTATTCAATTTAAGTTGAAATCTAGAGGAAACACATAGACAGAGAAGTTAATATATATATATATATATATATATATATATATAGAGAGAGAGAGAGAGAGAGAGAGAGAGAGAGAGAGAGAGAGAGAGAGAGAGAGAGAGAGAGAGAGAGAGAGAGAGAGAGAGAGAGAGAGAGAGAGAGAGAGAGAGAGAGAGAGTTATGCCTCACATTGCAATAAAAAATATCTTCTATTATATCGGTGACAGAGTGTAACCAATACTCCATAAAATATATATAGTGTTTATCCCATGAATGTTATCAGCCACTTTATCGGTGAAGCAATGCATAGTAACCTCGGTGAGACTGTGGGGGTAGGCTGGTACAAGAATAGGGGGTTTCTTTGCCAATATTAAGACCTTTCGTGATACTGAGGTGTAATTGTTAGAAAGTTCCAGTTTATGTACGTATAAACATTATGTGTATGAAAAGGGTATTTGAAGTGTCCATAAGGATATACACGGTACTCTTATATTGGTATTAAGGGGAGATAGACTGTTTTCAGGACCCCCTTCTCCCTAATGTTTAGCCCCACTAGTTTTGAGATTCTAAGACGTTCGGCCCATTAGTTTGTCGATTTTATCAACTTTCGCCCCATTTCGTTGTCAATTTTAAGACCTTTCGTGCCAATTAGGTGTCGATTATTTCCTGGCGAGTGATAGAGTGGCTGAAATTGTAAGAGGAAGCGGCCTTCGGCCAGGACGTTTTTCTACCGAAAAATGTACAAATTTATCTTGAAGGGGGGTCTAGGTGGTGTTTTTCTAAGCTTGATGGAGGTCTAGGGAGGAAACTAAAACAATATATGTATAAATGAATTAATAGACCAAACAAACAGCCAGTCTCCCCTTAAAAAGTTCCAGTTTATGTACTTATAAACATGATGTGTATGAAAAGGGTAATTAAAGTGTCCATAATGATATACACGGTACCCTTATATTGGTATTACGGGGACAGTGGCTGTTTGTTTCGTCTATTAATTCATGTATTCATATATTTGTTTAGTTTCCTCCCTAGACCTCCATCAAGCTTAGAAAAACACCCCCTAGACCCCCCTTCAAGATAGATTTGTAATTTTTTTGGTAGAAAAATTTCCCGGCCAAAGGCCGATTTCTCCTAAAATTACAGACTCGCTATCGCTCGCCAGGAAAAAATCGACACCTAAATGGCACGAGGGGTCCTAATATTGACAAAGAAATGGGGTGAAAGGTCATAAAATCCCCAAACTAATGGAACCAACGTCTTAAAATGTCAAAACTAGTGGGGCTAAACATTTGGGAGATGGGGGTCCAGCAAAACGGTCTGTCTCCCCTTAAGATACCGAGCTAATACAAGGATGGATAGGTAATTCGCTGTCAATATGCCCAATGATTTGATATACCATTTCTCGCCCTTGATTCTCCACGGTATATATATAGTGCAAAACGAAAGCTTCTCGCAAACTTTTCCGCCCAAAATTACAGGCTCACTAACGTTCGCCAGGAAAAAATCGACACCTAAATATAACGCAAGGTCTTAATATTGACAAAGAAATGGTGCGAAAGGTCTTAAAATCAACAAACTAATAAGCCGAACGTCATAAAATCTGAAAACTAATGGGGCTAAACATGAGGAAGAAGGGGTACCAGAAAAACGACTCATCTCCCCTTAACCCATTCTAATCTATGCCATCCTTTTCATTATGTTCCAGCAATTATGAGACGATTTTATCCAGCTTAGGAAGAACGTCAGCCAATTAAAATGTTACGGACAATTATAATTATCCTTTATAGCTTCCACATATCCTTCCTAAGCTTCATACAATCATCCTAATATAGCTGAAAAATGACTTCACCTGTACGACAAGGATTAAACGCTAGCCTGTGCCATCCCACCCCGACAAACTTTCGGATCTCGTCTCATCACCATCATTATGTTCACCCTAGTCACTCTACTGTAGCATGAAGTGATCTCCCAAACTTCTTCACCCTCTTACGTTTGATGTTAGCCTGTTCCACACCACCCGGGAAAACTTTCTCCTCTCACAACCGTCTTCATAGATATTATTATGCTTGGGACCTTTATGATCTCCCGAACTTCTCCGCCCTCCTGTGTTTGATGTTAGCCTGTTCTACACCACCCAGACAAACTTTCGATCTCCTCTCATCGCCGTCATCATCTTTATTCTTATTCTTGGTACCGTTATGATATCCCAAACTTCTCCTACCTCCCACGTTTGATGTTAGCCTGTTTCGCACCACCCAGGCAAACTATCTCCTCTCATCACTGACATAATATCATTTTCGGTATCTTTATATATTGTGATATTCTGGACTACTGCCGAGCGAAAGCCTCTATCTCAAACTTTTCCGCCCTGTTCCGTTAGATGTTAGACTGTTCCACCCCACCCCGTCGAACTTTGGTCTCTCGTCTCCATATTGAGGGAGAGAGAAGTTGGCCCTTTGATACGGAACTTTGAGGAAGCCAGTTGGTGGGGAGGAGGTGATGGTGGTGGGGAGGAGGAGGAGGTGGTTGTGGTGGTGGTGGGGGAGGGAGAGGAGGTGGTGGTGGGGGAGAGGTGGTGGTGGGGGTGGGGAGGAGGAGGAGGAGGAGGAGGTGAGGGATGGGGAGGAAGAGGAGGAGGAGGTGGTGGTGTGGGAGGAGGAGGTGATGGTGGTGGTAGTGGGGAGCAGGTGGTGGTGGAGGAGGTGGTGGTGGTGGAGGAGGAGGAGGAGGTGGTAGTGGTGGTGGTGGTGGTCGGGAGGAGGAGGAGGTAAACGAGGTGTTGGTTGGGAAGAGGTAAAGGAGGAGGTGGTGATGGTGGTGGTGGGGGGGGGGGGGAGGTGAAGGAGGTGGTGGTGGTTGGGAAGAGGAAACGGGGAGCTAATATGGTTTATGCAACCCTGTCCACCCCATTTGTAGAGCCGCGTCCATCAATTCTAACACATTTTGGAGAATTGCACGATTAAAACCAATTCCCAAAGATCCTTTCTAAGCTGTATAACCCCGTCTAATGATAGCCAGAAAAACTATCAAAATAAAGCATAATCCTCAAGAGGTTCAGAGATATATATATATATATATATAATATACCGGGTATATATATATATATATATATATATATTTTATTTTTTTTTTTTTTTAGGAGGAGGATGCCCTGACACGAAATGGGGCGACAGGGCATACAATCGCCAAACTAATGAGGCGAACGTCTTAATATTTTAAAACTAATGTAGCTAAACATGAGGGAGAAATGGTCCAGAAAGCACCCCCCCCCCCCCCCTCCCCCCTCAATATTATATAATTATATATCGTCAGTCAAGAGAGCAAAATATAGATTTAGGTAAAGAAAGATGTAATTTCGTATTCTAATCATTAACCCTTTCTATACCGGCGACGTGCTTTTGTATTTTATTTCAGCTACATTTAGACAATTTGATAAAGCTTAGGAAGGATATGTGGTAGCTAAAAGGATGAATGGAGATAGTTTGTAGCCTTTTCATTGGTAGACGTCCTTCCTAAGCTGAATACAATCGTCTAAATGTAGCTAAAGTCAAAACAAAATGACTTCGCCGGTATAGAAGGGGTTTTATTCTTATCAGTAGCCAAAGAGGCCTTCTTTGTCTTTGCTCTGGCTAACATTAGACGATTTTAGTAAAGTTTGGGAAGGTTCTGTAAGAGTCCGAGGCATAAATGAGTTGGTTTTGACCTCATTGATTCCTAGAGATCCTTCTTAAACTACAAGCTGGAGCCGTTGACATCGAAATATAACTGAATTACCAGCTAAAATACGGTTGCAGTGCATATAGAAACACATAAAATGCGGTTGCAGTGCATATAGAAACACATAAAATACGGTTGCAGTGCATATAGAAACATAAAATACGGTTGCAGTGCATTTATAAACGTAAAATACGGTTGCAGTGCATATAGAAACACATAAAATGCGGTTGCAGTGCATATAGAAACACATAAAATACGGTTGCAGTGCATATAGAAACAAAATACGGTTGCAGTGCATATAGAAACACATAAAAAGCGGTTGCAGTGCATATAGAAACACATAAAATACGGTTGCAGTGCATATAGAAACACATAAAATACGGTTGCAGTGCATTTATAAACACATAAAATATGGTTGCAGTGCATATAGAAACACATAAAATACGGTTGCAGTGCATATAGAAACATAAAATACGGTTGCAGTGCATTTATAAACACATAAAATCATATTAAATTTACTTTCTGTCCATCAGAAGCCTACATTATTATTGCATTTCTGTTCTATATCGATGTTTACAGCTCCAACTTCCATATCGAATGAAACTTAACAGAGGTCGATTGAGTCGTTTTTTACCCCTTTGATTGCAAGAGATACTTCTTAAACTGCATAAAGCCATGTAATGCTAGCTAGAATATAACATAATTAAATAAATAGATACCGGTACTAAGGTAGCATGCGTCATCCTTCCTAAGCTGCATAAAACTATCTACTACTCGTCTGCATAATAATAAAAAAATAAAAAACAAACCGCGTCATCCTTCCTAAACTGCATGAAACCATTTAATGCTAAAAAAAAAAAATATATATATATATATATATATATACCGGTATATATAATTATATATATATATATATATATATATATATATATATATATATATATATGCAACTCAATCCCACCCCTACTCTGTGCAACTCTCCAACCCAAGAGTGAAACGTTACTCTCAAACTTTCTTCTACTCAACATCTGAGCTCTGGAACTCTCTCCCAGAATCAGTCTTTCCCTCTTCCTATGACTTAAATTGCTTCAAACTCCGTGTGTCCAGGCATTTTGGCTCGAACGTCCCTTGATGTTGGCCCTGTCACTCTTTCAACTATGGGGGAGGCACTCGCTATAGGCAGTTATGCCTTTTGCCTCCCTCAATCACATAGAAAAAAAAAAAAATATATATATATTAATAATAAAATAAATAGCCTATGTCACCGTATCCTGAAGGGGTTAAGTGTCGGGAAATTGGTTGCTAGGGGAGGATATGTCACGACCGGTAAGATGAGCACGGTCTGGTCTCCAATACCAGTAGAAAAAACACACACACACACACTCACTCACTCACGCTCACACACACACACACACACACACACACACACACACACACACACACACACACACACACACACACACACACACACACACACACACACAATGTTTCGGGTAGGCATTTTATAGTTGGAGGAAGTCTGAGAAGGCGTTTTTCTTAACCTAGGGATCAAATTAACATGCAGGGCTCTAAAATGCCAAAGGTAAACAAAAACCTCAATAATAAAGAAACAAAATGTCATTATCGCCCACAAGACTTCGGATCAGATATATTCTGTATGTACCATATATCGTCACATAGAGGTTTCACTGGTACTGAAAGAGTTAAGGGAGAGGTCACCGGATTTGTTTATCTTTCTCTCCTTTTCTCTCTTTCCCTGGCTTGTATCCATTCGGCCCCATTCAGCCAACTGTTTTAAGACGTTTATCCCCATCCAGGTGTCTTTAGGGAGCCAGCATTGTCTGGAGAAATCCGGCTTCGCCGGAGACATTTTTCTATCGAAAAATGTACAAATTTAGCTTGCTGTCAAATCAAATATATATATATATATATATATATATATATATATATATATATATATGCTGGCTCGGTACCGCTCGCCAGGAAAGTATTGACACCTGTATGGGGTTAAGCTTTTTAAAACACTAGGCTGAATGGGGCCGAGTGGATACAAACCAAAGAAAGAGGGAGAGAAAGAGAAAAATAAGCGAGGGGTTTTAAACGGGCTTTTTTTCCATCGATATTTTTATACACAACTTTTTTCCGGAATTATTTTGAAGCTATTTTGCACTGGTATTTGCAACTAGACTAACAATTGATTGTCATAGATTACACAATTCTTCCAAATGCATATTAGTTTAAGAAATTCGACAACATAACTGAAATGGCTGCGAAAGACAGTTAACAAAACTATCTATATCTATCTACTGTATATGCTCAGGCCCAATCCCCACTTTTCCAATTTTTATTTTTATTTTCTATTTTATTCTATTTTAATATTTTTTTTGTTTTCCTTTTTTCTTGGGGGTGGCCGACTCAAGACAGAGCAAGAACAGGAACAAAAACATAAAACAACGAACAAACATAGACAAAAACACAAATTCACACACATCTAGTAAACAAAACAATATTAATAATCAAAAGGTAAATGCTGCTAGATCGTATAATGCAAATAATAGCGGTGTACCCATGTTATGAAGCCCTGTGTATCCGTGTTATGAAGCCCTGTGTACCCGTGTTATGAAGCCCTGTGTACCTGTGTTATGAAGCCCTGTGTACCTGTGTTATGAAGCCCTGTGTACCTGTGTTATGAATCCCAGTGTACCTGTGTTATGAATCTCAGTGTACCTGTGTTATGAATCCCAGTATACCTGTGTTATGAAGCCCAGTGTACCCGTGTTATGAGGCCCAGTCTACCCGTGTTATGAAGCCCTTTGTACCCGTGTTATGAATCCCAGTGTACCCGTATTATGAAGCCCAGTGTACCTGTGTTATGAAGCCCTGTGTACCCGTGTTATGAAGCCCAGTGTACCTGTGTTATGAATCCCAGTGTACCTGTGTTATGAATCCCAGTATACCTGTGTTATGAAGCCCAGTGTACCCGTGTTATGAGGCCCAGTGTACCCGTGTTATGAATCCCTGTGTACCCGTGTTATGAATCCCAGTGTACCCGTGTTATGAAGCCCAGCGTACCTGTGTTATGAAGCCCTGTGTACCTGTGTTATGAAGCCCAGTGTACCTGTGTTATGAAGCCCTGTGTATCCGTGTTATGAAGCCCTGTGTACCCGTGTTATGAATCCCAGTGTTCCCGTGTTATGAAGCCCAGTGTACCAGTGTTATGAATCTCAGTGTACCCGTGTTATGAAGCCCTGTGTACCCGTGTTATGAAGCCCTGTGTACCCATGTTATGAAAACCTGTGTACCTGTGTTATGAAGCGCCGTGTACCTGTGTTATGAAGCCCTGTGTACCTGTGTTATGCAGCCCTGTGTACCTGTGTTATGAAGCCCCGTGTACCCGTGTTATGAAGCCCCGTTTACCCGTGTTATGAAACCCTGTGTACCTGTGTTATGAAGTCCTGTGTACCCGTGTTATGAAGCCCTGTGTACCCGTGTTATGAAGCCCTGTGTACCTGTGTTATGAAGCCCTGTGTACCTATGTTATGAAGCCCTGTGTACCTGTGTTATGAAGCCCAGTGTACCTGTGTTATGAAGCCCTGTGTACCTGTGTTATGAAACCCTGTGTACCCGTGTTATGAAGCCCTGTGTACCTATGTTATGAAGCCCCATGTACCCGTGTTATGATACCCAGTGTACCCGTGTTATAAAGCCCCGTGTACCTGTGTTATGAAGCCCTGTGTACCTGTGTTATGAAGCCCTGTGAACCCGTGTTATGAAGCCCAGTGTACCTGTGTTATGAAACTCAGTGTACCCATGTTATGAAGCCCCGTGTACCCGTGGTATGAAGCCCTGTGTACCCGTGTGATGAAGCTCCGTTTTGTGAAGCCATGTGTACCCGTGTTATGAAGCCCCATGTACCCATGTTATGAAGCCCTGTGTACCCGCGTTATAAAGCCCAGTGTACCCGTGTTATGAAGCCCTGTGTACCTGTGTTATGAAGCCCTGTGTACCCGTGTTATGAAGCCCAGTGTACCCGTGTTATGAAGCCCAGTGTACCCGCGTTATGAAGCCATGTGCACCCGCGTTATGAAGACCTGTGTACCCGTGTTATGAAGCCCTGTGTACCCGTGTTGTGAATCCCCATTTTATGAAGCCGTGTGTACCCGTGTTATGAAGCCCTGTGTACCCGTGTTATGAAGCCGTGTGTACCCGTGTTATGAAGCCCCGTGTACCCGTGTTATGAAGCCCTGTGTACCCGTGTTATATAGCCCAGTGTACCCGTGTTATGAAGCCCAGTGTACCCATGTTATGAAGCCGTGTGTACCCGCGTTATGAAGCCCCGTGTACCCATGTTGTGAAGCCCCGTTTTATGAAGCCGTGTGTACCCGTGTTTACCTCCAAGTCATTTCACTGACATTGAAGGTCTTGGTCATAAAAACTTGCAACACCTTCAGATTGCTCTCCTCTCAACCACGTCCTCTCTCCCTAGCTTTTTCTGTGGCTGGTTGACACAGAGAGAGAGAGAGAGAGAGAGAGAGAGAGAGAGAGAGAGAGAGAGAGAGAGAGATGATAAGAGACTAATTGAGAGAGAGTGTGTGTGACCTTTCGTGCTCTTTAGTTGTCGATAGCAATCCTGCATTTTTAGGAGTAAACCGATTTCGTCCGGAGCATTTTTCTGTTTAATATAAATGCACACCTTTATCTTGAGGGCATTTAATTTTAAGCTTAAGGGGATATGTCCACTTGACGGATTTTTTCCTTGACTCCTTTCTCCCTCATGTTTAGCCCCATTGCTTTTCTAATTTTAAGACGTTCTCCCCATTATTTTGACGATTGTAGGAACCTTCGACCCATTTCTGTCAATTTTAAGATCTTTCGTGCCATGTAGATGTCGATGTTATCCTGGCGAGCGATAGCGAGCCTGTAATTTAAGAGGAACCGGCTTTCAGCCGGGAAATTTTTCTACCGAAAAATTTAAAAATATATCTTGAAAGGTGCTCAAGGGGGTGTAATCTTAAGCTTGAAGGATATCTAGGGACCAAACTAAAAACCTCCCCTTAATGAAGGTATATAATATTATATATAAATAATAATAATAATAATGAAGAAGAAGAAGAAGATAAATGAGCCCACCTTTCCTTTCACCTGGCCGCCTTCCTTTGGTCAGCACACACACGCACACACACGTTTATCCCTTGATGACCCTCTGGGGAATGGCCACTTAAGGGGAGATTTCCACTTGAGGGACTTTTTTCTTGACCCCTTTCTCCCTCATGTCTAGCCCCATTGCTTTTGAGATTTTAAGACGTTTGCCCCATTAGTTTGGTGATTTTTAAGAATTTACGCCCCATTTTGTCAATTTTAAGACCTTTCGTGCCATTTAGGTGTCGATTTTATCCTGGCGAGCGATAGCGAGCCTGTAATTTAAGAGTAATCGGCCTTCGGCCGGGACATTTTTCTACCGAAAAATTGTAGCCATTCGGTCCCATTCAGCCTACTATTTAAGACGTTTACCCCCATCCAGGTGGCAATATTCTTCTGGAGAGCAGTAGCGAGCCAGCATATATTTTTTTTGTTTTGACAGCAAGCTAAATTTGTACATTTTTCGGTAGAAACATGTCTCTGGCGAAGCCGGATTTCTCCATACAATGCTGGCTCGCTATCGCTCGCCAGAAAGAAGTCGCCACCTGGATGGGGATAAGCGTCTTAAAACAGTTGGCTGAATGGGGCCGAATGGATACAAGCCAGGGAAAAAAAGAAAATGAGAGAAAAATAAAAAATAAAATGTGACCCCCTTAAAAATGGGTATGAGGAGGAGGGGAGTAATGGGGGGGGGGGCGGGAGGGGGGGAGGTAACCTAAAGTTGGTATGGGGAGGCATTCGTTTTAGTGTAGGGGCAAGCTTGTAATATTTGGCTCAAGAAACCGTAATTTAACCCGTCGAGTACAGTACCAGGGACGTCCTTTTCATCATATTCTGGCAACTATTAGACTATTTTATTCAGCTTAGGAAGGACTTGTAGCAATAATAAGGCTTCAAACTATCTCAACTAACCCTTTTAACTACCACAGATCCTTTCAAAGCTGTATAATATCGTCTAAATATAGCTAGGATATAGTATAGCACACGTCGCTGGTACTCAAAGGGTTAACTTCCTTCAATTATATTTCCTCTTCGGTTAATGCTGAAATTACATTTTTATTGTATCGAACAATTAATGTGTTCGCCCATTTGTGGGTGCAAATAAACGTTCAATCAATCAATAAAAAAAAAATAATAATACTTATAATCATTATCGTTATTAATATTCATATTAATAGTATTATATATTGTTATTATTAGTATTATTGTTATAATTATTATGTATTATTATTAGTATTATTATTGTTTATAATAAATATTATTAGTAGTAGTAGTAGTAATATTAGTAGCATTAGCATTACTCTATTTCTGAGAGCCAATATCGGCCCCTTGCCAGTGTATGAAAACAGTCCAGCAGGGGTGGCAGCAAACTACCCCCCCCCCCCTCCCCCCCGAACACCAGGATAATTACACTAATTATGTCTGGGGGGCGAGGGGGGGGGGGGGGGGAGGGGGAGGGTAGGGGTCGAAGGGGGGAGGGGGCGGAAAGGGTCGAAGAGGGAGGGGGAGGGCGGCCTAACTTCACCTCCAACTTGTAATCATATACAGAAATAACTTTGGTTAATCTGGTGGCTGGCGTAACCTCTACTTTAAGGGGAGTTGGGCGTATTTATTTCCTCATGTAGTATGTATCTTTTTATCAGTTTGTTTAGTTTCCTCCCTAGACCTCCATCAAAATGTAAAAACATCCATTAGATTCCCCTTCGAGATAAATTTGTACATTTTTCGGTAGAAAAATGTCACGGCCGAAGGCCGGTTCCTCCACAATTACAGGCTCGCTATCGCTCGCCAGGAAAATAATCGACACCTAAAGGTCACGAAAGGTCTTAATATTGACAAAGACATGAGGCGAAAGGTCTTAAAATCGACAAACTAATGGGGCAAACGTCTTAAAACCTCAAAACTAATGGGGCTAAACACGAGGGAGAAAGGGGGCCAGAACAACGACCCATCTCCCCTTTAATGGAGGATAATGCAGGGCCTGGCAGTCTTGGTGTAAAACATGGTATCCGCGATATTGTTTGAGGTTTACGTGTTCGTATGTACAGTCGCGCTAATAAGTGATGACTCGGCACCAAGTACGTTTTGATGAATAATTGGTATCAGCCATATCTAAGGTTCATTTCGTTATATCGAGTGAAATATACATACTGTTCCTACACTTACCCTATTCAACATCTGACAGACATTAATACAGCACAGAGCAAGCCAATACGTAATGAGAGCCGAGACATGACTTATTAGCGCGACCGTACATATTAGTAATTAAGGGCAGGTTTTGGTTTTCCTGGACTTCCTTCTCCCTCATGTTTCTCCCCATTAGTTTTGAAGATTTAAGAGGGTCCCCTTCATTAGTTAGGCGGTTAGGCCTATAAGACCTTTCGACAATTTTCTTTGTGAACACTAATAAAGACCTTGCGTGCCATTTAGGTGTCGATATTTTTCCTGGCGAGAGATAGCGAGTCTCTTATTTAGTAGGAACCGATTTTCGCCAAGGACATTTTTATACCGAACAAATGTGCAAATTTATCTCGAAGGGGGGTCTTTGAAGCTTGATAGAGGTCTAAGGTACAATATATATACAGTATATATATATATGTATATATGTATACACTTATTATTATTATTATTATGATAGTTATTAGAAAAGTAAACAATTTTATTTTTACGGAATGTGTATATATATATATATGTTTTTTTTTCCTCCACAACAATTCTCCTGAGCCTCCCACTACAGGAGTAATTCAATGAGGTCTTCTTTGTCCTCAGCCGAGCTACCCAGCGCTGCATTGCCCAGAAAATAACCAGCCTTTGTTCTTGGGGGGGAAATTGTAATGAGAGTATGTTGTTGTGAGAGTATGTTGTTGTGAGAGTATGTTGTTGTGAGAGTATGTTGTTGTGAGAGTATGGTGTTGTGAGAGTATGTTGTTGTGAGAGTATGTTGTTGTGAGAGTATGGTGTTGTGAGAGTATGTTGTTGTGAGAGTATGTTGTTGTGAGAGTATGTTGTTGTGAGAGTATGGTGTTGTGAGAGTATGTTGTTGTGAGAGTATGTTGTTGTGAGAGTATGTTGTTGTGAGAGTATGTTGTTGTGAGAGTATGTTGTTGTGAGAGTATGGTGTTGTGTGAGTATGTTGTGAGAGTATGTTGTTGTGAGAGTATGTTGTTGTGAGAGTATGTTGTGATGAGAGTATGTTGTGGTGAGAGTATGTTGTGATGAGAGTATGTTGTGATGAGAGTATGTTGTGATGAGAGTATGTTGTTGTGAGAGTATGTTGTTGTGAGAGTATGTTGTTGTGAGAGTATGTTGTTGTTGTTGTTGTTGCTGTTCCCCAAGCTGCCTGGCCGAACAGCCCCAAGGCCCCGAGCAATTCCAAGGCACAACCGAGCGACCACAACAAAGCCCGACCGAAGCCACTCCACGGCGGGGAGCTGAGGAGGGTGCGGAAACGCCCAGGAAACCAAAGCCCCACCCAGGGCCCTGTGCCCCTCAGCAATTGTGAAGAGAAAGTTGAGGGGCAAGGGAAAAATGTGACGCTTTGGCTTCCAATCTTGGTAGATTGGGAGGTCAATCCACGGAAAAGACGCCGTCACTTGAGATCTAGAAAATATATAAGTTAAAGGAACAGTCAGAGTAAGCTATGGGTATGGCAGAGATCGCTCAGTTCTCACTCTGATAGACCAGCCCATCACCACATGACTAGAACCCAATCCTCTCAGCATCAGCTAGGAAAGGCCCTAGAAAGCCGCCTTTGGCGAGGGGATACCTCCCCTATTTCAACCCCTTTCGGGGTCGGGCACCCGCCCTGTGAGAGTATGTTGTTGTGAAAGTATGTTGTTGTGAGAGTATGTTGTTGTGAGAGTATGTTGTTGTGAGAGTATGTTGTGATGAGAGTATGTTGTTGTGATGAGAGTATGTTGTTGTGAGAGTATGTTGTTGTGAGAGTATGTTGTTGTGTGAGTATGTTGTTGTGAGAGTATGTTGTTGTGAGAGTATGTTGTGATGAGAGTATGTTGTTGTGAGAGTATGTTGTTGTGAGAGTATGTTGTTGTGAGAGTATGTTGTTGTGAAAGTATGTTTTGTGAGAGTATGTTGTTGTGAGAGTATGTTGTTGTGTGAGTATGTTGTTGTGAGAGTATGTTGTGAGAGTATGTTGTTGTGAGAGTATGTTGTTGTGAGAGTATGTTGTTGTGAGAGTATGTTGTTGTGAGAGTATGTTGTTGTGAGAGTATGTTGTGATGAGAGTATGTTGTGAGAGTATGTTGTTGTGAGAGTATGTTGTGATGAGAGTATGTTGTGAGAGTATGTTGTGAGAGTATGTTGTTGTGAGAGTATGTTGTTGTGAGAGTATGTTGTTGTGAGAGTATGTTGTTGTGAGAGTATGTTGTGAGAGTATTTTGTTGTGAGAGTATTTTGTTGTGAGAGTATGTTGTTGTGAGAGTATGTTGCTGTGAGAGTATGTTGCTGTGAGAGTATGTTGTTGTGAGAGTATGTTGTTGTGAGAGTATGTTGTGATGAGAGTATGTTGTGAGAGTATGTTGTTGTGAGAGTATGTTGTGATGAGAGTATGTTGTGAGAGTATGTTGTGAGAGTATGTTGTTGTGAGAGTATGTTGTTGTGAGAGTATGTTGTTGTGAGAGTATGTTGTTGTGAGAGTATTTTGTTGTGAGAGTATTTTGTTGTGAGAGTATGTTGTGATGAGAGTATGTTGTGATGAGAGTATATTGTTGTGAGAGTATGTTGTTGTGAGAGTATGTTGTTGTGAGAGTATGTTGTGATGAGAGTATGTTGTTGTGAGAGTATGTTGTAATGAGTATGTTGTGAGAGTATGTTGTTGTGGAGAGTATGTTGTTGTGAGAGTATGTTGTAATGAGAGTATGTTGTTGTGAGAGTATGTTGTTGTGAAAGTATGTTTTGTGAGAGTATGTTGTTGTGAGAGTATGTTGTTGTGAGAGTATGTTGTTGTGTGAGTATGTTGTTGTGAGAGTATGTTGTTGTGAGAGTATGTTGTTGTGAGAGTATGTTGTTGTGAGAGTATGTTGTTGTGAGAGTATGTTGTTGTGAGAGTATGTTGCTGTGAGAGTATGTTGCTGTGAGAGTATGTTGTTGTGAGAGTATGTTGTGAGAGTATGTTGTTGTGAGAGTATGTTGTGAGAGTATGTTGTTGTGAGAGTATGTTGTTGTGAGAGTATTTTGTTGTGAGAGTATTTTGTTGTGAGAGTATTTTGTTGTGAGAGTATTTTGTTGTGAGAGTATGTTGTTGGGAGAGTATGTTGTGATGAGAGTATGTTGTGATGAGAGTATATTGTTGTGAGAGTATGTTGTTGTGAGAGTATGTTGTTGTGAGAGTATTTTTTTTTTTTTTTTTTTTTTTTTTTTTTTTTTTTTTTCTATATTCCAACTACTCCCTCTCGGGCATAGGCTGAGAGCCTGTACATGCCACCGCTCAACACGGTGAAGCCCGTGAGGTCTTGTTCCAGCCTGGGGAGTGAGACATGTGAAGCATCCATCATGGCTCGAAGCAGCTCCATCTCTGAAGCGGCCGGTTGCTTCGCTCAAGTGCTTCACCGTCTCACCCTCCAGACTCAGACCCTCACTCTCAGAACGCCACCTATTGAGCAGTGAACTCACTAGGCATTGTCCCCCTGTAACATATTTTGAATATGGGAATATTCATACAGTGTTATTTAATCAGGGAACAATGAGGGTATTTTTTTTGGCATTTCGGTGGGCTTTGTGGTAATGCACTGATACTAGGTACAGCACAAATTCAATCCCAATAATATCATCCCATTGACATATCGGGATTTGAACCCGGGTCCATTGGATTACCAATCCAGTGGCATGACCACTCCACCACACCTCCCCTAATGTTGTTGTGAGAGTATGTTGTAATGAGAGTATGTTGTTGTGAGAGTATGTTGTTGTGAGGGTATGTTGTTGTGAAAGTATGTTGTAATGAGAGTATGTTGTTGTGAGAGTATGTTGTGGTGAGAGTATGTTGTGATGAGAGTATGTTGTTGTGAGAGTATGTTGTGGTGAGAGTATGTTGTGATGAGAGTATGTTGTGATGAGAGTATGTTGTTGTGAGAGTATGTTGTTGTGAGAGTATGTTGTTGTGAGAGTATGTTGTTGTGAGAGTATATTGTTGTGATAGTATGTTGTTGTGAGAGTATGTTGTAATGAGTATGTTGTGAGAGTATGTTGTTGTGGAGAGTATGTTGTAATGAGTATGTTGTGATGAGAGTATGTTGTAATGAGGATGTTGTGAGAGTACCGGTATGTTGTGATGAGAGTATGTTGTAATGAGGATGTTGTGAGAGTATGTTGTGATGAGAGTATGTTGTGGAGCAGCAGCCGTGTGGTCCTTCCCCCATCACTACTGTCTTGCTTCTCTTAATTACCTTCGCCAGCAAAGTAGGACGGAGGCTACTATGTTTTCGGCTCCGTCTGTCTGTCTGAAAACAAGATAATTTTAATTCCATTATGCTATCGGACAGTACACTAGGACCATACGGCTCGTTTTTGTCCTGGCTCGCTCCGATCGCCATGAACAAAAACTGGCTCTGAGTCTCACTAATCATGAATCGATTTTCACAAAATCTGGTGGGCAGATAGCATATGCGCCAAGGAAGAAGTGATTCAATTTAGGTGGCAATCCGGATCATATCCTGGAACCTAGATCCAGAAGATTAAATTAGGCCTATAATACTATTGGTAAAGAACCAGCCAACGTAGGCGGAGGTATGCGCTCTACTGAGTGTCCCCTAGTTCCTTCTGTTTCCTTCACCTCTCCCCACCTCCCCTCCCCTCCTCCCCTTCTTCCCTTCCTCCCTCTTTTCCTTCCTCCCTTCGTTCCCTTTCTCCCTTCCTTCACTTACTCCTACCTTCCTCCCCTCCTTCCCTTCCTCCCCTCCTTCCCTTCTTCCCTTCTCACTACTTCCTTCCTTCTCCCAATCCTTCCCCTCCTTCCCTTGCTCCCCTCCTTCCCTTCCTCCCCTCCTTCCCATACTCCTATCTTCCTTCCCTCCTTCCCTTCCTTCCCTTACTCCTACCTTCCTTCCCTTACTCCTACCTTCCTTCCCTTCTTCCCTTCCTCCCTTCCTTCCCTTACTCCTAGCTTCCTCCCCTCCTTGCCTTCCTCCCCTTCCTTCTCCCCTCCTCCTCTGCCCCCCCCCCTTCCTACCCCCTTGCTTCTTAATTTGATATCGTTTGAAAATACCTGATAATGTTTATGTCGTCAACTGGTTGAATAATTATGTAATATTCATGATATGACAACATTTGTGATTAACGTGTGTGTGTGTGTGTGTGTGTGTGTGTGGGTGTGGGTGTACAGTATACAGTATATCTATATCTATCTGTATATAGATAGATATATTTATGTGTGTATATATATTTATTGCACACCGTATCTGCCAATAAAAATAGCTATTATCACCAATGTTCCACCCCTCCTGCAGCCCCTTATTAACACATCCAACACGGCCAATATTGAAGTAGGCGGTAAATCTTAACAGGAATCCGTAAAAATGCAAATTTTGGCCCGGGTGGCGTAAATTAGCATATAAATAAGACTGTTATTACCGGGGATGCTCATCACTTTAGGGGAGATGAGCGTATTTATTTTATCATTTATGTTTTGTTTTTTGTTTTTTTTTTTTTATTATTATTGTATTAGTTTCCTCCCTAGACCTCCATCAAGCTTTAAAAAAACATCCATTAGATCCCGCTTCTAGATTAATTTGTACATTTTTCGGTAGAATAATGTCACGGCCGAAGGCCGGTTCTTTCAAAATCACACGCTCACTATCGTTCGCCAGGAAAAAAATCGACACCTAAATAGCACGAAAGGTCTTAATATTGGCCAAGAAATGGTGCGAAAGGCCTTAAAATCGACTAACTAATGAACCGAACGTCATAAAATCTGAAAGCTAAAGGGACTAAACATGAGGAAGAAGTAGACCAGAAAAACGACCCATCTCCCGTTAAAGCCCTCCCTCTACCAACACATGCACAAGGAACGCAAATATAGTGCGCAAGAAACTTAATTATGGAGATATTTATATTTATTTGTTTAATTATGTATGTCATTATATATTTAGTTAGTTGGGGCAGGGGGCTAGGAATCCTCCTCCCCTTGTATAATTCTCCAACTCGACGAGACAGAGAAATGGGTGAGGGAACGCGAAAGTGGTCCCGGACCCTGAGAATAGGAACTTTATATGTTTCTGTTCCGGCTCTGTCTCGTGTCGGCCACCCCCAGCATTTGGGTTTTGTGCCTGAGTATAGTCTGTACATACATACATACAGTACATAGGTACATAGTTATTTATATACCGGTAATCATTTGTTTAGTTATTAGTTTCGTCTCTAGACCTCCATTAAGCTTAAAAAAAGTACCCCCAAGACCCCCTTCGAGATAAATTTGTGGATTTTTCGGTCAAATAAGGCCGGTTCATCCTTAATTGCTGGCTGGCTATCGCTCGCCAGGAGAAAATCGACTCGTAAATAACACGAAAGGTCTTTAAAATGCCAAATTAATGGGGCGAATGTCTTAAACCTTCACAAACAATGGGGCTAAGCATGAAGGAGAAGGGATCTAGAACCCCCCCCCCCCATTAACCCATTCTGTACCGACGTAGTCTTTTTAATTTTTTTCAAGCTATATTTAGACGAATTTGTGAAGCTTAAGAAGGATCTATGGCCGTAAAACGGGTTGAGTGAGATAGTTCGAAGCCCTGTTAGTTGCTGGAGGCCCTTTTTAACCTGAATAAAATCGTCTAATAGTATCAAGAGTGAGTTGATAGTGAGTTAGAGAAGAGTGAAAAAGAGAGGGAGTACAAGGAAAGACTAAATGAAAAGTGGATGGAAGTGAGAGAGAAGTAGAGGTTGAATGGCAACAGTTTAAGGAAGGAGTGAAAGCAAGTGCAGAGGTAGTATGCGGCAAAAGGAAAGTAGGAGGCAGAGGTATCAGGAAGGGAAGCGAGTGGTGGAATGATACGGTGAGAAAGGCAGTTGAGGAGAAGAGACAGTGTTTTGAGAGGGTTTTACAGGATGGTAGTGTTGAGGTATGGGAGAGGTACGAGGAGAAAAGGAGAGAGGCAAAACGGAAAATTAGAGAAGCGAAAAAAGATGCAAACGAAAGGTGGGGTCAAAGGCTGAGTGAGAATTTTGAAGAACGAAAGACGATGTTCTGGAAGGAGGTAAATACAGTAAGGAAAGGAGGACAAAAGAGGGAAGAGTCAGTGAAAGATGTAAATGGAGAATTACTAGTGGAACCAGTTGAAGTGAGGAAAAGATATGCAGAGTATTTTGAATCTTTGTTAAATACAAGAGATGGAAGAGAAGCAGTGATTGAAGCTGAGGTGGATAGAGATAGGTTACCCAGGCCACCCAGGTGGCAGGGAATGAATGAAAGGATTGAGGAAAATGAGGTGAAAGAAGCAGTGAAACAAATGAGAGCGGGAAAAGCAGAAGGTTTGGATGGTATTGCTGTGGAGTGTATAAAGAAGGGTGGAGATGTGATAATAGATGGGTTGGTGAGACTTTTCAATGTGTGCTTTGCTGTGTCAATGGTACCAATAGACTGGAAGAGTGCATGTATTGTGCCGTTGTACAAGGGGAAGGGAGATCGGCAGGAGTGTTCAAGTTTAGAGGTATTAGTTTATTGTCAGTGGTTGGAAAGCTGTATGGCAGGGTGTTGATAGAGAGGATAATAAAGTGTACGGCAGTTGCAATAGGAGAAGAACAGTGCGGTTTTAGGAGGAAAAGAGGGTGCGTGGATCAGATGTTTGCAGTAAGACAGTTATGCGAGAAGTATTTAGAGAAGCATAAGGAGATATTTTGGGCTTTTATGGACTTGGAAAAAGCGTATGATCGTGTGGACCGTGAAGCAATGTGGAAGGTGTTAAGGATTTATGAAATAGGAGGAAATTTGTTAGAAGCAGTTAAGAGTTTTTATGAAGGGAGCAGAGCATGTGTGAGAGTAGGAAATGGTGAGTTGATTGAATGGTTTGAGGTAAAGGTAGGTTTGCAACAGGGTTGTGTAATGTCACCATGGCTGTTTAATATGTTTATGGATGGTGTGGTGAGGGAGGTGAAAAGGAGAACTATGGGAAGAGGATTGGGTTTAGTAGGAAAGAATGGTAGAGATTGGGAGTTGAATCAGTTGCTGTTCGCTGATGACACAGCATTGGTGGCGGATTCTGATGAGAAACTGCAGCGGGTAGTCAAAGAGTTTGGTGTGGTTTGTGGAAGGTGAACGTCAATAAAAGTAAAGTAATGGTGTGTAATAGGGGAGAGCATAGGGTGAATCTAGATGTGAGGCTGGATGGGGAAATATTGGAACAAGTAGAGTGTTTTAAATATCTAGGAGGAACGATAAGCAGGAGTGGAGGTAAAACAGAGAGTGTGTGAAGGAAGGAAGGTTTTCGGAGCAATGGGAAGTATGTGGAAGACGAGAAATCTCGGAGTGAAAGTAAAAAGTGCACTGTATCAAGGAATTGTTGTGCCAACAGTGATGTATGGACATGGGCTTTGAAGAAAAAGGAGAAAAGAGGGCTGGATGTGATGGAGATGAGCTGCTTGAGGAGTATGTGTGGAGTTACTCGTAGAGACAGATTGAGGAATGAAGAGATATGTAGGAGAGTGGGGCAGCAGGAACATTTGTCAGCCAGAGTGGACAGAAGGGTGCTGAGCTGGTATGGTCATGTCGAACGAATGGGAGATAAAAGGCTTACAAAGAGAATATGTGAGTCAGGTACAAGGGGAGATAGAAGGGCAGGAAGACCCCCATTGAGATGGAGAGACTGTGTAAGAAAGGCTTTGGATGATAGAGGAATGACTATAGATCAGGCAGAGGAAGTGGTGGTGGACAAGAGTGAATGGAGAATGCTTGTGAATAGTTGAGTGAACACGTGGTCATTTGGAGTAAGGGGTCGTGCGCAAGTTGGACTAGATAATAGTCCATCAGGCGCCTGGCCCGGGGAGACGATTAATATGAAGGGTGCGCCTGGAAGTGTGGTGGGAGGGCTTGTGGCTTTGGCTCCGCTGCATGTCTGCCTGCCGAGATCGGAACCTTTCCGGGTGGTCGGGGGCCGGGGGAGTGCTGGAGCGACCTTGGTGACCCTGGTCTCTGGGTCTTCTCCTGGGTGACCTGGATGTGTGTGAGTTTGTGCTTTTAATCTGTGTTTATTTGTTGTTTTACGTTGTTTTTGTGTTTTCCCTGTTCTTGCTCTGTCTTGAGTCGGCTACCCCCAAAATGGGGATTGGGCCTGAACATATAGATAGATAGATAGAATAGTATCAAGAATAAAATTAAAGGGATGTCACCGGTTCAGAAGGGGTTAACTCATGGCGCAAAACTCGGAGACACTTATTCAAATGTGGGTAGCATCATGAAATTTAAGTACAGGCACTTAAACAAATTGGTGGACCCCTTATGTATTTATTTATGCCATTATAGCTATCGTGGTTGATTTATGTGGATGGAATTGCTTTTCGAGGATTAGTATATATACTTTTGTAGATGATGTGCAGACAATTATATATATGCGTTCCCAGATATATCAATAATTCGAAACAGGTGGTATCCAAGAATATATGAAAAGTTACTACATACAGTTATTATCATATATATTAATTAGTATTTGTCGTAATGCAAATACCGGGTAACCTTATTTGTGTTGTAGTTTCCGACATTCTTCGTGCCATTTACTTCTCAGTTATCAATTATTTGTTAATCAGTTATTTCATATCAGTTATTTTTTGTAAGTTTATTGGTTATCAGTTATTTGTTATCAATCTTATACTGTATTTGCAATTAGTTCTTTGTTATCAGTTGTTATCAATCAGTTATTTGTTCTCAGTTATTTGCTATCGGTTATTTGTTATCTCAGTTATTTGTTATCAGTTGTTATCAATCATTTATAGTATTAATGGCTGTGTCGGTGTTGTTGTTGTTGTTGTTGTAGTTGTTTAGTTGTTATTGTAGTAGAAGTAGTAGTTGTTGTAGTTATTGTTGTTATTGTTGTTGTAATATGGACGAGCTTATTGCTGCCTTAAAATTGCCCTTTGCTTGTTGTTATTGTTGGTTGTTGTTGTTGATATTGTTATTGTTGTTTTTATTGGTTTTGCTGTCGTTTTTGTTATTGTTGATATTGTTTATGTTGGTGTTGTTGCTGTTGTTATTGTTGTTATTATTGTTGTTGTTGTTGTTGTTTGTGATCGGTGTCGCGTCATTTCCTCCTCCTCCTCCTAGGGTTTAATTTGGGTGAGTAGTAGGGTCCAACCTCTGCCAGACTGACTGACTTAAAGCTGACCCCCTCACACCACCCACCACCGAGCCCCCCCCCCCCCCCCGCGCCCCCCCCCCCCCCCCCACTCCCTTTCTCCCATTAGTTTTGAGATTATAAGACGTTTGCCCTATTAGTTTGCCAATGTTAAGACCTTTCGTAGTTTATTTGGATGAATCGGCCTCCAGCCGGGATATTTTTCTACCGAAAAATGTACACATTTATCTTGATGGTAAATCTGGGGGGGGAGGGGGGCCGGTGTTCTCTTGAGCTTGATAGAGGTCTAGGGAGGAAACTAAAACAATACAAAATATACATCGATAATTATCTAATAAATAAACCCTAGCCCTTAAAAGCTGTCCCCCCCCCCTCTCTCTCTCTCTCTCTCTCTCTCTCTCTCTCTCTCTCTCTCTCTCTCTCTCTCTCTCTCTCTCTCTCTCTCTCTCTCTCTCTCTCTCTTCTCTCTCTCTCTCTCTCTTCTCTCTCTCCTCTCTCTCTCTCTCTCTCTCTCTCTCTCTCTCTCTCTCTCTCATATGGTGGACTTTTAGGAGACTGGGTACTCAATCTTGGCGGCCATATACCCTGGCGGCCATATTGTTCACCTCTCGTTACGGTCTGTCTGTCTGTCTTTTAGCGCTGTATTTAGTTATGAGATTTTCCCAGTGTTTCTTCTACTCAATAAGCAAACTTTGGAACTCTCCGTCAATCTGTCTTTCCTTCATCCTATGACTTAAAATGCTTCATAATAATAAATAAATGCAATGCAAGATGGCGGCCCCTGGAACAAAAATAGCGTCATTCTACCCCCAAACGTGTGTGTGTGTGTGGGTGGGTGGTTGTGTGTTTGTGTGTGTGTTTGTGTCTGTGTCTGTGTCTGTGTGTGGTGGGGGGGGGGGGGGTGTTGTGGGATGTGTGTGTGTGGGAGCTGTGTGTGTACTTTTGTGTGGTGTGTGAGATGTGTGTGTGTATGTGTGTGATTTTTGGTTGATTTGATGAGTGTGTGTGGGAGGTTATGTGTGTGTGTGTGGGAGGTGTGTGTGTGTGTGTGTGTGTTTTTGTGTGTGGTGTGTATGTGTGAGAGGTGTGTGTTTGTGTGAATGTGTATGTGTGAGCGTGTGTGTGTGTGTGGGAGGGGTGTTAATGGTCAAGTGTAGCCATGAACTTTTTACCTTGCACCTATTCGTCTTAAACTTGAAAGGGTTCTGAAAAACCCGACTCTCCATCATGTATTTTCCAACTCCTTATTTTCACACGGCTTCAGCAAATAGTATAGAATAAAATGTGCTGACGGTTGCATTCCAAAAGGAGACGTTACATATATATTTTCTTATACTAAGCCCTAACATTTTATATATATATATATATATATATATATATATATATATATATATTTTTTTTTTTTTTTTTTTTTTTTTTATATATGTAATATATTTATTTATATACCGGTATTTATATATTTATTTCCATCGACAGGTTGCCACTCGCGACTTGAATAATATTTCAAGGTAATATAAGACTGATAATTTCCTGCAACAGATCATATCAGGAATAAATATTACAATTATTATGCTAACTATCCAGCACGAAAATGCTTCTTCCTTTTTCTTCTGGTTATCATTAGACGATTTTAATTAGCTTCAGAAAAACCTGTTATTTATTAAGGTTCCATGTGGATGTTATTTAAGGGGAGATCTCCACTTGACGATTTTTTTCTTGACCCCTTTCTCCCTCATGTTTAGCCCCATTGCTTTTGATATTATAAAACGTTTGCCCCATTAGTTTAGCGATTTTAAGAACTTTCACCCCATATTAAGACCTTTCGTGCAATTCAGGTGTCGATTTTATCCTGGCGAGCGATAGCGAGACTGTAATTTAAGAGGAATCGGCCTTCGGCCGGGACATTTTTCTACCGAAAAATGTACAAATTTATCTTGAAAGGGACTCAAGGGGGTGTAATTTTAAGCTTGATGGAGGTCTAGGGAACAAACTAAATACCTCCCCTTAACTCAGTGTCTTCATCGTCCCTTCTCAAGGTGAATACAATTGTATAGTATTAGCCAGAATATAATGAGATAATAGGTTAACCCTTTCAGTAAACAAAGACGTCTTCTTTCTTGTATTCCTTCAGATATTAGAAGATTATTATTTACTTTCAGATGGACCTGTGGAATTCAAAAGTCAATTGCGTTATTTTGCATTGCTCTGGTTGTTAGAAATGTTTCCTAAGCTGCACAAAATCGTCTAATAATACCTAGAATACAATGGGGAAGGCCGCCATGTTATTGAAAGGGGTCAAGGTAAACATATATCCTGCCTCTTCATAAACCAATCGTACCGGTACAACAATTCTGGACCAAACTGCCGAGATGATTGAGGAGCCGGTGGTGGATAGTTTAACCACGACTGCGATAGATAGATAGATAGATACATACATACATAATGGGTATATACTGTATATATATATATATATATATATATATATATATATATATATATATATATATATATATATAGATATATATATATATATATATATATATAGAGAGAGAGAGGGAGAGAGAGAGAGAGAGAGAGAGAGAGAGAGAGAGAGAGAGAGAGAGAGAGAGAGAGAGAGAGAGAGAGAGATATATAATAAAGCAATACCACGAAAGAAGTTGCAGATATGAGGGGAAAATAAAAGTGAAAACCCCTTGGAAGCTGCGTTAAGGAATAGCCGTCCAAAAGTTGAGATATAGGGTGAGGTAGGAGGTGACGGGGCTATATAAAACACACACACACACACACACACGTTTAAACCCGTTCCTCATCAACTTTGACCCTCAGACGACCGGAAGTTGGCTAAATGACACCATCCAGAATATTCATTAGGAGTTTGCAAACTTGCGGCCCAAATTGAACATGTTGCGGGAAGAAAAAGGTCTTATCAGCAATTGCCAGGCGAACTTTGGAGGACTTTGAATATATATATGTTTAAACCATACAGTACCGGTGACGTCATTTTGATTTGTTTTTAGCAACATTTAGACGATTTTATGAAGTTTAGGAAAGATATGTGGTAGCTTAAAGGATTAATTGAGGTAGTCTGTATGTAGCCTGTTAATCGGTGTGAGTATCCTAGGTTCGAGTCCTTGGAGTGCCACATGTATTTGTTGATTTCATTAATTGAGTTTAAAAGTAAAGTTGGTTGGTGAAATATATTAATGGGTAGACGTCTTTCCTTAGCTAAATAAGATAGTCTGATAGTTACCAGCACATAATGAAAAGGACTTCACTGGGTACTGTATGGGTTAAAGTTTTACCTTTATTGCAACCTCTATCCTTGTTCTACCGTGGTTAATATTATGTTATTATTTTTATTATATTATTATGCTATGTAAGAATAATTTGTATGATTAAAGTTTGATATCCATTTCAACCTTTATCTCCTATATAGCGTAGTTATGGCAAGCATATGAATACACTGACATTACATTTAGTTATGTTTAAGGTTTTATATTAACCCTTTCACGCTTTTATGACGCAGAGGTTGCCAGATTAGCAATAATAAATAGAGTTCTCTCACTCTTATAATTACCTCTCCAAAAATTTTTTTTTGCCCACAGCTAACTCAAAGACAACTGCAGAGGTTGAAGTAACTAAACTAAAGGTTTCTAAATACCCTGATGGTAACAAAGGCTTTAAAGTATCCCCAATAGGCTCAAAATCGCGTGATATGCTTGAAAGGGTTAATTTCAACCTTTATCCCTTAGCCAGCGTGGTTATTGTTAGAATGTAAATACGTCGACTTCAATTGACCACTTGCGAGTTTCAGGCTATAAGGAAGTTAGAGCCGTAAGCATCGATATTAAGCAAAATTGCAGTAATAATGAAGGTGTCTGATGGATAGAAAGTATCTTGAGTTTAATTTAATGTGTTCATGAATGTAATACAACCATATTTAAGCTGGTAATTCTGCTAAATAATGATGGCTACAGCTCCAACTTCCTTATAGCAGGAAACTCGCAAGTGGTCAATTGTATACAGTTTTAGAGTTAGGCATTCATTTCAATCTAGTGTGGATATATTGTAAGAATATAAATAGGCTACATTGGCATTAAATGTATATATGTTTAAGGGGAGATTTCCACTTGAGGGATTTTTTTCTTGACCTCTTTCTCCCTCATGTTTAGCCCCATTGCTTTTGAGTTTTTAAGATGTTCGCCCCGTTAGTTTGGCGATTTTAAGAACGTTCGCCCCATTTCTGTCAATTTTAAGACCTTTCGTAACCGCTTAGGTGTCTATTTTTCCTGGCGAGCGATAGTGAGCCTGTAATTTAAGAGGAACCGGCCTCTGGCCTGGAAATGTTCTACCGAAAAATGTACACATTTATCTTGAAAGGGGGCCAAGAGGGTTTAATTTTAAGCTTGATGGAGGTCTAGGGAATAAACTAAATACCTCCCCTTAAAGCTTTACATAAATTTCAATCTTTATCCTTTATCTAGCTTAGTTATTGCAAGAACATAAATGCGCTGACTTCAAATGTATAAATGTTGAAAGTTTTGCATTTATGTCAAGCCTTATCTCTTATTTAGCCTAGTTATTGTAATAATATATATATACTGACTTGAAAATTATACATGTTTAACGTTTTGCTTCCATTTTAACCTCTATCCCTTTTCTAGCGTGGTCATAGTAAGAATATTAACCCTTTCACGCACATATGACGCAGAGGTTGCCAGATTAGCAATAAGAAATAGAGTTCTCTCACTCTTATAATAATATTACCTCTCCAAAATTAGTTTTCTGCCCACAGCTAACTCAAAGACAACTGCAGAGGTTGAAGTAACAAAACTAAAGGTTTCTAAATACCCCTGATGGAAACAAATGCTTTAAAGTATCCCTAATAGGCTCAAAATTGCATCATATGTTGGAGAGGGTTAATGTACACTCGGATACCATAGTCTCTAAGCCACTCATACACATTCGTGGACTTTACCTATTTCTATCTATGGAAGCATATCTCTGGAAACGAATTCATGAATAAAATATTCTATAAATCAACTACAAAACTATACTGTATATTCTAATTATTGAAAAGCAAGTTATATCCAAAAATCAATCCGGATAAATATAATTGCATAGAGAAACACATAGTGGGTCCACGAATTCTACTGAGTGGGCTAGAGAGGTGACAGGTCAGTTGAACCAGTGCCACTTTAACCACTGCCACTTTAACCAGTGCTAACTCAACCAGTGGCCATTTCAACCAGTGACCATTTCAACCAGTGACCATTTCAAACAGTTACCATTTTAACCAGTAGGTTAGGTTAGGTTAGGTTAGGTTAGGTTAGGTTAGGTTAGGTTAGGTTAGGTTAGGTTAGGTTAGGTTAGGTTAGGTTAGGTTAGGTTAGGTTAGGTTGGGTTGGGTTGGGTTGGGTTAGGTTTCTGGTTAAAATGGTCACTGGTTGAAGTGGCCACTGGTTGAGTTAGCACTGGTTGAAGTGGCACTGGTTCAACTGACATGGAACCGGCTAGAGACTATGGTATCCGAGTGTATTTATATGTGTTTTAGAGTTTTTTTTATGGACCCTTTTCTCCCATATATGTTTTAGCCCCATTAGTTTTGAGAGTCTTAAGACGTTCTCCTTATTACTTTGGCGATTTTAAGACCTTTCGCTGTATATATAGATAGACAGATAGATAGATTATGTGTGTATGAGTGTGTGCGCGCGCACTAATTGAAGATAACAATATTTATAAAAAGTCCATATTTTACTAAACTTAATCATTCATCATTATATACCCAATATAAATACAGTATATATATATATATATATATATATATATATATATATATATATATATATATATATATATATATATACAGTATATATACAGTATACACAATATATATAATATAAAATAATAATAATAATAATAATAATAATAATAATGCTTCCCCCTTTCTTAAAAATGTGGAAAATATGTGTTGGTAAATTGTAATATGTTTTGGTGTCCCTTTACAAAACACCTCACAACATTTTCACCTCGTCTTTAGCACCGGGTTCCAGTAACCAGCCTCTTAAGGGGAGATGGGCGGTTTTTTCTGGCCCCCCGTTTCCCTCATGTTTAGCATGAGATTTTAATACGTGCGGCCCCTTAGTTTGGCGATTTTAAGACTTTATACGCCCCATTATTTTTTTCAATTTTAAGATCTTTCGTGCCATTTGGGAGTCGACTTTTTCCTGGCGAGCGATAGCGAGCCTGTAATTTTAGAAGAAACCGGCCTTAGGCAGGGATATTTTTCTTGAAAGGGGGTCTAGGGAGTGTTATGTTGAGCTTGACGGAGGTCTAGGGAAGAAAATACAAATATAGTAAACATACATAAATGAGCTAAGAAATAGCCCCCCCCCCCCCCCCCTCTTAGTACTGGTGTAAAACTGGGAACTTTTCGAGAGTGTCATTTGAAGCTGCTCTTTGAACCAACTAAATAGCGTATGAAAGCTTCCTACCATGCCCCCCCCCCCCCCCCCCCCCCCCCCCCCCCCCCCCCCCCCTCTCTATCATCGAAAATACGGCGTCCAGGCCATAATAATAAGCCCAAATGGTGGAATAAAGATATTTCAAACTGCCTGCTTGCTAAAAAATTTGCTAATGATAGATTAAAATCCTCACAAAAATGACGAAGAACGGGTGAAATTTGTAGAGCTACGACGCAAAGCCAAAAAGTTAATTAAGCAAAGTAAAAAGACCTTAGAGTTACATATTGCGAATCAAAGTAAAACAAACCCGAAAGAATTCTATAGTTATATCAGAAAGAAAAAAGTAGTTACTTCAACTGTTGGACCGTTAGTCGATGAAAAAGGAGAATACACCAAAGACGAAGTACAAATGAGTAATACCCTCAATACCTTCTTTGCATCAGTTTTTACAACAGAAGACCTCAGTGATATCCCTACACCATCGCCGATTCAGATTGATAATTCAGATGTTCTAAGCAATATCACCGTTACAGAGAGAGAAGTATTGAATTGTTTAGATAAACTCAAGGTAAATAAAACGCCAGGACCTGATACAATCTCGCCTAGAGTTCTAAAGGAAGCTAAGAATGAGCTCTCCAAACCACTGACATTACTATTCAATAAATCCTTGCAGTCTGGAACTATGCCTGATCAGTGGAAGCTAGCCAACGTAACACCGATATTCAAAAAAAGGCAGCAAATCCCTACCCAGTAACTATCGTCCAATTAGCTTAACCTCAGTTGTATGTAAAATGCTAGAAACGGTCATACGAGACAGACTCGTAAATCACTTGGAGGAAAATAACATACTTAAAGATACTCAACACGGCTTTCGTAAAAAACGTTCCTGTTTAACAAACCTCTTAGACTTCTTCCACGATATCCTCAACCTCTACGATGAGAGTAAAGCTGTAGATATTATATACCTTGATTTTCAAAAGGCCTTTGACAAAGTTCCCCACAAACGTTTACTGCTAAAACTAAAAGCGCATGGAATACAAGACGGTGTGTTGAAATGGATAGAAAATTGGCTCAGCAACAGAAAGCAAAGGGTAGTCATAAACGGTAAGGCATCTAAATGGACCAATGTAAGTAGCGGGGTACCCCAGGGATCGGTACTAGGACCAATTCTCTTTCTAATTTACATCAACGACATAGATGAGGGTCTCACCTGCACAATCTCAAAATTTGCTGACGATACAAAAATTGCAAATAGCGTACTCTCAAAAGAACAAGTTGACGATATGCAACACAATCTAGATAAATTGTCATGTTGGGCCCAAATTTGGCAAATGAGTTTCAATGCGGATAAATGTAAAGTACTACATGTCGGATACCTAAATGAGAAAGCAAACTATTCGATGAATGGCACTCCGCTTAAGAATATAAACAGAGAAACTGATCTGGGAGTAACAATATCGAGTAACCTAAAACCGAGTCAACAATGTTCAGAAGTTGTTAAGAAGGCAAACAAAATAATTGGCTTTATAGGCAGGTCATTTGAGCATAAATCCAAAGAAGTTATCCTAACCCTTTACAATTCCTTAGTCCGCCCTCTTCTGGAATACTGCGTTCAATCCTGGTGCCCTTATTACCAAAAAGATATAAACAAGCTAGAACGAGTTCAACGTAGAGTTACCAAAATGATACCTAGCCTAAAGAACAAACCATACGAAGAGCGTCTCTTAGAGAATTAAATCTATTTCCTTTAACCCAGCGCAGATTAAGAGGCGACTTAATTCAAGTGTTCAAAATCATCAAAGGCATCGACAATATGAACTGTAGTAAGTACTTCACTATCGACCAATCTAATTACACGCGGGGAAACGGTTGCAAAATTATTGGTAAATCTTTTAACTCGCACGAATCTAAGAATTTCTTCTTCAATCGAGTTGTCAACTTGTGGAATGGGCTTCCCCGAGACGTTATAGACTGCAGCACCGTTGATTCATTTAAATTCCGCCTAGACAAATATCTCGCATCAAACCCGCGACTGACTGCGTTTGTAAATGAATAACTTTATCCTCCCCTCAGTTACTAACCCATCTGTCCCCTACTAACTTCCTAGTCCTGCCACGTTACAAAGGAAAATCAAGTAGTTCCCTTTCCAATGTTCCCTTACCCACTCTAAACCACTGTTTGGACACTTGATCCTCAGTGTTTTGGAGGACAAGCAACCTAGAAGGGTCACTAGATCTTGTTGCTTGATTTCCTTTGTACTCTCGTCTCTCTTTCTCTCTCCTCTCTCTCTATCTCTCTCTCTCTCCTCGCTCTCTCTCTCTCTCTCTCTCTCTCTCTCTCTCTCTCTCTCTCTCTCTCTCTCTCTCTCTCTCTCTCTCTCTCTCTCTCTCTCTCTCTCTCTCTCTCTTTTCCCATTCCTCTGTGCGTCGTTTGTGTGTGCGTGTTCAAAATAATAGCATCCTTACCCTTGAATGGCCTGTCCAATCCTGACGATAATCTTGTAATTTCAAACAACTACAGATTAAATGACTACTGTGACCGTTTTGGATTATCAAGCATATTATATATTAGACAGATACTAATATAATACACTTTAAATTTGATAACATTTACGAAATAGCTAATTATTTATAACGAGTCGATACCAGATACTTCTTCTCAATCGTTATTGGGTTAAACAATAATTTAAGCGCATACAATTATTTTCTATGTAAACTATTCCATTATATATCAGGCTTCACATATTGCCATTAACCCCTTCTGTACCGGCGACGGTTCGTTATTATATTCTAGCAAAATTCAGACGTTTTTGTGTAGTTTAAGGGGAGATTTCCACTTGAGGGATTTTTTTCTTAACCCCTTTCTCCCTCATGTTTAACTCCACTGCTATTGAGATTTTAAGACGTTCGCCCCGTTAATTTGGCGATTTTAAGAACTTTCGCCCTATTTCTGTCAATTTTTTGACATTTCGTGCCTTTTTTATGTCGATTTTTTCCTGGCGAGCGATAGCGAGCCTGTATTGTTAGAGGAAACGGCCTTCGGCCGGGACATTTTTCTACCGAAAAATGTACAAATTTATCTTGAAGGGAGTGTAATTTTTAAGCTTGATGAAGGTCTAGGGTACAAACTAAATACCTCCCCTTAAGAAGGATCTGTGCTAGTAAAAATGGTTTAGTGTGATAGTTGGACGCCTGTTAGTTGCTGGAGGCCCTTTTATAACTGAATCAAATGGTCTACTAGTAGCCAGAATACAGTTAAAAGGACGGCACCGGTACTGAAGGGGTTTAAGGGGAGGTATTTAGTTTGTTCCCTAGACCTCCATCAAGCTTAAAATTGCATCCCCTTGAGTCCCTTTCAAGATAAATTTGTACATTTTTCGGTAGAAAAATTTCCCGGCCGAAGGCCGGTTCTTCTTAAATTACAGGCTCGCTATCGTTCGCCAGGATAAAATCGACACCTAAATTGCACAAAAGGTCTTAATATGGGGTGAACATTCTTAAAATCGCTAAACTAATGGGGCAAACGTTTTATAATATCAAAATCAATGGGGCTAACCATGAGGGAGAAAGGGGTGAAGAAAAAAATCCCTCAAGTGGAAACCTCCCCTTAAAACAGACTTGATATTTGAGGATAAAGGGAATATTATGTATAAGGTTATTTTATGGTGGCCAATATTGTCCAGCAACCACAACACATTTATGTGTTATGGTGAAAGGAATTGTTTTCAAGGTGATGGTAGGGCAGCTTTGCCTTTTTTTCTTTTTCTTTCACATAGACAAAAATACTTCTAACATAGGATTTTTGTATATTGTGATGGTAGGGCAATACGTCTAAAATAGGAATTATATATAAGGTGATGTATGCATCTAACAAAACAAAAATACGTCTAACATAGGAATTATATATAAGGTGATGTATGCGTCTAACAAAAAAATACGTTTAACATAGGACATTTTTATATTTTGATGGTAGGGCAGTACGTCTAAAATAGGAATTATATATAAGGTGATGTATGCGTCTAACAAAAAAAATACGTCTAACATAAAAGGATTTATTTTTATTTTACAAAAAATACGTCTAACATAGGACATTTGTATATTGTGATGGTAGGGCAATACATCTAAAATAGGAATTATATATAAGGTGATATATGAGTCTAACAAAGAAAAAATACGTCTAATATAGGACATTTTTATATTGTGATGGTAGGGCAATACGTCTAAAATAGGAATTACTGTATATATAAGGTGATGTATGCGTCTAACAAAAAAAATACATCTAACATAGGACATTGTTATATTGTGATGGTCTAACAAATAAATGATTTACAGTATATGGTGATTTTGGGGCAACACATCTAACAAAAGCAACTCCTAAACAAGAAAAAACAGATATGCCTGAAAACCAGAATTCATTGGAGAATCCTGAGAGAGAAAAAGCTTTGTCGGCCCCTATTGCCTAACGCCCGAGTGATTCTGTCCAATTACTGTGACTGTCTCTCCTGTTGGCCTTCCCTGGGGAGAGGCCCTAGCTGTGTTCTGCCTGTCTCGTGAGACCCTAGCTGTGTTCTGCCTGCCTCTCTCTTCCTTCACCCGTACAGTACCGGTGACATCCTTTCAATTATGTTATGGCAATCATTAAACGATATTCTTCAGCTTAGGAAGGACCTCTAGCAAAAATACGGCTTCAATCTATCTCAACCAACCCTTTTAACTACCACAGATCCTTCTTAAGCTGCCTAATATTGTCTAAATACAGCTAAATATAGTCAAATATAGCACACGTCGCTGGTACTCAAAGGGTTAAAGGTGTATGTATGTATGTATGTATGTATGTATGTATGTATGTATGTATGTACATTATATACTCAGGCACATACCCGATTGCTGGGGGTGGCCGACTCGAGACAGCGCACGGACAGAAACCGTTACATTTCTAATTCTCTGGGTCCGGGACCACTTTAGCGTTCCCTCGCCTCTTTCTCTGCCTCGGTAAGTAGGACAATTTTACAAAGGGAGGAGGATTCCTAGCCCCCGTCCCCAGAAGGAAAAGTAGGACAGTAAAAGAGACAGACAAAAAATGGCTAAGGTTAGGTAGAGGATGCCAAACCTCACTCTGAATAGGACCAGCCCTTACCTAATTTGTAGGTAATAGTTGTTTAATAGAATAACCCGTTAATTTCCATCAAGCCGGCAACTTCTCACGTTTTGCCGTATTTATTTATGTGTGTTTGTAGACAAATATAATTCATCCTAGAAAAAGTATATATTGCTACCAATTTCCTATCATTCCTATTATATCCCTATTATTTCCTACCAATTTCCTATTATTCCTATTATATCCCTATTATTTCCTACCAATTTCCTATTATATCCCTATTATTTCCTACCAATTTTCGTTATGTTTGAAAGGTCTGAAAGGGTAATTTTAATTGCTGTTCATTTTGTGTTTATGTATAACTGTATATATATATATATATATTTATAACTGTATATATATTATTTGTTTTCCTTACTTACATATTTGTGTATTCTTCATTTTTGACTCCTCACTTTTTACCAACGTACCGGTATTTATTTTGTTGTTCTTTGTTCTGTTCTTATATGAATATTTTTTGTCTTACTTAATTATTTTGTATTGTTTATTTGTTTCTTATATCACTGTTATCCTTACCTATTTTTGTGTTATTCCTTGTATTTCGTTTTCTATTCATTATTTGTTTATCCTTACGCATTTTATTGTATGTTATTTATCGTTGTCCTCCGTGTGGCTTTCCTTGCGCATTTATTGTATTTCGTCCTATATTTTTTTCCTTGCGTATATATTTTTTTCCTTGCGTATGTATTTTTTTCCTTGCGTATATATTTTTTTCCTTGCGTATGTATTTTTTTCCTTGCGTATATATTTTTTTCCTTGCGTATATATTTTTTTCCTTGCGTATGTATTTTTTTTCTTGCGTATATATTTTTTTCCTTGCGTATATATTTTTTTCCTTGCGTATATATTTTCTATTCTTTAGTATCTTCCCCTACATCACTGTTTCTTCCGACCGTATATATTTTCCTACTCTATATTTTTCCTAGATGTGTGTAAATTTGTGTTTTGTTTTTATGTGTTCATTGTTTTCCGGTTGTGTTGTCCCTATTTTGGCTCTGTCTTGAGTCGGTCCCCCCCCCCCCAAAAAAAAAAGAAAAAAAAGAAAAACGGTAAAGTGGGGATTGGCCCTGAGTATATAGATAGATAGATAGATAGATAATTTATATTATATCACCGTGTTATTCCTACTGTTTATATGTGTCTACTCTTTCTATATTTCTATCTATCTATCTATATGCTCAGGCCCAATCCCCATTTTGGGGGTAGCCGACTCAAGACAGAGCAAGAACAGGGAAAACACAAAAACAACATAAAACAACGAATAAACACAGATATAAAGCACAAACTCACACACATCCAGGTCACCCAGGAGAAGATATTTGGCTCTATCAAATTCCATAATGTTTGAAAGGTGACCGGTCAACTCAACCAGTAGACCATATCAACCAGTAGCTCTCAACCAGTACCAAAGCAACCAATACGGTTAGGTTAGGTTAGGTTAGGTTAGGTTAGGTTTAGGGATCTACCGATACCAAATTTTGACCCGATACCGATACCACAAAATTATACCGATACTGATACCTGTGCACCAGGAAAGTCTGTAAGACTGTTGTCCATGATCATGTAATTTTCTCCTTTATCAGCTTTGTTATTAAACTTAGGTAACATGTTACTAAAATCAACACTTGTATTATGTATATATGGGTAAAAACTTAAAAGTTACTAAAAACTAGAACGAGATGATACGGATTTAATGAAACATCTCGTGCAGGGATTTCAAATTTAATAAATGAATATATTACATAATAGTGATTATTTCTAAAAAAATGCTCCTTCAGTGAGTGATATGTGACATAGCAATTTACTTCTAGGTATCGGTAGTATCGGTAGAAAATCAGCCGATACCGATACCGATACTCTAAAAAAGGGCCGATACCACCGATACCGTTACATCGGTACATCCCTAGTTAGGTTAGGTTAGGTTAGGTTAGTACTATATTTTGGCACTGGTTTGGTTGGTCTGGGTTAATTTGGCACTGGTTGAGAGCTACTGGTTGAAATGGTCTCCTGGTTGAGATGACATGGAACCTGCTTGAAGGCCCCCTGGGAGGAAGTGTTGGGCCATCTATAGGGACCGATACTGACAGACTGAAATTTTATAAAACCGTAAGCAATTTTTTTTTTCTCGCATTATATCCGATCATTTCTGTATTAATATCGGTAACTAGAGTGATGGTAGGTGATATTAACAGACTGATATTATATGAAATCTTAAGCAAATTTTGTTTTCGCATTATTTGAGGGTATTTCTGCATAATTATCGACTAGTAGACTAATGGTAGATGATAATTATAGGCTGAAAAAATATAATACCTTAACTTAGAAGCTGTCAGACCACAATTGCCCGTAACAAAATTGATGGAAAAAAAAGAGCTCGTGACACCACCACCCCCCACCCCCCGACCCCCGACCCCGCCCACACTCCAGCTTATTGAATCCCGCCCCTATTTCCTCCCAGCCCGCCCAGAAAAATAACATGTGTGGACTATGAGGTAAACAGCGGCTCCTGCTCTTTTTATGGCCACGCTTTTTTCTTTTTTCTTTTTTTTAAGGCTTCTCGGATTTGTATGGATTGGTTAGGGGACATACGCAAACATTGTATATATTCGTTATATCTAGGCAGAAATTGTGGCCCCTAAGCTCCCCCCCAAAACAAAAAAATAAAAATAAATAATAATAATAATAATAATAATAATAATAATAATAATAATAATATATATATATATATATATATATATATATATATATATATATATATATATATATATAATCCCCTAATATGTCAATAACCTTGCCTTTGTTCTCACGCAGAGCAAATCTATCTATCTATTGTATCTATTGTAGAGTGACACCGATGAGCGCACCGCCCTTCGGTGTTTTGTAAAAGGTATATTCCTATGGACAGGTTGCCAACTAAGGCTGCCGAGTCTCATCTACCGGGATGTTTATGAGACAAGAAGGGGCATTTGACTTTGACTGTAAACCCACCTGCCTTATGGTTCACTTTTTGGGCGATTTTTGCATGTATTCATTATTATTCTAGTTTCCTCCCTACACCTCCATCAAATTAAAACCAAAAAAAACATTAGATCCCCCTTCTAGGTTAATTTGTAATTTTTTCGGTTCGGCTGGGTTCTTCCAACATTACAGGCTCACTATCGTTCGCCAGGGAAAAAATTGACACCTATTTTTTTTTTTTTTTTTTTTTAAAGAGACAATGAACGGAGGAAGGAAAAACACAGATTAAACAAAAAGGTCCATGTGCCTAAAGGCATCCTCCATTCATAAAATGTTTGTAACAACTGGATTTAAACATTTGTAGATTGTAAGTTTGTGGAAAGCAATTCGAGGGAAGTGAATTCCAAAGAGTAGTAGCTCTGGGGATAAATGAATTCTGATAAGCAGAAGTTCTGCATTGTGGAGGAGAAAGTGTAAATTCATGGGCGCTCTCAGCTGCCCTAGTTCTACGGGGAAAGATGTGGAAAGGCGGCACAATTGAAGCAAGTTCCTCGGAACAATTGCTGTGAAAATATCTGTAGAATAATGCAAGGGATGCAACGTTTCTTCGTATGGATAATGCAGGAAGGTCCTGTGTGATTGCAGTGTTATTTATTAATCTAATAGCTTTATTTTTAATTTTGTCCAACTGCCTCACTCCACTTCCACCCCACAGAGGTGAACAGTAATCCATCTGAGAACGCACATGACTTATATATTACGGCCAACTGCTCGTCAGTGAAGAATTCTCGAACTCTGTACAGGAGTCCCAGTTTTTTAGAGGCATTCTTAGCAATGCTTCTAACATAATGTATCCAGCTCAAGTTAGTAGTTAATGTTACACCGAGAATGTCAATACTAGGGAAAGTGGGAATATTTACATCATTAAAAAATATATGGGAGTCAGTGAGATTCTGTCGGTTAGAAAATTGAATGTACTTGGTTTTCTGTGCATTAAAGGAAACTAGATTCTTTGTCCCCATTCATTAATTCTAGAAAGGTCCTGGTTCAGAGAAATTGCAGTGTTTATTTTTGAATTTATAAGATCGGGTTGGGTGAAAGAATTGGTAAATGTGAAGGAACTGTGGAGTGTTGAGTCATCTGCGTAGGAATGTATTGGATTATGAGTGGTAGATATGAGATCATTGATATGAACGAGGAACAGAGTTGGGGCCAAAACTGATCCCTGGGGAACACCAGCATTTAATGAGTGAAATTGAGAATAAAGGCCATCTACCATTACACGTATTTTTCTGTTATGAAGATAAGAAGAAATTAGTGGAACTAATGATGCAAGGCCGTAGTGTGACATCTTCGACAATAAGGATTGATGCCAGACTCTATCAAATGCCTTTGATATATTCAGTGCTATTGTATGTGTTTCACCATGTTGGTCTGTAGCTTGGTTGATTTGATGCGTAAGAAGGCAAAGAATGTCTGCAGTTGATCGACATCGTCTAAAACCATATTGCCTATCACTGATTAATTTATTATTCTCAAGATGCTTAATTATGTGGTTATTTAATATAATTTCAAAGACTTTACCAAGAGTGGAAGTTATAGCTATTGGTCTGTAGTTTGATGGATCTGAAGAGGCACCTTTTTTAGGAACTGGATGGATGTTTGCTTCTTTCCAGGGTACTGGGAAGCATGAGGTATGAGTACACAGACGGATTTTTTTTGCCAATACCTAAATAGCACGAAAGGTCTAAATATTGACGAAGAAATGGGGCGAAAGGTCTTAAAATCGACTAACTAATGGGGGCAAACATCTTAACATCTGAAAACTAATGGGCCTAAACATGAGGGAGAAAGTGGTCCAGAAAACCGGTAGTATACATGTTAACCCTTTCAAGATGATGATGCGTTTTGGCTGTCTATTCTGGCTATCATTAGACGGGTTTATTCAGCTTAGGATGGGTCTATGGAAGTCAGAGAGTTGGTTGAGATAGTCTTTACCCTTATAATTCCCACAGACCATTCCTAAACTGTTTACAATCGTCTAATGATAGCCAGATTCAACTGTTAAAAATGCGTCATAATCTTCAAAGCGTTAACAAAACTAATCTAACACACTGAAGACATGTTTTGATATCCTCTCTTTAAACCCCTGTAATTCAAAAAGAGCAAATGGGCTGTAAATATCCACACGTGTTCCCTGGCTGACTCTTCCCAACTGGTAGACATATTAGCTGGGTTACTGTAGTCGTGCTTTAGTTATAGAAGTTACTGGTCAGGATTTGTGGTCTAATAATAATGAATGGAGTATAGTGTCAAGGTTATCGACAAGCTATTGATTTTGACTGTGCATACAAGACCTCTGAAGCAGCCCCTCACAGCTAGCACACACACACACACACACACACACACACACACACACACACACACACACACACACACACACACACACACACACACACACACACACACACACACACACACGCCTAGGATCATAAGCAGGGAAAACCCACACAGACACACTCGCAGACACACACGCACACAGACACCCCCCCCCCCCCCAGACACCCTTCTCTCCCCCCCCCCCCCCCCCCCCCCCCCCCCCCACACACACACACACAGACACACACCCACACACCTAGGATCATAAGGCAGGGGCACACACACCAATATTTACAAAGGACTTCACGTCTCCCAGAACACAATACAACTGAAATCACCACCTTCCCAGGGACCACACGAGCGCTTTTTCCCTCAACATTTATCCTCAACACTGATCTGGTAGCTTATGAGGTCAATATTTAAGCCTTTTCCCTCAACATTTTTTCTCAACACTGATCTGGCAGCTTATGAGATCAACTTTTAAACTTTGTCTGTTACCTAAATTCATCTACCATCAGTCTACTTTCCGATACCAGTACAAAATATCCTCAACACTGATCTGGCAGCTTATGAGGTCAACATTTAAACTTTTTCGGTTACGTACCTAAATTCATCTACCATCAGTCTACTTTCCTATACCAGTGCAAAATAGTCCAGAAATGTTGCCAGAAAAATGTTGATCATCGAATGTTGACAATAATAGCTCTCGTGTGATACCGGCATTAAGCCGGTATCACACTAGAGCTTTTATAGTCCACATTCGATGATCAACATTTGTCTGGCAACATTTATGGAATATTTAGCACTGGTATCAGAAACTAGACTGATGGTAGATGAATTTAGATGACAGAAATATTATACATGTTGTCCTCATAAGCTGCCAGACCAGTGTTAAGGATAAATGTTGAGGGAAAAAGTTCCCGTGTGATACCGGCATTAGAGGGACCACACGCTTTGCTGTACAGCACTGTGTCGGGTACTTCACAGCCAGTTTCAAACGGGAATATAAATTGTGACAATCGTTGCATCGCTAAATTTATTGCGAAGAGCATGTAGAGTAATTGAAAACTCCTTCTTATTGAAACATTTACTAAGAAAATACGCGTTCTAAAGAACCTCTTGCGTGGCTTTTTAGTTATGAAAGACGGAGAAAACCTAGCATATACAGTACATCTTTCACGTGCCCTTAGACAGCAATCAATATTCTAGTTTCAACATATAGCCTGAAAGCCGTATTACCTTCCCTAGATGTGTGTGAATTTGTGTTTTGTTTTTGTGTGTTCGTTGTTTTCTGTTGTGTTTTGTGTTGCCCCTGTTCTTGCTCTGTCTTGAGTCGGCCACCCCCCGAAAAAAATTAAAATAAATAAAATAAAATATAATAAAATAAAGATAAGAAAAGTGGGGATTGGACCTGAGTAAATAGATATATAGATAGATAGATAAATGCCTCGATCTGACTTTGAATAGGGCCGAATGGATACAAGCCAAAGAGAGAGGGAGAAAACGAGAAAAAAAGCGAAGTGGGCTTCCTTAAGCTATAATCCATTCATTATAAATAGGCCATTAATCGTAACCCCTATTAGCTGTAACTCAAAAAATGGGCTAGAGCAAACGGGCTGTAATTTTCCCCACCTTATTTCCTGGCTGACTCTTCCCAAATAGTAGAAATATTATTATGTTTTTTTACACCAACCAACTTCACATCTAAACTTTTATTTTATTTATTTTTTAGTTTAAGAAATGTTGGTGGCAAACTTTATATTCTTATCCAACCTGAGGAAAAAATATGTCTTATACTTGTGAGATATAGAGCAGTAAAGGTGAAAGACCTGTGCTGATTCCAACATTTGTCACCCGAAAGAGGCGGGAGATAGTCTTGTTTGTGTGTCTTGGTCGGAGGGTAGGGTAGGGGAGGGCTGGGGTGCCTTTATAGAGAGAGTGGCGACAGGGAGTCAGAAACAATATGGCGCCTGGGGACCTAAGCCCATGTTCGGAGGTAGAGTTGGAATATAGATAGAACAAAAAGTGCTCTCATAGATATCGATGGATGGATTTCATAATAAAAAAGAGGTATGTATAGAATGATATAAGGTCCTTAAGGGGAGGTTTCCACTTGAGGGATTTTTTTCTTGACCCCTTTCTCCCTCATGTTTAGCCCCATTGCTTTTCATATTATGAAATGTTTGCCCCTTTAGTTTAGCGATTTTAAGAACTTTCACCCCATATTAAGACCTTTCGTGCCATTTAGGTGTCGATTTTTTGTCGAGCCTGTAATTTAAGAGGAACCGGCCTTCGGCCGGGAAATTTTTCTACCGAAAAATGTACAAATTTATCTTGAAAGGGACTCAAGGGGGTGTAATTTTAAGGTTGATGGAGGTCTAGTGAACAAACTAAATACCTCCCCTTAAGCTGATACAATGGAGTTTAAACATTTTGATACGTTATGGGGTAAAGCGTGAAGTAGAAATAAAATGGCGCCCACACGTAAAAATACTGATACATAATGGGGTAAAGCGTGAGATGGAAACAAAATGGCGTCAATTAGTCAAGTTAACACTATCCTCCTATACAGGCACACAACGTTCCGTTCCTCTCTGAGTTTTTTTTTTTTTTTTTTTTTTTGTAATAGAAGTGAAAAATAGCCTAGCCTAATTGAATTTAGAGTGTAGTATCCTATCTAACAGTTGCATCAGAAGGTGAATTAACTACTGCATAGCAAGGAACACGCCTAATTTAACAATACATGTTTATTTTTTATTTTATTTTTTTTACTCGCATTTTTTCTACTTTCCTTTTTTCTTTTTCTTTTCTCTACTTTCCTTTTTTTTTTTTTTTTTTTTACTTTCATTTGTTTTCTTTACTTTCATAAATATAATCATAGAGAGGAACGGAAATTATGCAGGAGACTGTACCCTGAGAAAACAGTCTGGTAAAGGTGGAGCCACACCAAGCATTTGTTTGTCAACGTTTGATGCCAACGTTTATTATGGCAACGTTTATTATGGCAACGTTTATTATGGCAACGTTTATTATGGCAACGTTTATTATAGAAACGTTTATTATGCCAACGTTTATTATGGCAACGTTTATTATGGCAACGTTTATTATAGCAACGTTTATTATGCCAACGTTTATTATGGCAACGTTTATTATAGCAACGTTTATTATGCCAACGTTTATTATGCCAACGTTTATTATAGCAACGTTTATTATGCCAACGTTTATTATGCCAACGTTTATTATGGCAACGTTTATTATAGCAACGTTTATTATGCCAACGTTTATTATAGCAACGTTTATTATGCCAACGTTTCGGAGACATTTTGAGATGGTAACGCGACTAGACAGGAGGTTTATTGTAGAAGGTAAACTATTTGTATTTATATTTATACATTTTTTTTACTATTATTATTATTGTTATAACCTAGATGTGTTTGAAATTTATATTCTTATTATATTGTGTTGCCTTTGTTCGAGCCGGCCACCCCCTGCTATGGGATATATGCCTAAGTATATACATACATACATTATTATTATTATTATTATTATTATTATTATTATTATTTTTGATAGCCAGAACAAAGTGAAAAGGCATCCTCAAATACTGACAGGGATATAAGAGAACCCCTGAACCACAACGTAGGGCAGTTTCTAAGCTCTTGTGGGCGGGGATATATCACAATAGGGCCCGGGTGGGGCGGGTGGCTTAATTAGTTTGTAGAGGTAATTAAACTTGGGGTCTTTGGGAACCATCGGCTTTGAGAGGCATAATGACCGTTCTCATACTATAAAGGGAAGGCTTTAAGAGGTTTTTATACGGCTGGCTGTCGTATGACGTAACTATGACGGGAACGTCCAGTTGTCCGTCCGTCTGTCCATCTGTGCGTTAACTTTCCTTGTCATCACTCTAGCGCCTTTACTTCTTCACTGATTGTCATAAGACTTAACACATACTTTCACTACTAAAAGACCTTTGACGAGTTCGATTTTCATCTTTTTACCAAAAAAACTAGGAACGCTACCACCAACTTCTCTGTCTGACAGCAGCGTATGGGTTAACTTCCATTCTTTTTCGCCAAATTGTATTAGATTTACAACATACGATTTACATACAATACGACCTTGGATGAGTTCGATTTTTAGCATCTTATCAGAAAATCTATTGATGCAACCATCAACTTTCTGTGTCTGACACCCTATGGGTTAAGGGGAGGCAGTTGGTTTTTCGAGTCCTCCTCCTCCCTCATGTTTAGCCCTATTAGTTGTTGTTGTTGTTGTTGTTGTTGGTCCCCAAGCTGCCTGGCCGAACAGCCCCAAGGCCCCGAGCAAGGCCAAGGCCATAACTGAGCGCCCCAACAGAACCCTCTCCGCCGACCACAATAAAGCCTGGGTGACCGAAGCCACTCCATGGCGGGGAGCTGAGGAGGATGCGGAAACGCCCGGGAAACCAAAGACCTACCCAGGGCCCTGTGCCCCTCAGCAATTATGAAGAGAAAGTTGAGGGGCAAAGGAAAAATGTGACGCTTTGGCTTCCAATCTTGGTAGATTGGGAGGTCAATCCACGGAAGAGACGCCGTCACTTGAGATCTAGAAAATATATAAGTAAAAGGATCAGTCAGAGTAAGCTATGGGTATGGCAGAGATCGCTCAGTTCTCACTCTGATAGACCAGCCCATCACCACATGACTAGAACCCAATCCTCTCAGCATCAACTAGGAAAGGCCCTAGAAAGCCGCCTTTGGCGGGGGGATAGCTCCCCTATTTCAACCCTTTTCGGGGTTGGGCACCCGCCCTGGAGGAGTTGTACACTGTAAATACATAACATACCGGTACCTCAGTGGAGGAGTTCTACACTGTAAATACATAACATACCGGTACCTCAGTGGAGGAGTTCTACACTGAGGTACCGGTATGTTATGTATTTACAGTAGAATATTAAGACCTTTCGTGCCTTTTAGGTGTCGATTTTTCTCTTGGCGAGCGATAGCGATCCTGTATTTGAAGAGGAATCGGCCTTCGGCCGAGAAATTTTTCTACTGAAAAAATTACAAATTATATCGAAGGGGAGTCTTGTGGGTGTTTTTATAAGTTTGATAGAGGTTTAGAGAGCAAACTAAACCATAGAAAGCGATACAATGGCCAAAACAGTGCATGTTATTTTTCCTATATTCCGTCTCAAATTCGTCCAATCATAAAACAAAATGATCCCGGTTCGATTAAATTCTTCAGCTCCAACTTCCTTATAGCCCAAAATTCGCAAGTGGTCAATTTCACGTCCCTTTTCCTATATTCCTTCTCAAATTCGTCCAATCATAAAACAAAATGATCCCGGTTCGACACCCTGCACTACGGCGAGGATGAACGAGGGCCAGAGGGGAATTAGAAAGTTTGCAAGGGGAATGTCCAGAGTTATGTGTGTTCGGTGGGGTGCGTTGGATATATATACCTGAAACGGAAATATATTAGTCGGAGTTTTGGGTGAGAAATTTAGATGTCGGAGATTTTTGTTGTGTTTTTTGTATTAGCTTTGTGTGCAGTAAATGTTGTTGTTTACTGAGAGAAGTTGGTCGTTTTTACGCATTTGTATACTGTACTATTCACCCACTGGGCTTTCGGTGTCCAGTCTACAATATTTGTAATGCAACCTAGTTCGGGTGTTGTGTAATGTCTCCGTATTGTCTCTCTCTTACATTTGGGCTAAGCATGAGGGAGAAGGGGGTCCAGAAACCCCCCCCCCCCCCAAGGATACCGTAATTTTCAACACACAACATGAAAGAGGTAGAGGCACAGGACTTTTGACCACGACCGTACATTTCCCTGGACAAGTTCCGTTCCACTTTGAAATGTTATTTATGACAGTCAAAATAGTATTATTGCCTTAGCCTTCCTTGTTATTCAGTAATTAAGGGGGCCCACCTCGTTTATATGTATGTTTTTCTCTCTCTCTCTGAGTTGTATCCATTCGACCCCATTCAGCCTACTGATTTAAGACGTTTATCCCCATCCAAGTGTCGATAGCAAGCCAGCAAATTTTGTATAAGTTTTTTTAGTCAGCAGGCTAAATTTGTGCATTTTTCGATAGAAAAATGTGTCCGGCAAAGCCGTATTTCTCCATACAATACTGGCTCGCTATCGCTCGCCAGGAATATATCGACACCTGGATGGGGATAAATGTCTTAAAACAGTAGGCTGAAAGGGGCCGAATGGATACAAGCCAGAGAGAGAGAGAGGGGAAAGAAGAGAAACAAGCAGAATACCCCCTTAATCAACCTTCTGATGCAACTGTTGATGAAGATGCTGCACTCCAAATTCAATTATATTATTTTGACTTAGATAATTAGACTATCAGAGAGGAACAGAACTTGTACAGTCACTCATAACAATTCGTGGACCTCACCTATTTCTACTTATGAAAGTTTATCTCCGGGAACGAATACATTAATACAACTCTCAATACAATACAATACAATACAAACTGTGGGAAAGCCCGACCGTGGCCATGGCCTTCCTTAAGGACTCGGGGCTGTTCGGCCAGGCAGCTTAGGGAACAACAACAACAACAACTCTCAATACATCAACTACAGAACAATAGATACTGCTCATTGAAAAGCATGTGCCATCCAAAAATCAATCCAGATAGTTATAGTTGCATAAAGAAAAATATAAGGGGTCCAAAAGAATGTATAAGTGACCGTACACTCGGATACCATAATATATAGCCCACTCGTAAGAATCGGTGGATGCCCCTACATTATTCGTTATGCAATTATAATTATATGGATTGACTTTTGGATAACACTTGATTTGTAATTACTAGTATGCATAGTTTTGTAATTGATGTATAGAAAATGTTCTTCATAAATTCGTTACCTGAGATATCCTTCCATAATTAGATATAGGTGCACTCCACATAATTATATGAGTGGGCTAGAGACTATGTGGTATCCGAGTTTACAGTCGCGCTAATAAGTGATGTCTTGGCACCATGTATGTTTTGATCAATAATTGGTATCGGCAATATCTAAGCTTCATTTCTTCATATCGAATGAAATATACAAACATTTTCCTACACTTACCTACCCTATTCAACATCTGACAGACATTAATACAGCACAGAGAAAGCCAAACGTAATGACAGCTGGGACATGACTTATTAGCGCAACCGTACATGCAGGCTACCCCCATCTAGGTTGCAATTACCACCCTAGGCTACCCCATCTAGGTTGCAAGTACCACCCTAGGCTACCCCATCTAGGTTGCAATTACCACCCTAGGCTACCCCATCTAGGTTGCAATTACCACCCTAGGCTACCCCATCTAGGTTGGAAGTACCACCCTAGGCTACCCCATCTAGGTTGCAAGTACCACCCTAGGCTACTCCATCTAGGTTGCAATTACCATCCTAGGCTATCCCATCTAGGTTGCAAGTACCACCCTAGGCTACCCCCATCTAGGTTGCAAGTACCACCATAGCCTACCCCATCTAGGTTGCAAGTACCACCCTAGGCTACCCCATCTAGGTTGCAATTACGACCCTAGGCTACCCCATCTAGGTTGCAAGTACCACCCTAGGCTACCCCCATCTAGGTTGCAAGTACCACCCTAGGCTACCCTCATCTAGGTTGCAAGTACCACCCTAGCCTACCTCCATCTAGGTTGCAAGTACCACCCTAGCCTACCCCCATCTAGGTTGCAAGTACCACCCTAGGCTACCCTCATCTAGGTTGCAAGTACCACCCTAGCCTACCCCATCTAGGTTGCAAGTACCACCCTAGCCTACCCCATCTAGGTTGCAATTACGACCCTAGGCTACCCCATCTAGGTTGCAAGTACCACCCTAGGCTACCCCATCTAGGTTGCAATTACCACCCTAGGCTACCCCCATCTAGGTTGCAAGTACCACCCTAGCCTACCCCATCTAGGTTGCAATTACCACCCTACGCGTCCGGCCTGCCCTGCCTGCCCCCCCCCCCCCCTCCCTTTGACCTGTAACAAAGTGAACTTCTTTCTCGACCAATTTCCATTTTATTGGTTCTCGCCCTCGCACCAGCCGGAAACATTTGCAGAGACTTTCCTCTATTTCCTTTGTGTTTGTAGGTACACTCTAACACATTAATTCTATCTCAATATCAGCCCTCCAACAGCGAAACGAATTGTCGAAATGTCAATATTGTTCAGATATATAATACAGTATATTTAAAGAATATTTAGTTAAACTATATTTTACACCGCAAGTCAATTTGTGCTTCTATCGTGTAGCAAAGTAGAGTAATGATCAGGTTTCCACGATAACTTGAGGTTTTTGTGAGTATCTACTTATAAATAGACAATCAAACAATGTAAGAATTAAATACAGAGAGAGAGAGAGAGAGAGAGAAACGGTCACAAGACCTCCGCAAAACTCGGTTTAACGTGGATATAAAATGCAAATGTTGGCTGACCAACAGAATACTTACGAATGCCTACACACACCACACACACACACACGTGTATATACATAAATCAGTTTAGACCCAGACGGGAATCGAACCCCCAATCTTAGCAGTATAAGCCAGTTATCTTCGCAGGTTATAGTATAGTTGGTATGATCTCGTAACATTGGCGCTTCGATTTCAGGTTGGGACTAAAAACCAAATGTACGGTATGTATAAGTATATATCGTTTAACCCGTTCAGTAATAGTGACACCCTTTAATTATATTCTGGCAATGATTATACGATTTTATTCAGCTTAGAGAAGGACCTCTAGCAATAATAAGGCTTCAAACTATCTCACAGCCCTTTCGACTAACACAGATCCTTCTTAAGGGGAGGTTTTTAGTTGGTTCCCTAGACCTCCATCAAGCTTAAAATTACACCCCCTTGAGTCCCTTTCAAGATAAATTTGTACATTTTTCGGTAGAAAAATGTCCCGGCCGAAGGCCGGTTCCTTTTAAATTACAGGCTCGCTATCGCTCGCCAGGATAAAATTGACACCGGAATGGCACGAAAGGTCTTAATATGGGGTGAAAGTTCTTAAAATCGCTAAACTAATGGGGCAAACGTTTTATAATATCAAAAGCAATGGGGCTAAACATGAGGGAGAAAGGGGTCAAGAAAAAAATCCCTCGAGTGGAGATCTCCCCTTAAGCTGCATATTATTATCTAAATATAGGTATAATAAAATATAACACGTCGCTGGTACTCAAAGGGTTAATCAATCATTCGTTTTGCTGTTCAGGGGTTCATATTGGGCCTGGATCTTTGTGTTAGAGTGTACAGTAACGCTAATAAGTCATGGCTCCGCTGTCATTACGTTTGGCTCACTCTGGGCTGTATTTGAGTGGGATGGGTGGTTTTTCTGTTCCCCCTTCTTCCTCGTATTTAGTCTCATTACTTTTCAGATTACAAGACGTTCGGCCCATTAGTTTGCCGATTTGATGACCTTTCGACCCATTTCTTTGTTCAACTTAAACCTTTACGTGTCATTTAGGTGTCGATTTTTTCCTGGTGAGCGATAGCGAGTCTGTAATTTCTATAAATGTCTATAAACAAAATGGTACAAATTTATTTTGAAGGAGGGTCTTGGGCGGGTGTTTTTTTTAAGCTTTATTGAGGTCTAGGGAGGCAACTAATATAATAATAAAACAAAATACATAAATAAATAAATAAATATGCCCAGCCTTCCTTCATGTCTGTCAGATGTTGAATAGGGTGGGTAAGTGTAGGAACATGTTCATATATCTCACTCGAAATGTACGGTATACATCAAGTTTAGATATTGCTGATACCAATTATTGATCACTATACAGTATACTTGGCGGTGGAACATCACTTATTTGGCCGACTGTACCTCCACAACCCGGCATTCTCCAACACCGAGCACAGTGTTGCCAATTAAGCTACTTTCCCGCTAGATCTAGAGGTATTTACTTCGATGTAGATACAAATTGACATGTATCCTAGTGATATTCTGTAGATATGAGCCATTTTAAAGCGATTTGTAGATATTGTGGCATTATTCTAGCGATTTTGGGCATTTATTTGTAGAGATTGTGGCATTTATTTGTGGAAATTGTGGCATTATTCTAGCGATTTTGGGCATTTATTTGTAGAAATTGTGGCATTAGTCTAGCGATTTTGGGCATTATTCTAACGATTTTCGGCATGTATTTTCTATCTAGCGGACTTATATATCGTAACCCCGATCACACCCCCAGCGAGAAACTCCTCCATCTTGCCCAGTAAATGAACCATAGGGAAGCCGGTGATGAGACTCTCGCTGGATTTGAACTATCAATTAGGGGGGAGGTCGTCGCTTTTGCTGGCCCCCCTTCTCCCTCATGTTTAGCATATTAGTTTTGAGATTTTAAGACGTTATTTCCGTTTGTTTGGCGATTTTGAGACCATCGCCCCATTGCTTTGTCAATATGAAGACCTTTCGTGCTATTTACCTTTCGATTTTGTCCTGGCGAGCGATAGCGAGCCTGTAATTATAGAAGGAATCGGCCTTCGGCCGGGACATTTTTCTATCGAAAAATGTACAAATTTATCTTGAAAGTGGGTCTAGGGGGTGTGTTTTTCAGCTTTGATGGAGGTCTAGCGAGGAAGCTCAAAAATAGATTAGTAGATAAATATATAGCCCAACAAGCGAGTACTGCCCCCTTAAGCCCCAATTCCCTCCTCCAATACGCCCCATGATTGGTTGTAATTCGCTGAGAAGTTTTGGGAGCGCGCCGAACTTGATTTTTTTTAGTTTCCTCGCTAGACCTCCATCAAGCTTAAAATAGCACCCACTAGACCCCCTTTCAAGATAAATTTGTATATTCTTCGGTAGAAAAATGTCCCGGCCGAAGGCTGGTTCCTTCTAAAATTACAGGATCGCTATCGCTCGCCAGGAAAATATCAACACCTAAATGGCACGAAAGGTCTTAACATTGACGAAGAAATGAGGCTAAAGGTCTTAAAATCGACAAACTAACGGCACGAAAATCTGAAAACCTGAAAACTAATTTGCTAAACATGAGGGAGAAGGGGGTCCCTAAAAAGCGAGTGCTACCCCCAATTAAGCTCCAATTCCCTCCTCCAATACGCCCTCCTGATTGGTAGTAATTCGCTGCTGAGAAGTTTTGGGAGAGAGCGTCTATAACTTGATTCTCGCGACTAATAAGCGGAAATCGGCAACTTAGTGAGGTATGGCATGATTTGTGATATTGGCGAAGTTGGTTAATCCTTGTATTTGTGTGAGGATTGTATTACTGCTATGGTTTTATTTGTGTGAGGATTGTATTACTGCTGTGGTTTTATTTGTGTGAGGATTGTATTACTGCTATGGTTTTATTTGTGTGAGGATTGTATTACTGCTATGGTTTTAGTTGTGTGTGAGGATTGTATTACTGCTATGGTTTTATTTGTGTGAGGATTGTATTACTGCTATGGTTTTATTTGTGTGAGGATTGTATTACTGCTATGGTTTTATTTGTGTGAGGATTGTATTACTGCTATGGTTTTATTTGTGTGAGGATTGTATTACTGCTATGGTTTTATTTGTGTGAGGATTGTATTACTGCTATGGTTTTATTTGTGTGAGGATTGTATTACTGCTATGGTTTTATTTGTGTGAGGATTGTATTACTGCTATGGTTTTATTTGTGTGAGGATTGTATTACTGCTATGGTTTTATTTGTGTGAGGATTGTATTACTGCTATGGTTTTATTTGTGTGAGGATTGTATTACTGCTATGGTTTTATTTGTGTGAGGATTGTATTACTGCTATGGTTTTATTTGTGTGAGGATTGTATTACTGCTATGGTTTTATTTGTGTGAGGATTGTATTACTGCTATGGTTTTATTTGTGTGAGGATTGTATTACTGCTATGGTTTTATTTGTGTGAGGATTGTATTACTGCTATGGTTTTATTTGTGTGAGGATTGTATTACTGCTATGGTTTTATTTGTGTGAGGATTGTATTACTGCTATGGTTTTATTTGTGTGAGGATTGTATTACTGCTATGGTTTTATTTGTGTGAGGATTGTATTACTGCTATGGTTTTATTTGTGTGAGGATTGTATTACTGCTATGGTTTATTTGTGTGAGGATTGTATTACTGCTATGGTTTTATTTGTGTGAGGATTGTATTACTGCTATGGTTTTATTTGTGTGAGGATTGTATTACTGCTATGGTTTTATTTGTGTGAGGATTGTATTACTGCTATGGTTTTATTTGTGTGAGGATTGTATTACTGCTATGGTTTTATTTGTGTGAGGATTGTATTACTGCTATGGTTTTATTTGTGTGAGGATTGTATTACTGCTATGGTTTTATTTGTGTGTGTATTGTATTACTGCTATGGTTTTATTTGTGTGAGGATTGTATTACTGCTATGGTTTTATTTGTGTGAGGATTGTATTACTGCTATGGTTTTATTTGTGTGAGGATTGTATTACTGCTATGGTTTTATTTGTGTGAGGATTGTATTACTGCTATGGTTTTATTTGTGTGAGGATTGTATTACTGCTATGGTTTTATTTGTGTGAGGATTGTATTACTGCTATGGTTTTATTTGTGTGAGGATTGTATTACTGCTATGGTTTTATTTGTGTGAGGATTGTATTACTGCTATGGTTTTATTTGTGTGAGGATTGTATTACTGCTATGGTTTTATTTGTGTGAGGATTGTATTACTGCTATGGTTTTATTTGTGTGAGGATTGTATTACTGCTATGGTTTTATTTGTGTGAGGATTGTATTACTGCTATGGTTTTATTTGTGTGAGGATTTTATTACTGCTATGGTTTTATTTGTGTGAGGATTGTATTACTGCTATGGTTTTATTTGTGTGAGGATTGTATTACTGCTATGGTTTTATTTGTGTGAGGATTGTATTACTGCTATGGTTTTATTTCAGTATAGTACTCATCAATAATTCAGTAAAATGTTGATCAATATTTCTAATTGAATATCGATTATGGTAATTATATATGGTTATGTACACTCGGTCCAAGAAGTATCTGCACCCCTATGCATATGCTGATCATCTGGTGTGTACAGCTCGGTAGGGCTGGCCCCTCTGCCTGCAACTATATCCATGTGTCAGAGACGATCCTCTCTGACGCATGGATATAGTTGCAGGCAGAGGGGCCAACCCTACCAAGCTCTGTACACACCAGATGATCAACGTAGGGGTGCAGATACTTTTGTGACCAAATGTACCACATACGCTCATATCAGCCCTATGAAACAATAATACTTGTTTTACAGCCTACCACATAAGCCTATATGAACCATATTAACCAATAATATAGGCTATATACCACGTAAGCATATATGACACGTAGGTTATATACTACATACGCATTTATGAAACCTATCAAACAATTATATAAGTTACGACATACGCATATATGAAGTGTAAACTATAATATAGGTTACGACATACACATATATGAAGCGTAAACAATAATATAGGTTAAGGGGGATGGGCTGGTTTTTCTGACCCCCTTCGCCGTCGTGTTTAGCCCTATTGGTATTTAAATATTTAGACGTTCGGCCCATTCTTTGTCGATTTTATGACTACGCCCCACTTATTTGTCAATATTAAGACCTTTCGTGCCATTTAGCTGCCGATCTTTTCCTGGCGAGTGATGCTGTCGATCGATCATTTCCTGGCGAGCGAATATAGCGAGCCTGTAATTTTAAGAGTAACTGGCCTTTGGCCGGGACATTTTTCTACTGAAAAGTGTACACATTTATCTTGAAGGGAGGTCTAGGGGGTGTTCTTTACAGGTTGATGGGGGTCTAGGGAGGAAACTAAGGAATAATACAAAGACAAAACAATTACGCCCATGAAACCTATCAAGCAAAAATTATATAGCTTATATATCACATAAGCGTCAATTTCAATTCAATTCAAACCTATTCTAAACCAATTCTATGAAACCACTTAAGCAATACTAATATTCGATTTTTTATTAATTTCACCACAACACCAAACACCTCCAATGCAATTAATGAAAGCATATACAGTATATTATGTGATCCAACAGGATTCGAACCCGGGTTATCACGCACAGATTTTTAGACACCATCACCATTACACCACCAAGACGGTTATACCAGACAATAACCCAACCCATAAAGAAAGTTAATATCCTCGTAGACCCCAGCTAGCCCTCTGTGGTGGTGGTGGTGGAGTGTCGATATCCTCGTAGACCCTAGCCAGCCCTCTGTGGTGGTGGTGGTGGTGGTGGTGGAGTGTCGATATCCGAGTCGCCCCTTTCTTATTTTTCCTTTGGAAGAAGTTGTATGGGTGCTGAATATTGGATTTCGATAGAGCAGTTGGTGGTCGAGTGGGTATTTTTGTTTTTCCCGATCTAGTGGCCTTTTCCTCTATGTGACTTATTGATATCATAATTACGCCTTTGACTATGATATTTAATCGTAATAAAGATAACTATGATAATATATATATATATATATATATATATATATATATATATATATATATATATATATATTTGTCTTTTCTTTTATATGACTCTAACTATCCGATAAACGGATATTAGTCGTGGTCATGTGCTAATCATTTAACTGTCTTGATGGTGTAATGGTTAGAGCGTGTAAGTTCCGTATGTGTTGTCCTGGGTTCGAATCTTGGGAGGATCACTTTCTTAAGTTTCATTTGGGGGTTATTGGTGTTAAGAATGGTGTTAGATGTAATATTATCGATAACTTAATTACGCCTTTGACTAATATAATTAATCGTAATGAAAATATATTGATAAATTGAATATAAATACATAGCATGGCTTCAGATATACATAGCGTGGCTTCAGATATACATAGCATGGCTTCAGATATACATAGCATGGCTTCAGATATACATAGCGTGGCTTCAGATATACATAGCGTGGCTTCAGATATACATAGCGTGGCTTCAGATATACATAGCGTGGCTTCAGATATATATGAATAAAGGTTAAGGGGGGTGACTTTTTTTTTTTTTTTTTTTTATTTCTCTCCTTTTCTCTCTTTCTCTGGCTTCTATCTATTCAGCCCAATTCGGCCAACTATTTTAAGACTTTTATCCCCATCTAGGTGTCAATTTATTCCTGGCGAGCGATAGCGAGCCAGCATTATATGAAGAAATCCGGCTTCGCCGGAGACATTTTTCTATCGAAAAATGTACGAATTTAGCCTGCTGTCAAAAACATTTTAAAAATATGCTAGCTCGCTACCGCTCACCAGTACAAAAATTGAAACCTGGATGGGGATAAACGTCTTAAAAACAGTAGGATGAATGGGGCCAAATGGATACAAGCCAGAGAAAGAGAGAAAAGGACAGAAATAACAAAAAGCAGGTCACCCCCCTTAAGCTCATCTCACTCCTAGAGGCGGGATTTACACTTTATAATGTTAGGTGGGTTATGTATTTGTCATATTTGTTTAGCATAGACTGCACGATGCATTTGGCTGCATTCTTGCACATCATTAAGGGGAGGTATTTAGTTTGTTCCCTAGACCTCCATCAAGCTTAAAATTACACCCCCTTGAGTCCCTTTCATGATATATTTGTACATTTTTCGGTAGAAAAATTTCCCGGCCGAAGGCCGGTTCCTCTTAAATTACAGGCTCGCTATCGCTCGCCAGGATACAATTGACACCTGAATGGTACGAAAGGTCTTAATATGGGGTGAAAGTTCTTAAAATCGCTAAACTAATGGGGCAAACGTTTTATAATATCAAAAGCAATGGGGCTAAACATGAGGGAGAAAGGGGGTCCAGAAAAAAATCCCTCAAGTGGAGATCTCCCCTTAATTGAGAATGGTTAGTGTTTTCTCTGCATAATTGACTGACCTTATATTTGTATGCATTAAAAAGAACTTTATACATTACACATTTATCTCGAAGGGGGCCTTTGGGGTAATTTTTAAGCTTGCTGGAGATCGTGGGAGGAAACGCTACATTATATTTATTACCGTAAACAAATGTATGAAAACATTTGATATATTTATCTAAGTTAAGGGGAAGTATTTAGTTTGTTCCCTACGTTTTCATCAAGCTTAAAATTACCCCCCCTAGACCCCCTTTCAAGATAAATTTGTAAATTTTTCGGTAGAAAAATGTCCCGGCCGGAGGCCGGTTGCTCTTAAATTACAGGCTCGCTATCGCTCGCCAGGAAAAAATCGACACCTAAATGGGACGAAAGGTCTTAAAAGTGACATAAATGGGGTGAAACTTCTTAAAATCGCCAAACTAATGGGGCGAACGTCTTAAAACTTCAAAAGCAATGGGGCTAAACATGGGGGAGAAAGGGGCAAAGAAAAAAATTCCTCAAGTGGAAATCTCCCCTTAATGTGGAAGGAGGAGGCGGAATGAGAGAGCAGATGATGAGGATGATTATTATGGTTGATGAGCAGCTCGTCTCATCTCTTTCATGAAGACAAATTACCTCCAGGCCCTCCACTGAGTATCACTAGAGGCTTCAGGCTCACCAATTTACTCCAAGCATATTTAGCGGGGTCACCGGCTTTTGTTTATCTTTCTCTCCTTTTCTCTCTTTCCCTGGCTTGTATCCATTCGGCCCCATTCAACCAACTGTTTTAAGACATTTATCCCCATCCAAGTGTCGATTTCTTCCTGGCGAGCAAATAGCGAGCCAGCATTGTATGGAGAAATCAGGCTTTGCCGGAAACATTTTTCTATCGAAAAATTTACAAATTTAGCTTGCTGACAAAACAATAATACATATATGCTGTCTCGCGGGAAAATATTAACACCTGGATGGGGGTAAACGTCTTAAAACAGTAGGCTGAATGGGGCCGAATGGATACAAGCCAAAGAGAGAGAGAGGGAGATAAGAGAAAACAAGCGAGGTGGGCTCCCTTAAGAAATACAACATTAACAACATAATTGCTTTATGTATTTGCATTAAGTACCGTCTGCAAAGGACAATTGGCGAGAGATTTAGCAGATTTATTAATAGTCTGATTTTTTTTTTTTTTTTTATTATTTATTTATTTATCATTATTATTCTTATTATTATTATTATTATTATAGAATGACTAAGAGGGTGTACGAGAGCGAGGTGGAGGGACAGAGAGGGAGAGGTAAACCGAATGAGAGGTGGAAGGATGGAGTGAGGAAGTACATGAACGAAGGCGGTGCTGGTTGGGGGGAGGGGCGTCGACTGACTGGGGACAGAGGTGCATGGGGGCGGTTCGTTCGTGGCCACCCCTTCGGGGATCACGGCGTCAGGCAATAGATAGAGAGATAGACTATTATTATTATATATATACCGGTATATATATATATTTTTTTTTTTTTTTTAATGTGTGGGGATGAGGGAGACACAAGGCAAAACTACCTGTGACGAGTGCCTCCCCCAGAGTTGAAAGCCTACTATTTCCCTCATTTATCAAAGACTATATTCTAAGTTTTGTTGAGTAGTATTTATAGTTGCAGTTGCACTTTAGCACCAGATACTATTCAGTTTTAAACTTATCGAATTAAATATCGTATTTGCAAACTTGGATTTAAAAAAATATTCGTATTCCTGAGAGAGAGGTCCTCTTCATAAGCCATACCGATTACTGTTAACCCCTTCTGCACCGGTGATGTACTTTTAACCCTTTCACGCACATATGATGCAGAGGTTGCCAGATTAGCAATAAGAAATAGAGTTCTCTCACTCTTATAATTACCTCCCCAAAATTAGTTTTCTGCCCACAGCTAACTCAAAGACAACTACAGAGGTTGAAGTAACTAAACTAAAGGTTTCTAATTACCCCTGATGGTAACAAAGGCTTTAAAATATCCCCAATAGGCTCAAAATTGCGTCATATGTCGGAGAGGGTTAATTCTATTCTGGCAACTATTAGACTATTGTGTACAGCTTGTATGCAGGACGTCTACTAATTCAAAGCCTTCAGACCATCTCAATTAATCCTTTTTAGTTACCATAATACCTTCCTAAGCTTCATAAAATCGTCTAAATGTAGCTAGAATAAAATAAAAAAGACGTCGTCGGTACAGAAGGGGTTAAGTTTGTCTGTCTGTCTCTTCCCTTGTCTGTCGACCTTAAGGTAGTTTTATATTTATTAGCGAAATTTGGAAATATATGGAACAAGCATTATATAGTTTGCCTGTTTAAATATATGGAACAAGCATTATATAGTTTGCCTGTTTAAATATATGGAACAAGCATTATATAGTTTGCCTGTTTAAATATATGGAACAAGCATTATATAGTTTGCCTGTTCAAAGATCAGTTATTAAAGAAGCTTAAGGGGAGGTTTTTACTTTGTTCCCTATATTTCCATCAAGCTTACGATTACACCCCCTAGACCCCCTTTCAAGATAAATTTGTACATTTTTCGGTAGAAAAATTTCCCGGCCGAAGGCCGGTTCCTCTTAAATTACAGGCTCGCTATCGCTCGCCAGGAAAAAATCGACACCTAATTGGCGCAAAAGGTCATACAAATTGACAGAAATGGGGCGAAAGTTCTTAAAATCGCCAAACTAGTGGGGCGAAAGTCTTAAAATCTCATAAGCAATGGGGCTAAACACGAGGGAGAAAGGGATCCAGAAAACAATCCCTCCAGTGGAAATCTCCCCTTAAATCTGATCAAATACGTCTTAGTCCCTCGAGGGGAATACCACTTGAGTGCTCTAGAGGGACCAATGGAATATGACTTACCCAGTTGACAGGCGAATTACGACTTGTTTGAACGAGCGGAATACGACTCGTGTTGCTAAGCGGTATAACACTTAGTGCCTCAAGTGGAATATGTCTTGAGTGTAATGAGCTTAGTGTGCTGAGCTTAGTGTGCTGATGACTGTTGTTTTGCTCAGAGCTTATATACACTTTTCCTTCCTACTGCTGTTCTCTCCCTCTCTCTTTGGCTTGTATCCAATCGGCCCCATTAAGCCTACTGTTTTAAGACTTTTACCCCCATCCAGGTGTCAATATTTTCCTGGCGAGCGGTAGCGAGCCAGCATATATATATATATATATATTCTAGTTTTGACAGCAAGCTAAATTTGTACCTTTTTCGATGGTTTGGCAAAAAGGTATTCCTGGTCTCAGTTGTTTTGGTGTCTTCTATGCCCTTGTCAATCTGGGGTAGCAGGTAATGGTAAGATGAATGACAGGATCTCAGGTAGGGAATAGGAAATTGGGTCCTTAGGGTACAATTGACCACTTGCGAGTTTCAGGCTATAAGGAAGTTGGAGCCGTAGACATCGATAGTAAACATCAATGCAATAATAATGTAGGTTTCTGATGGCTAAAGAGTATGTTGAATTGCATTTTATGTATTTATAAATGAACTACAACCGTATTTTTGCTGGTAATTCTGGTAAATAGCGATGTCTACAACTCCAACTTCCTCATAGACCAAAACTCGCAAGTGGTCGATTGAGGCGGAGTCTGGGCGGGCTTTGTGGCATGGTAAGTGACAGCTGGGCGAAAGATCTGAGTTTTATGATATTGTCGGCTGGCCATATAGAGCGCTTGGGTTGATGGGTAGCTCGTTTATTCTCTCCTGGTATCACTACAGCCGGTATCACACGAGAGCTTTTATAGTCAACATTCGATGAGCAACGTTTTTTCTGGCAACATTTCTGGAATATTTTACATTGGTATCGGAAAGTAGACTGGTGGTAGATGAATTAAGGGCCTCATAAGCTGCCAGACCGTTGTTGAGGGAAAAAGCGCTCGTGTGATACCGGCTTACCACTGATGTAATGCATCTTGGAGGTGTAGATAGATGTTGAGGAATCGGACATTATCTATCTATCTATCTATCTATATGCTCAGGCCCAATTCCCACTTTTCCTATTTTTATTTGTTATTTTCTATGTAATTCTATTTTATTATTTTGTTTTCTTCTTGGGGGTGGCCGCCTCAAGACAGAGCAAGAACAGGGAAAACACAAAACACAACATAAAACAACGAACAAACACAGACAAAACACACAATTGAGGAATCGGACATTATACCTACAGCTTTTGGGGTTTTCATGATCCTAATTACGAAAAATGATTGTGACAGAACCTAACTTATGATTGTGACAGAACCTAACTTATGATTGTGACAGAACCTAACTTATGATTGTGACAGAACCTAACTTATGATTGTGACAGAACCTAACTTATGATTGTGACAGAACCTAACTTATGATTGTGACAGAACCTAACTTATCATAGCCTGACCAAACCTATTTCTTTATGGCCCTACCTGTTCTATCCTTACCAATCATAATTTTATCTAGTCTTTCTTAAGGGGAGTCACCTGTGTTTTTATGTCGCCTTTTCTCTCTTTCTCTGGCTTGTATCCATTCGGCCCCATTCAGCCTACTGTTTTAAGACGTTTATCCCCATCCAGGTGTTGAGTGTTTCCTGGCGAGCGATAGCGAGCCAGCATTATATGGAGAAATCCGGCTTCGCCGGAGAAATTTGGCCATCGAAAAATTTACAAAATTAGCTTGCTGTCAATTTTTTTTTAAACAAAATATGTTGGTTCGCTACCGCTCGCCAGGAAAAAATCGCCACCTGGATGGGGATAAACGTCTTAAAACAGTAGACTGAATGGGGCCGAATGGATACAAGCCAGAGAAAGAGAGAAAAGGAGATGAAACAAGCAGGTGAACCCCCTTAACTCCATATTCCTAACCCAGCCCAATTTAACGTATGTGTTGGAACTCGGCTAAGCCTACAGTAGGTATCCGAGGCTAGATTAATTAAGGGGACATGGGCTGTTTTTCTGGTCACCCTTCTTCCTCATGCTTACCCCCAATAGTTTTCAGATTTTATGACGTTCGGCCCATTAGTTTGGCGATTTTAATACCTTTTGCCCCATTTCGCTGTCAATTTTAAGACCTTTCGTGCCATTTAGGTGTCGATTTTTTCCTGGCGAGCGATAGCGAGCCTGTAATCTTATGAGTAATCGGCCTTCGGCGGGGACATTTTTCTACCGAAAAATGTACAAATTAATCTAGAAGGGGGATCTGATGGATTTTGTTTTAAAGTTTGATGGAGGTCTAGGGAGGAAACTAAAAAAATAAATAAATAAATAAATGAAAAAATCTACCAAAAAGTGAACCATTCCCCCTTAATAGTGGTGTTTTCGTTTCACAGGTATTGCCCCATACTGGTGGTGGGCAGCCTAACATCAGAACAACTTTCTACTGGCACAACAACTCGGAGAATGGCAAGACTTCGAACAAAGTAAGTGATGTTTGTGTGTTTCTCCGGCCGTTTTACATTTTTTTTTGTTTTTTTTTTTTGTTTTTTTCCCAGTCAAATATCTGATGGAATAACTTCAAACAAAGTAAGTGAAGTGTGTGTTTTTTTTTAAAGGTGGTTTTATACAAGGTTTAATTTGTTCAGTCAACTTTGATCTAGCAGCTCTTGAGATATATTTTTGTAATGCGGGGATTTTATAATTATCAATTAAGCATTATCGCCAAGATTCATTAACTGGAGGGATTTATATGTGGAACAGATACACGAGTACAGTTTATATTATTTAAAATAATACTAATACATTAACAATAACAATGCAGAAAACTGGATTATAAAAGTAAAAAGTACAATATATATGATCGAACCTGCGAGAGGTAGACTATAGGCTTTGTGGGGGTTAGTTAGGTGAAATATTTATAGTTGTGATGAGTGATGAACAAAGAAAAGAACTAAAAATAGGAAAAGTGGGGATTGGGCCTGAGTAAATAGATAGTAAATAGATAGTAAATATATAGTAAATGAGATAGTAAATAGATAGTAAATGAGATAGTAAATAGATAGTAAATATATAGTAAATGAGATAGTAAATGAGAGATAGTAAATAGATAGTAAATGAGATAGTAAATAGATAGTAAATAGATAGTAAATAGATGGTAAATAGATGGTAAATAGATAGTAAATAGATGGTAAATAGATGGTAAATAGATAGTAAATAGATAGTAAATAGATGGTAAATAGATGGTAAATAGATAGTAAATAGATGGTAAATAGATAGTAAATTGATGGTAAATAGATGGTAAATAGATGGTAAATAGATGATAAACAGATGCTAAATAGATGGTAAATAGATAGTAAATAGATGGTAAATAGATAGTAAATAGATAGTAAATAGATGGTATATAGATAGAAATAGATAGTAAATAGATGGTAAATAGATAGTAAATAGATGGTATATAGATATAAATAGATAGTAAATAGATAGTAAATAGATGGTAAATAGATAGTAAATAGATAGTAAATAGATTGTAAATAGATAGTAAATAGATTGTAAATAGATAGTAAATAGATGGTAAATAAATAGTAAATAGATGGTAAATAGATAGAAATAGATAATAAATAGATAATAAATATATGGTAAATAGATAGTAAATAGATGATAAACAGATAGTAAATAGATAGTAAATAGATAGTAAATAGATTAGATAGTAAATAGATTAGATAGTAAATAGATAGTAAATAGATGGTAAATAGATAGTAAATAGATTAGATAGTAAATAGATAGAAATAGATAGTAAATAGATATAAATAGATGAGCGATGAGTGGTTGGGGAGGCATATACGGTAGCGGAATATAAATGTATATATTAGTGCCGGCGGATTCATCAAGCGTAACTCAAGATATATGAATATTAAGGGGGCTCACTGGCTTTTTGTTTATCTTCCTCTCCTTTTCTCTCTTTCCCTGGCTTGTATCTATTCGGCCCCATTCAGCCAACTGTTTTAAGACGTTTATCCCCATCCAGGTGTCATTTCTTCCTGGCGAGCGATAGCGAGCCAGCATTGTATGGAGAAATCCGGCTTCGCCGGAGACATTTTTCTATCGAAAAATTTACAAATTTAGCTTGCTGTCAAAACCAAAATATATATATATGCTGGCTCGCTACCGCTCGCCAGGAACGTATTGACACCTGGATGGGGGTAAACCACTTAAAACAGTAGGCTGAATGGGGCCGAATGGATATCCATCCAAAGAGAGAGGGAGAGAAAGAGATAAAAAGCAATGTGGGCTTCCTTAAGCACGTGGCACTGTTTAATTATTAACATTAAGTAGACATCCCACACATGGAGCTATAAATACTAAGTTAACTCGCTGGTTAAGGGGAGACAGACCGTTTTTCTGGACCCCTTTCTCCCTCATGTTTAGCCCCACTAGTTTTGAGATTTTAAGACGTTGGTTCCATTAGTTTGGGGATTTTATGACCTTTCACCCCATTTCTCTGTCAATATTAGGACCCTTCGTGCCTGGCGAGCGGTAGCGAACCCGTAATTTTAGGGGGATCGGCCTTTGGCCGAGACATTTTTCTACCGAAAAATGTACAAATCTATCTTGAAGGAGGTCTATGGGGTGTTTTTTTAAGCTTGATGGAGGTCTAGGGAGGAAACTAAACAAATATATGAATAAATGAATTAATAGACCAAACAAACAGCCAGTCTCCCCTTAAAACATTGTAGTGTTCAGGGGGTGGCAGGTAAGTTACAAGGGTGTCTCTTACTTTGTTCAGGGGTGGAATAGAGGGGGTCAAGGGTAGATTACGGTCCGTCGTCTTCTTCTATCTTCTATCTTTTATCTTCTATCTTCTCCTATCTTCTATCTTCTATCTTCTTCTATCTTCTATCTTCTCATTACAAGCCGGTCGGTGTAGCTTCAGCTGGATTGGCTGTCAGGGCTTCGGTTATCTCAGGCCTCAATCTGCTACCTTACTTGGTGTGCGGGTTAAGGGAGCTCAGACGGTATTGTGCAGCATAATTTACTGGTTCGGCTCAATGGTTTAAGGAAGGGGTTTAGTTTGCTCTCTAAACCTCTATCAAACTTTAAAAATCACCCACAAGACCCTCCTTCGATATTAATTTGTACATTTTTCGGTAGAAAAATTTCCCGGCCGAAGGCCGATTCCTCTTCAAATACAGGCTTGCTATCGCTCGCCAGGAAAACAAACGACACCTAAATGGCACGAAAGGTCTTAATATTGGCAAAGAAATGGGTCAAAAGGTCTGAAAATCGCCAAACTAATGGGGCAAATGTCTTGAAATCTCACAATTAATAGGGCTAAACATGAGGGAGGAGGAGGACTCGAAAAAACAAGTGCCTCCCCTTAAGTTGGTTGGCTTGGTATACAGACCGATTCGATTGATATCACAGGCTGACACGACTGGTATGGAGGCCGCTCAAATTGGGTTTTATGGCTGGTGTCACATACTAATTTGGCTGGTATTGCAGGCTGACACGACTGATATACCATTCGCTGAGCTGGGAAAGGTATGGATGGTATGCAAGTTGGGAAGATTGGTTGTGTTGGTGGTGTATTGGTTTAAATGCTTATGTTCTGGGTGTGGTGTCCCGAGTTCGAATCCCGGGAGGACCATATGTGTTCATTAGTTTATTCAAGTTCATTGGGGTTTGCAGTTGATGATTAATGTTAAGGGGAGGTATTTAGTTTGTTCACTACGTTTTCATCAAGCTTAAAATTACACCCCCTAGACCCCCTTTCAAGATAAATTTGTACATTTTTCGGTAGAAAAATGTCCTGGCCGGAGGCCGGTCGCTCTTAAATTACAGGCTCGCTATCGCTCGCCAGGAAAAAATCGACACCTTAATGGCACGAAAGGTCTTAAAATTGACAGAAATGGGGCAAAATGTCTTAAAATGTCAAAACTACTAGGGCGAACGTCTTAACATCTCAAAAGCAATGGGGCTAAACATGAGGGAGAAACGGGTCCAGATAAAAATCCCTCAAGTGGAAATCTCCCCCTAAGAACGGGGTGTTATTTAATTCAGAACTCGTCTTCCTGCAGGGAGAGGTACCGAATAACTCTCTCATTCGGTCTACCTTACTAATTTTCTCTTGCTCCTGCTGGTTTTGGAGGTGGAGGTGAGCAGGTCCCCCTTTGGCCTGGCTTTTTAAGAACAGATGGGTCGTTTTTCTGGACCCCCTTCTCCCTCATGTTTAGCCCTATTGGTTTACAGATTTTAAGACGTTCGGCTCCTTAGTTTGGCGATTTTAACACCTTTAGCTCCATTTTGTTGTCAATTTTAAGATTTATTGTGCTATTTAGGTGTCGATTTTTTTGTGGCGAATGATAGCGAGCCTTTAATTATATGGGAGGAATAGGCCTTCGGCGGCCGGGACAGTTTTCTATCTAAATATGTACAATTTTATCTTGAAGGGGGGTCTTGGGGATGTTTTTATAAGTTTAATGGATGTCTAGCGAGGGACTATAAACTGCATATATTGATAGATAAATATAATGACCGCTATTCCCTTAACCCTTGTCTATCGGGGCCCGAGTCCGTATGGAGAAGAAAGGACTATGTGGCGGGGCCCGACTTAAGTCTGTGTGCAATTTTGGCGCAATATTGGCTCTGAGAGAGAGATGAGCGACGGGAGGAGCATAGGTTGCCTCATGACTGCTCGCCACAGTTGCCGTGGGCCTACTAACATATACTACACACACATCCACCCTCCCTCCCTCGCTACACACGTAATTATGTAACGAAATGACCGTATTTTAGCGATTTTGCCCTTCGGTTGCACGATCGTTGCAAGACAACCAGTGATCGTAGAAGGATGGTTCAGGTGTCATTGGAAAGCTCAATTAACGCCCTTTCAGGGATACATAATTGTATTACGCTCTGGCTCTTGTTTATGCATGAAAAAGAGCAAGGAAATAAGCTCGTTTAGGGTAAAACCACCCGCTTGGCAGGTAGTAGAATTTACCGACCTAGCTGCTCGTTGAGTGTTAATTAGGCTATTATGTCCTTGTTGCTCTGGCTTGGCTGGCTCAGGTAAGGTGAGGTGTGGGGGGGGGGGGAGAGAGGTCTTGTGGGATGGTAGTATGGAGCTTACGTTTTATTTCGTTGTGAGGGAAAACTCTATTTAAAGGCGGACTCTTCTATTATTCTCAGGGACGACGTTGAGGGATGCCGGTCTTGTAAACTTGGGTGTAACATTATACATTTGAATTCTATCAGCTATATTAATCTAATTGAATCATACTTACCCATTTAAGTGCTAAAATAGTCTCATAATGTGAACAGAAAAAAAAACGTTGCAAATCATAAGTTGCGGGAAATAGGGCTCGTGTAAAGTCGGAAAAAAAAAGTATTGGTAGCCTGTTTGCCTGCCTGCATACACTATATTCCTTCCTCACTCCTGGCCAGCTCATGAATTGTCAAGATGTATTGGTCCCATTAATTGTTGCGCTCCGGATGGCTGACTGCACCATTTCCTTCACCCTTCATTACCACCCAGCGCTATATTAACTCTCAAAGACACAGAGCTAGTCAGTGTGCATGGATCATATCACCTGGACTACAATATGTGCTCAAGTGGACGTTGTGTTTATATTTAAGAGGGATGGGCGTATTTATTTTCTCATTTATGTATGTGTATATTATTTTCTCATTTATGTATGTGTATATTATTTTCTCATTTATGTATGTGTATATTATATTATGTATGTGTATATTATATTATGTATGTGTATATTATATTATGTATGTGTATATTATATTATGTATGTGTATATTATATTATGTATGTGTATATTATATTATGTATGTGTATATTATTTTCTCATTTATGTATGTGTATATTATTTTCTCATTTATGTATGTGTATATTATTATTTTCTCATTTATGTATGTGTATATTATTTTCTCATTTATGTATGTGTATATTATATTATGTATGTGTATATTATATTATGTATGTGTATATTATTTTCTCATTTATGTATGTGTATATTATTATTTTCTCATTTATGTATGTGTATATTATTTTCTCATTTATGTATGTGTATATTATTTTCTCATTTATGTATGTGTATATTATTTTCTCATTTATGTATGTGTATATTATTTTCTCATTTATGTATGTGTATATTATTTTCTCATTTATGTATGTGTATATTATTTTTTAATTACCTCCCTAGACCCCCATCAAGCTTAAAAAAACACCCCCAAGACCCTCCTTCAAAATAAATTTGTAAATTTTTCGATAGAAAAATTCCCGGCCGAAGGCCGGTTCTTCTTAAAATACAGGCTCGCTATCGCTCGCCAGGAAAAAAAATTGACACCTAAATGGCACGAAAGGTCTTGATATTGGCAAATAAATGGGGCAAATGTTCTGAAAATCGCCAAACTAATGGAGCGAAGGTCTTGAAACCTCACAAGTAATAGGGCTAAACATGAGGGAGGTGGAGGACTTGAAAAACCAACTGCCTCCCCTTAAGAAGGATCTATGGGAATTTAACCCGTACAGCCCCAGCGACACGCCTGACGCGTCGGCGATGTATGTAACGCACAGCCCCAGAGACGCGCCTGGCGCGTCACCCTAATTGCGCCGACCGTAACCTCAGGTGTAGCCACTCAAGAGGGCTCAGATATGTATGGGAACTGTGTACGTATCCCACGCAACCGTGCCGATGGTTGAAAACTCTCAAAGTCCACGTGCGTGCGCGTGAGCGCACAATAACCTGCTTTTTGGGGTAATTGCCTTCAATTTTTTACTCTTGTAAAATACGTTTTCGGGGGCTCTGTAGGACCATTCTTTAAGCTTTTTGAGCGGTTTTTCGTGGTTTTTCCTTCATTCCTAACCCATTCGCTATTGTTTCTGGAATAAAACCATTTTTTGAAAACCGGCCGGGTTCTGGTGAACAAACATTACAAAACTAGCCGGGGCTGGACGGGTTAAAGGGAAAAGACTATCTCAATAATTAACCCTCTGACTTCCAAATATCCCTCTTAATATTATTCAATTCGCCTGATAATAGCCAGAATAAATTGTCAAAAATGCGTCATATTCCTCAAGGGACTAATATTTTCCCTGTCAAATCTTTGGCCTCCAAGGATCCACAGCAATCAGCTAATCGTAAAGTCAAATATTGCTCTTCTTCAGTCACTCCGTATTTCCCGGGAAGAAAACGGAAATTACAGTTTTTGTTATTGGTTAAAAAAAAAAAAAAAAAAATGTTTTTAGAAAAGAACTTTGGATATTACAGTTTTAGGTTTTAGTAATGGAAAACGGAGATTACAGTTTAATTTTTAGTAAAGAAAACGGAGTACAGTTTAGTTTTTAGCAAAGAAAACGGAGATTATTTGTTTTTGTTTTTAGTAAAGATTTGTGTTTAGTTATAGTAAAGAAAACTGAGATTACAGTTTTGTTTTTAGTAAAGAAAGCGGAGATTACAATGTTTAGTTTTTAGTAAAGAAAACGAATAGGCCTATTACAGTTTTAGGTATTAGTAAAGAAAACAGATTTCATATTTAGATTTAGTAAAGCAAAAGGAGATTACGATGTTTTGTTTTAGTAAAGAAAACGGATATTACAGGTTGTTTATTTAGTAAAGAAAACGGAGATTGTGGTTTTAGTATTTAGTAAAGCAAGTCAAATGGGGATTTGTTTCTTTATATTTATTGTCTGTTAAGGGGAGGTGTTTAGTTGATTCCCTAGACTTCCATCAAACTTAAAATTACTCCCCCTAGACCCCCTTTCAAGATAAATTTGTACATTTTTCGGTAGAAAAATTTCCCGGCCGAAGGCCGATTCCCCTTAAATTACAGGCTCGCTTTCGCTCGCCAGGAAAAAATCGACACCTAAATGGCACGAATGGTCTTAAAATTGACAGAAATGGGGCGAGGGTTCTTAAACTCGCCAAACTAATGGGGCGAACGTCTTAAAATCTCAAAAGCAATTTGGGCTAAACATGAGGGAGAAAGAGGTCCAGAAAAAAATCCTCCAGGTGGAACTCTCCCCTTAAAGTCACTGGTGTACGTTAGGCGCGGAGTAAAGCATTAAACAGTATTTAGTATTGAACACACCTTTATTTTATTGGCTTGAACAAACATCGTATCATATTGTAGATTTCCATGTTGCATATAACACTATCATAAGTTTTAATACACAGTTATGACTTGCTGTCTTCGTGGTGCAATGCATAAGTCTGTTGATTTTCGGTGTGAGCGTCCTGGGTTCGAATCCCTGGACTGCCACATGTGTTTGTTAATTTCATTAATCGAGTTTAGGAGTAAAGTTGGTTAGTGGAGAGAACATCATCATTAAAGAGTAATAGCCCTAGCATTACGATGTCGGTATTTAGGATATGACGTTCAGAGTGATATTATGGTGTCGTGAATGTTTCCAGTATCCAGCCCCTCATCTGGAATTCTATAGTCTGTTTGTTTGTTTTTCTCCAACTGACGGTAAATTGCCATGTTCCGATCTGGTTTATTCGCCTAGTTCGAACATATGTTAGCAAAATGTGTTGTTAATCATAAAAACTTAGCTTTAATATGACGCAGATACACAACCATTTCAAGTATTTCCATTGAGAATAGATGTAATCAGCGGCTAAAACATTGAATTGACCGTCAGATGAAATAAACCCGACTATAGTAGCCCGCATCTCCATCCTTCCTGCTGGGGCCTGGTTGCTTAAGGGGAGGGTTTTAGTTTGTTCTCTAGAACTCCATCAAGCTTGAAATTATACACCCGAGAACCCCTTTCAAGATAAATTTGTGCATTTTTTGGTAGAAATATGTTCAGGCCAAAGGCCTGCTCTTCTTAAATTACAGGCACGCTATCGCTTGCCAGGAAGAAATCGACACCTATATAGCACGAAAGGTCTTAAAATTGACAGAAATGGATTGAAAGCTCTTAAAATCGTCAAAATAATGAGGCAAACGTCTTAAAATTAGAAAAACAATGGGGCTAAACATGAGGGAGAAAGGAGTCAAGAAAAAAATCCCTCAAGTGGACATCTCCCCTTAATGGATAGCGAAATAAAAGAGATATAAACTGAATTATTAATGGATATTGGATAATGGACGTTGGTTGAGAGACTCAGACCAAGAGTGAGAGCAGTGGAAATTAATTACTTAAGGAGTGCGTGTGGAGTTACATGGAGGGATAGACAGACTATTGAGGAAGTAAGAAGGAGGTGTGGTGTGGAGGTAGATGTGCTGGAAAGTGTGAAAAGGAACAACTTGAGATGGTTCGGCCATATGGAACGTATGGAAAGCGAGAGAATGTACGAGAGCGAGGTGGAGGGACAGAGAGGGAGAGGTAGACCGAATGAGAGGTGGAAGGATGGAGTGAGGAAGTACATGAACGAAGGCGGTGCTGGTTGGGGGGAGGGGCGTCGACTGACTGGGGACAGAGGTGCATGGGGGCGGTTCGTTCGTGGCCACCCCTTCGGGGATCACGGCGTCAGGCAATAGATAGATAGATAGATTAATGGATATTGATTGATGGATACCGAAATATAAAAGAGGTATAGATAGAATAATAAAAGGCATGTACGCTTAGAATTAGGTATGAAAATAATAGGTTGCTGTGGGATAAAGCGTGAGGTAGAAACAAAATGGTGCTCATGAGGCAGATGGACGCTACCCTCTCTCATATAGGCACCCATGAATATAATAATAAAAGGCATGTACGCTGAGAATTAGGTATGAAAATAATAGGTTGCTGTGGGATAAAGCGTGAGGTAGAAACAAAATGGTGCTCATGAGGCAGATGGACGCTACCCTCTCTCATATAGGCACCCATGAATATAATAATAAAAGGCATGTACGCTGAGAATTAGGTATGAAAATAATAGGTTGCTGTGGGATAAAGCGTGAGGTAGAAACAAAATGGTGCTCATGAGGCAGATGGACGCTACCCTCTCTCATATAGGCACCCATGAATATAATAATAAAAGGCATGTACGCTGAGAATTAGGTATGAAAATAATAGGTTGCTGTGGGATAAAGCGTGAGGTAGAAACAAAATGGTGCTCATGAGGCAGATGGACGCTACCCTCTCTCATATAGGCACCCATGAATATAATAATAAAAGGCATATACGCTGAGAATTAAGTATGAAAATAATATAGGTTGCTATGGGATAAAGCGTGAGGTAGAAACAAAATGGCGCTCATGAGACAGGTGGACGCTACCCTCTCTCATATAGGCACCCTTGTCAATCCTAGACAGACCATAGCTCTATATCCCAGTCCACTCACGGGCTAACCACTCAACCACTCAGTCTCTTACGGGGGGGGGGGAGTTTATGGACCTCCCTTCTCCCTCATGTTTAGCCGTGTTATTCTTGGGATTTTAAAAGCGTTCGTCCTATTAGTTGTGTGTTTTAAGACCTTTCGTAGCAATTATGTGTCGATTTTTTTTCTAGCAAGCGATAGCGAGCCTGAAGTTTGTACACATTTATCTCGAAGGGGGGGGGGGAGGAGGGGGGGGTCTTCGGGGTATTTTTTTTTTTTTAAATTTCATGGAGGTCTAGGTAGGACAAAAAGTAATGATAATAATAATAATATATAGAAATAACCAAATACATATATATATAATGTTTGTAAATAATGTCAATACTATCTTACTTTCTTATCAGTCAACCATTCTGTCTCACAAAACGACATTATTTTGTGTTGAGACTCACATCAATGGTTTCTGCTTTTATTGGTATTTTACTTGCCTTCAAATCAATCTGCCTCACTTCGTTTTTATTGACATTGCGTAAACTTTCGTCCCCTCCTCTTCTCTTCTCACTCTCTCTCTCTCTCTCTCTCTCTATCTATCTATCCTATATATCTATCTATATCTATCTAAGTCTCTCTCTCACTCACTCACTCACTCACACCCTCTCTCTCTCTCTCTATGTATCTATATATTTTTTTTTCTCTCTCTCTCTCTCTCTCTCTCTCTCTCTCTCTCTCTCTCTCTCTCTCTCTCTCTCTCTCTCTCTCTCTCTCTCTCTCTCTCTCTCTCTCTCTCTCACACACATATAGAAACAGGACACACTGAATGAGCGTTGGGTGCCCGCTTATTAAGGCTCTAGACAACAATGGTGCTTACAAACTATTATGCCAGGATTCCCAGCTATCTGTTCACGCATTTGCAGAACTCGAGAGGAACATTTATAAGGGGAGTTCTTAGCAATTGGAGGAGCATATATATAGAACAGATACACGAATATATATATATATAGAACAGATACACGAATATATATATATATATATAGAACAGATACACGAATATATATATATATAGAACAGATACACGAATATATATATATATAGAACAGATACACGAATATATATATATATATAGAACAGATACACGAATATACATATATATAGGTTGTGTAGTTTATATTACATGTTTACCACCAACCAACTTCACTTCTAAACTCAATTAAGGGGAGGTTTTTAGTTTGTTCCCTACGTTTTCATCAAGCTTAAAATTACACCCCTAGACCCCCTTTCAAGATAAATTTGTACATTTTTCGGTAGAAAAATGTCCAGGCCGGAGGCCGGTTGCTCTTAGATTACAGGCTCGCTATCGCTCGCCAGGAAAAAATCGACACCTTAATGGCACGAAAGGTCTTAAAATTGACAGAAATGGGGGCAAAGCGTCTTAAAATGTCCAAACTACTAGGGGCGAACGTCTTAAAATCTCAAAAGCAATGGGGCTAAACATGAGGGAGAAAGGGGTCCAGAAAAAATCCCTCCAGTGGAGAATGAAATCCACAAATACATGTGGCACTCCAAGGACTCGAACTTAGGACACTCGCGCACCGAAATTCCGCGCATCTATGCATTACGCTATCAAGAACATTAATGTATCATAAAATATACACACTCGGGTTAGCAGCGGTACTAATACAATAGGACTGGCTGGTAAGTAATATATATTGTGGCGAAGAAAGTACACTCTACAATAATCGGCGTTAGATACAAACCTGGCGGGATTGATTAAGGGAGCCCACCTCGCCTCTTTTTGTTTTACTTTCTCTTCCTCTCTCTCTCTCTCTTTGGCTTGTATCCATTCGGCCCCATTCAGCATACTGTTTTAAGACGTTAGCCCTACCCAGGTGTCAATATTTTCCTGGCGAGCGGTAGCGAGCCAGCATACATATATTTTTGTTTTACAGCAAGCAAAATTTGTACATTTTTTGATAGAAAAATTTCTCCGGCGAAGCCGGATTTCTCCATACAATGCTGGCTCGCTATCGCTCGCCAGGAAAAATCGACACCTGGATGGGTGGGGATAAATGTCTTAACTCGTCCAATCCCAGCGATGGCTAGGAGCCGTCAGTTATGTACTTTCCTTGTAACTCCCTGTATCAGGCTGTACCTGGTACCATGACCGTTTGAGCACTGCTCTCGATATGGCAACACTTCTGAGCTTATATAACTAGATTGAAGGTAGATTATGTTAGGAGGCGGAATTCTGATGAAATGTAATTGTTTAAGCTTCAAGACCATAATTGTTTAACCTTCAAGACCATAATTGTTTAAGCTTCAAGACCATAATTGTTTAAGCTTCAAGACCATAATTGTTTAAGCTTCAAGACCATAATTGTTTAAGCTTCAAGACCATTATTGTTTAAGCTTCAAGACCATAATTGTTTAAGCTTCAAGACCACAATTGTTTAAGCTTCAAGACCATAATTGTTTAAGCTTCAAGACCATAATTGTTTTAAGCTTCAAGACCATAATTGTTTAAGCTTCAAGACCATAATTGTTTAAGCTTCAAGACCATTATTGTTTTAAGCTTCAAGACCATAATTGTTTAAGCTTCAAGACCATAATTGTTTAAGCTTCAAGACCATAATTGTTTAAGCTTCAAGACCATTATTGTTTAAGCTTCAAGACCATAATTGTTTAAGCTTCAAGACCATAATTGTTTAAGCTTCAAGACCATAATTGTTTAAGCTTCAAGACCATAATTGTTTAAGCTTCAAGACCATAATTGTTTTAAGTTTCAAGACCGTAATTGTTTAAGCTTCAAGACCATAATTGTTTAAGCTTCAAGACCATAATTGTTTAAGCTTCAAGACCATAATTGTTTAAGCTTCAAGACCATAATTGTTTAAGCTTCAAGACCATAATTGCCCGTCAACATTGCTCGAACAAGGGCTCGTGTGACTCCGGCTTTATATAAGATGAGCTTACTATTACCTACAGTACATGCCTGTAAATTATTCTTGACACTCATTCCACACCTTTAAGGGGAGGTTTTTAGTTTGGTCTCTAGATATCCATCAAGCTTAAGATTACACCCCCTTGAGCCCCTTTCAAGATAAATTTGTACATTTTTCGGTAGAAAAATGTCCCGGCTGAAAGCCGGTTCCTCTTAAATAACAGGCTCGCTATCGCTCGCCAGGATAAAGTCGACACCTAAATGGCACGAAAGGTCTTAAAATTGACAGAAATGGGTTGAAAGTTCTTAAAATCGTCAAAATAATGGGGCAAACGTCTTAAAATTAGAAAAGCAATGGGGCTAAACATGAGGGAGAAAGGAGTCAAGAAAAAAATCCCTCAAGTGGAGACCTCCCCTTAAATGGGTGTTACTTTTGGACCCCTTTCTCCCTCATGTGTAGCTCCATTAGTGTTGAGATTTTAAGACGATCGCCCCATTACTTGAGAGATTTGTAACACCTTTCGACCCATTTATGTTTCGATGATAATACCTTCCGTGCCATTTTTCTGGCGAGCGAAAGCGAGCCTGCAATTTAGGAGGAACCGGTCTACCGAAAAACACACAAATATGTCTTGGTGAAATTAGTTGAAAGTGTGTATATTTGTTTGAGGTTTAGGGAGCAAACTAAACAATAAATACGAGTAATACAGATAATAGTCATAATAATAAAAATAATAATTATAATAATAATAATAATAATAATAATAATGATAATAATAATGATAATAACAATAATAATGAATAACTAAATATATTCTCTCTGGAAGGGGAGGTTTCTAGTTTGTTTCCTACTCCTCCAGCAATCTTAAAATGTCACCCCCTTGACCCCCTTTCAATATAAATTTGTACATTTTTCGGTAGAAAAATTTCCCGGCCGAAGGCCGGTTGTTCTTAAATTACAGGCTCGCTATCGCTCGCCAGGATAAAATCGACACCTAAATTGCACGAAAGGTCTTAAAATTGACAGAATGGGGCGGAAATTCTTAAAATCACCAAACGTATGGGGGCAAACGTCTTAAAATCTCAAAAACAATGGGGCTAACCATGAGGGAGAAAGGGGTCAAGAAAAAAATCCCTCAAGTGGAGACCTCCCCTTAACCTCTTCCTTACTGGCTCTTCACAGGTCAACGTTTCTGCCCCACCCGGAAGTGTTCACGCTGATGGCTTTCGTGGCACCGGAAGTTGATGATAACATGGCCGTAATAGCGGGGCGGCGAGGAGTAAGACGGTGGTTTAAATAATGGTGAATAGATAGATGCTGTCAACAAGGATGAACTTAAGGGGGAGGCAGTTGGTTTTTCGAGTCCTCCTCCTTCCGCATGTTTAGCCCTACTAGTTAGGAGGTTTCAACACATTCGCCCCATTAGTTTGGCGATTTTCATACCTTTTGACTCATTTTTTTGCCAATATTAAGACCTTTCGTGCCATTTAGGTGTTGATTTTTTTCCTGACGAGCGATAGCGAGCCTGTATTCGAAGAGGAATCGGCCTTTGGCCGAGAAATTTTTCTACCGAAAATTGTACAAATTTATATCGAAAGGGGGGGGGGGGTGTTAATGGTGTTTTTTTAAAGTTTGATAGAGGTTTAGAGAGCAAACTAAACCCCCTCCTTAAACCATTGAGCCGAACCAGAAAAGTTGAGCCGCAAGGAAGGGTAAAACTCTACGGAACCACGACCACGGTTTCCAATACACACACTCGGGGATTGTCCTTGATAAAACCTAGATGTGTGTGAATTTGTTTTTTGTCTTTGTGTGTTCATTTGTCTTCTGTTGCGGTGTCCCTATTTGGGCTCTGTCTTGCGTCCCCCCCCCCCCCAAAAAAAAAGGAAAAGTGGGGATTGGGCTTGAGTATATAGATAGATAGATAAAAAAAATAAATCTTTGTCAAGGAGATCAAAAGGGTATGGAAAAGGCATATAAGATCAATGGGTTTTTGATATACGCAATACGGAATTTCAATGTGAGTATCCTGGGTTCGAGTCCTGGGAGGGCTACATGTATTTGTTGATTTCATACATTGAGTTTAGAAGTGAAGTTGGTTGGTGTAAAACACATAATAATACGCAAGTCAAGAGGGTATGCAAGAGGTTTATGAGATCAGAGGGTTCCTGATAACCCTTATTGTTTGTTTACCTATAAAGATACACTCATCAATGTATGAACATGGTGTGAAAAAGGAGCCACTAAGAAAAGGTTTAGGGCGGTCACCGGCTGTTTTTGTTTTAATCTTTCTCTCCTTTTCTCTCTTTCCCTGGCTTGTATCCATTCGGCCCCATTCAGCCAACTGTTTTAAGACGGTTATCCCCATCCAGGTGTCGATTTCTTCCTGGCGAGCGATAGCGAGCCAGCATTGTATGGAGAAATTTTGCTATCGAAAAATTTAAAAATTTAGCTTGCTGTCAAATAAAAATATATATATATGCTAGCTCGCTACCGCTCGCCAGGACAATATTGACACCTGGATGAGGGTAAACGTCTTAAAACAGTAGGCTGAATGGGGCCGAATGGATACAAACCAAAGAGAGAGAGGGAGAGAAAGAGAAAACAAGCGAGGTGGGCCCCCTTAACGTCTACGGAACCCCCACCACAGTTTTCCAATACACTCTCGGGAATTATCCTTGGTAAACCCAGCTTTTTACCTCTATCACATACACGTCAATGGTGTTAACCCTTTGAGTACCAGCGACGTGTGTTATATTATATTCTAGCTGTATTTAGACGATTTTATGAAGCTTAGGAAGGATTTGGGGTAGCTAAAAGGGTTGGTCGAGATAGTTTGAAGCCATATTATTGGATTTTATGAAGCTTAGGAAGGATCTGGGGTAGCTAAAGGGTTGGTCGAGATAGTTTGAAGACTTATTATTGGATTTTATGAAGCTTAGGAAGGATCTGGGGTAGCTGAAGGGTTGGTCGAGATAGTTTGAAGCCATATTATTGGATGTTATGAAGCTTAGGAAGGATCTGGGGTAGCTAAAGGGGCTGGTCGAGATAGTTTGAAGCCATATTACTGGATTTTATGAAGCTTAGGAAGGATCTGGGGTAGCTAAAGGGGCTGGTCGAGATAGTTTGAAGCCATATTACTGGATTTTATGAAGCTTAGGAAGGATCTGGGGTAGCTAAAGGGGTTGGGCGAGATAGTTTGAAGCCATATTATTGGATTTTATGAAGCTTAGGAAGGATCTGGGGTAGCTAAAAGGGTTGGGCGAGATAGTTTGAAGCCATATTATTGGATTTTATGAAGCTTAGGAAGGATCTGTGGTAGCTAAAAGGGTTGGTCGAGATAGTTTGAAGCCATATTATTGGATTTTATGAAGCTTAGGAAGGATCTGGGGTAGCTAAAGGGGTTGGTCGAGATAGTTTGAAGCCATATTATTGGATTTTATGAAGCTTAGGAAGGATCTGGGGTAGCTAAAGGGTTGGTCGAGATAGTTTGAAGCCATATTATTGGATTTTATGAAGCTTAGGAAGGATCTGGGGTAGCTGAAGGGTTGGTCGAGATAGTTTGAAGCCATATTATTGGATTTTATGAAGCTTAGGAAGAATCTGGCGTAGCTAAAGGGTTGGGCGAGATAGTTTGAAGCCATATTATTGGATTTTATGAAGCTTAGGAAGGATCTGTGGTAGCTAAAAGGGCTGATCGAGATAGTTTGAAGCCATATTATTGCTAGAGGTCCTTCCAAAGCTTAATAAGGGCCAGAATCTGATAAAAAGGACGCCCCTGGTACTGAACGGGTTAAAGGGGTATGAAACACGTATATAACATAAATGGATTTCTGATGAACCAACCCATAAATACGCAAATCAAGGGTTTATGTGCTGGTCGATTTTGTCATATATTTAAATTACTTACTTTCCTCCCTAGATCTTCATCAAACTTAAAAAAACATCCATTAGATCCCCCCACCAGATTTATTTGTACATTTTTCGATAGAAAAATGTCACGGCCGAAGGCCAGTTCCTCTAATTACAGGCTCGCTATCGCTCGCCAGGGCAAAAATTGACACCTAAAGGGCACGAAAGGGCTTATTGTTGACAAAGAAATTGGGCGAAAGGTCTTAAAATCGACAAACTAATTGGGCAAACGTATTAAAATCTAACAAAATAATGGGGATAAGCATGAGGGAGAAAGGGGACCAGAAAAATGGGTCATCTCCCCTTAAGAAGGGTTATTCAACGGATATAGAAGATTAATGGATTCCTGGCCAACCCTTCCTATTTCCTACCACATATACACACTCATCTAGGGTATAAAATGGTATCGGATCGGATGATAAGCGGGGAGATAGCCTTTTACAACGGCCTCCCCTTTGTTCTTTTAGCCGGTATCACACGAGAGCTTTTTATAGTCAACATTCTATGATCAACATTTCTGGAATATTTGGCACTGGTATCGGAAACTAGACTGATGGTAGATTCATTTAGGTGACAGAAATATTATAAATGTTGACCTCATAAGCTGCCAGACCAGTGTTAATGATAAATGTTAAGTGAAAAAGCGCTCGTGTGATACCGGCTTTACTTATGTGGTTCAAGTGGTTGAGCGTTTTAGTTTTCTATTTTCTTCACGCGTTTGATTTTCTTACTTTTTCTCCTCCTTTCCAAAGTTTATATATAACCCTTTTCACCTTTTCTTTGTCTGTAACATCACTAAATAACAGTTAAAGTTTATATATAACCCTTTGTCTATAGCTCACTAAATAACAGTTAAAGTTTATATATAACCCTTTGTCTATAGATCACTAAATAACAGTTAAAGTTTATATATAACCCTTTTCACATTTTCTTTGTCTATAGCATCACTAAATAACAGTTAAGTTTATATATAACCCTTTGTCTATAGATCACTAAATAACAGTTAAAGTTTATATATAACCCTTTGTCTATAGATCACTAAATAACAGTTAAAGTTTATATATAACCCTTTTCACCTTTTCTTTGTCTATAGCATCACTAAATAACAGTTAAGTTTATATATAACCCTTTGTCTATAGATCACTAAATAACAGTTAAAGTTTATATATAACCCTTTGTCTATAGATCACTAAATAACAGTTAAAGTTTATATATAACCCTTTTCACCTTTTCTTGTCTATAGCATCACTAAATAACAGTTAAGTTTATATATAACCCTTTGTCTATAGATCACTAAATAACAGTTAAAGTTTATATATAACCCTTTGTCTATAGATCACTAAATAACAGTTAAAGTTTATATATAACCCTTTTCACCTTTTCTTTGTCTATAGCATCACTAAATAACAGTTAAGTTTATATATAACCCTTTGTCTATAGATCACTAAATAACAGTTAAAGTTTATATATAACCCTTTTCACATTTTTCTTTGTCTATAGATCACTAAATAACAGTTAAAGTTTATATATAACCCTTTTCACCTTTTTCATTGTCTGTAACATCACTAAATAACGGTTAAAGTTTATATATAACCCTTTTCACCTTTTTCATTGTCTGTAACATCACTAAATAACGGTTAAAGTTTATATATAACCCTTTTCACTTTTTCTTTGGCTATAGCATCACTAAATAACAGTTAAAGTTTATATATAACCCTTTTCATTGCTCATGTTTTTGTACTGTGGGCAGAACAGAATGAAGTGACTCAAATCCTCGTATTGTTCATCACAGTTTATGCACTTTGTTTCTCCATCGACACATTTATTTCGGCCATTTAAGGGGGGTGACCTGTTTTTTGTTATTTCTGTCTTTTTCCATGCGGCCTCATTCACCCAACTATTTTAAGACGTTTATCCCTATCTAGGTGTCGATTTCTTCCTGGCAAGCGATAGCGAGCCAGCATTATATGAAGAAATCCGGCTTCGCCGGAGACATTTTTCTATCGAAAAATGTACAAATTTAGCCTGCTGTCAAACAAAAATAAAAAATATGCTGGCTCGCTACCGCTCACCAGTAAAAAAATGACACCTGGATGGGGATAAACGTCTTAAAACAGTAGGCAGAATGGGGCCAAATGGATACAAGCCAGAGAAAGATAGAAAAGGACAGAACAAAAACAGGTCACCCCCCATTTAATTTGAGGGTGTTGGAGCGGCACCTGAAGAATAGTGTTGATGATGGATTGTTGTCGTGGAATGGAGCTTCTTTGATTTAAGGGGAGATTTCCACTTGAGGGATTTTTTTTTCTTGACTCCTTTCTCCCTCATGTTTAGCCTCATTGTTTTTCTAATTTTAAGACGTTTGCCCCATTATTTTGATGATTTTAAGAACTTTCGACCTATTTCTGTCAACTTTAAGACCTTTCGTGCCATTTAGGTGTCGATTTTATCCTGGCGAGCGATAGCGATCCTGTAATTTAAGAGGAACCGGCTTTCAGCCGGGAAATTTTTCTACCGAAAAATGTACAAATTTATCTTGAAAGGGGCACAAGGGGGTGTAATCTTAAGCTTGAAGGATATCTAGGGACCAAACTAAAAACCTCCCCTTAACTTTTATATGCGCAGAATTTCGGTGTGGGTGTCCTAGGTTCGAGTCCTTGGAGTGCCACATGTATTTGTTGTTTGATATCATTATTTGAGTTTAGAAGTGAAGTTGGTTGGTGAACAAAAAATATGAATATGTTAGGAAGGTTAAAAAAACGACGGAATTACGACCACGGTTTCCAATACACTCTCTCTGATTGTCCTTGATTAAAAAAAAAATAAACAAAAAAAATCTCTCAAGGGTATACACAGGTAAATCCGGCCTCTTTTTCCTATCACATACACTAATCAAGGGTATTGAAAAGGTACAGTCGCGCTAATAAGTGATGTGTCGGCACCAAGTATGTTTTGATCAATAATTGGTATCAGCAATATCTAAGCTTCATTTTGTCATATTGAGTGAATTATACAAACATGTTCCTACACTTACCCACCCTATTCAACATCTGACAGACATTAATACAGCACAGAGAGAGAGCCAAACGTAATGACAGCTGGGACATGACTTATTAGCGCCACCGTACACAAGATCGGTGGAATGATGAACTCTTATTTGTGTCTATCCCATACACATCAAAGTTATTAAGGGGAGATCTTCACTTGAGGGACTTTTCTCTTGACCCTTTTCTCCCTCATGTTTAGCCCCATTGCTTTTGAGATTTTAAGACGTTCACCCCATTAGTTTGGCGATTTTAAGAACTTTCGCCTCATTTATGTCACTTTTAAGACCTTGTGTGCCTTTTAGCTGTCGATTTTTGCCTGACGAGCGATAGCGAGTCTGTAATTTAAGAGGAACCGGCCTTCGGCCTGGATATTTTTCTACCGAAAAATGTACAAATTTATCTTGAAAAGGGGTCTAGGGGCTGTAATTATAAGCTTGATGGAGGTCTAAGGAACAAACTAAAGACCTCCCTTTAAATGGGTGTGAGACAGAGCCAGAATAGGGACAACACAACAGAAAACAATGAACACGCAAACACAAAATACAAATTCACACACATCTAGGTCATCCAGGAGAAGAGCCAGAGACCAGGACTCCCCCGACCACCAAAATCCACCCAAAATCAAGGGTTTGAAAATAATGGGGTTCAGTGGGTTCCTTGATAAACATGGCTTCTTCCTAACACATTCATATCCTGGCAACCTGAGCTTTATATTAAAAATGATGCTGATTATTCTATTGTATTCTGAATTGAATTTATCTATTTTTTCGACGAGCCACGTAATTTTATTTTTTTCATAAACCTCTTCCCCCCCCAAAGTAATATTTTCTAAATGTTAGGTAGGGAAGCATTTAAGGGGAGATGGTTCACTTTTTGGCCGATTTTTGCATGTATTCATTATGTTTCTAGTTTCCTCCTTAGACCTCCATCAAATTAAAAAAAAAAACATCCATTAGATCCCCCATTCTAGATTAATTTGTACATTTTTCGGTAGAAAAATGTTCAGGCCGAAGGCCGGTTCTTCCAACATTACAGGCTCACTATCGTTCGCCAGGGAAAATATCGACACCTAAATAGCACGAAAGGTCTAAATATTGACGAAGAAATGGGGCGAAAGGTCTTAAAATCGACTAACAAATGGGGCAAACATCTTAACATCTGAAAACTAAAGGGGCTAAGCATGAGGGAGAAAGTGGTCCAGACAACCGGCCCATCCCCCCTTCAAGGTTTCGTTAAATTCATTTCCAGTGGGACTTTAAATAATAAACAATGATTTTCTTCTCGTCCATGAAGTTTTATTGTTTTCCCTTGGGATTGGGTTGTGTGTAAAAATGAAGAACAATCCATGTCTAAAAATAAAAAATAACAGGTTATAAATTATTATTCATGTTTATTTTGTTAGACAATTCGCTAAAATAAATGTGTAAGCCGATGGAATTATGGATGGTCTGTAATTTGTTATGTGGAGTCTAACTGGTATATAACTAACTCGGAATCTCTCTCTCTCTCTCTCTCTCTCTCTCTATATATATATATATATCTCTCTCTCTCTCTCTCTCTCTCTCTCTCTCTCTCTCTCTCTCTCTCTCTCTCTCTCTCTCTCTCTCTCTCTCTCTCTCTCTCTATCTATCTATCTATCTATCTATCTATCTATCTATCTATCTATCTATCTATATCTATCTATCTATCTATCTATCTATCTATCTATCTATCTATCTATCTATCTATCTATCTATCTATCTATCTATCTATCTATCTATCTATCTATCTATCTATGAGTATATGAGATCAAAGAACAGTGACAGTAAAGGTGAAAGAGGAGAAACAGGACGTGGTGTCCTGGATGATGATGGCTTTCAACAAGTTAAGAGTCGGCGCGGTAGGAATGCCTCAGTCCCCCCTACCCAACAGCCGCAAAGAAAAATGGATCAGCAGTGGAAGAGGCCAGCTGGTGTACGAGGAACAAAAAACGTTACTCAATCTAGGTTTAAAGGCTCTGAAAGATCAGGAGATATTTACATTGGGAATGCTGACTGTGACACTAGCGTTGTTGATATTACTAAGTATATATCGGATGAATTTAACATTGAAAGTGTAAAATGCTGTGAGCTTGAATCTAAATTTGAACGAGAATGGAAGTCATTTAAAATAACTGTTGCAATGAGTAAGAGGGATGATTTGTTACGTCCGGAGTGTTGGCCGAACCATGTAATTGTTAGAAAATACTATAAACCTAAACATACATCTTAATGGCTAAGATTGTATCATATAACTGTAATTCTGTAAGAAATAATATTGAGGCAGTAAAGTTATTGACTATGGAATACGATATCATTCTTTTACAAGAAATAATGTTATTGAAAGAAGACTTAAATGTTTTAAGAACAATCAATGATGCATTTGATGCAATCGCATGTGTGGAAGATAGGAGTAACGAAGGCATAGTAGAGGGTCGTCCTTCAAAAGGTGTTGCCATATTATGGAAAAATTCACTTAGTAATAATATTGATTCTGTGTATTGTAATGAAAGAATAATTGGGATTATAATGAAATGTAGAGATGTACAAATATTTATAGTGAATGTATACCTACCTTGTGACAAGCAAGACGAGGACTCTTTAGATGAATTTAGAAATACAATAGCCACTCTTGATAATTTTATAGCTGAACAACACTGCAACAATGTCTTAATTGCAGGAGATTTTAATGCTAGTCCAACTAAAGGTAGGTTTTGGAAAGATATTATTAATTTATTTATTAGCAAGTGCTTTATATTTAGTGATGTTGAGGCAATGCAGAATGATTCGTTTACATATTTATGTCCTGCAAAGAATACAACCAGTTGGCTTGATCATATAGCAGTAAGTGAGAGTCTAAACGAAATAATAGATGATATACTATAAGGTATGATATGGCCCTTTATGATCACTTTCCCCTGGCATGTAAGCTAAACATTGACATATGTAATGTTGGTATAGTAGATGTACACATTGAACCGTCAGAATTCATCGACTGGCAAAAACTGTCTATTGTGGATAATTTACAGATATATAGATCAAATATTAATCATTATCTAGGTGAATTGGATATATCAAGTTTTAATTGCTTGGACTGCAGTGTATATAGATGTAATAATGAACAGCATATCAAGGAATTAAATTTAATTTATAACAGTATAATTAGTTTGTTACTTAATTCATCTTCTTTGTTTAAGAAAGAACCATTAAAAAGGCATAAAGTTATACCAGGTTGGAATGATGAAATTAAGGATATGCATAAGTTTGCGAGAAGTAAGTTTTTAACTTGGAAGAATAGGGGACGTCCACTTGCAGGAGTTGAGTTAGAAGAAATGAAGGAGTCTAGAAAGGACTTTAGGAATGTATTGAAACAAGTTAAACAAAATGAGTCTCAAATTAGAACAAATAAGTTAGCTCAATCTCTATCTAAACAATTTGAAATCATTTTGGAAAGAGGTTAGACAAATAAAGAATAATAAAGTTTTTGTAAGTATGAAAATAGATGGAGAATGTGACCCAAAATGTATTGTAGAGAAATTTTCCAATAAGTTTAAACATGTATATGATGATTGTAAATGTCAGAATGATGATGACTTCATGATAGATAAATTGGTGAAAAATGTACGTGACGGTGAAATATTTGGTAAGGTAAATAGTCATGATGTATCTACAGCAATATCTGACCTCAATTGTGGTATTGGCCCAGATAATATACATTCTTTTCATTTAAAGTATTGTACAAACGAATTGATAGTAGTAATTGCAAAGTTGATTTCTTCTTGTGTGTACATGGTTGTATGCCTGTAAGAATGAACTTTGGAATTATGGTACCCTTATTGAAAGATAAGTATAAAGATAATACATCACTTGATAATTATAGATCAATTACGTTATCGCCAATATTATTGAAGGTATTTGAATACTGCTTGAAGTACAAAATTTTAAGATATGTTAGTTTAAATGATAGGCAGCATGGATTCAGAGAGAGGTATTCTACTTCTACTGCATGTTTAATTCTCAAGGAAACTATTTTAAGGTACACCACGGAGGGATCTAATGTTTTTTCATGTTTTATTGACCTGACAAAAGCTTTTGATAAGGTGAATCATTTCAAACTTGCAAATAAGCTTTTAAAACTAGGATTACCAAATTTCTTGGTTAATATTTTATTTTACTTTTACAGAAACCAACATGTTGTTGTCAAATTTAAAGATTCAATTTCAACTGAATGGACTATGAAAAATGGAGTGAGACAGGGTGGGGTTTTATCTCCCTTGTTGTTTTCAATTTATATTGATGACTTATTAAGTAAATTATCTGCAAGTAATGTAGGCTGTAGACTAGGTTTACAAGTCAGCAATGTGATCGCCTATGCAGACGATCTTGTAATATTGGCTCCTTCGGTTAGAGGTCTGCAAACATTGATAGATATTATGGATCATGAAATTAAACAACTAGACTTATCTATTAACTCTGCAAAATCAGTATGTATGATCTTTAAATATAAGTATGGACAGGAAATTAATCCTTTCATATATTTAGACAATAACAAATTAAATATTGTTTCTGAATACAAATATTTGGGTTTTATAATCGATTGTAATCTTAATAATGACTTGGATATGATAAGATGCAGAAATAAGTTTTACAATGAGTTTAATTGTCTTTTAAGAAAGTTTAGCAACACGAGTACTGAAGTATTTTTAAATTTATTTCAAAGCTACTGTTTGAATTTTTATGGCGCTGAACTTTGGTTTAATAATAGAAAATGTTATATACCGTTTAAGCAGTTTTCCATTGGATACCACAAGGCAATAAAGAAAATATTGAATATGAAGTACTGGGAGAGCAACCACAGTGCTTGTAGAGAATGTGGAGTGATGGTGTTTAGGCATTTGGTTAACTGGATGAAAATAAGATTTGTATATAGAAATCTCATAAAGCCATGTAGTTTTATAGAGAAGAACATGTATTACATGTTACATAGATCTTTTCTTGTAAAGGATGTTGAAAAAATAATCCTACATGAGTATGGATTTACTAACTTATTGCTAAATGATATCAATGCTATCAGATCAAGAATTGTTTATGTACAGAACACAGAACCAACTATGCGCTAAGGACTTTTAGCTTAATGTAGATTACGTAAATAACTCTGTAAAAAGTGTATGTATATGTCTTTTTATGAAATAAAATTATGACTGACTGACTATCTATCTATCTATCTAATAAAGAATAATACAGTTTTTGTAAGTATGAAAATAGATGGAGACTGTGACCCAAAATGTATTGTAGAGAAATTTTCCAATAAGTTTAAACATGTATATGATGATTGTAAATGTCAGAATGATGATGACTTCATGATAGATAAATTGGTGAAAAATGTACGTGACGGTGAAATATTTGGTAAGGTAAATAGTCATGATGTATATACAGCAATATCTGACCTCAATTGTGGTATTGGCCCAGATAATATACATTCTTTTCATTTAAAGTATTGCACAAACGAATTGATAGTAGTAATTGCAAAGTTGATTTCTTCTTGTGTTGTACATGGTTGTATGCCTGTAAGAATGAACTTTGGAATTATGGTACCCTTATTGAAAGATAAGTATAAAGATAATACATCACTTGATAATTATAGATCAAATACGTTATCGCCAATATTATTGAAGGTATTTGAATACTGCTTGAAGTACAAAATTTTAAGATATGTTAGTTTAAATGATAGGCAGCATGGATTCAGAGAGAGGTATTCTACTTCTACTGCATGTTTAATTTTCAAGGAAACTATTTTAAGGTACACCACGGAGGGATCTAATGTTTTTTCATGTTTTATTGACCTGACAAAAGCTTTTGATAAGGTGAATCATTTCAAACTTGCAAATAAGCTTTTAAAACTAGGAGTACCAAATTTCTTGGTTAATATTTTATTTTACTTTTACAGAAACCAACATGTTGTTGTCAAATTTAAAGATTCAATTTCAACTGAATGGACTATGAAAAATGGAGTGAGACAGGGTGGGGTTTTATCTCCCTTGTTGTTTTCAATTTATATTGATGACTTATTAAGTAAATTATCTGCAAGTAATGTAGGCTGTAGACTAGGTTTACAAGTCAGCAATGTGATCGCCTATGCAGACGATCTTGTAATATTGGCTCCTTCGGTTAGAGGTCTGCAAACATTGATAGATATTATGGATCATGAAATTAAACAACTAGACTTATCTATTAACTCTGCAAAATCAGTATGTATGATCTTTAAATATAAGTATGGACAGGAAATGAATCCTTTCATATATTTAGACAATAACAAATTAAATATTGTTTCTGAATACAAATATTTGGGTTTTATAATTGATTGTAATCTTAATAATGACTTGGATATGATAAGATGCAGAAATAAGTTTTACAATGAGTTTAATTGTCTTTTAAGAAAGTTTAGCAACACGAGTACTGAAGCATTTTTAAATTTATTTCAAAGCTACTGTTTGAATTTTTATGGCGCTGAACTTTGGTTTAATAATAGAAAATGTTATATACCATTTAAGCAGTTTTCCATTGGATACCACAAGGCAATAAAGAAAATATTGAATATGAAGTACTGGGAGAGCAACCACAGTGCTTGTAGAGAATGTGGATTGATGGTGTTTAGGCATTTGGTTAACTGGATGAAAATAAGATTTGTATATAGAAATCTCATAAAGCCATGTAGTTTTATAGAGAAGAACATGTATTACATGTTACATAGATCTTTTCTTGTAAAGGATGTTGAAAAAATAATCCTACATGAGTATGGATTTACTAACTTATTGCTAAATGATATCAATGCTATCAGATCAAGAATTGTTTATGTACAGAACACAGAACCAACTATGCGCTAAGGACTTTTAGCTTAATGTAGATTACGTAAATAACTCTGTAAAAAGTGTATGTATATGTCTTTTTATGAAATAAAATTATGACTGACTGACTATCTATCTATCTATCTATCTATCTATCTATCTGTGTGTGTGTGTGTGTGTGTGTGTGTGCGTGCGTGTGTCTTTTCAAGTTCTAACTCTGTGTCCGGACATACAGTAGCTTGGCTGGATGGAGATCCTATACATAGCTCACCACATATGACACATCAAAGGAAGAGTCGGGTGATTGTTCGCAACCAGCTCGACGTTGTCTTTGTGTGTGTGTGTGTGTGTGTGTGTGTGTGTGTGTGTGTGTGTGTTCAAGCTCTATTTCTCTATCCGGACAAAGCCTATCCGTATAGAGAGCCTGTACGTACATCGCTCACCACATATGACGAATCCAAGGAAGAGTCGGGTGATTGTCCGGATCCGGCTCGACGTTGTAAACCAAGACCAATAGCAGGTACAGTCACTCATAAACATTCGTGGACCTCCCCTATTTATAATTAGGGAAGTATATCTCTGGAAACGAATTAATGAATACAATTTTCTACACATTAAATAAAAAGTATATATAATGTCTTGGTGGTGTAATGGCTTAGATGCTTATGTTCTGGGTGTGGTGTCCCGAGTTCGAATCCCGGGAGGACCATATGCTTTCATTATTTTATTCAAGTGCATTGGGGTTTATAATTGATGATTAATGTTAAGAACAGGGTGTTACTTAATAATATTTATTGAAAAACAGGTTCCATCCATAAATCAATACAGAGAGTTATAATTGCATAAAGATAAACATAGGGAGTCCATGATTTGTTATAAGTGACTCTACTTATATCTTCCCCTGGCTGGGAGTCCATGATTTGTTATAAGTGACTACCTATCTTCCCCTGGCTGGGAGTCCATGATTTGTTATAAGTGACTCTACCTATCTTCCACTGGCTGGGAGTCCATGATTTGTTATAAGTGACTCTACCTATCTTCCCCTGGCTGGGAGTCCATGATTTGTTATAAGTGACTCTACTTATATCTTCCCCTGGCTGGGAGTCCATGATTTGTTATAAGTGACTCTACCTATCTTCCCCTGGCTGGGAGTCCATGATTTGTTATAAGTGACTCTACCTATCTTCCCCTGGCTGGGAGTCCATGATTTGTTATAAGTGACTCTACTTATATCTTCCCCTGGCTGGGAGTCCATGATTTGTTATAAGTGACTCTACCTATCTTCCCCTGGCTGGGAGTCCATGATTTGTTATAAGTGACTCTACCTATCTTCCCCTGGCTGGGAGTCCATGATTTGTTATAAGTGACTCTACTTATATCTTCCCCTGGCTGGGAGTCCATGATTTGTTATAAGTGACTCTACCTATCTTCCCCTGGCTGGGAGTCCATGATTTGTTATAAGTGACTCTACCTATCTTCCCCTGGCTGGGAGTCCATGATTTGTCATAAGTGACTCTACTTATATCTTCCCCTGGCTGGGAGTCCATGATTTGTTATAAGTGACTCTACCTATCTTCCCCTGGCTGGGAGTCCATGATTTGTTATAAGTGACTACCTATCTTCCCCTGGCTGGGAGTCCATGATTTGTTATAAGTGACTCTACTTATATCTTCCCCTGGCTGGGAGTCCATGATTTGTTATAAGTGACTCTACCTATCTTCCCCCTGGCTGGGAGTCCATGATTTGTTATAAGTGACTCTACCTATCTTCCCCTGGCTGGGAGTCCATGATTTGTTATAAGTGACTCTACTTATATCTTCCCCTGGCTGGGAGTCCATGATTTGTTATAAGTGACTCTACCTATCTTCCCCTGGCTGGGAGTCCATGATTTGTTATAAGTGACTCTACCTATCTTCCCCTGGCTGGGAGTCCATGATTTGTTATAAGTGACTCTACTTATATCTTCCCCTGGCTGGGAGTCCATGATTTGTTATAAGTGACTCTACCTATCTTCCCCTGGCTGGGAGTCCATGATTTGTTATAAGTGACTCTACCTATCTTCCCCTGGCTGGGAGTCCATGATTTGTCATAAGTGACTCTACTTATATCTTCCCCTGGCTGGGAGTCCATGATTTGTTATAAGTGACTCTACCTATCTTCCCCTGGCTGGGAGTCCATGATTTGTTATAAGTGACTACCTATCTTCCCCTGGCTGGGAGTCCATGATTTGTTATAAGTGACTCTACCTCTATCTTCCCCTGGCTGGGAGTCCATGATTTGTTATAAGTGACTCTACCTATCTTCCCCTGGCTGGGAGTCCATGATTTGTTATAAGTGACTCTACCTATCTTCCCCTGGCTCAGTACAGCAAGGTCCATATAATAGTACTTTATTTGTTCGACCTGGCAGTACAGTTCGAACCCTGGATCCTGCTTCACTACTGTTTCACCGTCTCGTCTGGTATGCTTGCAACACACTCTCACACCATCTATTGAGCTTCTCCTTCATAACTTACACAAATATATAAGGAAGGGTATTATATGGACGTCAGAGGGCGAATTGGGATAGTCTTTACGCTTTCAATTCTCCCAGATCCTTTATAAGCTGTATAAAATCGTGTAACAATAAAGTGTCAAAACTCGTCATAATGCTCAAGGGGTTATGTGCCGACCCCATTCCGTATTTAGAAGGTGAGAATATTCATAAACTCCTTTTGTGTTAGAATAAATAAGAGTTGTTATTGTGGTGTGTTGGTGTGTTTTGTTGTAATATAATGTGTACAGTAAAAGGTGTGTGTGTGTGTGTGTGTGTGTGTGTGTGTGTGGGGAGGGGGTGTATATCTGTGTAGGTGATAGTGTGTAGGCGTGGGTGTATGTGTGTAAGTGTAGGTGTAGGGGTAGGTGTGTAAGGGAGGTTATGGGTGTGGGTGTGTGAGTGTAGTGTGTGTAGGCGTAGGTGTGTAGGTGTAGGGGTAGGTGTGTGTGTGTAGGCGTAGGTGTGTAAGGGAGGTTATGGGTGTGGGTGTGTGAGTGTGAGTGTAGGTGTGTGTAGGCGTAGGTGTGTGTAGGTATAGGCGTCTGTGTGTAGGCTTAGGTATAGTTGTGAATAGAAGCGAGGGTAGATGCGGGTAGGTGCCAATGTGTTTGTCTCTACCATTATATAAACCCGAGTCGTTTACGTAACCATGTAAGATGTAGAAGTAAGCTGTTTGGTGATGTAAGAAAATCAATGTTGCCCGAGTTACTGCACCGAGAGAGAGAGTACTACGATTTCTCAACATCAAGGGGATTAGAGCGATGGTGTGGAATAATAATAATAATAAAGTAATAATAATAATAAAGAATTAATATGAATAATAATAATAATAATAATGTTTATGTTAAATAAACACATATTGTATTATTCTGGAAGAAAGCACAGTGTATCTAATTATACTGTCGGACTGGGAATATCTGGAGAGAGTGGGTTCGAATCCTGGTCAGGACGCGTCTCTCCTAAAGAAGGGTATGGTGACTGAGAACGACGGGTGAACAAGGTGATGAACATAACAGTTTGTAACAACTCTGGAAATAATCTGAATTGGGGTCATTAAGGGAAGGTTTTTAGTTAGTTCGTTAGACCTCCATCAAGCTTAACATTACACCCTCTAGATCTCCTTTCAAGATAAATTTGTAAATTTTTCGGTAGAAAAATGTCCCGGCCGAAGGCCGGTTCCTCTTAAATTACAGGCTCGCTATCGCTCGCCAGGAAAAAATCGACACCTTAATGGCACGAAAAGTCTTAAAATTGACAGAAATAGGGTGAAAGTTCTTAAAATCGCCAAACTAATGGGGCGAACGTCTTAAAATCTCAAAAGCAATGGGGCTAACCATGAGGGAGAAAGGGGTCCAGAAAATAATCCCGCAAGTGGAAATCTCCCCTTACGAGGAGATGGGTCGCTTTTCTGGCCTCCCTTCTTCCTCATGCAGTCTTGCACTGCTTTTAGGTAAGTGTTTGCGAATAATTCCCAAGATGTATTTATGTCGTTATTGTTAATTAGAAAGCTCCAGTCAGTTTCTTTAAACATTGCTCTAAGTTTACGAGACTTTGCTTTCTTGAAATTAGGGACTTTCTCGATGCTGCTATTTGGGTCGTTACTATTAACCCTTTGAAGCTCTGACGCGTTTTAGCAGTTTATTTTGGTTATCATTAGACGATTTTATGCAGCTTAGGAAGTATCTGTGGGTATTAGAAGGGTAAATACTATCTCCATCAACCCTTTGACTTCCATATACCGTTACTAATCTGAATACAATCGTCTAATAGTAGCCAGAAACAGAACAGAAACGCGTATTGGAGCTTGAAAGGGTTAAACTGAAAGTTATTGTACGATGGTCGCTGTTACTGAATTCATCACCAACATTCAAATGCTCCATCAATTCTTCTTTTGTTGAAAGAACAAGGTCAAGGACGTTATTTCCACGGGTTGGAGATCTAACAAACTGATATAACGAACTGTCTTGCAAGTTTGCATACAGGTCTTGTCCAGAGCGTGAAGTAATATCTCCCCACTTGGTTACAGGTAAATTGAAATCGCCAAGGAGGAACTTTTCTACCGAATAATGTACAAACATATCTAGGGGATGTTTTTTAACCTTGATGGAGGACTAGAAAGGAAACTAATATATGTCTATCTATCTATATATATATATACTGTATATATAAAATAAATAAAGCCTACCCCCTTACAGAGAAGGATAAACCCAATAGCCAATATACGGCGCCTAATAGCCTAATAGCCTAATAGCCCGTACAGTACCAGTGACGTCCTTTTAAGGGAGCCCACCTCGCTTTTTTTTTCTCTCTCTCCCTCTCTCTTTGGCTTGTATCCATTCGGCCCCATTCAGCCTACTGTTTTAAGACGTTTACTCCCATCTAGATGTCAATATTTTCCTGGCAAGCGGTAGCGAGCCAGCATATATATATTTTTTTGTTTTGACAGCAAGCTAAATTTGTAAATTTTTCGATAGAAAAAGGTCTCCGGCGAAGCCGGATTTCTCCATACACTGCTGGCTCGCTATCGCTCGCCAGGAAGAAATCGACACCTGGATGGGGATAAACGTCTTAAAACAGTTGGCTGAATGGGGCCGAATGGATACAAGCCAGAGAAAGCGAGAAAAGGAGAGAAAGTAAAAAAAAAAATGCCGATAACCCCCCTTAACTATATTGTATTCGGTAAGATTTTACGGTGTGACAGTTACGAGCCCCATCGATGTTTGTGTAGCCTATAGGTATGTTATATAATAGTCTTCAGTCCTATATACGTCCTTCCCGTCGCAAATGTATTATAAGGGAGATATAGGGTAAAGCACAGAGTCTTGTCTGCATAATGACAAGTCCTGTTTTACGGGATTTCTGCTTTATAGATTTTGTTTCCCTCCTACCTTACTCGGGGGACCTTACAGTTGCGCGATCCAGTGCTGCTTTGGTAATTGCGTACATTTTATTTTCCCTCCCCTATAACATTTTCAGAGTCCCCACTGCACAAAGCCACTGTCACTTTGTTTATGTTCTCTCTGCCGTTACTTGTAGGTTAGGTTAGGTTAGGTTAGGTTAGGTTAGGTTAAGTTAGGTTTCTTAGTTAGGTTCATGACAACGTATCAGCTGGTAGGTATGGGATAAACTAGGGACATACTAGCTGGTAGGTAAGGGTTATTCTTGTATCCAACGTTCTAGGTTAGGTTACTGTGTTTTTTTTACTTCAAAAAATCGCTAAACCCGAGCCAAGTTTTGGCAAATGTTGGCTCGGGTTTTCAAATTTTGGGGTTTAATGAGTTTCAAAAACCATGAAAACTCGAGCCAACTCTCAAAATTCAATTACTGGGCGTTTTTACTTTGAAAAATGCCAAAAGCCGAGCCAACTTTTTTTTCTTCCCAATTTTGGGATTTTTGTACTCTGAAAAATACCCAAATCCGAGCCAACTTTTGCCAAAACTTGGCTCGGATTTTCACATTTTAACGTTTTCTTGCTTTTCTATATTTTATTTTCAGTAGTTCTTCCCATATTACCCCTATTTTTCCCCTTTTACCCCGCAATTTCCCTGATCTTCATAGCCCTCCCCACTAGTGGGGGCCGTGTTTTTAGATTGTTGGATAATGGGTAAATACTCATTTGCGACAGTCCTTGGTATAAAATAACACTGTATATCAAAGAAAAATGCAAAAAAAAAAACCACACACATGCTAAAACTCGTGACTGTCACACCGTATCAATTTACCTTGTATTCAGTTTACAAGGGGCTTCTAGCAACTCACAGGCTTCGAACTATCTCGCTTAACCCTTTTTACTACCACCGATCCTTCTTAAACTGCACAAAATCGTCAAAATATAGCTAGAATATAATATAACATTCGTCTCTGGTACTCAAAGGGTTAATAGCCCGTGTTACATTTTACACGGGACGTTAATTGGAGATGGGCCCGTGTTTTTTGGTCTATTCATTAATGTATTCCTTTATTTAGGTGCTTATGTTCTGGGTGTGGTGTCCCGAGTTCGAATCCCGGGAGGACCATATGCTTTCATTAGTTTATTCAAGTACTTTGGGGTTTGTAGTGGATGAATAATGTTAAGAACGGGTTGTTCCTTATTTCTTAGTTTCCTCGCTAGACCTTCATCAAGCTTATACTGTAGAAACACCCCCTAGACCCCCCTTTAAGATAGATTAGTACATTTTTCGGTAGAAAAATGTTTCGGCCGAAGGCTGGCTCCTTTTACAATTTCAGGTTCGCTATCGCTCGCCAGGATAAAATCGACACCTAAATGGCATGAAAGGTCTTAAAATTGACAACGAAATGGGGCGAAAAGTGTTAAAATTGCCAAACTAATGGGCCGAACGTCTTATAATCTCAAAACAAATGGGGTTTAACACGAGGGAGAAAGGGAACCCGAAAAACGACCCATCTCCCCTTAATTGGATGGCATTTCCTGGCTATAATGACCCAGAAAATATAATAACCCCTTTTGGGAAGGGCTCGTTCGTTTCCCGTGGGCTAATTGTCAAAGTTCGCTCCCGATGGATTAACCCCCTTCTGTACTGCGACGTCGTTTTAAGTTGCTGCGAGCTATATTTGGACGATTTGGTATAGCTTAAGGGGAGATGTCCACTTGAGGTATTTTTTTTCTTGACTCCTTTCTCCCTCATGTTTAGCCCCATAGTTTTTTTCTAATTTTAAGACGTTCGCCCCATTATTTTGTCGATTTTAAGAATTTTCAACCCATTTCTATCAATTTTAAGACCTTTCGGGCCATTTAGGTGTCGATTTTATCCTGGCGAGCGATAGCGAGCCTGTAATTTAAGAGGAACCGGCTTTCAGCCGGGACATTTTTCTACCGAAAAATGTACAAATTTATCTTGAAAGGGGATCAAGGGGGTGTAATCTTAAGCTTGAAGGATATCTAGGGACCAAACTAAAAACCTCCCCTTACGAAGGATGTGTGGTAGTAAAAAGGGTCAAATAAGATATATATATATATATATATATAACTCTGTACTCACACTTTCCAACAGCAACACAACACAATCACATGCTGCAATCACAACAACAGACTCTACTCCTTCATGTAAACAACAAGCAAACACTCTCATCAATCACTTTTCACATGTCAGCCACCTAAAACCTCACAAAGACGACCGACGTGTCATCCGACGTAAGAGACAATTCCCCACAGACCCTGACTATACACCCTTCACCAATCACCAGACAAAGCATATCATCAACAATCTCAAGCATTCACCCGCCTGTGGCCTAGACAACATAAGCAACATACACCTCAGACACCTGGGACCACAAGGCATACAAGCACTCACTAACATATCAAACTACAGCTATTCACACAACACAATACCAGACATTTGGAAGCATGGTATCATCATCACTTTCCCCAAACCCAACAAAGACCCCACGCTACCCTCCTCGCACCGCCCCATCACACTCCTTTGCTCCCCCTCCAAAGTCATGGAACGCCTAGTATTACAACTAATTACACCTGACCTACCCCTAGCTCCAACACAACATGGCTTTAGGCCACTGCACTCCACAAACACTCTTCTCACAGACCTTACACAAAGAGCTTTCGACGGCATCAATTCAGCTAGACCACCACACAGATCACTATTAGCCACACTCGACATTAGTAAAGCCTTCGATGCCATCCCCCGCCACAACCTAACAAACAAAATCTACAACACAAACATGCACAACAACACAAAACGGTGGCTGGCCAACTTCCTAGCAGGCAGATGTGCACACGTATCTTTTGCCGGTCAGTCATCTAAAATCAGAAACTTTCCAAACGGAGTCCCACAAGGATCCGTCCTATCGCCCGCACTCTTCAATCTGTACATGCACGATATAACTACACCCAATACGCCCCAAATAAACTTAGCCTCCTATGCAGATGACATAACACTCACATGCACACACCATGACCCAAAAAGAGCAACAGATCTCCTTCAACCCTATCTCAACACACTACATGGCTGGTGCACTACAAACAGACTTAATCTAGCCCCAGCCAAATCCACCGCAACCCTGCTCACAAGTTGGACAGGAGAACACGAATACATCCCTCAACTCACCATAAACACACCCCTAACACATACACACACACCCAAAATCCTAGGAGTAACATATGATACTCATATGACATTCAAACAGCACACCACAAACATTAAAAAGAAACTGACACCCAGACTTAACGCCCTCAGGTCACTTGCTCACACAAAATTTGGACACAACAAAGAAACTACCACCACAGTATATAAACAATATATAAGATCAGTGATGGAATACGCAAGCCCAGCTTGGGCTTCTAACCTAGCTGAAACACATCATAAGACCTTACAGACTATTCAAAACAAAGCCCTGAAGATCATTACAGGCTGCACAGCTACTGCACCCACAGATCACCTACATCAAGAAACCAAAATCCTCAAAGTCAAAGACCATCTGGACATGAGAGGCACTCAATTCCTGGCAGCAGCCTCCACGAACCAAGACCACCCACTAAACTACATGGCAACACACCCACAGACACCAAGAAATATCAAAACAACACCCAGCACACGGTATCACACACAATTATTGTCCTCTCTCCCTCCCTGCCCACCCCGAACCAACTTCCAGAAGCACATCCATACTCATATCTCTCACCGATCCATCCACTCACTCACAGACAACACACAGCTGCATGCACGACCTCCCGAAATCCATCCTTCCGAATCCTCCCTTCCTCGCGAGGACAGAGTCCACCTGGCCAGGCTGAGATGCGGACACCATCCAGCTCTCCTGAGCTATCAGAAGAGACTGGATGACTCCGTTGTCGACGCCTGCCCGGGATGTAACACAGCACCCCATACCATTAAACACATCATAGAAGACTGCATTTCACACAACCACTTACGCCAACAACACAATCTACACTCAATGAGAGCTCTGTGGGAAAGCCCGATCGTGGCCATGGCCTTTCTCAGGGACTCGGGGCTGTTCGGCCAGGCAGCTTAGGGAACAACAACAACAACAACAACTCTGTACCTTGATAATTCCCACAGAACCTTCCTAAACTGTATAAAGTCGTCTAATGATAGCCAGAATAAACTGTCAGAATGCGTCATAAGCTTCAAAGGGTTAATAGTTTTCAATGCGGAGACGGAAGAATCCACCTGGTCTCGGAGTGCAAGGATGGCACAATTTGAAGGGAGGTTCGATTATTTTGCTGGACCCCCTTCTCCCTCGTGTTAAGCCCCATTAGCATTGAGATTTTTAAAAATACTTCCCATTAGTTTAGCGATTATTATACCTTGTTTTCCAATTAGGTGTCGATATTTCCCTGGCGAGCGAAAGCAAGCCTGTAATTTAGGAGGGACCGCCCTTTATTATCTCAAAGAGTGGTCTTGGGGGTATTCTTTATCTCAAAGGGTGGTCTTGGGGGTATTCTTTATCTCAAAGGGTGGTCTTGGGGGTATTCTTTATCTCAAAGGGTGGTCTTGGGGGTATTCTTTATCTCAAAGGGTGGTCTTGGGGTTATTCTTTATCTCAAAGGGTGGTCTTGGGGTTATTCTTTATCTCAAAGGGTGGTCTTGGGGGTATTCTTTATCTCAAAGGGTGGTCTTGGGGGTATTCTTTAAAGCTTGATGTAATTTTAGGGCAAGCAAATATATATATAATAATCTTTATTTTATTAATTTCACCACAACACCAAACACTCCCAATGAAATTAATTAAAGTATATATGATCCGCCAGGATTCGAACCCGGGTTATCACACACAGATAATAATAATATTAATAATAATAATAATACCAATAATAATAACAATAACAATAACAAGTACACAAATATACATCCCTTAACACTTTTTCGATGCAGAGACGGGAGAAATAACCTTGTTTGTGAGTGCAAGGGTGGCAGAATTTATGAGCTTTCTTCTCACATTGATTTTCATGGGAGATTTCACTCCTGCGTGTGGGTGATCTATGAGCATATGTGCGTCGGGCCAAATTGTTTTTATAAATCTCCCGCTCGCTGGGCAGTGATTTTGTCTGGTAGGATCCACCGAGAAAATCACCCCTTTCTGTACCGGAAACTTCTTTTTAGCTTTATTCTGGCTACTATTAGACGATTTTATTCAGTTTATAAATGGCCTCCAGCAATAATCAGGCCTCGAACTATCTCACTTAACAATTTTTACCACTTCAGATCTTTCTTAAACTGCACACAATCGTCTGAATATATAGCAAGATTAAAATGAAAAAGACGTCGCCGGTACAGAAGGGATTAATGGTTTCGTTTAAGGGGAGGTTTTTGGTTTGCTTTCCCGACCTCCATCAAACTTAAATGAATACCCCCCAGAACCCCCTTCGAAACATATTTGTACAATTTTCAGTACATAAATGTATCGGCCTAAGGCTGATTCCTCCTACATTACAGGGTCGTTGTCGCTCGCCAGGAAAAATGGACTCTCAAACGGCACGAAAGGTTATATAATTGACAAATAAATAGGGCAAAAGACCTTAAAATTGCCAAACTAATGGGGCAACCGTCTTAAAATCTCAAAGCTATTTAGGATAAACATGAGGGAGATGAGGGTCCAGAAAAGAAGAGAAAAATCCCCTTCGCCTGCTGACTCCATTTGATTAATATCTAGCCCAGTGGTTCTCAACCTCGGGGCCATGGCCCCCAAGGCAAGAATGGCAAGAATTTAAGGGGGCCATGGTGGGCTGTTGCAAATTATACATTTCTAAATAATGTTAGGAATCTGAATTAAAAAAAAATGCATCACTCTCCTGGCAAAGAAAATGTTCTTAAAAGAGGAGAGCATGAAGCTCTCCTCTTTTACTCCAAAGTGCGCTGGCTTTCCAAGGGCAATGTTGTGAATCGAGTGTTTGAACTTCGGGGGGAGCTTAAATTGTTCCTGGAAATGCAAGGGAAAGATGATCTGTTGAGTCACTTCAATGAGGTTTTGTGGGAGCCACGTCTTGCATATTTAGCAGATATATTTGAGCAGCTAAATAGGTTGAATCTGAAGCTACAGGGCAAGGAAAGAAATGTGTTTCACCTGATGGATTGTCTTCGTGGATTTCTTGCCAAGCTCCAGAATTGGCAAAGGAAAGTCGGTGCCGGGAATGTTGCCATGTTTGAAAACCTTTCAGCTGTCCTTGACGAGAATGAAGAAGATAGTCTGCTTGACCCATTACTTAAAACTGAAATCACTCAGCATCTGAGATCCTTGGAAAGTGAACTTAATAGGTACTTCCCAGAATTCGAGGAGGAAGAAGGGAAGTTGGTAATGAATCCATTCTCTGGCACTCTTGATATTACTACCATTCCCAGTGATATTCAGGACGAGTTCCTTGATCTCAAACATGATTCTGCTGCCAAATATCTCTATGAAGAAAAATCTCTGAATGTATTCTGGTGTTCAATGCATCAGTCATATCCAAAAGTCAGTGAGATTGCACTTCGACTACTCTTGCCTTTTTCAACTACCTATTTATGTGAGTCTGGTTTCTCCACCCTTCTACAAATCAAGAATAAGAGCCGGAACCGATTGGATGTGGACCCCGACATGAGATGTGCATTGTCAGTAACACAACCTCGGATTCGTCAACTGACTGAAAAGAAACCATATCAGCCTTCCCACTGATGTGTGATAAAATATGCAGAGATTAATTGAACTTTTTCCCAACCAGATTCAAATTTGCTAGTGTCCGCTAGTCTTTTGTAGGCAAGTGATGTAAGTGAAGCATATCACAGAAATCTATCAAATATAAGATAATTATGACTAAACTTTGTAATAAAGCAAGGGTGTTCTCCTCATCAAAAAAAATTTTTTTTTTTTTTTTACCTTTTTTGGCGGAGTGGGATTTGGGAGAAAAATGAAGGGGAGCCACACGAATGTTGAGAATTCATGAAGGGGAGAATGGACTGAAAAAGGTTGAGAACCACTGATCTAGCCAAAAGGGTTGTATTTCCGAAATTACATGTAATGAACTAAATTGCTAAAATCTGCTTGGAATATCTTCAACTGTTAATAACCGAATTATCAATATCATGCATGCGCTATGTATGTGAGAAAATAATAAATGCATTCTGTTATACTTATAAATAGTTAAAGTGCATCAATAAGGTTATGCTACCATTTAAAATTTAACTTGAAGTGGAATGTTCATAGTAAACGTAAAACATCATCAAGTTATTATATATACAGTAATATATAGATATATATATATATACAGTATATATATATTATCCTGAAAGTAAATATATATTGGTGTAATACCCATCCCTCTCCCTCACTTTCTATTATCAAATCCCGTGTTGCTGGACTCTCGCCCCAGCTCCCCTCCCTTGCCAAACATTGTCATTAATTCTCCTCGCCCACCACTATCGTCCTTTCCATCATCTCATCATCTCTGCCCTCCCATCTTCACCGCTAGTTATATATTTTGGACATATATCTTCTCACCAACAGTCATATTTCGTCCCACCTTCAACGAAAAATGTCCTCAGGTATATTTACATCATAATTATTTTGTCCAGTAACATTTTTCATTCACATTTTCCCTCAACCGTCCGACATTTTACGCATCTTCCCCACTAGATTATCATAACCTCTGCCAAGGACGTTGTTTTTACCTCCCGGGCTTTGTCTGCTTGTCTGGCTGCCTGTCTCTGAACAATATATATAATACAAAAGTTATGAACTGATTGTCACGGAAGTTGGTGGGCAGACTGGATATGCACCAAGGGAGAAGTGATTCCATTAAGGGGACATGGGCCGGTTTTCTGGACCACTTCCTCCCTCATGTTTAGCCCCATTAGTTTTCAGATGTTAAGATGTTTGGCCCATTAGTTAGTCGATTTTAAGACCTTTCGCCCCATTTCTTCGTCAATATTTAGACCTTTCGTGCTATTTAGGTGTCGATTTTTTCCCTGGCGAACGATAGTGAGCCTGTAATGTTGGAAGAATCGGCCTTCGGCCGGGAAATGTTTCTACCGAAAAATGTACAAATTAACCTAGAACATCTAATGGATTTATGTTTTTAATTTGATGGAGGTCTAGGGAGGAAACTAGAAAAATAATGAATACATGCAAAAATCGCCCAAAAAGTTAATCATCCCCCCTTAAGGAGGCGATCGGTAGAGCGCATACCTCCGTCAGCGTAGACGGAGGTATGCGCTCTCCCGATCGCCCATCTAGTTGCTTAAGGGGAGGTTTATATTTAATTCCCTAGACTTCCATCAAACTTAAAATTACTCCCCCTAGACCCACTTTCAAGATAAATTTGTACATTTTTCGGTAGAAAAATGTCCCGGCCGAAGGCCGATTCCCCTTAAATTACAGGCTCGCTATCGCTCGCCAGGAAAAAATCGACACCTAAATGGCACGAATGGTCTTAAAATTGACAGAAATGGGGCGAGGGTTCTTAAAATCGCCAAACTGATG
>CM064567.1:12109618-12217118 GCA_032716605.1 Paralithodes platypus
TGGACCAATGTATGTAGCGGGGTACCCCAGGGATCGGTACTAGGACCAATTCTCTTTCTAATTTACATCAACGACATAGATGAGGGTCTCACCTGTACAATCTCAAAATTTGCTGACGATACAAAAATTGCAAATAGCTACTCTCAAAAGATCAAGTTGACGATATGCAACACAATCTAGATAAATTGTCACATTGGGCCCAAATTTGGCAAATGAGTTTCAATGCGGATAAATGTAAAGTACTACATATCGGATACCTAAATGAGAAAGCAAACTATTCGATGAATGGCACTCAGCTTAAGAATGTAAACAGAAAAACCGATCTGGGAGTAACAATATCGAGTAACCTAAAACCGAGTCAACAATGTTCAGAAGTTGTTAAGAAGGCAAACAAAATAATTGGCTTTATAGGCAGATCATTTGAGCATAAATCCAAAGACGTAATCCTAACCCTTTACAATTCCTTAGTCCGCCCTCTTCTGGAATACTGCGTTCAATGCTGGTGCCCTTATTACCAAAAAGACATAAACAAGCTAGAACGAGTTCAACGTAGAGTTACCAAAATGATACCTAGCCTAAAGAACAAACCATACGAAGAGCGTCTTAGAGAATTAAATCTATTTCCTTTAACCCAGCGCAGATTAAGAGGTGACTTAATTCAAGTGTTCAAAATCATCAAAGGCATCGACAATATGAACTGTAGTAAGTACTTCACTATCGACCAATCTAATTACACACGGGGAAACGGTTGCAAAATTATTGGTAAATCTTTTAACTCACACGAATCTAAGAATTTATTCTTCAATCGAGTTGTCAACTTCTGGAATGGGCTTCCCCGAGGCGTTATAGACTGCAGCACCGTTGATTCATTTAAATTCCGCCTAGACAAATATCTCGCATCAAACCCACGACTGACTGCGTTTGTAAATGAATAACTTTATTTTATCCTCCCCTCAGTTACTAACCCATATGTCCCCTACTAACTTCCTAGTCCTGCCACGTTAGTGGCAGGGCAGTAGTTCCCTTTCCAATGTTCCCTTACCCACTCTAAACCACTGTTTGGACACTTGATCCTCAGTGTTTTGGAGGACAAGCAGCCTAGAAGGGTCACTAGATCTGTTGTTGCTTGATTTCCTTTGTACTCCTTTGTAGAGAGAGAGAGAGAGAGAGAGAGAGAGAGGTGGGTGGGTGGGTGGGTGGGTGGGTGGGGGAGACAGCAAGAGAGATGAGACAGTCGTGAAATCCAAGGAGCAGAGGACAAGGAGGTCAATCTGAGAGAGAGAGAGAGGCTGGAGAAGGAGGGAGTGTGTGATGGAGAGAGAGAGAGAGAGAGAGAGAGGGGGTGGAGGGGGAGGGAGTGTGAGAGTGTGTGATGGAGCGAAAGGAGAGAGAGAGTTACACAGAGTTACACATATACTCAGACCACACAGACCTTGCGGTCCCAACTAGGTGGTCCGGCCTTCATACTACTAGACAGGGACAGTTTATAGTGGAAGAACAGGACAGTGTAGAGAGAGAGAGAGAGAGAGAGAGAGAGAGAGAGAGAGAGAGATGAGGCAGCAAGACATCTAAGGAGTTCTATCTGAGGAGAGAGCGAGAGCGAGAGCAAGAGCGAGATGAGCCAAGCAGGGGACGACAAGGAGGTCTGTCTGAGGAGGCAGGACACATCAGTGCACCTTTAAGGGGAGATGGGCCGTTTTTCTGGTCGCCTTTCTTCCTCATGTTAAGCCCCATTTGTTTTGAGATTATAAGACGTTCGGTCCATTAGTTTGGCGACTTTAACACCTTTCTCCCAATTTATTTGTCAATTTTAAGACCTTTTGAGCCATTTACGTGTCGATTGTTTCCTGGCAAGCGGTAGCGAGCCTGTAAATTTAAGAGGAATCGGCCTTCGGCCGGGACATTTTCTCCCGAAAAATTTACAAATTTATCTTGAAAAGGGGGTCTAGCAGGTGTTTTTCTAAGCTTGATGGAGGTCTAGCGAGGACACTAAGAAATAAAGGAATACATGAATGAATTAAGAGGCCAAAAAATACATGAATGAATTAAGAGGCCAAAAAAAAACAACAAAGGCCCACGTCCCCTTAAGGCTGATGCTCCCGGCCTTTACTCAGCAAATTGACCCTTGCAGAAGATGAGACGAGTCAACAACAGCGGCCGAGGAGGAGGAGGGGGGGGGGACGCCTCACTGTCATTCCCCCCTTGTTTACGTGCCAACGACAACAGCATTATACAAGCGGACTAATGAACTAGTCTTAAGGGGCTTTTTTTCTTTTTTTTTTTCGCTCCTTTCCTCTCTTTCCCTGGCTTGTATCCATTCGGCCCCATTCAGCCAACTGTTTTAAGACGTTAATCCCCATCCAGGTGTCGATTTCTTCCTTGCGAGCGATAGCGAGCCAGCATTGCATGGAGACATCCGGCTTCGCCGGAGACATTTTTCTATCGAAATATGTACAAATTTAGCTTGCTGTCAAAACAAAAATATATATATGCTGGCTCGCAACCGCTCGCCAGGAAAATATTGACACCTGGATGGGGGTAAACGTCTTAAAACAGTAGGCTGAATGGGGCCGAATGGATACAAGCCAAAGAGAGAGGGAGATAGAAAGAAAACAAGCGAGGTGGGCTCCCTCAACGGAGACTAATTTGGCGCAGGAGGGAACCCGTTTTCTCAGGATTTCTTTTTTGATCAACTAATCTTACCCTGCACTAATTAGAAAGGAGGCCAATTTCTCAGGATTTGTTTTCTTTTTCTATTGAACTATTATTTCCTTGCACTAATTTACGAAAGAGGGAGGTCACTTACTCACGATTTCTTATATACTGAACTAGTCTTACCCTGGACTAATTTACGAAAGAGAAGGTCACTATCTCAGGTCCTGTTATCTGATGAACTAGTCTTAAGGGGAGGCAGACCGTTTGTTTGGTCTATTAATTAATTTATTCATATATATATATATTTTTTTTTAGTTTCCTCCCTAGACCTCCATCAAACTTAGAAAAACACCCCCTTGACCCCCCTTCAAGATAAATTTGTACATTTTTCGGTAGAAAAATGTCCCGGCTGAAAGCCGGTTCCTCTTAAATTACAGGCTCACTATCGCTCGCCAGGATAAAATCGACACCTAAATTGCACAAAAGGCCTTAAAATTGACGGAAATGGGGCGAAAGTTCTTAAAATCGCCAAACTAATGGAGCGACTGTCAAAATCTCAAAAGCAATGGGGCTAAACATGAGGGAGAAAAAAATCCCTCAAGTCGATATCTCCCCTTAAGAAGGCTGTGCACCCATTAAAAGGCTTTAAACTATCTCAATTAATCCTTTTAGCTACCATATATATTTCCTAAGCTTCATAAAATAGTCTAAATACAGCTGAAATTAAAAAGAAAATTAAAATAATAATAATATTTGTACGTTGTCCCTCCCTCCACGATCATATCAGTATTATGAGGCTCCAGTGTATATCCCTATCCTCTATCCCCTCCCCCCCATCCTTTATTCATCCCCCATCCTCTAGTCCCCCCTCAACCTCCAACCCCCCCAAACCCTCCATCCTCTAGTCCTCCACTCTCCCCCCCCCCCCCCTCCATTCTAGTCCTTCCTCCAGCCCCATCCTTTAGTCCTTCCTCTTCCCCCGCCCCCATCCTCTAGTCTTTCCTCCACCCATTCTCCAGTCTCCCCTATCCTCCAGTCGTCCCCCCCCCCCCCCTCATCCTCTCGTCGCCTCCATCCCCCAGCTCCTCCCCTCCCCCCCCCCTCTAGTCCCCCCCCCCCCCCCCCAACATCCAGCCCTCCGCGCCTCAGTAAGCTTATGATTCCCAGAAAGCTCAAGTTTAATTGCCTCTGAGCTGTGGGTGGGAGGCCTGTTGTTGTTGTTGTTGTTGTGTGGGTAGGTTAATGTGGGTGGGTTAACCCTTTGAGTACCAGCGACGGGTGTTATATATTTTATTTTTTTCTAGCTATATTTAGACGATATTATGCAGCTTAGAAAGGATCTGTGGTAGTTAAAAGGGTTTGTTGAGATAGTCTGTAGCCTTTTAATGGGTAGACGTCCTTCCTGAGCTGAATGAAATCGTCTAATAGTTACCAGAATTTAATGAAAAGGACGTCACTGGTACTGTATGGGTTAATGAATTGTTTTTCCTATGTGTGTGAAGGAGCCTTCAAGATAGATTTGTACATTTTTCGGTAGAAAAATTTCTCTGCCAAAGGCCGATTCCTCCTAAAATTACAGGCTCGCTGTCGCTCGCCAGGAAAAATCGACACCTAAATGGCACGAAGGGTCCTAATATTGGGTGAAAGGTCATAAAATCCCCAAACTAATGGAACCAACGTCTTAAAATCTCAAAACTAGTGTGGCTAAACATTAGGGAGAAGGGGGTCCAGAAAAACGATCCGTCTCCCCTTTATTAATTTGATTGGGAGGTGTTTTGTGTTGGGAGTGAAAGCAATTAATTAGATTATATTTAAATATACTATATCGTGTAAGGGAGCATTAATATACTATATCGTGTAAGGGAGCATTAATATACTATATCGTGTAAGGGAGCATTAATCCCGGTGAGTTAGCGGCGGCGGTGGTGGTGAAGGAAGTGATTTGTCTTGGCGCGGGTTCATTAATTAAATATATTGCCAGGGGTTGTCACCAGTCACCCCCTATACAACAAAGGCAACAGGCACAGCAACAGTTCATTACTTACTAACACGCTATTAAGGGTACACACGGAAGTCATTAATTGTATCAGTTACAACACAGTGAATAATCGTATTCTGATTATGTAACAAAAATAAAAATAAAAATAAATCATCTATTTTACTTGAATTCAGAAATTCTGCATGTAGAACGTCATTTGTTATTAAAATGTCATGGACATTTGGACCAGGGTGCATGTAGGGATCAGGGTGCATGTAGGGATCAGGGTGCATGTAGGGATCAGGGTGCATGTAGGGATATCTTCTTTGCACAGCAACTAGTAGACTGATCGACTGATATATATCTTCTTTGCACAGCAACTAGTAGACTGATCGACTGATATATACCTCAGTTATCCCCTTGGGAATAAGGGGGCCTTCACACTTAGTGGGTGGCTAAAATATGTCCCACTTATCCTACTGCGTGTGTGTGTGTCGTACAAGGCGACTAAAATGGAAGATGGCGTAAGTATGGACCAATGGTCATCCAAAACAGTTAAGTCTAGTCTTGTTATGGCATTGTCTGCTTGTAGAACTGTTGAGGCTTGCGTGGTTGTAGATACTACAGGTACTACAGGGGGACTTTGTTTAGATCTTGCAAACATATCAGCCACAGTGACGACATGATGAGGTACCGTAATGTTTTGGCAGAACTTTATTTTACAGCACTCCAACTCCCAAAAGGCAACCCCGTCTAAACCATTATAATATAATGGAAAATAACGTTAAACTATTCGATATGTATAATATTTGTGTGTATGTGATAATTTCTTTGTTAGCGTTCATTGAAAACAAGTTCCTTCTTCGTTTAGGGCGTATAGTGCTTTATGCCTGATCAGTGAAAGCTAGCCAACGTAACACCGATATTAAAAAAAGGCAGCAAATCCCTACCCAGTAACTATCGTCCAATTAGCTTAACCTCAATTGTATGTAAAATGCTAGAAACGGTCATAAGAGACAGACTCGTAAATCACTTAGAGGCAAATAACTTACTTAAAGATACTCAACACGGCTTTCGTAAAAAACCTTCCTGTTTAACAAACCTCTTAGACTTCTTCCACGATATCCTCAACCTCTACGATGAGAGTAAAGCTGTAGATATTATATACCTTGATTTTCAAAAGGCCTTTGACAAAGTTCCCCACAAACGTTTACTGCTAAAACTAAAAGCGCATGGAATACAAGACGGTGTGTTGAAATGGATAGAAAATTGGCTCAGCGACAGAAAGCAAAGAGTAGTCATAAACGGTAATGCATCCAAATGGACCAATGTAAGTAGCGGGGTACCCCAGGGATCGGTACTAAGACCAATTCTCTTTCTAATTTATATCAACGACATAGATGAGGGTCTCACCTGTACAATCTCAAAATTTGCTGACGATACAAAAATTGCCAATAGCGTACTCTCAAAAGAACAAGTTGACGATATGCAACACAATCTAGATAAATTGTCATGTTGGGCCCAAATTTGGCAAATGAGTTTCAATGCGGATAAATGTAAAGTACTACATATCGGATACCTAAATGAGAAAAGCAAACTATTCGATGAATGGCACTCAGCTTAAGAATGTAAACAGAGAAACCGATCTGGGAGTAACAATATCGAGTAACCTAAAACCGAGTCAACAATGTTCAGAAGTTGTTAAGAAGGCAAACAAAATAATTGGCTTTATAGGCAGGTCATTTGAGCATAAATCCAAAGAAGTTATCCTAACCCTTTACAATTCCTTAGTCCGCCCTCTTCTGGAATACTGCGTTCAATCCTGGTGCCCTTATTACCAAAAAGATATAAACAAGCTAGAACGAGTTCAACGTAGAGTTACCAAAATGATACCTAGCCTAAAGAACAAACCATACGAAGAGCGTCTTAGAGAATTAAATCTATTTCCTTTAACCCAACGCAGATTAAGAGGTGACTTAATTCAAGTGTTCAAAATCATCAAAGGCATCGTCAATATGAACTGTAGTAAGTACTTCACTATCGACCAATCTAATTACACGCGGGGAAACGGTTGCAAAATTATTGGTAAATCTTTTAACTCACACGAATCTAAGAATTTCTTCTTCAATCGAGTTGTCAACTTGTGGAATGGGCTTCCCCGAGACGTTATAGACTGCAGCACCGTTGATTCATTTAAACTCCGCTTAGACAAATATCTCGCATCAAACCCGCGACTGACTGCGTTTGTAAATAAATAACTTTATTTTATCCCCCCCTCAGTTACTAACCCATCTGTCCCCTACTAACTTCCTAATCCTGCCACGGACATTAGTTCCAGGGCAGTAGTTCCCTTTCCAATGTTCCCTTACCCACTCTAAACCACTGTTTGGACACTTGATCCTCAGTGTTTTGGAGGACAAGCAGCCTAGAAGGGTCACTAGGCCTGTTGTTGCTTGATTTCCTTTGTACTCCTTTGTACATGGGTAGGAACATGTTACGGTGTTCCTAGTGCCCAGAAATTGAATTTCACATAGATATATATTATCAAGAACCTTAACGACAAAACATAAAGGCATAAGATACTTTGCAATAATCAGATTACAAAACGGAGAGAGAGTGAGAGAAAGCGAGAGAGTGAGAGAGTGTGTGTGAGAGAGAGCGAGAGAGAATGGAGACAGAAAAGGAGACTGAGTTACAGATGACGGATAATAATTGGCAAGGGAAAGACAATTAGTTCCAAGTGTTTATTTCACGGCTAATTGGTCTGATGTTAGGAAGACGTGAAGGCCAGCCGAGGCAGGGGTAAGGGGGCCCACCTCGTATTTTTGTTCACTCTCCCTCTCTCTCTGGGTTGTATCCTTTCGGCCCCATTCAGCCTACTTTTTTAAGACGTTTATCCCCATCCAGGTGTCGAGTTTTCCTGGCGAGCGGGAGCGAGCCAGTTTTTTTTTTTTAAACGTTTGTGACAGCAAGCTAAATTTGTAAATTTTTCGATAGAAACATTTCTCCGGCGAAGCCGGATTTCTCCATACAATGCTGGCTCGCTATCGCTCGCCAGGAAGAAATCGACACCTGGATGGGTATAAGCGTCTTAAACCAGTAGGCTGAATGGATCCGAATGTATACAAGCCAGGGAAAGAGAGAAAAGGATACGAAAAGCATGCACCCCCCTTTAGGGCAGATAATGACAGAAATAATGATCTATCATACGGCGGCCTTGTGACTAATGGCATAGATATCAGAAGTCAATTACAAAAAATCACAGTCATTAACGTTTATATATCTGTTAATATAATATCACTATCAGTATACAGTATATACCGTATATATATATATATATATATATATAGAGAGAGAGAGAGAGAGAGAGAGAGAGAGAGAGAGAGAGAGAGAGAGAGAACGGGCGTATCATCTACGTATTATCGGTAACCTTTAATTTCCATCAATTTTCAATTGATAGCCAATTATATACCATCTCTATTAACACCTTTCTCTTCATGTCCTGTGATGCCAAAGTTAGTATCTTATTTGCTCATCTTCAACTAAGTTTTTGTAGCGAAATTTGCTGCTAATTGTGAAAACACGCCATTAATATGACGCAGAGCCAAAAAGGTTTCATATTCTTCCTTCAAGTATCGTGAAATAAGATGCTAAGGGATTCAATTTACTGCCAGCTGAAATGAAAACGACTATAGTTGTGTTGTATACTATATTTTTTTTCTCCAGTTATTCTTTATGTCCGCAACACTGGAATATTTTTGTTTTTGTTTTTTCTATATTCCAACTACTCCCTCTCGGGCATAGGCTGAGAGCCTGTACATTCCACTGCTCAACACGGTGAAGCCCGTGAGGTCTTGTTCCAGTCTGGGGAGTGAGACATGTGAAGCATCCATCATGGCTCGAAGCAGCTCCATCTCTGAAGCGGCCGGTTGCTTAGCTCAAGTGCTTCACCGTCTCACCCTCCAGACTCACACCCTCACTCTCAGAACGCCACCTATTGAGCAGTGAACTCACTAGGCATTGTCCCCCTGTAACATATTTTGAATATGGGAATATTCATACAGTGTTATTTAATCAGGGAACAATGAGGGTATTTTTTTGGCATTTCGGTGGGCTGTGTGGTAATGCACTGATACTAGGTACAGCACAAATTCAATCTCAATAATATCTTCCCATTGGCATATCGGGATTTGAACCCGGGTCCATTGGATTACAAATCCAGTGGCACCTCCCCTACACCACCCCTCCCCTAATGTGTAGTATTACTTAGTCTCTCCAGAAAAACAGTTTGTCACCAAATTTGAATAAAATGTATTATTTCTTAGTCTCAAAAAAAAAAAAAAATTGTCACCAAAATATAAAAATAAAACCCTAAGTTAATTTAAGTAAGACTTAAGATCAACAGCCAGCGTTGTCGGTTCGTCTTCATTGTTGTCTTCAAAACATTTATGAAGACAACTTGTGTGAGTTTTTGTTATCCTTGGTGGGCAAGTTTGATGAGCGGCGTGGCTGAGTGGGGAGCGTTAACCCTATTTGGTCCAAGGAGAAATGTTGGAACTCTGTTTCGCTCCATTAGTTTGGAGACTTTAAGGGGGGGTGACCTGCTCTGTTTCTCTCCTTTCCTCTCTTTCTCAGGCTTGTATCCATTCGGCCCTATTCAGCCTACTGTTTTAAGACGTTTATCTTATCCAGGTGTCCAATTCTTCCTGGCGATGGATAGCGAGCCAGCATTGTATGGAGAAATGCGGCTTCGTCGGAGAAAATTGTCTATCGAAAAACGTACAAATTTAGCCTGATGTCATAAACATTTCTAAAAATATTCTGGCTCCTTATTGCTCGCCAGGAAAAAAATGACACCTGGATGGGGATAAACGTCTTAAAACAGTAGGCTGAATGGATACAACCCAGAGAGAGAGAGGGAGAGAGAAAACAAAAACGAGGTGAGCCCCCTTATGACGTTTCAACCCATTAGTTTCGCGATAACAACACGCTTCACTCCATTTCAAGTGTCAATGTTTTCTGGGCGAAAGCGATCCTGTAACTCACAAAAAATCGACCTTTGGCCGGGACATTATTCTACCGAATAATTTACACATTTACAAATGTATGAATTTAGCTTGTAAGGGATGTGGGTGGGCAATATTTATTTTGAAAGTAATCTTGGAAGGTGCTTGTGTTAGCCTTGGGGACAAACTAAATTAACTGTCTTGATAGCGTAATGCATAGTGCGCGGAATTTCGATGTGAGTATCTTGGGTTCGAGTCCTCGGAGTGCCGCATGTATTTGTTGATTTCATTAATTGAGTTTAGATGTGAAGTTGGTTGGTGTAAAACACATAATAATTACACTGCTCGATAATGGCAAAAGCAAAGCAACATCCTCAAGAATAATTAAACAAAATATCCTAATAACCCACAAGAGGTTGCATTAGATAGCAGACCTGAGCCACTGTATGGTCGGCCAAATAAGTGATAGCTCGGCACCAAGTATATTTTGATTAATAATTGCTATCGACAATATCTAAGCTTCATTGCTTCATATCGAGTGAAATATACAAATATGTTCTTACACTTACCCACCTTATTCAACATCTGACAGACACTAATATAGCACAGAGCAAGCCCAACATAATGACATCTGGGACATGACTTATTAGGCCGACTGTACATGACTAATCCTACTGGGAGTTATGACAAGGGCTCCTGCCTCCCGGGGGCGAGCAGAGGTCAATTACCGCTCCCACACAAAGGTTTATATTGCTGCCATCTGTCTGTCTGTCTGTCTCTCTGCAGAAACTACCTTATTAAGTGAACATTTAATATAACATTCTTGAGATAATAGGAAAAGTAGAAAGTAGCTACGAGGTGCCGTTGTAAAGGCTTATCCCGCAATACCTACACCTGACCTGACCTATTCATCTCGAATTTTACCAAAACACACACACACACCCCCACTACGGCGGCCTCCCAGATGCTGGGTGTGCTCAACCGCCTCAAGGGGTTCTTTACCCCTGCTCAGCTTCTTGCTCTGTACAGGGGCATAGTATATCCTTGTATTGAGTATTGTTCACATGTGTGGGGAGGATCCTCTCACACAGCACTTCTAGACAAAGTAGAAAGGAAAGCCTTTCGTATCATTAACTCCTGTCCACTCACCGACTCTCTGCAATTTCTCTCTCGCTATTCTATCGCAACTACAATAATCAGTGTTCCACAGAGCTCTCTCAATGTATACCACCTCCTCTACGTAGGGTACGTAGTACCCGTCTTGCAACACAATCCCACCCCTACTCTGTACAACTCCAACTCAAGAGTGAAACGTTACTCCCAATCATTCTTCTATTCAACAGCTGAGCTCTGGAACTCTCTCCCTGAATCCATCTTTCCCTCATTCTATGACTTAAATTGTTTCAAACTCTGTATGTCCAGACATTTTGGCTCGAACGTTCCTTGATTTTGACCCTGTCACTCTTTTAACTCTGGGGGAGGCACTCGTCACAGACAGTTTTGCCTTTTGTCTCCCTCATCCACATAGAAAAAAACACACACTAACTAACTAACTAGCATACGTGTGGTGGAGTGGTCATGCCACTGGACTGGTAGAAAGAAAAAAAAAAACACACACACACACACACACACACACACACACACACACACACACACTAACTAACTAGCATACGTGTGGTGGAGTGGTCATGCCACTGGACTGGTAATCCAATGGTCCCTGGTTCGAATCCCGATGTATCTATAAGATATTATTGGGATGGAATTTGTGCTGTACCTAGTATCAGTGCATTACCACAAAGGCCACCGAAACACTAACAAAATATCCTCATTGTTCTCTGATTAAATAGCACTGTATGAATATTCCCATATTCAAAGTATGATACAGGGGGACAATGCCTAGTGAGTTCATTGCTCAATAGGTGGCGTTCTGAGAGCGAGGGTCCTAGCCTAAGGGGTGAGACAGTGAAGTACTGGAGCGAAGCAGCTTCAGAGAAGTGGCTGTTTCGACCCATGGGTGGGCAACCGAGCATCTTGCGAAGGCAAGATATCGGGGGCTGGTGGTATCCCAAAGTGTTTCACATGTCTCACTCCCTAGACTGGAACGAGACCTCGCGGGCTTCGCCGTTCAATGTACGGCTGAATGTACAGGCTTTCAGCCTATGCCCAAGAGAAAGTAGTTAGAATTAAACACAAAAAACAAAACACACACACACTACCTAACTAACTAACTAACTAGCATACGTACACCCACATACACACACTACCTAACTAACTAACTAGCATACTTACACACACATACACACACTACCTAACTAACTAACTAGCATACGTACACACACATACACACACTACCTAACTAACTAACTAGCATACTTACACACACATACACACACTACCTAACTAACTAACTAGCATACGTACACACACATACACACACACGTATAGGCGCTCCAAAATGGCTCCCAAAATAATTATACCATTAATGTCTATTCATATGACTCCATTTTCTTCTTATTTTGAGGGGGTCTTAAGCTATCTTCCAAAACTTTTCTCGTTTTTAGCTGATCCATCATCGTCGCCTCGGCCGGGCTACTTAATCTTAGTCTCTCTCTCTAATGATATTCCTCAAGTTCGCTTTAAGGGGGAGGTAGCCGCTCTTTCGGGACCCCCTTCTCCCTCATGTTTAGCATATTAGATTTGAAATTTTCAGACCTTCATTCCATTAGTTTGGCGATTTTGAGACCTTTCGCTCAATTTCTTTGTAAATATTAACACATTTCATGCAATTTAGGTGTCGATATTTCCTGGCGAGCGATAGCAAGCCTGTAATTTTAGAAGGAATCGGCCTTCGGCCGGGACGTTTTTCTACCGAAAAATGTACAAATTTATCTTGATAGGTGGTTTAGGGGGTGATTTTTTTAACCTTGATGGACGTCTAGCGAGTAAACTCAAAAATACAATAATAAATATATACATAGACCAAAAATACAAGCACTACCCCATAACGTCTTCCAAGAACCAAAAATACAAGCACTACCCCCATAACGTCTTCCAAGAACCTTATTGACTTTATTATTTAATTACGGTGATGACTATTCAATGTGTATCATTCGACGCTTTTATACAGCATATATATTCAGTATATATATATATATATATATATATATATATATACCGGGTATATATATATATATATATATATATATAAAAAATCTCTATCTCTCTCTATCTATATATAATTAGATCACTTGAGTTGCCGAATTGGGTGTTTAGCTCAACAAACCCTTGAGGTCAGATGAGAGGCAGTGAGTGATAGCATGTCCCACCCACCACTCCTCCTCCTCCAAGGCCTACCCTCCACACATCCAAATATTAACACTGACTAATTAGGCTGGCCATATATTATTAATGAGGGCCCCGTCCACGTCATTAAGGGGAGATTTCCAGTTGTGGGACTTTTTTCTTGACTCCTTTCTCCCTCATGTCTAGCCCCCTTGCTTTTGAGATTTTAAGACGTTCGCCCCATTAGTTTGGCGATTTTAAGAATTTACATCCCATTCTGTCAATTTTAAGATCTTTCGTGCCATTTAGGTGTCGATTTTATCCTGGCGAGCGATAGCGAGCCTGTAATTTAAGAGCAACCGGCCTTCGGCCGGGACATTTTTCTACCGAAAAATGTACAAATTTATCTTGAAAGGGGGTCAAGGGGGTGACATTTTTAGATTGCTAGAGGAGTAGGAAACATACTAAAAACCTCCCCTTAAACAGTATTGTTAACTTTCACACGTTTAATTTACAAATTGATGGTGTCTGTGTTATATTAGTTTATTTCAAAGGCACGCTATATTAACACGCAGTCTCATTTATTCAGTTGTGGTGGTGGTGGTGGAGAGCGATTGTAGTGGTGGAGATGTAGGAGGTGGTGGTGGAGATGACTGATGGTAGTGGTGGAGATGTAAACTTATAGTGGTGAAGAAGGGTGGTGGTGTTTGTGTCTATGGTGGTGGAGATGAATGATGGTAGTGGTGGAGAAGGGGGCTGGTTGTGGTTATAGTGGTGGAGATGAATTATGGTACCGGTGGAGATGGTAGTGGTGATGATGGTGGAGATGCAGGTAATGGTGGTGGTGGAGATGGTGTAGGTAATGGTGTTGGAGATGTAGGTAATGATGGTGGTGGTGATGGTGGAGATGTAGGCAATGATGGTGGTGGTGAAGTAGGTAAGATGGTGGTGGTGGTGGTGATAGTGATGGAGGAAGGGTATTGACCTGTCATCCTCCTGGGGATGTAAGTCGTGGTGGTGGTGGACCAGCTGACTAGCCTCGGGACACACACTACATGCATACATACATATATACATACATCCACATACATACATACAAACACACACACACAAACACACTATACACATACATACATACATACATACACACATACACACATGCATGCATACATGCATACACACACACACACACACACACACACACACACACACATACATAATTTTAATTTTAATTTTTATTTTAACTATGTATCAACTTCCTTGTATATTTTCAGCCTTCGGGCTGCTTTTGTGAATAAACCGTTAATTATTATTATTATTATTATTACACACACACACACACACACACACACACACACACACACACACACACACACACACACACACACACACACACACACCTACCTGAGTCTGGCTGAAGGAAGAATGAGGCCATCCTTTTTACAGTCTACAGTGAGAGTGTACGTTGATATTGCAGGAGAACAAACGTTGAATACCAGAATAAACGTTGAATACCGGTACCAGCCCGGCAGCGTCAGGTTAAGGGGGTAGTGCTTGTGTTTCGTTCTATATATGTATTTATTCATTTATTTTTTAGTTTCCTCGCTAGATCTCCATAGACCTTTAAAAAAACACTCCCCCTAGATCCTATTTCAAGATATACAGTATTTGTAATTTTTTTCGGTAGAAAAAATGTCTTCTCAAATTATAGGTTCGCTATCGATCGCCAGGAATAAATCTACACAAAAATGGCACGAATGGTATTCATATTGACAGTGATTGAGCCGCAAGGTCTCTAAACCGACAAACTAACGGAACGAACGTCTTAAAATCTCAAAAACTAATATGCTAAACACGAGGGAGAAGGGGGTCCGGAAAAAGCGACTACCTCCCCCCCCTCCCCCCCCCCCCCCTGTAATGAAGGTTGTTCGCAGCATTTTCAGGCCCAAGTTCTCTAATTAGGCTTCCGTTTGCTTAGCGCCGATTATTTTACGGGGGGGAGGGGGGGGGGGGTCACCTGCTTTTTTTTCTCTTTCTCTCCTTTTCTCTCTTTCTCTGGCTTGTATAAATTCAACCAACTATTTTAAGACGTTTATCCCCATCCAGGTGTCGATTTCTTCCTGGAGAGCGATAGCGAGCCAGCATTTATATGGAGAAATCCGGCTTAGCCGGAGACATTTTTCTATCGAAAAATGTACAAATTTAGCTTGCTGTCAAAACAAAAATATATATATGCTGGCTCGCTACCGCTCGCCAGGAAAATATTGACACCTGGATGGGGGTAAACGTCTTCAAACAGTAGGCTGAATGGGGCCGAATGGATACAAGCCAAAGAGAGAGAGGGAGAAAAAGAGAAAACAGCGAGGTGGGCCCCCTTAAAGCTGCAAGCCTAACTACATCCGCGGATTATATCACCGGGAGAAAAAGAATGTGTAAGTACTCAGTATTATATACGTATCTAGTCAATATATACCCGTATATACTGTATATATATATATATATATATATATATATATATATATATATATATATATATATATACCGGTATATATATATATATATATATATATATATATATATATATATATATATATATATATATATATACACACCGTATATATATATATATATTTTGCCTGACGCCATGATCCCCGAAGGGGTGGCCACGAACGAACCACCCCCATGTACTTCTGTCCCCAGTCAGTCGACGTCCCTCCTCCCAACCAGCACCGCCTTCATCCATATACTTCCTCACTCCATCCTTCCATTCTCTTTCGGTCTACCTCTCCCTCTCTGTCCTTCCACCTCGCTCTCGTACACCCTCTTAGTCATTCTCTCGCTTCCCATACGTTCCATATGGCCGAACCATATAAAGGTGTTCCTTTTCACACTTTCCAGCACATCTACCTCCACACCACACCTCCTTCTTACTTCCTCATTCGTCTGTCTATCCCTCCATGTAACTCCGCACGCACTTCTTAAGTAACTCATTTCCACCCCTCTCACTCTTGGTCTTAGTCTCTTCTCAAACGTCCATGCTTCGCTTCCGTAAGTCAGTGTCGGGATTACCACACTGTCATGCAAGGACTTCTTCACGTCAATACTGACCACCCTATTTCTTATTACTGCTTTCAGCGTTCCTACAACCCTCTTCCCCTGTTGCACCCTTCTTCATCCATAGTCCCATCTTTACTCAACATACTGCCCAGATACTTAAATGAGCTGACAATCTCCATAGCTTGACCGTTCAACGTCACCTCACACTCTGTGGCTCCACACCTTTCGAAGACCATAACCTTGCTCTTCCCCGCATTTACCTTCAGATTCCGTTTTTCTCACACTGTTCCAAACACATTTACCAGACCCTGCAACTCCCATTCATTATCGCTCATCAGAACTGTATCATCAGCAAACAGCAGTACAGGTAGCTTCCACTCATTTCCCTCCCTTATCAGCGATACACCAGCATCCACTGCTCTTCCTTGTATTTCTTTCATGACTCCATCCATATATACAGTTAACAACCTCGGGGACATCACACACCCCTGTTTCAACCCAACAGTCAGGTCAAAGAACTCGCTCTGCTCATTTTCCATATACTGTATATATATATATATATACAGTACCGGTATATATATATATATATATAGATAGATAGATAGATAGATAGATAAATAAATAGATACACATACATACATACATACATACATACATACATACATAAAAGTGCAAAGACCGTTTTGTCCACAGAGAATGAGGTCACAGTCTCATGTCATATATATATAAAAAATCATGGAATCTTAGTCCAACTAGAGCCTATATTAGAAGGGTTGAAGCATAAGAACTCTGTTTTATACTATTTTACAAGTCTAATAGATAGGGTTTGAACTTATACTCGAACTGAGAGAGGATATGCCCAGATACTGAGTAGGCGTATCATCATAAACCTATAATCCGCTAATGGAAATGGAGTGTTCCTACTTCATTACATATCAATATCACCCGTCGCAGGATGAATCATTGTAAGTTTAAGGGGAGGTTTTGAGGTTGCTCCCAAGCCCTCCATCAAGCTTAAAAAATTACCCCCAAGACTCCTGCTTCGAGATATATATGTACATTTTTCGATAGGGTTAAGTGTAGGTTTTAATTAGTGAAATACAGTACTACTTTTCAACTGGACAAGGATCTCTGGCTCAGACAGCTTATCTATGTTTTATTCTTCATGTTACAATACTGCGAAGGTGACGAAGAGGATGTGCTGTATATAATTGGGAGATAGCTCACTCACTCACTCACTCACTCACTCACACACACACCCTCTCTATCTTTCTCTTTCTCTCACACACACACACACACACACACACACACACACACACACACACACACACACACACACACACACACACACACACACAACCGCAACCCATCGCACCAATAACGATCCATGTCCCACACAGAAGTTAATGAGCACGATTAAATTAGACCACAAAAGAACAAAAGCACCGGGTTCTGGGAAGAGGTGGACCCGCTTCGTCTTTTTGCCAAACCCCGTATTAATTTGTTTGGGAGTAATTGACCTTGAACTTTCTTTGTGTAAGGGTAGGTTTATATTTAGCTTTCCTGCGCGTATTTCATTTGGGCGATTTTTTTTATTTGTTACTCTATCATTTGGGCGCCAGTTCACTATGTCATTTGGGCGCCAGTTCACTATGTCATTTGGGCGCCAGTTCACTGTGTCATTTGGGCGCCAGTTCACTATGTCATTTGGGCGACAGTTCACTATGTCATTTGGGCGCCAGTTCACTATGTCATTTGGGCGACAGTTCACTATGTCATTTGGGCGACAGTTCACTATGTCATTTGGGCGCCAGTTCACTATGTCATTTGGGCGCCAGTTCACTATGTCATTTGGGCGCCAGTTCACTATGTCATTTGGGCGACAGTTCACTATGTCATTTGGGCGCCAGTTCACTATGTCATTTGGGCGCCAGTTCACTATGTCATTTGGGCGCCAGTTCACTATGTCATTTGGGCGCCAGTTCACTATGTCATTTGGGCGCCAGTTCACTATGTCATTTGGGCGCCAGTTCACTATGTCATTTGGGCGCCAGTTCACTATGTCATTTGGGCGCCAGTTCACTATGTCATTTGGGCGCCAGTTCACTATGTCATTTGGGCGCCAGTTCACTATGTCATTTGGGCGACAGTTCACTATGTCATTTGGGCGCCAGTTCACTATGTCATTTGGGCGTCCGTTCACTATGTCATTTGGGCGACAGTTCACTATGTCATTTGGGCGCCAGTTCACTATGTCATTTGGGCGCCAGTTCACTATGTCATTTGGGCGCCAGTTCACTATGTAATTTGGGCGCCAGTTCACTATGTCATTTGGGCGCCAGTTCACTATGTCATTTGGGCGACAGTTCACTATGTCATTTGGGCGCCAGTTCACTATGTCATTTGGGCGACAGTTCACTATGTCATTTGGGCGACAGTTCACTATGTCATTTGGGCGCCAGTTCACTATGTCATTTGGGCGCCAGTTCACTGTGTCATTTGGGCGCCAGTTCACTATGTCATTTGGGCGACAGTTCACTATGTCATTTGGGCGACAGTTCACTATGTCATTTGGGCGACAGTTCACTATGTCAATTGGGCGACAACATTTCAGTAATTCTGTGAAATGGTAAACATCATTTGGGTGAAATCAGAATAAGGCAACAACAGCGTAAATGCTATAGAACTGTCTGGCAAGGATGGCTGATATTAATACCCCCATTCAGCCAACTGTTTAAGACGTTTATCCCCATCCAGGTGTCGATTTCTTCCTGGCGAGCGATAGCGAGCCAGCATTGTAGGAAGAAATCCGGCTTCGCCGGACACGTTTTTCTATCGAAAAAAATACAAATTTAGCTTGCTGTCAAAATAGAAATATATATATGCTGGCTCGCTACCGCTCGCCAGGACAATATTAACGCCTGGATGGGGGTAAACGTCTTAAAACAATAAGCTGAATGGGGCCGAATGAATACAAGCCAAAAATAGAGGGAGAGAAAGTGAAAAAAAGCGAGGTGGGCTCCCTTAAAGGTATGTTGATACGCACACCTGCCCCTACGCTGGCGGAAATATGCGCTCTACTGGAATGGAAGCGCGTAACTTATACTTGTTCGCGTATCCTCTCTGTTCGTTCACATCGGTTCATAACTTTGTGTGCCGTCTACGCTGGCGGAGGTATGCGCTCTACTTAACAACCTAGATAGATAGATAGATGGATAGGATAGATAGAAGAATGCACAGATGGATGGAGAGAGAGAGAGAGAGAGAGAGAGAAATAGATAGCTAGATGTGCAGTATATAGATGGATAGATAGATAGACAGATAAAAATATAGATAGATGTGCAGGATGCAGTATAGAAAAATCGATAGACAGATAGATAGATTTACATATATATAATGATATAGATATATATACTGTATATGTACATATATATATATATATATATATATATATATATATACATATATATATATATATATATATATATATATATATATATATATATATATATATATAGATAGAGATACATAGATAGATAGATATATAGATAACAAGTGCTGTGTATTGGTCATGGCAGTAAACATGTACTTCAATAGATCCAGGTTCAATTATCCGTAAAGTGATGAGGGATAGTATCGGGAATTAAGGCAGGCTCTGCTTAATTTCAATACGTCGTCAACAAACTTCACCCCATCATGCCATACACATAAGTACTCTCTCTCTCTCTCTCTCTCTCTCTCTCTCTCTCTCTCTCTCTCTCTCTCTCTATCTATCTATCTATCTATCTATCTATCTATTAACTCTGCAAAATCAGTATGTATGATCTTTAAATATAAGTATGGACAGGAAATGAATCCTTTCATATATTTAGACAATAACAAATTAAATATTGTTTCTGAATACAAATATTTGGGTTTTATAATCGATTGTAATCTTAATAATGACTTGGATATGATAAGATGCAGAAATAAGTTTTACAATGAGTTTAATTGTCTTTTAAGAAAGTTTAGCAACACGAGTACTGAAGTATTTTTAAATTTATTTCAAAGCTACTGTTTGAATTTTTATGGCGCTGAACTTTGGTTTAATAATAGAAAATGTTATATACCGTTTAAGCAGTTTTCCATTGGATACCACAAGGCAATAAAGAAAATATTGAATATGAAGTACTGGGAGAGCAACCACAGTGCTTGTAGAGAATGTGGAGTGATGGTGTTTAGGCATTTGGTTAACTGGATGAAAATAAGATTTGTATATAGAAATCTCATAAAGCCATGTAGTTTTATAGAGAAGAACATGTATTACATGTTACATAGATATTTTCTTGTAAAGGATGTTGAAAAAATAATCCTACATGAGTATGGATTTACTAACTTATTGCTAAATGATATCAATGCTATCAGATCAAGAATTGTTTATGTACAGAACACAGAACCAACTATGCGCTAAGGACTTTTAGCTTAATGTAGATTACGTAAATAACTCTGTAAAAAGTGTATGTATATGTCTTTTTATGAAATAAAATTATGACTGACTGACTGACTATCTATCTATCTATCTATCTATCTATCTATCTATCTATCTATCTATCTATCTATCTATCTATCTATCTATCTATCTATCTATCTATCTATCTATCTATCTATCTATCTATCTATCTATCTATCTCTATCTATCTATCTATCTATCTAATATTGTAAATATTTTGTTTTATTTTTACAGAAACCAAATGGTTGCTACTAAACATAAAGATGCACTGTCAAAGCCCTGGAAGATTATTAACGGAGTGAGACAGGGTGGAATTTTATCTCCTTTACTTTGTAATGTATATATTGATTTATTAATCGAAACCGTATCAAAGTGCAAAACTGGATGTAGTCTTGGTAATAGGATGAGTAACATTATTGTCTATGCTGACGACATAGTAGTTTTAGCGCCAACAGCGACAGGGTTACAAAAGTTACTAAACATTGTGGAACATGAAACGAAAGCTTTAGATATTCAAGTGAATGCAAATAAATCAGTGTGTATGTTTTTTAGGGATACTAATAATATAAATGGTCTGCCGAGAATGAAGCTTAATGATGAAGTAATGATCAATGTACATGAACATAAGTACCTAGGATTTATTATTGATGATAAACTAAATAATGATAAGGATGTAATAAGAACAAGAAATAAGTTTTATAATGAATTCAATTGTATTTTACGTAAATTCCCTACTTGTCATATTAATGTTTTTATTCAACTATTTAATAGTTATTGCTTAAGTTTTTATGGTACAGAATTATGGTTTTCCAATAAGCGGTGTGGTGTTCCTCTGAAACAATTTGCGGTTGGATACCACAAAGCCATTAAGAAGGTTTTTAAAACTTAAATACTGGGAGAGCAACCACAAAGCATGTGATTTAGCAGGGTTAATGACATTCACTCATCTAATTAATTGGCAAAAAATACGGTTTGCTCACAGATGTATGATGAAGCCTTGTATCTTTTTAAGAAAATGTTTACTTAACAATGATGATAGCTTATATTTGATGAAGGAAGTAAAGAATATTTTATTGAATATTTATAATATCGAATGTTTAATGGAAAATTACATTGACGCAGTAAAATCTAGAATTACTTTTATTCAAAGCCGTGAACCAACTATGAGATAAATGTGCTTCACAATTATCTTACTATGTACAAAGTTTTATGTAGCTTTTACGAAATACAAAATATTGAGTCTATCTATCTAGTGCTTATTCTTGACATCACTATTTGTATCATACCTTATTTATCTTAGCTCATTTAGTTATATATTGATTTTCTCTTTATTTGGTTCATATCACTTCTCATCTTCTTCATATCTCCCATCTTTCTCACATCTCCCACCTTCCTCATAATTATCTCCCATATATCTCCCAACTTCCTCATATTTTCTGGTCCTCTTATATCTCCCATCTCCCTCCTATCTTCCACCCTCCTCATATCTCTGTCTCCCATCTTCCTCATATCTCCCTCCTATCTCCCACCCTCCTCATAGGCTATCTCTGTCTCTCATCTACCTCATATCTCCCATCTTCCTCATATCTCCCATCTCTCATCTTCCTCATATCTCCCATCCTCCTCATATCTCCCATCCTCCTCATATCTCCCGTCCTCCTCATATCTCCCACCCTCCTCATATCTCCCATCCTCCTCATATCTCCCACCCTCCTCATAGGCTATCTCTGTCTCTCATCTTCCTCATATCTCCCATCTTCCTCATATCTCCCATCTCTAATCTTCCTCATATCTCCCATCTTCCTCATATCTCTCTCCTATCTCCCACCCTCCTCATATCTCTGTCTCTCATCTTCCTCATATCTCCCACCTTCCTCATGTCTCCCTCCTATCTCCCACCCTCCTCATATCTCTGTCTCTCATCTTCCTCCTATCTCCCACCCTCCTCATATCTCCCATCTTCCTCCTATCTCCCACCCTCCTCATATCTCTGTCTCTCATCTTCCTCCTATCTCCCATCCTCCTCATATCTCCCATCTCTCATCTTCCTCATATCTCCCATCCTCCTCATATCTCCCATCTCTCATCTTCCTCATATCTCCCACCTTCCTCATATCTCCCTCCTATCTCCCACCCTCCTCATATCTCTGTCTCTCATCTTCCTCTATCCTCATATCTCCCATCTTCCTCCTATCTCCCACCCTCCTCATATCTCTGTCTCTCATCTTCCTCCTATCTCCCATCCTCCTCATATCTCCCATCTCTCATCTTCCTCATATCCCCATCTTCCTCATATCTCCCCGTCCCCTTATATCTCCCACTTACCTCATATTTCCAACCCTCCACACAATTTCCATATTTTCTGCTTGGCATTCTCTCAGGACAGGGTTTCGCAAATACTTTTCTGTTCGCTCTTTGTTCCTTGCTCGACAAAGAGTTCATTTAGAATATTGCATTTGCCATGTGTTATAATTTTTCCCGACTAAACCCCTTCACCCCTTCTGTACCGGTGACGTCTTATTAACCCTTTCAAGCTCCAATAGGCTTTTCTGTTCTGTTTCGGGCTACTATTAGACGATTTTATTCAGATTAGTAACGGTATATGGAAGTCACAGGGTTGATTGAGATAGTATTTACCCTTTTAAAACCCACAGATACTTCCTAAGCTGCATACAATCGTCTAATGATAGCCAAAATAAACTGCTAAAACGCGTCAGAGCTTCAAGGGGTTAATTCATTCTACCTATATTTAGATTATTTTGTAGAGTTTAAGAAGAATCTGACGTAGTAAAGAGGGTTAAGTGAGATAGTTCGAAGCCTGTTAATTGCTGGAGACCCTTATTAAACTGATTACAATCGTCTAATAGCCACATTGAAGTTAAAAAGACGTCGCCGGTACAGAAAGGGTTAAGGATTAATGGCACGTTATTGACAGTGTATTCGTGCTATCAAGAGACAGATGTATACAGCTTTGGAAGGATCTGTGGTATGAATAGGATAAAGACTTTCAATTAACACTTCCATAAACCCTTCCTAATCCAAATATAATCGTCTCATAATAGCCAGACAATAAAATAAGGTGCATCGTTGTATCTTGAGAGGCTCAACTAAGAGATGCTATAATTAATCTTTGGCATCAGTCATTCCCTACTGTGTACTATACTTAAAATCTACAATGGCTTCTATGAATCCGTTATGAGTACACATAGGGTGACAGTCGAGGGCTATGTGTAATCCCGTGTGTGTATTATGTGTTAACCACTCGAGGATTAAGACTCTTTTTGATAGTTTGTTCGCGCTATAATTAGTCAATTATATTGAATTTAGGAAAATCTTGTGGAAGTTTGAGCAGTAATTGAGTAATTGACATAATATGTGTGTCTGTCTGTTTATATATAAACGTTGACAAGACTTAGTCAATACTCTGATCTAACGACAATGCACGACAATGCACAACACAGGGGAGGTGTGGTGGAGTGGTCATGCCACTGGATTGGTAATCCAATGGACCCGGGTTCAAATCCCGATATGTCAATGGGAAGATATTATTGGGATTGAATTTGTGCTGTACCTAGTATCAGTGCATTACCACAAAGCCCACCGAAATGCCAAAAAAATACCCTCATTGTTCCCTGATTAAATAACACTGTATGAATATTCCCATATTCAAAATATGTTACAGGGGGACAATGCCTAGTGAGTTCACTACTCAATAGGTGGTGTTCTGAGAGTGAGGGTCTGAGTCTGGAGGGTGAGACGGTGAAGCACTTGAGCGAAGCAACCAGCCGCTTCAGAGATGGAGCTGCTTTGAGCCATGATGGATGCTTCACATGTCTCACTCCCCAGGCTGGAACAAGACCTCACGGGCTTCACCGTGTTGAGCGGTGGAATGTACAGGCTCTCAGCCTATGCCCGAGAGGGAGTAGTTGGAATATAGAAAAAAAAAAAAAAAAAAAAAAAAAAAAAACTGATTATTTGTTAACCCATACAGTACCAGAGACGTCCTTTTCATCATATTCTGGCAGCTATAAGACGATTTTATTCAGCTTAAGAAGGACCCCCAGTAGTAATATGACTTCAAACAATCACAATCAACCCTTCTCACTACCACAGAGCCTTCGTAAGCTGCATAATATCGTCTAAATATAGATAGACTAAAATATAACACACGTCGCTGGTACTCAAAGGGTTAATTGAGATTGATAAAGACAAAAACGCCCATGGTAACACACACACACACACACACACATGTACAGTATATATATACAGTATATATATATCAACCCTCTTATTCGGCTGTGACTCGCCTCGTGTGGCAGAAGATAATACGATAACATTAGGTCTATCTGTCCACCAAACGTATATAGTTTTGTCGTTTCTCTATATATATATCAGTCAGTCTACCCGATAAAGTCGTGAGTCTAGGCTCAGGAACTGTACTTTAAGGGGAGATTTCCACTTGAGGGATTGTTTTCTGGATCCCTTTCTCCCTCATGGTTAGCCCCATTGCTTTTGATATTTTAAGACGTTCGCCCCATTAGTTTGGCGATTTTAAGAACTTTCGCCCCATTTCTGTCAATTTTAAGACTTCTCGTGCCATTTAGGTGTCGATTTTTTCCTGGCGAGCGATAGCGAGCCTGTAATTTAAGAGGCACCGGCCCTCGGCCGGGACATTTTTCTACCGAAAAATTTACAAATTTATCTTGAAAGGGGATCTAGGGGGTGTAATCGTAAGCTTGATGGAAATATAGGGAACAAACTAAAAACCTCCCCTTAACGTTAGGTATGCAAATATATGTCATCGTCACGTCGAGAAGATAATTCAGTATATTTGTTTTCACCTGCAAGAGTTATAATTCCCAAACCGGTAAGTGAACTGTAAATTATCTATCTATCTATCTATCTATCTATCTATCTATCTATCTATCTATCTATCTATCTATCTATCTATCTATCTATCTATCTATCTATCTATCTATCTATCTATCTATCTATCTATCTATCTATCTATCTATCTATCTATCTATCTATCTATCTATCTATCTATCTATCTATCTATCTATCTATATGCACAGGCCCCATCCCCACTTTTCCTGTTTTATTTGTATTTATTATTTAATTCTATTGTATTATTATTATTTGTATTTATTATTTAATTCTATTGTATTATTTTTTTTTTTTCTTTTCTTGGGGGTGGCCGCCTCAAGACAGAGTAAGAACAGGGAGAGAGCAACATAAAACAACGAACAAACACAGACGAAATACAAATGCACACACACATCTAGGTCACCCAGGAGAAGACCCAGAGACCAGGGTCACCAAGGTCGCTCCAGCACTCCCCCGGCCCCCGACCATGTAAATTATACTTAAATTAAATAGTCTCGTAGAAGAGTAACTACAGATTATGGGGGAATGGTTCGGTTTTCTGGCCCCCCCCCCCCCCCCTTTCTCCCTCATCTTTAGCCCAATTGCTTTCGAGATTTTAAGACGTTTGCCCCATTAGCTTCGCGATTTTAAGATCTTTTATCCCATTTGTTTGGCAATATTAAGAACTTTCATGCAATTTAGGTGTTGATTTGTTCCTGGCGAGCGAGAGCGAGCCTGTATTTTAAGAGACATTAAAATCAATTGTATTCATGCGAAAATAGTATTCACATCACCAGCCTTCTTTACTGCCTTCAAAGTACTTACGATCAAATTTCTTTGTATTCCCTCCCGTGCACGAACTGCTCAATTTTATGATATATTTTACGAGGAGCCGCTGTGAGCAATTCATAGATTCCTGAAAAATTATAATATTCCCCGTAAGGTTTGATAGCACACGAACGCTTTTTCCCTCAACATTTATCCTCTACACTGGTCTGGCAGCTTATGTATTACACTTTTTATCTATCTATCTATCTATCTTTTTTTTTTTTTTTTTTTTTTTTTTTTTTTTTTTTTTTTTTTTCTATATTCCAACTTACTTCCTCTCGGGCATAGGCTGAGATCCTTAACATTCACCGCTTTACAATGAACAGTGAAGCCCGTGAGGTCTTGTTCCAGTCTAGGGAGTGAGACATGTGAAGCACGTAGAGTACAACGAGCACCTGCCATCTTGCCTTCACATGAGGCACGGTGCTCACTCATGGCCCGAAACGACCCCATCTCTGAAGCCACCTCGTTCCCGTGCTTCACTGTCTCACCCCCTACACTCGGACTCTCACACACAACGCCATCTGTTGAGCAGATAACTCACCCGGCATTGCACCCCTATAGCATATTTTGAATATGGGAATATTCATACAGTGCTATTTAATCAGGGAACAATGAGGGTATTTTATTGACGTTTCGGTGGGCTTGTGGTAATGCACTGATACTAGGTACAGCACAAATTCCATCCCAATAATATCTTCCCATTGATACATCGGGATTTGAACCCGGGACCTTTGGATTACCAGGCCAGTGGCAAGACCACTCCACCACACCTATCTATCTATCTATCTATCTATCTATCTATCTATTAATTATATAAATGTGTCCCCTAAATCATTCTATCTTCAGTCTAGTTCCTGATACCACTGCGAAATGTCCCAGAAATGTTGCCAGGACAATGTTGACCATGGAATGTGGAGTATATACTGTATAAAAGCTCTCGTGTGATACCGGCTTTAGGTTTGATGGCTAGGGAAGAATATGAAGTGCTGGGCTGAGAACCCACACGGGACCCCCCCCCCCCCCAATGGAAACAGTGGGACCGTATTCCACCTATTTTGTTTATATAGGAGTGCTGATGATGATAGTAGTAGTGATGGTGGTAATAGTAGTGATGATGGTAACCTATCGCGGAGTTAGATATGACTTTTTTTTTCTTTCCTTTTTCTTTCCTTTTTTATTTATTTGTATTTTTTATTATTGTTGTTTATTTTTGTTTATTTTTATTTGTTGAGGGGGGGGGGGGGGCAAAACGGCACTTCTACTGTATTTGTATATTTATAATTTTATTATTTATTAATTTATATATTTATTTAATTTCCTCTTTAATTGAACCTCCATCAAGCTTGAAAGAACACCACACAGATAAATGTGTACATTTTTCGGAAGAAAAATATCCCCGCCAAAGGCCAGTTCCTCGTAAATTACAGGCTTGCCTTCGCTGGCCTGGATAAAAATCGATACCTAAGGGGCCCCCCCCCCCCCCCCCCTAAACAAAATGAGGCGAAAGGCCATAACATCGTCAAGCTAATGGGGCGAACGTCTTCACAATGGAACTAACCATGAGGGAGAGGGGAGTCCAGAAACAAAAATATAAATAATAAAATACAGAAAATCCTCCCTTAACTTGAGTGTGTGTGTGTGTGTGTATTCACTTGCTTGTTCGTCAAGGGGAATCCACGCAATGCGAACTAATCTCATTATTATCGCGCCTCCTTAACTGGGAATGTATTGCGTGAAATGCATGTTAAGTGTTTATGTATCATTGGAATGGCTGTGGATGTGTGTGTAGTCTGTATTTTAGCCAATTGGCGACATTTGGAAACGAAGGCTTAGGGTTAATCTGTACGATACCATTCTCACTACGGTACCAGTCTCACCCGAAGGCTTAGGTTGACCAGTGTGTGTGTGTATGTATGTATGTGTGTGGGTGTGGGTGTTTATGTATATGTGTGTGTGTGTGTGGGGGGGGGGGGAGTGTATGTGTGTGTGTGGGGGGTGGGTTGTGTATATGTGTGGGGGTATGTATATATGTGTGTGGGTGTGTATGTAGAGCTCCTTATAAGGCGGTAAAGAGGATGGTGGTGTCAGAGCAGGAGCAGATCTGGCCCAATCCTTCACACACACACACACACACACACACACACACACACACACACACACACACACACACACACAGGGAGTCAAACGAAAGCGAAGTCCATAATTTTTAGTGTTTATTTTTGTCTATGTAAAGTTAAAAATATGTTTTATAGTTCTAATAATGTCTTTAGAAGTGATGATATGGCCAAAACAATGCTAATTCATGTTAATTTCTTGTAATCCTTCTCATATTCATACAAGAATTCAAACACAAGTGCTCCGGTTCGACACCCTGCAGCTGGGACCACCACATTACACTTTACGCTAACCCCCCCCCCCTCCCCCCCTCCACCCCCGACTCTAAATCTATACATTTTTCGGCTGGTTTCCCTTTATTTACAGGCTCGTTATCGCTCGACCAAAAAATATTGACACCTGCACGTGTCCATATTAAGACCTTTCGTCCCATTTAGGTGTCTATGTTTACCTGGCGAGGGATAGCCAGCCTGTAATTTAGGAGGAACAGAGAAATGTACAAATGTATCTCTAAGGGGCGGGGGGGGGGGGATCCTTGTTTTATGTATATATATATATATATATATATATATATATATATATATATACTGTATATATAATAACATCCCCTTAATGCATGTGAAATTATTCATGTCGTTTACATGATTAACAGATTAACTTGCTCATGTAGTAATGTACACCCTATGTGGTGGATTGTGTTCTTTTATTTCATAATTTTCATTTTAGTAAGCGTTGTTTCCACACAGCGATTTTGATCATTTAATTTGACTTTATATTGTCCTTGTCCCAATTTTGGTTTGTTTAGTTTGCAAGTTTTACATTTTAACATACAAAAAGACATTGGTTCATATCATCTATATTTTATCCCCCCCCTATAATAATAGTTTCCACATACACATACAGAACTGACCAGCTTTTACCATTCCTCCCCATCAAATCTCGCCCACGCACGAAAAAAACGGGAACAAAAAATGCGAAAAATCAGATATTTTCTATAGGGGCGAATATTCAGTCGCCATTACCGAGATTGCGCCCGCCCTTGCCAAACCCATAATACTCCTAAAAGCCGGATGAAAGGTAAGCCATAAAACTAGACCGAAACGACTCGCGCTAGGTTACCGGAAAGAGAGGTCACGGTCGCTATCCCTTCGAGATTAATGTGTACATTTTTCGGTTGAAAAATGACCCGGCCGAAGGCTGATCCCTCCTATAAATACAAGCTCGTTAAGGGGAGGTATTTAGTTTGTTCCCTAGACCTCCATCAAGCTTAACATTACAACCCCTAGACCCCCTTTCAAGATAAATTTGTACATTTTTCGGTAGAAAAATTTCCCGGCCGGAGGCCGGTTGCTCTTAAATTACAGGCTCGCTATCGCTCGCCAGGAAAAAATCGACACTTTAATGGCACGAAAGGTCTTAAAATTGACAGAAATAGGGCAAAATATCTTAAAATGTCCAAACTACTAGGGCGAACGTCTTAAGATCTCAAAAGCAATGGGGCTAAACATGAGGGAGAAAGGGGTCCAGAAAAAAATCCCTCAAGTGGATATCTCCCCTTAACTCTTATATCGAAGTGGAGTCTAAGGGGTGTTTTTTAAAGTTTGATGGAGGTCTATGTATATATACAGTATATATAGGCTATACAGTATATATAGGCTATACAGTATATATAGGTTATACAGTATAGGCTATACAGTATATAGGCTATACTGTATATATATAATAGGCTATACAGTATATAGGCTATACTGTATATATATAATAGGCTATACAGTATATAGGCTATACTGTATATATAGGTTATACAGTATATATAGGCTATACAGTATATATAGGCTATACAGTATATATAGGCTATACAGTATATATAGGTTATACAGTATATATATAATAGGCTATACAGTATATAGGCTATACTGTATATATATAATAGGCTATACAGTATATATAGGTTATACAGTATATATAGGCTATACAGTATATATAGGCTATACAGTATATATAGGTTATACAGTATATATAGGCTATACAGTATATATAGGCTATACAGTATATATAGGCTATACAGTATATATAGGCTATACAGTATATATAGGTTATACAGTATATATAGGCTATACAGTATATATAGGCTATACAGTATATATAGGCTATACAGTATATATAGGCTATACAGTATATATAGGCTATACAGTATATATATACTATACAGTATATATACATACTGTATATATATGCTATACAGTATATATACATACACTATATATAGGCTATACAGTATATATATACAGTATATATAGGCTATACAGTATATATAGGCTATACAGTATATATAGGCTATACAGTATATATAGGCTATACAGTATATATAGGCTATACAGTATATATAGCCTATACAGTATATATAGACTATACAGTATATATAGGCTATACAGTATATATAGGCTATACAGTATATATAGGTTATACAGTATATATAGGCTATACAGTATATATAGGCTATACAGTATATATAGGCTATACAGTATATATAGGCTATACAGTATATATAGGCTATACAGTATATATAGCCTATACAGTATATATAGCCTATACAGTATATATAGCCTATACAGTATATATATAGCCTATACAGTATATATAGCCTATACAGTATATATAGCCTATACAGTATATATAGCCTATACAGTATATATAGCCTATACAGTATATATAGCCTATACAGTATATATATACAGTATATATAGGTTATACAGTATATATATACAGTATATATAGGCTATACAGTATATATATACAGTATATATAGGCTATACAGTATATATAGGCTATACAGTATATATATACAGTATATATAGGCTATACAGTATATATAGGCTATACAGTATATATAGGTTATACAGTATATATAGGCTATACAGTATATATAGGCTATACAGTATATATAGGTTATACAGTATATATATACAGTATATATAGGCTATAGAGTATATATAGGCTATACAGTATATATAGGTTATAGGGTATATATAGCCTATATTGTATATATAGGCTATACAGTATATATAGGTTATACAGTATATATAGGTTATACAGTATATATAGGCTATACAGTATATATAGGTTATACAGTATATATAGGTTATACAGTATATATATACAGTATAAATAGGCTATACAGTATATATAGGTTATACAGTATATATAGGCTATACAGTATATATAGGCTATACAGTATATATAGGTTATACAGTATATATAGGTTATACAGTATATATAGGCTATACAGTATATATAGGTTATACAGTATATATAGGCTATACAGCATATATAGGCTATACAGTATATATAGGCTATACAGTATATATAGGCTATACAGTATATATAGGTTATACAGTATATATAGGTTATACAGTATATATAGGCTATACAGTATATATAGGCTATACAGTATATATAGGCTATACAGTATATATAGGTTATACAGTATATATAGGCTATACAGTATATATAGGCTATACAGTATATATAGGTTATACAGTATATATAGGCTATACAGTATATATAGGCTATACAGTATATATAGGTTATACAGTATATATAGGCTATACAGTATATATAGGTTATACAGTATATATAGGTTATACAGTATATATAGGTTATACAGTATATATAGGCTATACAGTATATATAGGTTATACAGTATATATAGGTTATACAGTATATATAGGCTATACAGTATATATAGGCTATACAGTATATATAGGCTATACAGTATATATAGGATATACAGTATATATAGGTTATACAGTATATATAGGCTATACAGTATATATAGGCTATACAGTATATATAGGCTATACAGTATATATAGGTTATACAGTATATATAGGTTATAGAGTATATATAGGCTATACAGTATATAGGCTATATTATATATATATAATAGGCTATACAGTATATATAGGTTATACAGTATAGGCTATACAGTATATATAGGCTATACAGTATATATAGGTTATACAGTATATATAGGCTATACAGTATATATAGGCTATACAGTATATATAGGCTATACAGTATATATATACAGTATATATAGGCTATACAGTATATAGGTTATACAGTATATATAGGCTATACAGTATATAGGTTATACAGTATATATAGGTTATACAGTATATATAGGTTATACAGTATATATAGGCTATACAGTATATATAGGCTATACAGTATATACCTAGATGTGTGTGAATTTTGTGTTTTGTCTGTGGTGTTTGTTCGTTGTTCTGTCTTGTGTTTTGTGTTTTCCCTGTTCTTGCTCTGTCTCGAGTCGGCCACCCCCAAGAAAAAATAAAAAAAAATAAAAAATAAAATAAAATAGAAAATAAAATTAAAATAGGAACAGTGGGGATTGGGCCTGAGCATATACATACATACATACATACATACATACATACATACATACATACATACATACATACATGTTTACCTATGTTGAGTTCGCCACTGCTAGTGGCACCGAGGAGCGCGCTGCCCCTCGTTCTGGGTGGTGATATACAGTATATATATATATATATATATATATATATATGTATAATAAGCAAATAAATACGCCGATCGCCCCGTTGATCTTAGTAACTCCGTATTTACTCCTATTTTGTTCACACTACACACGCTTTAAGGGGAGGTGTTTAGTATGTTCTCTAGACCTCCATCAAACTTAAAATTACACCCCCTAGCCCCCTTTACAAGATAAATTTGTACATTTTTCGGTAGAAAAATGTCCCGGCCGAAGGCCGCTTACTCTTAAATTACAGGCTCGCTATCGCTCGCCAGGAAAACATCGACACCTAAATGGCACGAAAGGTCTTCAAATTGACAGAAATTGGGTGAAGGTTCTTATAATCGCCAAACTAATGGGGCGAACGTCTTAAAATATCAAAAGCAATGGGGCTATACATGAGGGAGAAAGGGGTTCAGAAAAAAATCTCTCCAGTGGAAATCTCTCCTTAATATTAGTATAGGACCAAGCACTATTAGCACTATTAGCCCCATTAGTTTTCAGATGTTAAGATGTTTGCCCCATTAGTTAGTCGATTTTAAGACCTTTCGCCCCATGTCTTCGTCAATATTTAGACCTTTCGTGCTATTTAGGTGTCGATTTTTTCCCTGGCAAACGATAGTGAGCCTGCAACGTTGGAAGAACCGGCCTTCGGCCGGGACATTTTTCGACTGAAAAATGTACAAATTAATGTAGAAGGGTGATCTAATGGATGTTTTTTTTTTTTTATTTGATGGAGGTCTAGGGAGGAAACTGGAAAAATACATGTAAAAATCGGCCAAAAAGTGAACCATCCCCCCAGCCGACACCTTCATGTCTCCCGTTCTTTTCACACCACCTTTTAGTTTTTCTTTTGTTCTTCTTCTTCTTTTATCCTCTGTTTCTCCTTGCCCTGTTTCCTTCTTCTTTTGTGTCTTCTTTTCTAATTCTTCTTCTTTTTCTTTTTCTTCTTCTTTTTCTTCTGCTTCTTGTTCTGCTTCTTTTTCTTCTGCTTCTTCTTCTGCTTCTTTTTCTTCTTCTGCTTCTTGTTCTTCTTATTTTTCTGCTTTTTCTTCTTCTTTTTCTTCTGCTTCTTTTTCTGCTTCTTTTTCTGCTTCTTTTTCTTCTGCTTCTTTTTTTTCTACTTCTTTTTCTTTTTCTTCTGCTTCTTTTTTTTCTACTTCTTTTTATTTTTATTTTTCTTCTTCTGCTTCTTTTTCTCCTGCTTCTTTTTCTTCTTCTTCTTCTTTAGAATTGCTTAACCCTTTGAGTACCAGCGACACGTGTTATAATATTGTAATCTAGTTTATATATATATATATATATATATATATATATATATATATATATATAGATGATATTATTAGGCAGCTTGGGCAGGATCTGTGGTGGTTACAAGGGTGGGGGTTGAGGTATAATAATTCTCAAGCATCGTTATTGGCTAGAGGTCCTTCCTAAGCTGAATAAAATCGTCTTAATAGTTGCCAGAGTGTGATGCCAAGGACGTCACCGGTACTGTACGGGTTTAAGGGGCGATCTCCACTTGAGGGATTTTTTTTTTCTCGACTCCTTTCTCCCTCATGTTTAGCCTCATTGTTTTTCTAATTTTAAGACGTTTGCCCCATTATTTTGAAGATTTTAAGAACTTTTAACCCATTTCTGTCAATTTTAAGACCTTTCGTGCCATTTAGGTGTCGATTTTATCCTGGCGAGCGATAGCGAGCCTGTAATTTAAGAGGAACCGGCCTTTGGCCGGGACATTTTTCTACCGAAAAATGTACAAATTTATCTTGAAAGAGACTCAAGGGGGTGTAATTTTAAACTTGATGGAGGTCTAGGGAACAAACTAAATACCTCCCCTTAACCCCTTCCATACGGGCGAGGTTTCTTTTAATATATATTCCAGCTAAATTTAGACGTTTTTGTGCAGTTTAAGAAGGAGCTGTGGTAGTCAAAAGGGTTAAGTGAGATAGTTGGATGCCTGTTAGTTGTAGGAGGCCCGTTTGTAACTTAACCCCTTCAGACTCATATGACGAAGAGGTTGCCAGATTAGCAATAAGAAATAGAGTTCTCTCACTCTTATAATTACCTCTCCAAAATTAGTTTTCTGCCCACAGCTAACTCAAAGACAACTGCAGAGGTTGAAGTAACTAAACTAAAGGATTCTAAATACCCCTGATGGTAACAAAGGTTTTAAAGTATCCCTAATAGGCTCAAAATCGCGTCATATGTCGGAGAGGGTTAATCAAATCGTCTAATAGTAGCCAAAGTGAAGTACGAAAGACGTCGCCGGTACAGAAGGGGTTAAGGAAGCTTCGCCAAGGGTTGCATTGAGGGCTCCTCCAGGTAAACATGGAGGGCGGAGCTTGTTCCCGAGTTTCCCGAACATTTAACGAGTGCCAAGTTAGCGTATGTATCTCCATGTATTGGTGTAAATATTTTCACCAATATGGTACAATGTGTTAACTTATTTGTTCATAGTTCACTTCCATACGACGCTTAGTTAGAAGTTCAGAGACTATCAAGTCAGTACTACCAAAATTAGTTAAGGGGAGGTATTTAGTTTGTTCCCTACGTTTTCATCAAGCTTAAAATTACACCCCGTAGACCCCCTGTCAAGATAAATATGTAAATTTTTCGGTAGAAAAACGTCCCGGCCGGAGGCCGGTTGCTCCTAAATTACAGGCTCGCTATCGCTCGCCAGGAAAAAATTGACACCTTAATTGCACGAAAGGTCTTATAATTGACAGAAATGGGGCTAAATATCTTAAAATGTCCAAACTAATAGGGCGAACGTCTTAAAATCTCAAAAGCAATGGGGCTAAACATGAGGGAGAAAGGGGTCCAGAAAAAAATATCTCAAGTGGAAATCTCCCCTTAATGTTCTACTCCATGAGGACTTTATTAGTAGAGGAAACAATAACCCTATTCCCGAACAGTAAGTAGAGTGTGTAAAAAGACAACATGTTCCATTTACATTTTGTCAGGAAAGTTGTTAATTAGCGGGTGCGGAAAATACTGGGAGCCAAAGTGAATTACTAATAACAACAACATTGAGTAGTGACAGGGGGTTAGGGGGAAGTGGGGATAGGACAAGAATTAGTTGGATGAAGTTAATTTTAGCCGGAGAAAAAAGTGTCCAGGCTTAACTGGAGCTGCCTGAGGGTTTTCCTGATTTAGCTGCTAAAGAGACTGGCCAGGGCAAGATCGACAGGGGCGCGTTGGGGGAAGACTCCTTGCTGGCTTGGGTATCATCTGCCATGCCATTCCGACATGTCTGTTCGGGGGGGGGGGGGGGGGGGGGGGTGTGAGCCTCATGGATTTACTAATAGAGTAGCACGTCGACGGTTGTACAGTCGCGCTAATAAGTCACGTTCCAGCTGTCATTACGTTTGGCTCGCTGTGTGCTGTATTAATGTCTGTCAGACGTTGAAATAGGGTGGGTAAGTGTAGGAACATGTTTGTATATTTCTCTCGATATGAAGAAATGAAGCTTAGATATGGCTGATACCAATTATTGATCATAACATACTTGGTGCCGAGACATTACTTATTAGCGCGACTGTACACTCGGATACCATAGTCTACTAGCCCACTCAGGAGAATTCGTGGACCCTTTATGCTTTTCTCTATGCAATTATATTTATCCAGATTGATTTTTGGATAGAACTTGTAATTATAAATATCTGGATTGTTTTTTTGATAGAACTTGCTTTTCAATAAATAGTATACCTTACCTTTTGATGTGTTCGCCACTCTTCTAGCGGCACCAAGGAGCGCGACGCCCCTCGTTATGGGTGGTGATTTGGTGCAGTAGACTGTTTGAAGCGACAGCTCGCTCCCTTGCGAGGATGGGCTCGTCTGGCACTTTTTGCAGTTCGACATCTAGGGCTCTCTTGAAGTTGTCTAACGAGATGTCCCTCATGTCTCTTACTCGCCGTGGTATATATAGTTTTGTAGTTGATTTATAGAAAATTATATTCATAAATTAGTGTCCAGAGATATACTTCCATAACTGCTAATAAGTGAAGTCCACTAATTTGTATGAGTGGGCTAGAGACTATGGTATCCGAGTGTACAGTTGGCCACATAAATTCTGCTCTTCTCCGTTATTTTTATACATGGAAATATAGTATGCAGGGTTGAATTACGAATGTGTTTTTTATGCAGTGTTCAACTCATCTGATTAGTCAACTGATAATTAAATGAAACCACACTTTCAATTAATTCATATTATTTTACTTTCATACATAAGATCACGACGAAGAACAGAATTTATGTGGCCTACATTCGACGACATAATTCCTGGCCCAATATGAACCCTCGAACAGAAGAACGAAGCTCCGAAGTGTACATTATAATGTAAAACGTGCAAAATAAACAAACTAAAACTGGGACGATACAAGCTAAATGCAAAAGAACTGATCAAAATCACTATGTGGAAACAACGCTTAATAAAATTAAATGTTGAAATAAAAGAACACAATCCACCACATAGGGTGTACATGATCGCACATATAACAATGCACCTCGTCATGTTTAAAGGAATTAGTCAATTTGGGAAGTCCGGGACGTTCTGGTAAATTTTACTAAATTTTGTATGAATAAAGAAACTACAATGTATATCAAATTTTATATTAACCCTTTATAGGGCAGGTGACCAAATTTTATATTAACCCTTTATAGGGCAGGTGACCAAATTTTATATTAACCCTTTATAGGGCAGGTGACCAAATTTTATATTAACCCTTTATAGGGCAGGTGACCAAATTTTATATTAACCCTTTATAGGGCAGGTGACCAAATTTTATATTAACCCTTTATATGTTATATTAACCCTTTATAGGGCAGGTGACCAAATTTTATATTAACCCTTTATAGGGCAGGTGACCAAATTTTATATTAACCCTTTATAGGGCAGGTGACCAAATTTTATATTAACCCTTTATAGGGCAGGTGACCAAATTTGATCATGCGAGGGATCAAGCAAATTTGGACCTATGAGCGCGCGAATTTGCGCTTATCTCCACAAACACTCCCCCCCCCCCCCCCACCCCACACACACACAAAGGGTTAAGCTAAATTTGCAATTCGACAAGATATCAACAAACGTACACAAAACATAGGTAAGGAATTAATGAGAAGATTCGAGTCAGTTCGGGATAGCTTCGAAAACTTAAGACCACGATTTATGTCTTTAGAGTGTACAGTTGCCCACATGGGTTTTTGTTCCTCGTCGTGGTCTTAAGGAGAGGTTTCCACTTGAAGGATTTTTTTCTTTACCCCTTTCTCCCTCAGGTTTAGCCCCATTGCTTTTGAGATTTTAAGACGTTCGCCCCATTAGTTTGGCGATTTTAACACCTTTCGCCCCATTTATGTCACTTTCAAGACTTTTCGTGCCCTTTAGATGTCGATTTTTTCCTGGCGAGCGATAGCGAGCCTGTAATTTAAGAGTAACCGGCCTTCGGCCGGGACATTTTTCTACCGAAAAATGTACAAATTTATCTTGAAAGGGGGTCAAGGGGGTGAAATTTTAAGATTGCTGAAAGAGTAGGAAACAAACTAAAAACCTCCCCTTAAGCATGAAAGGAAAATAGTATGAATGAATTGCGAGGGTGGTTTCTTTTTATGATCAGATTCTCGGCTGGTGGAGATGTTTGGGCAATCTCCTCACACCCCTTGCCTCTGTTCTGATCGCCTAACAGTAAAATAGGTCTATGACAGGGTAAAAAGGTTCCGTTCCTCGTGACCCTTAACTACTAAAAAAAAAAAAAAAAAATTGACTAATTAGACAAGTTAACCACGCATAAGAAACTACTCTCGTTATACAGTTGTGCGTATTATAGTTATAAATACAGTATAAGATCTCGGAGAGGAACAATATTTATGTGGGGGACTGTACAATGATATAATGTTAAATGTAGCGCAGGGAGAACACCTATGAAAAATATAATAGTTCCCGATAAATATATAGTTTCCTTCATACCTCAATTAAGCCGGTATCACACGTGAGCTTTTATAGTCAACATTCGATGATCAACATTATTCTGACATTTCTGGAATATTTTGCACTGGTATCGGAAACTAGACTGATGATTGATAAATTTAGGTAATCTAAATATTGTAAATGTTAACCTTATAAGCTGCCAGACCAGTGTTGAGGATGAATGTGTTCGTGTGATTAAGTAACACCCCGTTCTTAACATTAATCATCAATTACAAACCCCAATGTACTTGAATAAACTAATTAATTATTATGTTCCTTCCAACAACCAACCATACTCCTAAAATCGATTAATGAAATTTACAAACACATGTGGCAGTCCGTGGACTCGAACCCAGGATGCTCACACCGAAAATCAACACCTTATACATCGCACCACGAAGACAGTTAAAGGTTGATGGACACTGTTCCTCCCGGGATTCGAACTCTTTAGTCTGCCTCCCAGAGTCCCAGTACAATATTTCCGTCACATTATTCCCAATCACTGCCTTTTGTGTGGCTGATTAGTGTTCGAAGCCCAGTGAACAAATGACGGTAAGCTTATATTTGTTACCTGTTTGTCATGAATAATTTGGTAGAGGTAATTATAATGATGAGTGTTTTAAACTTCGTGTATATAAAGCTTATAAACAGACTATGATGATTATATAAAGCTTGTAAACAGACTATGATGATTATATAAAGCTTATAAACAGACTATGATGATTATATAAAGCTTATAAACAGACTATGATGATTATATAAAGCTTGTAAACAGACTATGATGATTATATAAAGCTTGTAAACAGACTATGATGATTATATAAAGCTTATAAACAGACTATGATGATTATATAAAGCTTATAAACAGACTATGATGATTATATAAAGCTTGTAAACAGACTATGATGATTATATAAAGCTTATAAACAGACTATGATGATTATATAAAGCTTATAAACAGACTATGATTATATAAAGCTTATTAACAGACTATGATGATTATATAAAGCTTATAAACAGACTATGATGATTATATAAAGCTTATTAACAGACTATGATGATTATATAAAGCTTATAAACAGACTATGATGATTATATAAAGCTTATAAACAGACTATGATGATTATATAAAGCTTATAAACAGACTATGATGATTATATAAAGCTTGTAAACAGACTATGATGATTATATAAAGCTTATAAACAGACTATGATGATTATATAAAGCTTGTAAACAGACTATGATGATTATATAAAGCTTATAAACAGACTATGATGATTAGTTTGCTATATATGTGAGTGTGGGTAGTAACTCTCTCTCTCTCTCTCTCTCTCTCTCTCTCTCTCTCTCTCTCTCTCTCTCTCTCTCTCTCTCATTAAGGGGGTCACCTGCTTTTGTTCATCTTTCTCTCTTTTTCTCTCTTTCTCTGACTTGTATCCATTCGGCCCCATTTAGCCAACTGTTTTAAGACGTTTATCCCCATCCAGGTGTCGATTTCTTACTGGCGAGCGATAGCGAGCCAGCATTATATGGAGAAATCTGGCTTCGCCGGAGACATTTTTCTATCGAAAAATGTACAAATTTAGCTTGCTGTCAAAACAAATATATATATATGCTGGCTCGCTATCGCTCGCCAGGAAAATATTGACACCTGGATGGGGGTAAACGTCTTAACACAGTAGGCTGAATGGGGCCGATTGGATACAAGCCAAAGAGAAAGGGAGAGAAAGAGAAAAACAGCGAGGTGGGCTCCCTTAAAGACTCATTATTTTGACTATTCTTAGAAAATGCGAAAAATAGAAGGACATTTGGCTTATGGAATATAGACAAAAAAAAAATGGTATTATAGTGAACCCTCAGTAGCAGGTGTAACACACCGGGGCAATGGTGTTTCAAGACTTATTTCAAGGCAAGGAAATGATCATGAAGTGTGAATGTTAACTGCTTTGAATCACATCCGCTGAAAAAATGTCTGGATGTTGCCAATGTGAACTGGAAAATGTCTGGATGTGGCGAATGAGAACTGACATGAATCAAAAACTCTGGAAAATGTCTGGATGTGGTGAATTTGAACTGGAAAATGTCTGGATGTTGCGAATAAGTACTGAAAAATGTCTGGATGTGGTGAATGTGAACTAACATGAATTACAGTCTCTGGAAAATGCCTGGATGTGACGAATGTGAACTGGAAAATGTCTGAATGCGACGAATCTTAACTAACATGCATTATAGCCTCAGGAAAATGTCTGGATGTGACGAATGTGAACTTGAAAATATCTGGATGTGCCAAATGTGACTTAACATTAATCACAGCCTCTGGAAAATATCTGGATGTGGCGAATGTGAACTGGAAAATGTCTGGATGTGGCGAATGTGAACTAACATAAACCACCCTCTGTGGAAAATGTCTGAATGTGGCGAATGTGAACTGCCACGAATCACCGCCGCTGCAAAATCTCCGGATCATTGGACAACTTTGGTCGGTAATTGAACAAGTTGGTCCCCCAAAAATACTCGTGCAGTTTCCAAAAGAGCAGCTAATTAGACCTGGAGGACGAGTTACTAATTATGATAGATGGGTTTTGTGGGGTGTGTGGTGGTCTAATTATTTCAGGCTTAGGACGCCTTTCTGCAATTTATTCTGGCTATCCATAGACGATTTTACGCAGCTTAGAGAGGGCCTTTTGAAATCAGTGGCGTACGGTCGCGCTAATAAGTCATGTCCCAGCTGTCATTACGTTTGGCTTGCTCTGTGCTGTATTAATGTCTGTGAGATGTTGAATAGGGGGGGTAGGTTGTATATCTCAATCAAGATGAAAAAAATCATGTGTAAATATTGCTGATACAAATTATTTATTAAAACATTATTGGTGCCGGGTGAAGTACCGTCGAATATTCCAATTATTTCGTATTTATTTTGTGTCGTGTTCATTGCTGTATGTATTTGGACTGTATACGGTTATTTACTACACTAAATATTATTGGAAATCCTGCTTATTTCTCTTACCTAAAATCCAATACACTCTTAATCCACGTGTTTGCATGTTTGGTGATAAACAACTCCCACAGTCATATCCTCGCATGGTTGGGTGTGTGTGTGTGTGTGTGTGTGTGTGTGTGTGTGTGTGTGTGTGTGTGTGTGTGTGTGTGTGTGTGTGTGTGTGTGTGTGTGTGTGTGTGTGTGTGTGTGTGTGTGAGATTAAATAGATTGTTAACGCTTAAGGATAATTAAAATTGTGTTTTTTTTCTACCTTGGTATACACATTTTATGGTAATCTCGTTTAAGTATATTTTATACTATTTACAATAAAATTACCCTAAGATTTGAAAAGCCAAACACATATCCTCTCTCTCTCTCTCGCTCTCTCTCTCTCGCTCGCTCTCTCTCTCTCTCTCTCTCTATATATATATATATATATATATATATATATATATATATATATATATATATATATATATATCTATATATATATATATATATCTCTCTCTCTCTCTCTCTCTCTCTCTATATATATATATATATATCTCTCTCTCTATATATATATATATATCTCTCTCTCTCTCTCTCTCTCTTACCCATTAGACGACGGGGTTCTCGTTAAAATAATCCCCGACATTGAGTGATAACCTGATCAAATCCCCGGGAATCGTCCTTCCATTTGTACATTTTTCTTCGCAGCTCTTCCGTCTCTCTGTTTTCCGGGGCGAGAAGGAATTATATCTTTTGTGTAGAATGCTCCCCTTTTACTTGGAGTTTTTTTAGACCTTTCGTGCCATTTAGGTGTTCATTTTTTCCTGACGAACGATAGAGAGCTTGTAAGTTAGGATATATGTTCATTTATGTATATATATATATATATATTTGTTTTAGTATCCTCCCCTAGACCTCCATCAAACTTAAAATAAATACCCCCAAAAAGTCAGAGGGTTAATTGAGATAGTTTATGCCCTTCAATTTCCCACAGATCCTTCCTAAATTGTATATAATCGTCTAATGATAGCCAGAATTAACTGTCAAAATGCGTCATAGTCGTTAAAGGATTAAGGGGGAAAGGGCCGTTTTTCTGGACTATTTCTCCCTCATGTTTAGCCCCATTAGTTTTCAGATGTTAAGGTATTTGCCCCATTAGTTAGTCGATTTTAAGACCTTTCGCCCAATTTCTTCGTCAATATTTAGACCTTTCGTGCTAATTAGGTGTCAATTTTTCCCCAGGCGAACGATAGTGAGCCTGTAATGTTGGAAGAATATATATATATATATATATTGGACCCTTAATAGTTGGCACATATATTTAATCTTGTGTTTGTTCTCGGATTCCATATCGATTCTAGCCCCCGAAATGCATTGTTATCATAACTCAAGGGTGAGGGAGGAGGAGCGAGAAAGGGAGAGAAAAAGGGAGAGGGTGAGGCAGATGTGGGAGGCCCAGGTGAGGGAGGAGGAGCGGGAGAGGGAGGAGGCCAGCCTGGCAGAGCAGGCCAGGCTGGCAAAGGAGGACAGGAGGGAGAGGGCAAGGGAGAGGTTAGCGAAGATAATGAGGGAGGAGGCAGCGCAGCAGGCCAGACTAGCAGAGGAGGCCAGCCTGGCAGAGCAGGCCAGCCTGGCAGAGCAGGCCAGCCTGGCAGAGGAGGCCAGCCTGACAGAGCAGGTCAGGGTGGCAGAGGAGGCCAGCCTGGCAGAGCAGGCCAGGGTGGCAGAGCAGGCCAGGCTGGCTGAGGAAGCCAAGCTGGCTGAGGAGGCAAGGCTGGCTGAGGAGGCAAGGCTGGCAGAGGTGGTCAGGCTGGCAGAGGTGGCCAGGCTGGCAGAGGTGGCCAGGCTGGCTGAGGTGTCCAGGCTGGCTGAGGAGGCCAGGGTGGCAGAGCAGGCCAGGCTGGCAAAGGAGGCCAGGAGAGAGAGGGCAAGGGAGAGGTTAGAGAAGATAATGAGGGAGGAGGCGGCGCAGCAGGCCAGGCTGGCAGAGGAGGCCAGGCTGGCTGAGGAGGCCAGGCTGGCCGAGGTGGCCAGGCTGGCTGAGGTGGCCAGGCTGGCTGAGGAGGCAAGGCTGGCAAAGGAGGCCAGGAGAGAGAGGGCAAGGGAGAGGTTAGAGAAGATAATGAGGGAGGAGGTGGCGCAGCAGGCCAGGCTGGCTGAGGAGGCCAGGTTGGCAGAGGTGGCCAGGCTGGCTGAGGTGGCCAGGCTGGCTGAGGAGGCAAGGCTGGCAGAGGTGGCCAGGCTGGCAGAGGTGGCCAGGCTGGCAGAGGTGGCCAGGCTGGCTGAGGAGGCCAGGCTGGCTGAGGAGGCCAGGCTGGCAGAGGTGGCCAGGCTGGCAGAGGTGGCCAGGCTGGCTAAGGAGGCCAGGGTGGCTGAGGTGGCCAGGCTGGCTGAGGTGGCCAGGGTGGCTGAGGAGGCCAGACTGGCTGAGGTGGCCAGGGTGGCTGAGGTGGCCAGGGTGGCTGAGGTGGCCAGGGTGGCTGAGGAGACCAGGGTGGCTGAGGAGGCCAGGGTGGCTGAGGAGGCCAGGGTGGCTGAGGAGGCCAGACTGGCTGAGGAGGCCAGGGTGGCTGAGGAGGCCAGGGTGGCTGAGGAGGCCAGGGTGGCTGAGGAGGCCAGGCTGGCTGAGGTGGCCAGGCTGGCTGAGGTGGCCAGGCTGGCTGAGGAGGCCAGACTGGCTGAGGAGGCCAGGCTGGCTGAGGAGGCCAGGCTGGCTGAGGAGGCCAGGCTGGCTGAGGTGGCCAGGGTGGCTGAGGAGGCCAGGGTGGCTGAGGAGGCCAGGGTGGCTGAGGAGGCCAGGGTGGCTGAGGAGGCCAGGTTGGCTGAGGAGGCCAGGGTGGCTGAGGAGGCCAGGCTGGCTGAGGAGGCCAGGCTGGCTGAGGAGGCCAGGGTGGCTGAGGAGGCCAGGCTGGCTGAGGTGGCCAGGGTGGCTGAGGAGGCCAGGGTGGCTGAGGTATCCAGGGTGGCTGAGGAGGCCAGGCTGGCTGAGGAGGCCAGGCTGGCTGAGGAGGCCAGGCTGGCTGAGGAGGCCAGGCTGGCTGAGGTGGCCAGGGTGGCTGAGGAGGCCAGGGTGGCTGAGGAGGCCAGACTGGCTGAGGAGGCCAGGGTGGCTGAGGTGGCCAGGGTGGCTGAGGAGGCCAGGGTGTCTGAGGAGGCCAGGGTGGCTGAGGAGGCCAGGGTGGCTGAGGAGGCCAGACTGGCTGAGGAGGCCAGGGTGGCTGAGGAGGCCAGGGTGGCTGAGGTGGCCAGGGTGGCTGAGGTGGCCAGGCTGGCTGAGGTGGCCAGGCTGGCTGAGGAGGCCAGGCTGGCTGAGGAGGCCAGGGTGGCTGAGGAGGCCAGGCTGGCTGAGGAGGCCAGTGTGGCTGAGGAGGCCAGGGTGGCTGAGGTGGCTGAGGAGGCCAGGCTGGCTGAGGAGGCCAGGGTGGCTGAGGAGGCCAGGGTGGCTGAGGAGGCCAGGGTGGCTGAGGAGGCCAGGGTGGCTGAGGAGGCCAGGCTGGCTGAGGAGGCCAGGGTGGCTGAGGAGTCCAGGGTGGCTGAGGAGGCCAGGGTGGCTGAGGAGGCCAGGCTGGCTAAGGGGGCCAGGGTGACTGAGGAGGCCAGGCTGGCTGAGGAGGCCAGGCTGGCTGAGGAGGCCAGGGTGGCTGAGGAGGCCAGGCTGGCTGAGGTGGCCAGGCTGGCTGAGGAGGCCAGGCTGGCTGAGGTGGCCCGGCTGGCAGAGGAGGCCAGGCTGGCAGAGGTGGCCAGGCTGGCAGAGGAGGCCAGGCTGGCAGAGGAGGCCAGGCTGGCTGAGGAGGCCAGGGTGGCTGAGGAGGCCAGGCTGGCTGAGGAGGCCAGGCTGGCTGAGGAGGCCAGGCTGGCTGAGGCCAGGGTGGCTGAGGAGGCCAGGGTGGCCAGGCTGGCTGAGGAGGCCAGGCTGGCTGAGGAGGCCAGGCTGGCTGAGGAGGCCAGGGTGGCTGAGGAGGCCAGGGTGGCTGAGGAGGCCAGGGTGGCTGAGGTGGCCAGGGTGGCTGAGGTGGCCAGGGTGGCTGAGGTGGCCAGGGTGGCTGAGGTGGCCAGGGTGGCTGAGGAGGCCAGGGTGGCTGAGGAGGCCAGGGTGGCTGAGGAGGCCAGGGTGGCTGAGGAGGCCAGGGTGGCTGAGGAGGCCAGGGTGGCTGAGGAGGCCAGTGTGGCTGAGGAGGCCAGGGTGGCTGAGGTGGCCAGGCTGGCAGAGGTGGCCAGGCTGGCAGAGGTGGCCAGGCTGGCTGAGGAGGCCAGGGTGGCTGAGGAGGCCAGGCTGGCAAAGGAGGACAGGAGGGAGAGGGCAAGGGAGAGGTTAGCGAAGATAATGAGGGAGGAGGCAGCGCAGCAGGCCAGACTAGCAGAGGAGGCCAGCCTGGCAGAGCAGGCCAGCCTGGCAGAGCAGGCCAGCCTGGCAGAGGAGGCCAGCCTGACAGAGCAGGTCAGGGTGGCAGAGGAGGCCAGCCTGGCAGAGCAGGCCAGGGTGGCAGAGCAGGCCAGGCTGGCAAAGGAGGCCAGGAGAGAGAGGGCAAGGGAGAGGTTAGAGAAGATAATGAGGGAGGAGGCGGCGCAGCAGGCCAGCCTGGCAGAGCAGGCCAGGGTGGCAGAGCAGGCCAGGCTGGCAAAGGAGGCCAGGAGAGAGAGGGCAAGGGAGAGGTTAGAGAAGATAATGAGGGAGGAGGCGGCGCAGCAGGCCAGCCTGGCAGAGGAGGCCAGGCTGGCTGAGGAGACCAGGCTGGCTGAGGTGGCCAGGCTGGCTGAGGAAGCCAAGCTGGCTGAGGAGGCAAGGCTGGCTGAGGAGGCAAGGCTGGCAGAGGTGGTCAGGCTGGCAGAGGTGGCCAGGCTGGCAGAGGTGGCCAGGCTGGCTGAGGTGTCCAGGCTGGCTGAGGAGGCCAGGGTGGCAGAGCAGGCCAGGCTGGCAAAGGAGGCCAGGAGAGAGAGGGCAAGGGAGAGGTTAGAGAAGATAATGAGGGAGGAGGCGGCGCAGCAGGCCAGGCTGGCAGAGGAGGCCAGGCTGGCTGAGGAGGCCAGGCTGGCAGAGGTGGCCAGGCTGGCTGAGGTGGCCAGGCTGGCTGAGGAGGCAAGGCTGGCAAAGGAGGCCAGGAGAGAGAGGGCAAGGGAGAGGTTAGAGAAGATAATGAGGGAGGAGGTGGCGCAGCAGGCCAGGCTGGCAGAGGAGGCCAGGCTGGCTGAGGAGGCCAGGTTGGCAGAGGTGGCCAGGCTGGCTGAGGTGGCCAGGCTGGCTGAGGAGGCAAGGCTGGCAGAGGTGGCCAGGCTGGCAGAGGTGGCCAGGCTGGCAGAGGTGGCCAGGCTGGCTGAGGAGGCCAGGCTGGCTGAGGAGGCCAGGCTGGCAGAGGTGGCCAGGCTGGCAGAGGTGGCCAGGCTGGCTAAGGAGGCCAGGGTGGCTGAGGTGGCCAGGCTGGCTGAGGTGGCCAGGGTGGCTGAGGTGGCCAGGGTGGCTGAGGAGGCCAGACTGGCTGAGGTGGCCAGGGTGGCTGAGGTGGCTGAGGTGGCCAGGGTGGCTGAGGAGACCAGGGTGGCTGAGGAGGCCAGGGTGGCTGAGGAGGCCAGGGTGGCTGAGGAGGCCAGACTGGCTGAGGAGGCCAGGGTGGCTGAGGAGGCCAGGGTGGCTGAGGAGGCCAGGCTGGCTGAAGAGGCCAGGGTAGCTGAGGTAGCCAGGCTGGCAGAGGTGGCCAGGATGGCCAGGCTGGCTGAGGTGGCCAGACTGGCTGAGGAGGCCAGGGTGGCTGAGGAGACCAGGCTGGCTGAGGAGGCCAGGCTGGCTGAGGTGGCCAGGGTGGCTGAGGAGGCCAGGGTGGCTGAGGAGGCCAGGGTGGCTGAGGAGGCCAGGGTGGCTGAGGAGGCCAGGGTGGCTGAGGAGGCCAGGTTGGCAAAGGAGGCCAGGAGAGAGAGGGCAAGGGAGAGGTTAGAGAAGATAATGAGGGAGGAGGCGGCGCAGCAGGCCAGCCTGGCAGAGCAGGCCAGGGTGGCAGAGCAGGCCAGGCTGGCAAAGGAGGCCAGGAGAGAGAGGGCAAGGGAGAGGTTAGAGAAGATAATGAGGGAGGAGGCGGCGCAGCAGGCCAGCCTGGCAGAGCAGGCCAGGCTGGCTGAGGAGACCAGGCTGGCTGAGGTGGCCAGGCTGGCTGAGGAAGCCAAGCTGGCTGAGGAGGCAAGGCTGGCTGAGGAGGCAAGGCTGGCAGAGGTGGTCAGGCTGGCTGAGGAGGCCAGACTGGCTGAGGAGGCCAGGCTGGCTGAGGAGGCCAGGCTGGCTGAGGTGGCCAGGGTGGCTGAGGAGGCCAGGGTGGCTGAGGAGGCCAGGGTGGCTGAAGAGGCCAGGGTGGCTGAGGAGGCCAGGGTGGCTGAGGAGGCCAGGTTGGCTGAGGAGGCCAGGGTGGCTGAGGAGGCCAGGCTGGCTGAGGAGGCCAGGCTGGCTGAGGAGGCCAGGGTGGCTGAGGAGGCCAGGCTGGCTGAGGTGGCCAGGGTGGCTGAGGAGGCCAGGGTGGCTGAGGAGGCCAGACTGGCTGAGGAGGCCAGGGTGGCTGAGGTGGCCAGGGTGGCTGAGGAGGCCAGGGTGTCTGAGGAGGCCAGGGTGGCTGAGGAGGCCAGGGTGGCTGAGGAGGCCAGACTGGCTGAGGAGGCCAGGGTGGCTGAGGAGGCCAGGGTGGCTGAGGAGGCCAGGGTGGCTGAGGTGGCCAGGCTGGCTGAGGTGGCCAGGCTGGCTGAGGAGGCCAGGCTGGCTGAGGAGGCCAGGGTGGCTGAGGAGGCCAGGCTGGCTGAGGAGGCCAGGCTGGCTGAGGAGGCCAGTGTGGCTGAGGAGGCCAGGGTGGCTGAGGTGGCTGAGGAGGCCAGGCTGGCTGAGGAGGCCAGGGTGGCTGAGGAGGCCAGGGTGGCTGAGGAGGCCAGGGTGGCTGAGGAGGCCAGGTTGGCTGAGGAGGCCAGGGTGGCTGAGGAGTCCAGGGTGGCTGAGGAGGCCAGGGTGGCTGAGGAGGCCAGGCTGGCTAAGGGGGCCAGGGTGACTGAGGAGGCCAGGCTGGCTGAGGAGGCCAGGCTGGCTGAGGAGGCCAGGGTGGCTGAGGAGGCCAGGCTGGCTGAGGTGGCCAGGCTGGCTGAGGAGGCCAGGCTGGCTGAGGTGGCCAGGCTGGCAGAGGAGGCCAGGCTGGCAGAGGTGGCCAGGCTGGCAGAGGAGGCCAGGCTGGCAGAGGAGGCCAGGGTGGCTGAGGAGGCCAGGCTGGCTGAGGAGGCCAGGGTGGCTGAGGAGGCCAGGCTGGCTGAGGAGGCCAGGCTGGCTGAGGAGGCCAGGGTGGCTGAGGAGGCCAGGGTGGCTGAGGAGGCCAGGGTGGCCAGGCTGGCTGAGGAGGCCAGGCTGGCTGAGGAGGCCAGGGTGGCTGAGGAGGCCAGGGTGGCTGAGGAGGCCAGGGTGGCTGAGGAGGCCAGGGTGGCTGAGGTGGCCAGGGTGGCTGAGGTGGCCAGGGTGGCTGAGGTGGCCAGGGTGGCTGAGGTGGCCAGGGTGGCTGAGGAGGCCAGGGTGGCTGAGGAGGCCAGGGTGGCTGAGGAGGCCAGGGTGGCTGAGGAGGCCAGGGTGGCTGAGGAGGCCAGGGTGGCTGAGGAGGCCAGGGTGGCTGAGGTGGCCAGGCTGGCAGAGGTGGCCAGGCTGGCAGAGGTGGCCAGGCTGGCTGAGGAGGCCAGGGTGGCTGAGGAGGCCAGACTGGCTGAGGAGGCCAGACTGGCTGAGGAGGCCAGGGTGGCTGAGGAGGCCAGGGTGGCTGAGGAGGCCAGGGTGGCTGAGGTGGCCAGGCTGGCTGAGGTGGCCAGGCTGGCTGAGGAGGCCAGGGTGGCTGAGGAGGCCAGTGTGGCTGAGGAGGCCAGGGTGGCTGAGGAGGCCAGGGTGGCTGAGGAGGCCAGGGTGGCTGAGGAGGCCAGGGTGGCTGAGGAGGCCAGGGTGGCTGAGGAGGCCAGGGTGGCTGAGGTGGCCAGGCTGGCTGAGGAGGCCAGGCTGGCAGAGGTGGCCAGGCTGGCAGAGGTGGCCAGGCTGGCAGAGGAGGCCAGGGTGGCTGAGGTGGCCAGGGTGGCTGAGGAGGCCAGGGTGGCTGAGGAGGCCAGGGTGGCTGAGGAGGCCAGGGTGGCTGAGGAGGCCAGGGTGGCTGAGGAGGCCAGACTGGCTGAGGAGGCCAGACTGGCTGAGGAGGCCAGACTGGCTGAGGAGGCCAGGGTGGCTGAGGAGGCCAGGGAGGCCAGGGTGGCTGAGGTGGCCAGGCTGGCTGAGGTGGCCAGGCTGGCTGAGGAGGCCAGGGTGGCTGAGGTGGCCAGGGTGGCTGAGGAGGCCAGGGTGGCTGAGGTGGCTGAGGGGGCCAGGCTGGCTGAGGAGGCCAGGCTGGCTGAGGAGGCCAGGCTGGCTGAGGTGGCCAGGGTGGCTGAGGTGGCCAGGGTGGCTGAGGAGGCCAGGCTGGCTGAGGTGGCCAGGGTGGCTGAGGAGGCCAGGCTGGCTGAGGTGGCCAGGGTGGCTGAGGAGGCCAGGCTGGCTGAGGTGGCCAGGGTGGCTGAGGAGGCCAGGCTGGCTGAGGAGGTCAGGCTGGCTGAGGAGGCAATAAGAAATAAGAAGGGGGTTTGGAAAAAATGTAGAAAAATGCTTATAAAAGGGTTAAAAATATTAACTTGCGGGTGTTGTAAAAAGTGTCATAAAAACTGAAAAAAAAATATACATATAAATGCAATTCATATTTTATTCATATTTATATACAGTATACGTGAAATTGTGAGAATGTTTAAAGAATAGTATCAACTGATCTATGGGGCTAAATGCTCTATAGTATTAGTTGATCTATATGTATGAATGGACTATAGTATCAACTGATCTATGGGGCTAAATGCTCTATAGTATTAGTTGATCTATATGTATGAATGGACTATAGTATCAACTGATCTATGGGGCTAAATGCTCTATAGTATTAGTTGATCTATATGTATGAATGGACTATAGTATCAACTGATCTATGGGGCTAAATGCTCTATAGTATTAGTTGATCTATATGTATGAATGGACTATAGTATCAACTGATCTATGGGGCTAAATGCTCTATAGTATTAGTTGATCTATATGTATGAATGGACTATAGTATCAACTGATCTATGGGGCTAAATGCTCTATAGTATTAGTTGATCTATATGTATGAATGGACTATAGTATCAACTGATCTATGGGGCTAAATGCTCTATAGTATTAGTTAATCTATAGCATTGTGTGAAAATGATAAATATGAATAAAATATGAATATGTAAATTCTTTATTATTTTTGTAATTTCACGAAGCTTTTTTGTACCGGTGACGTCTTTTTGTATGTATTCTTGCTATATTTAGACGATTTTGTGCAGATTAAGAAGGATCTGAGGTCGTAAAAAGGCTTATGGGAGATAGTTCGAAGCTTGTTAATTGCCGAAGGGCCTTTTTAGAACTGCACAAAATCGTTTAATAGTTGCCAGAATAAAGTTGAAAGGACGCACCGGTGCAGAAGGTTGAATGAGAGTATTATTTACCCCTTTAGGTCCTACAGGAAGAATACAAACTTAACCCTTTCAAGCTCCAATACGCATTTCTGTTTTGTTTTCTGGTAATTATTAGACGATTTTATTCAGCTTAGGAAGGGTATATGGAAGTCAGAGAGTTGATTGAGATAGCCTTTACCCTTTAAATACCGAAAGAGCCTTCCTAAGCTGCATCAAATCGTCTAATGATAGCCATAAATATACTGCTAAAACGCGTCAGAGCTTCAAGGGGTTAAGAAAATCGTCAAATGGTAACCAGAATGTGATGAGAACTGGGCACACACACACAGAGAGCCATCATCACGCCGATCGTACTGAAGGGGTTAAGGGGGGATTATGGACCACTTTCTCCCTCATGTTTAGCCCCATTAGTTTTCAGATGTCAAGTTGTTTGCCCCATTAGTTAGTCAATTTTAAGACCTTTCGCCCTATTTCTTCGTCAATATTTAGACCTGTCGTGCTATTGAGGTGTCGATTTTTTCCCTATCGAACGAAAGTGAGCTTGTAATGTTGGAAGAACCGGCCTTCGGCCGGGAAATTTTTCTACCGAATAATTTACAAATTAATCTAGAAGGGGGACCTAATGGATGTGTGTTTTTTTTTTTATTTGATGGAGGTCTAGGGAGGAAACTAGAAATATAATGAATACATGCAAAAATCGACCAAAAAGTGATCCACACACGCAGATGAACGATGCAGGATGCCCACTCCTGCGTCCGGCCAGCCTACCAGAGCTAGTCTTAGGTTAGCCAACCAGCGTGCAGCTAGCACACAATAATCCCTTTCTTGATCTTGTATCGCCTATATAAACTCGACTTATCACCTTCTAACTTCACTTCTCCTTGATAATGATGCCCATTGAAACGTCGGAACCATTTGCAAACCTCCTTTACCAACTTCCTGAAAATACCAGAAAAACTATACGAAAAATTGAGAGTATCAATAAAAAACTCAATAATGCAAACTGTGCCTATTATTTTAATCTCACCTGCCTGAAAGAAAATATCCTCCCTGGCTACACTAATATATATATATATATATATATATATATATATATATATATATATATATATATATATATATTATTTCGATGTGAGTATCCTAGGTTCGAGTCCTTGGAGTGCCATGTTGATTTCATTAATTGAGTTTAGAGATGAAGTTGGTCGGTGGAAAATGCATAATAATATAAAACAAACATGAATATATTTCCCTCACTGCATGAACCGGTCGTAATGTTTGCTTCTTCCTCTTTTGTCCGGGACTCGAGTTTATTTATGGCTTCACAAAAATGCGCCTCTTTAGCGCCGCATCCATCTTCGTTATCACCGTTTTCACTCCCCGAGACTCCGATTCTCCATTTATGGGGTAAGATTCTCTGGCGGGTTCTTTTTATGGTATTAATACATATTTTGATTTTGTAATCTACTTAGGGAAAGGAATTTGTTATATATACAGTATATATATATATATATATATATATATATATATATATATATATATACACTTAATTATTATGTTTTTTTCCACCAACTAACTTCACTTCTGAACTCGATTAATGAAATCAACAAATACATGTGGCACTCCAAGGACTCGAACCTAGGACACTCACACCGAAATTCCGCGCACTTATGCATTACGCTATCAAGGTATTTATTATTTTTGAGGGCCCCTTAGTCTGAGGCCTCTTAAAATCATATTAGCTAACTTTAGGTATGGCCTTCTAGTAAACAGTACGGTACCTAAGGAAGGTTCACAATGCTAAGCTCCTTTTAGCCAGTATCACACGAGAACTTTTTTTAGTCAATAATCGATGATAAAAAAAAAAATTGGCAACATTTCTGGAATATTTTGCACTGGTATCGGAAACTAGACTGATGATAGATGAATTAAGGTAACCGAAATACTTAAAATGTTGACCTCCTAAGCTGCCAGATCAGTGTTGAGGATAAATGTTGAGGGAAAAAGCGCTCGTATGATATCGTAGTAGGGAAGGTATACAGTAGGGTAGTGATTGAGAGAGTGAGAGTGAGAACGGAGAAATGGATAGGCGACGAGCAGGGAGGTTTTAGGAAGGGAAGAGGATGTGTAGATCAGATTTTTACCCTGAATTGTGTTGTGGAGAAGTATCTGGAGAAGAAACAAAAGGTGTATGTTGCCTTTATGGACTTGGAGAAGGCCTATGACAGAGTGGATAGAGAAGGTTTGTGGAAAGTACTTAGAATATACGGAGTAGAGGGCAAGTTGCTGAAAGCAGTGAAGAGCATGTATGAGGGTGCAAAGGCGGCAGTACGTGTGGAGAGTGAGCAGAGCGAGTTCTTTGACCTGAATGTTGGTTTGAAACAGGGGTGTGTGATGTCCCCGTGGTTGTTTACTGTATATATGGATGGAGTTATGAAAGAAATACTATCAAGAGCAGTGGATGTTGGTGTATCGCTGAAAAGGGAGGGAATTGAGTGGAAGCTACCTATACTGCTGTTTGCGGATGATACAGTTCTGATGAGTGATAATGAATGGGAGTTGCAGGGTCTGGTAAATGAGTTTGGAACAGTGTGCGAAAAACGGAATTTGAAGGTAAATACGGGGAAGAGCAAGGTTATGGTCTTCGAAAGGGGTGAAGTCACAGAGTGTGAGGTGAAGCTGAACGGTCAGGCTATGGAGATCGTCAACTCTTTTAAGTATCTGGGCAGTGTGTTGAGTAAAGATGGGACTATGGATGAAGAGGTGCGGGAGAGGGTACAACAGGGGAAGAGGGTTGTAGGAATGCTAAAAGCAGTAACAAGAAATAGGGTGGTCAGTATGGAAGTGAAGAAGTCCTTGCATGACAGTGTGGTAATCCCGACACTGACTTACGGAAGCGAAGCATGGACGTTGGTTGAGAGACTCAGACCAAGAGTGAGAGCAGTGGAAATGAATTACTTAAGGAGTGCGTGCGGAGTTACATGGAGGGATAGACAGACTAATGAGGAAGTAAGAAGGAGGTGTGGTGTGGAGGTAGATGTGCTGGAAAGTGTGAAAAGGAACAACTTGAGATGGTTCGGCCATATGGAACGTATGGAAAGCGAGAGAATGACTAAGAGGGTGTACGAGAGCGAGGTGGAGGGACAGAGGGGGAGAGGTAGACCGAATATGAGGTGGAAGGATGGAGTGAGGAACTACATGAACGAAGGCGGTGCTGGTTGGGGGGAGGGGCGTCGACTGACTGGGGACAGAGGTGCATGGGGGCGGTTCGTTCGTGGCCACCCCTTCGGGGATCACGGCGTCAGGCAATAGATAGATAGATAGATGATACCGATTTTAGACGTAGTTGCTGTAGACTAAATTCCAACTGCAAACAGAGAGAGTTACACAGAGTTACACAGATACTCAGACCACACAGACCTTTTGGTCCCTACTAGGTGGTCCTGCCTTGATACTACTAGACAGGGACAGTTTATAGTAGAAGAAAGGGACAGCAAAGTAGAAGGCTCTCTCCCCACCCTCCGTTCCCTCCAGCTTAAAAACCGTACAGGAGAATAGGATGTAGTGAAACCTTATGGGTCAAGAATTTCCCACAAGGAAAGTTTTTTATAGAGTATAGAAAGAAATTAGTCAGTTTATGTATGTAAGTTTGCCTGTGAGTATATGTATTTATTGTATTGTACAAAAAAAAAAAAAAAAAAAAAAAAAATGGGGATTGTGCCTGAGTGAATAGAGAGATAGATAGATAGAATATTTATTTTGCGTTTATCGTAATTGTATTAATGTATTTTTTTGTAATTACCGTGAGCAATTGTGTGATTATGAAACTCAACGCTAATGTACAATCGCGCTAATAAGTGATGTCTCGGCACCAAGTATGTTTTGATCAATAATTGGTATCAGCAATATCTAAGCTTCATTTCTTCATATCGAGTGAAATATACAAACATGTTCCTACACTTACCCACCCTATTCAACATCTGGCAGACATTATTACAGCACAGAGTGAGCCAAACGTAATGACAGCTGAGACATGACTTATTAGCGCGACCGTACATGATAGAATCGTTTATTCAGATTAATTATGCCAAGTGATACAATGTCAACAGAAAACGGAAGACACTTGGTGGTTTTGGCGGGAAAAGCGCGACATTTGGCCGTCTTGGCTTGGTACCCAGATAGACCAATCAAATCACCTTCCTTATTTAACTCTAGGGGATCGTCATAATTATTTTCACTATAACAAATCAACATACTGATATTAAGTTAGCGGTTTAATAGTTTAGTCGATTTTTAAGCCGCTTGTCTCTGTTATCATGTGCAAGTGTCCAGGTGAAAGACTATAGACGCTCGCTTGATTCCCAGAGACGGTGACCCTGGGTAAAGACGCGTCGATCTTCCCGTAGTTATTTTTGCTTTTTGTGCGCGATATTCGGGTGGCGGAAGTGCGAAAAGTGTCTACAGATGGTGTTTGACGAACAGTGGACGATCAGAGAGGAGAGTAGGAAGGAAATACGCTGAAATAAGGTGAGATATTTGTCATATAAGTAACCCTCTCATGATACGATGATGCAATCTTTCATTATGTTCTGGCTATTATTAGTCAATTTTCTGCAGTTTAGGACAGACCACTAGGTATGAAATTGGTAAAAACTATCGTAAATAACCCTTTGAAAGGAATATGACGCGTTTTGACAGTTTATGCTGGCTACTAATAGACGACTTTATTATAATGGTCTGTGGTGTGGATATGGTGAGAGAGAGAGAGAGAAGCTGAGATTTCAATACGGGTTCTGCTGAGATCTTAGTGGTCAGTGAAAGATGGTTCAATACGGGTTCTGCTGATGGTTCAATATGGGTTCTGCTGATGGTTCAATACGGGTTCTGATGATGATTCAATATGGGTTCTGATGATGGTTCAATATGGGTTCTGCTGATGGTTCAATATGGGTTCTGCTGATGGTTCAATACGGGTTCTGCTGATGGTTTAATACGGGTTCTGATGATGGTTCAATACAGGTTCTGATGATGGTTCAATATGGGTTCTGCTGATGGTTCAATATGGGTTCTGCTGATGGTTCAATACGGGTTCTACTGATGGTTCAATACAGGTTCTGCTGATGGTTCAATACAGGTTCTACTGATGGTTCAATACGGGTTCTGCTGATGGTTCGATACAGGTTCTGCTGATGGTTCAATACGGGTTCTGGTGGGTTCTGCTGATGGTTCAATACGGGTTCTAGTGATGGTTCAATACCGGTTCTGCTGATGGTTCAATATGGGTTCTGCTGATGGTTAAATATGGGTTCTGGTAATGGTTCAATATGGGTTCTGCTGATGGTTCAATACGGGTTCTGCTGATGGTTCAATACGGGTTCTGCTGATGGTTCAATACGGGTTCTGGTGATGGTTCAATACGGGTTCTGCTGCTGGTTCGATATGGGTTCTGCTGCTGGTTCAATATGGGTTCTGCTGGTGGTTCAATATGGGTTCTGGTGATGGTTCAATACGGGTTCTGGTGATGGTTCAATACGGGTTCTGGTGATGGTTCAATATGGGTTCTGGTGATGGTTCAATATGGGTTCTGCTGATGGTTCAATATGGGTTCTGCTGATGGTTCAATACGGGTTCTGCTGATGGTTCAATACGGGTTCTGCTGATGGTTCAATACGGGTTCTGCTGATGGTTCAATACGTGTTCTGCTGGTGGTTCAATACGGGTTCTGCTGGTGGTTCAATACGGGTTCTGCTGATGGTTCAATATGAGTTCTGCTGATGGTTCAATACGGGTTCTGCTGATGGTTCAATACGGGTTCTGCTGGTGGTTCAATACGGGTTCTGGTAATGGTTCAATACGGGTTCTGCTGGTGGTTCAATATGGGTTCTGCTGATGGTTCAATATGGGTTCTGCTGATGGTTCAATACGGATTCTGCTGGTGGTTCAATATGGGTTCTGCTGATGGTTCAATATGGGTTCTGCTGATGGTTCAATACGGGTTCTGCTGATGGTTCAATACGGGTTCTGCTGGTAGTTCAATATGGGTTCTGCTGGTGGTTCAATATGGGTTCTGCTGGTGGTTCAATATGGGTTCTGCTGATGGTTCAATACGGGTTCTGCTGATGGTTCAATACGGATTCTGCTGGTGGTTCAATACGGGTTCTGGTAATGGTTCAATACGGGTTCTGCTGGTGGTTCAATATGGGTTCTGCTAATGGTTCAATACGGGTTCTGCTGAAATCTTAGTGGACAGTGAGTTATGGTTCAATACGGGTTCTGCTGGTGGTTCAATACGGGTTCTGCTGATGGTTCAATACGGGTTCTGCTGAGATCTTACTGGTCAGTGAGAGATGGTTCAATACGGGTTCTGCTGATGGTTCAATACGGGTTCTGCTGAAAATTCAATACGGGTTCTGCTGAGATATTAGTGGTCAGTGAGAGATGGTTCAATACGGGTTAAATTCTGGTTCTGCTGAAAATTCAATACGGGTTCTGCTGAGATCTTAGTGGACTGTGAGAGATGGTTCAATACTGTTTCAATACGGGTTCTGCCAGCCACTGCACACACCCCAAGATGCCAAGTCAGGATAATCCCGATAAATTGGCTGCTGGGAGTGATAATGCTCGCTGAATGTAATAGATAGAGAGATATGGCACACGGATTCCACCATCATCACCATTTAAGGGAGGTCACCTGCTTTTTGTTTTATCTTTCTCTCCTTTTCTCTCTTTCCCTGGCTTGTATCCATTCGGCCCCATTCAGCCAACTGTTTTAAGACGTTTATCTCCATCCAGGTGTTGATTTCTTCCTGGCGAGCGATAGCGAGCCAGCATTGTATGGAGAAATTTGTCTATCGAAAAATGTACAAATTTAGCTTGCTTTAAAAACAAACATATATATATATGCTGGCTGGCCACCGCTCGTCAGGAAAATATTGACACCTGGATGGGGGTAAACGTCTTAAAACAGTAGGCTGAATGGGACCGAATGGGTACAAGCCAAAGAGAGAGAGGGAAAGAGATAGAAAAAAAAGCGAGGTGGGCTCCCTTAAATAATTATCCTCCCGCCATTCAAGCCCCCTGTTCACCAATTGAAGGGGGGGGGGATATTTTATCTGTAGCCTCTGATTAAGGGGAGACAGACCGTTTATCTGGACCCCTTTCTCCCTAATGTTTAATAGTCCCACTAGTTTTGAGATTATAAGACGTTCGGCCCATTAGTTTGGCGATTTTAACACCTTTCGTCCCATTTCGTTGTCAATTTTAAAACCTTTCGTACCATTTAGGTGTCGATTATTTACTGGCGAGCGATAGCGAGCCTGCAATTTTAAGAGGAACCGGTCTTCGGCCGGGATATTTTTCTACCGAAAAAAATTCAAATTTATCTTGAAGGGGTGTTTTTCTAAGCTTGATGGAGGTCTAGCGAGGAAACTAAAAAAACATATCAATAAATGAATTAATAGACCAAATAAACGGCCAGTCTCCCCTTAATCATGTTTAGCCCTATAATTTTGAGTTTTTAAGTTGTTCGCTCCATCAGTTTAGGGATTAAAAGACCTTTCGACCCATTTGCTTCAAACTACGAGTGTCCAGACATTTTGCTCGAACATTCCTTGATTTTGGCCGTCACTCTTTCAACTCTGGGGGAGGCACTCGTCACAGGCAGTTATACCTTTGGTATCCCTCATCCACAGATTTTTTATTATTTTTTTTTTTTTTTTCAAATTTAAGATATTTCGTCTCATTCAGATGTCGATTTTTTCCTGGCGAGCGAAAACGAGCCTGCAATTTAGGAGGAACTATTTTCTACAGAAAGATGCACACATTTATTTCGAAAGGAGATCTTGAAGGTATTTCTTAAAGCTTAATGGAGATCTAGGCAGCAAACTAAACCAGTAAATATAGGAATAATATATAATTATAGGCTATAGGAATAATATATAATTATAGGCTATAGGAATAATATATAATTATAGGCTATTGATAAATATACTCCCCTTAATTATCTTCTCTCCATTCAAGTCACCTGATCACCACTACTGTTATCCTCACCTCATCACCAACATCACCACTACTGTTATCCTCACCAACATCACCACTACTGTTATCCTCACCAACATCACCACCACTGTTATCCTCACCAACATCACCACTACTGTTATCCTCACCTCATCACCAACATCACCACTACTGTTATCCTCACCAACATCACCACTACTGTTATCCTCACCAACATCACCACCACTGTTATCCTCACCAACATCACCACTACTGTTATCCTCACCTCATCACCAACATCACCACTACTGTTATCCTCACCAACATCACCACTACTGTTATCCTCACCTCATCACCAACATCACCACTACTGTTATCCTCACCAACATCACCACTACTGTTATCCTCACCTCATCACCAACATCACCACCACTGTTATCCTCACCAACATCACCACTACTGTTATCCTCACCTCATCACCAACATCACCACTACTGTTATCCTCACCAACATCACCACTACTGTTATCCTCACCTCATCACCAACATCACCACCACTGTTATCCTCACCAACATCACCACTACTGTTATCCTCACCTCATCACCAACATCACCACTACTGTTATCCTCACCTCATCACCAACATCACCACTACTGTTATCCTCACCAACATCACCACTACTGTTATCCTCACCTCATCACCAACATCACCACCACTGTTATCCTCACCAACATCACCACTACTGTTATCCTCACATCATCACCAACATCACCACCACTGTTATCCTCACCAACATCACCACTACTGTTATCCTCACCTCATCACCAACATCACCACCACTGTTATCCTCACCAACATCACCACTACTGTTATCCTCACCTCATCACCAACATCACCACCACTGTTATCCTCACCAACATCACCACTACTGTTATCCTCACATCATCACCAACATCACCACCACTGTTATCCTCACCAACATCACCACTACTGTTATCCTCACCTCATCACCAACATCACCACCACTGTTATCCTCACCAACATCACCACTACTGTTATCCTCACATCATCACCAACATCACCACCACTGTTATCCTCACCAACATCACCACTACTGTTATCCTCACCTCATCACCAACATCACCACCACTGTTATCCTCACCAACATCACCACTACTGTTATCCTCACCTCATCACCAACATCACCACCACTGTTATCCTCACCAACATCACCACTACTGTTATCCTCACCTCATCACCAACATCACCACCACTGTTATCCTCACCAACATCACCACTACTGTTATCCTCACCTCATCACCAACATCACCACCACTGTTATCCTCACCAACATCACCACTACTGTTATCCTCACCTCATCACCAACATCACCACCACTGTTATCCTCACCAACATCACCACTACTGTTATCCTCACCTCATCACCAACATCACCACTACTGTTATCCTCACATCATCACCAACATCACCACCACTGTTATCCTCACCAACATCACCACTACTGTTATCCTCACCTCATCACCAACATCACCACCACTGTTATCCTCACCAACATCACCACTACTGTTATCCTCACCTCATCACCAACATCACCACTACTGTTATCCTCACCAACATCACCACTACTGTTATCCTCACCTCATCACCAACATCACCACCACTGTTATCCTCACCAACATCACCACTACTGTTATCCTCACCTCATCACCAACATCACCACCACTGTTATCCTCAACATCATCACCACTACTGTTATCCTCACCTCATCACCAACATCACCACCACTGTTATCCTCACCAACATCACCACTACTGTTATCCTCACCTCATCACCAACATCACCACCACTGTTATCCTCACCAACATCACCACTACTGTTATCCTCACCTCATCACCAACATCACCACCACTGTTATCCTCACCAACATCACCACTACTGTTATCCTCACCTCATCACCAACATCACCACCACTGTTATCCTCACCAACATCACCACTACTGTTATCCTCACCTCATCACCAACATCACCACCACTGTTATCCTCACCAACATCACCACTACTGTTATCCTCACCTCATCACCAACATCACCACCACTGTTATCCTCACCAACATCACCACTACTGTTATCCTCACCTCATCACCAACATCACCACCACTGTTATCCTCACCAACATCACCACTACTGTTATCCTCACCTCATCACCAACATCACCACCACTGTTATCCTCACCAACATCACCACTACTGTTATCCTCACCTCATCACCAACATCACCACCACTGTTATCCTCACCAACATCACCACTACTGTTATCCTCACCTCATCACCACCACTGTTATCCTCACCAACATCACCACTACTGTTATCCTCACCTCATCACCAACATCACCACCACTGTTATCCTCACCAACATCACCACTACTGTTATCCTCACCTCATCACCTCATCACCACCAGCACTAACACCAAATCGACGCTGTAATATTTGGCCGTGCATACTAAAACACGGAAACTATAGAACTCCTGATACGTACTATTAGGATATATATTTGAACACACGTAAAAAAAGATGCTCATTTTGCAATTTTCCAATCATTGCAGAACACATTTATAGTAAACATTACACATTTGTTAAAGAACGACTGGCAAAAGTGCTAAGCAACGTTAATTTTACTCGGATATTGTATGACACTGATTATACGGTGACCGGTCAACTCAACCAGTAGACCATTTCAACCAGTAGCTCTCAACCAGTACCAAATCAACCAATACGGTTAGGTTAGGTTAGGTTAGTACTATATTTTGGCGCTGGTTTGGTTGGTCTGGGTTAATTTGGCACTGGTTGAGAGCTACTGGTTGAAATGGTCTACTGGTTGAGATGACATGGAATCTGATTATACTGAAGGTACCAGATTTCTAACATTGTGTGTTTTGGGGAACTATAACAACCACCATAGGCAAAAAACTGTATATAAAAAAAAACAGTGTATATATAAAAACAGTGTAAATAAAAAAACAGTGTATATATAAAAAGTGTATATAAAAATAACTATATATAAAAACAGTGTATATATAAAAACAGTATATAAAAAACAGTGTATATATAAAAACAGTGTATATAAAAAAACAGTGTATATAAAAAACTATATAAAAACTATATATAAAAACAGTATATAAAAAAACAGTGTATATATAAAAACAGTGTATATATAAAAAAAAACAGTGTATATAAAAAAACAGTGTATATATAAAAAACTGTATATAAAAAAACAGTGTATATATAAAAAAAAAAATGTATATAAAAAAACAGTGTATATATAAAAAAAAAATATATAAAAAAACAGTGTATATATAAAAAAAAAAAAAAAAAGTATATAAAACAGGGTGTATAAACAAAAAGAGCGAAGACCATGATACAACCATTTACAGCGTCCCTCTAGCCTTTAGTTGTTTTCCTCCCCGTGCTGACAAGGACACCAGTGGAAATGTTCGGATCAAAGACATTCGGTGATTGTGTTTTTGTTGCCGCCTTTGACCCCTGGTGTAGTGAACTTCTTGTGGGGCTTATTTCCATGTTATTGGTTCTCGCCCTCCCACCACTACCACCACCACTACCACCACCACCTCTACCACCACCACCACCACCACCACCAAGACACCACCCCAGACGACCACCACCACCCACCACCACCACCACCACACCACCATCACACCCACACCACCACCACCACTACCACCACCACCACCCCACCACCACAACACCACCACTACCACCACCACCATCACACCACCTCTACACCACACCCACCACACCACACCTCTACCACCACTACCACCTACCCACCACCACTACCACCACCACTACCACCACCACTCACCACCACCACCTACACCACCACCACCACCACCTCTACCCACCACCACCATCACCACCACCACTACCACCACACACCACCACCACCACTACACACACCACACCACTACCACCAACACCATCACATCTATCACCACCACTACCACCATCACCACCACTACCACCACCACCAACACCACAACTACACCACCACCACCATCACCACCACCACCACCACCAACCACCACACCACCCACCACCACCACACCACCAAACCACCACTACCACCATCACCACAAACACCACCCACCACCACCACCACCACCCACACATCTCTACACCACCACCACCACCACACCACACCACCACCAACCACCACCACCACTACACCACCACCACCCACTACACCACCACCACCACCTCTACACCACCACCAACCACCACCTCCCACCACCACTACCCACCACCACACCACCACCACCACCACCACCACCCACTACCACCACCCACCACCACCCTCTACCACCACCACCACCACCACCACCACCACCATCTCTACCACCACCACCACCACCACCATCACACTACCACCACCACTACCACCACCACTACCACCACCACCACCACCACCTCTACCACCACCACCACCATCACCACCACCACCACCACCACCACTACCACCTCTACCACCACCACCACCACCACCACCTCTACCACCACCACCAGCAGCATTGTTGGCACCAGCCTCGGCTGGCCCAGGCTGTCTTTCTCTACGTTTGTTGTTACTGTCTGCTTTTCTGCTCTCGGAAATTATATATAAATATAAGCATTATTCGTGTTCTATGTGGATAAGGGTGACAAAAGGGAAAACTTCCTGTGACGAATGCCTCTCCCAGAGTTGAAAGAGTGACAGGGCCAAAATCAGGGAATGTTCGAGCCAAAATGCTTGGACTCTGGACACACGGAGTTTGAAACAATTTAAGTCATAGGATGAAGGAAAGATGGATTCAGGGAGAGAGTTCCAGAGATCAGCTGTTGAATAGAAGAAATATTGGGAGTATCGTTTCACTATGGAGTTGGAGAGTTGTACCGAGTAGGGGGTAGGAAGGGGGTTGTTATTGTGTTCACGTAATCGCTTTATTTTCTTCCCTTACAATAAACGTGCATCCATTAAGGGGAGGTTTCCACTTGAGGGATATTTTTGTCTTGACTCCTTTCTCCCTCATGTTTAGCCCCATTGATTTTAAGATTATAAGACGTTCGCCCCATTAGTTTGGCGATTTTAAGACCTTTCGCCCTATTTATGTAAATTTTAAGACCTTGCGTGCCTTTTAGCTGTCGATTTTTGCCTGACGAGCGATAGCGAGTCTGTAATTTAAGAGGAACTTCGGCCTGGACATTTTTCTACCGAAAAATGTACAAATTTATCTTGAAAAGGGGTCTAGGGACTGTAATTATAAGCTTGATGGAGGTCTAAGGAACAAACTAAAGACCTCCCCTTAAAGTATTGTGCTATTATTAGAGGATGCTCTTAATGCGTTACTAAGTTACTGAGCTTAAGGGGAGGTTTTTAGTTGGTTCCCTAGACCTCCATCAAGCTTAAAATTACACCCCCTTGAGTCCCTTTCAAGATAAATTTGTACATTTTTCGGTAGAAAAATTCCCCGGCCGAAGGCCGGTTCCTCCTAAATTACAGGCTCGCTATCGCTCGCCAGGATAAAATTGACACCTGAATGGCACGAAAGGTCTTAATATGGGGTGAAAGTTCTTAAAATCGCTAAACTAATGGGGTAAACGTTTTATAATACCAAAAGCAATGGGGCTAAACATGAGGGAGAAAGGGGTCAAGAAAAAAATCCCTCAAGTGGAGATCTCCCCTTAAGGGAACATTGGGGGGGGGGGCGGGGGGATGTTTTTCTGGATCCCTTCTCCCTCATGTTTAGCCCCATTAGTCATGTACCGAAAAATGTACAAATGACGGGGATGTTGAGGATGTTTTTGTTTTGTTTAAAGCTTGATGGACGTTTAGGGAGGAAACTAAAATAGTGAATAAATAAATAAATAAATAAATAAATAAATAAATAAATAAATAAATAAATAAATAAATAACAAATACATAACTCAACTATGCCCTACCTCCCTTAAAATGAAACCAGAACGAGGTGAAAACAGTGTCCGTAACCATTCCCCCCCCCCCCACCCCCCACACTATAATTCCTCCATTGTCCGTACATTAACACTAGTGCAACCGACGTCTTGGGATGTTAAGGTGCTGGGGATATATGTGTGTGACTGTGTGTTTTTTTATTTATTGTTATTATTAATATTGATATGGTGTAGAGTGGTTTTGCTATGTTCAAGCTATCTACTTTTAATTAGTTTCCTGGCTTAGAATAAATGCTTTCCCAGATCCCCTTCAAGCTAAAAATATAACTATAATTATAATTATAATATAAAATAAATAAATAAATACATAAATAAACCTCCCCAGCTCCTCCTCCATGTTGAATTTATACATTTATACATTTGTCGCCGTACCAATGTCCCCGTCGAAGGCCGATTTCCTCTTAATTGCTGGCTGGCTATCGCTTGTCCAGCATAAACCCGACGTATGATATAGGCGAAACATCCTATAATCACCAATCTAGCCTAATGGGGAAAAACAAAACAATAATAACGGGTGGAGTGGGTGAACAGTTCCCGTCAACAATTATCCCCCTCTATAAGTCCCCCATTGTCTGCACATTAGCACACACACACACACATGCACACCACACCACACTACACTACACTACACTACACACACACACACACACACACACACACACACACACACACACACACACACACATACATACACACCACACTACACACACACACACACACACACACACACACACACATTCAAACACACACACATTCACCTCTCTCTCTCTCTCTATCTCTCTCTTGATAGAGAGCCCTCTGCAATTTTCTTAAGACTTATGTTCGGAATGCCTAGGATCGCAAGGTCTGTGCAGTCTGTGTATATATGTAACTATATGTAAGTTTGGTGATGGGCTGGTCTATCAGAGTGAGAATTGAGCAATCTCTGCCATACCCAGAGCTTACTCTGACTGTTCCTTTTACTTATATATTTTCTATATCTCAAGTGACGGCGTCTCTTCCGTGGATTGACCTCCCAATCTACCAAGATTGGAAGCCAAAGCGTCACATTTTTCCTTTGCCCCTCAACTTTCTCTTCATAATTGCTGAGGGGTACAGGGCCCTGGGTGGGGCTTTGGTTTCCCGGGCGTTTCCGCACCCTCCTCAGCTCCCCGCCTTGGAGTGGCTTCGGTCACCCAGTCTTTATTGTGGTCGGCGGGGAGGGTTCTGTGGGGGCGCTCGGTTGTGGCCTTGGCCTTGCTCAGGGCCTTGGGGCTGTTCGGCCAGGCAGCTTGGGGAACAGCAACAACAACAACAATTATATGTAAGTCTCTCCCTCTATATATATCGATCTATCTATCCATATATCTATCTATCTATCTATCTATCTATCTATCTATCTATCTATCTATCTATCTCTCTCTCTCTCTCTCTCTCTCTTTCTCTCTCTCTCTCTCTCTCTCTCTGCATATATCTATCTATCTATCTATATCTATCTATCTATCTATCTATCTATCTAAACAATCCTACCGCCAGCCGGGATTTACAGCTTCAGAATACAGGCAGAATTTGGGCGCCCGGTAATTAGGTACCGGTAATCCCCCCCTCGATGTATGAAATGGTGTTTAGGGGGTAGTACTCGCTTTTTCTGGACCCCCTTCTCCCTCATGTTTAACATATTAGTTTTGAGGTTTTAAGAAGCTCGTTCCGTTAGTTTGGCGATTTTGAGACCTTTCGCCTCATTTTTGTTTTGAATATTAAGACCTTTCGTGCCCTTTAGGTGTTGATTTTTTCCTGGCGAGTGACAGCGAGCCTCTAATTTAAGACGGAAGCGGCCTTCGGCCGGGACATTTTTCTACCGAAAAATGTACAAATTTATCTTGAAAGGGGGTCTAGAGGGTGTTTTATTAAGCTTGATGGAGGTCTAACGAGGAAACTCAAAAATAAATGATTATATAAATATATAGACCAAAAACCAAGCACTACCCCTTTAACGATAGCGAATTTTTCAAACCTGGTGGTAATTACGGCGGAGTTGGCCATGGCTTATTTAGGGCGAGACACAATGAGCTGTAAGATATATAGGGGGGGTGGGGGGGGGGTGTGGGGGGGGGGGGTGACAAAGGTATATATGATCATCGGGTTTATTGATGGTGATTCAAGTTTCTATTAAAAAGGTATGTATGATCATTGGGTATATTGATGGTGAGTTACCTTTCTGTCCTCATACTACATGGGTATATACCTGTACAATGGGTGAACAAAGGTATGTATGATCATTGGGTATATTGATGGTGAGTTACCTTTCTGTTCTTATATTAGTTGGCTTATATTACTACCAAAATACCTATAAAATGGTATTAAAACGGTATATGTAATCATTGGGTATATTGATAGTGATTTACCTGTCTCTCCTTATATTATATGGGTTATATTACTACCAATATATCTAAGAGGGTATGTTAAGTATGTTAAGGGGAGATCTCAACTTGAGGGATTTTTTTCTTGACCCCTTTCTCCCTCATGTTTAGCCCCATTGCTTTTGATATTATAAAACGTTTGCCCCATTAGTTTAGCCATTTTAAGAACTTTCACCCCATATTAAGACCTTTCGTGCAATTCAGGTGTCGATTTTATCCTGGCGAGCGATAGCGAGCCTGTAATTTAAGAGGAACCGGCTTTCAGCCGGGACATTTTTCTACCGAAAAATGTACAAATTCATCTTGAAAGAGGGTCAACGGGGAGTAATTTTAAGCTTGATGGAAGTCTAGGGAATCAACTAAAAACCTCCCCTTAAACGGTATATATGATCATTGGGTGTATTGATAGTGATTTACCTTTCGTCCTTATTACTGCATGGCTTTTATTACTATAGGTAGCGCCAACGAACTTGACACTAATCTGGACCCCTTAACTTGATCGCATAACTCAAAGGGGCCTAGAGCAACTGGCTGTAAATATCCACACCATTTTCCTGGGGGGCTCTTACCAAATTATAGAAATGTCAGCTCGATTGTTTTCATTCATTTTGAGTTATGAGAAGTTAAAGGGGTCAAGAATATTGTCGAAGTTCGTTGGCACTACCTATACCAATATACTTCTAAAAGGGTATGTTAACCAAGTATATAATATGTTCATTGGGTATATTGATATAGGGTTTTACCTTTCTGTCCATATACTGCCAGCTAATACCAATATATCCCCCAAAAGACTATATTATGATGACACAATTTAACCCTCTGGCACACCGTAAGTATCAATAAGTTTTGTTTTCCCCCACTTAATTACCCTGTCCATATTCGTGATTTAAAAACCTGCAGGCAATTACCGGGGGGGGGGGGGGGCCTTATTTAGGGCGGGACACAATGCACGTTATATAGGGAGATACGCCCCTCTATCTTTACTACATCTATACAACTCTCCTCTCGAGTGTTATTTCTGGTTAGTTTGATATATATATATATATATATATATATATATATATATATATATATATATATATATACCGGTATATATATATATTTTTGTTTTTTCTTTTTTTCTTTTTTTTTCGACCATATTCCGAAATCTACAGTGGTGAATCCAGACGCGATGATGAAGGTGCACGAGTAGAAGTTTGGGAGTGGCGGAAAACAAAATAATAAAATAGAATAAAATAGAAAATAAAAATAGTAATAGGAAAAAATGGGGATTGGGCCTGAGCATATAGATAGATAGATAGATAGATAGATAGATATACGAGTAGTGATTTGGGAGGTGGGAAGTTGTGCGAGTAGTGGTTTTGCATTGGTGGTATACGGCTGTTGTGCAAGTAGAGGTCTGGGAGTTTGGAAGTTTTGTGAATAGATATTTGGGGTTGAAATTGTACGAGTAGTTATTGGACAGAAGATGTATTGGGGTTGTGCCAGTGTGGGTTTAAGGGGGGTCACCTGCTTGTTTTATCTTTCTCTCCTTTTCTCTCTTTCTCTGGCTTGTATCCATTTGGCCCCATTCAGCCAACTGTTTTAAGACGTTTATCCCCATCCCGGTGTCGATTTATTCTGGCGAGCGATAACGAGCCAGCATTGTATGGAGAAATCCGGCTTCGCCGTAGACATTGTTCTATCGAAAAATGTACAAATTTAGCTTGTTGTAAAACAAATATATATATATGCTGGCTCGCTACCACTCGCCAGGAGAATATTAACACCTGGATGGGGGTAAACGTCTTAAAACAGTAGGCTGAATGGGGCCGAATGGATACAAGCCAAAGAGAGAGGGAGAGAAAGAGAAAACAAGCGAGGTGGGCTCCCTAAAGAGTGGTGGTAAGGGATTTGAGCGAGGGGAAGCTTAGGGGAGATGTATTAATGGAAATGTTTAATGTCGTGATAGGGGATGACCATAAGTGGTATTGTGTGTGTGGTGGTTGTGTAATAGTAACAGTGGTATTGTGTGTGTGGTGGTTGTGTAATAGTAACAGTGGTATTGTGTGTGTGGTGGTTGTGTAATAGTAACAGTGGTATTGTGTGTGTGGTGGTTGTGTAATAGTAACAGTGGTATTGTGTGTGTGGTGGTTGTGTAATAGTAACAGTGGTATTGTGTGTGTGGTGGTTGTGTAATAGTAACAGTGGTATTGTGTGTGTGGTGGTTGTGTAATAGTAACAGTGGTATTGTGTGTGGTGGTTGTGTAATAGTAACAGTGGTATTGTGTGTGTGGTGGTTGTGTAATAGTAACAGTGGTATTGTGTGTGTGGTGGTTGTGTAATAGTAACAGTGGTATTGTGTGTGTGGTGGTTGTGTAATAGTAACAGTGGTATTGTGTGTGTGGTGGTTGTGTAATAGTAACAGTGGTATTGTGTGTGTGGTGGTTGTGTAATAGTAACAGTGGTATAGTGTGTGTGTGGTGGTTGTGTAATAGTAACAGTGGTATTGTGTGTGTGGTGGTTGTGTAATAGTAACAGTGGTATTGTGTGTGTGGTGGTTGTGTAATAGTAACAGTGGTATTGTGTGTGTGGTGGTTGTGTAATAGTAACAGTGGTATTGTGTGTGTGGTGGTTGTGTAATAGTAACAGTGGTATTGTGTGTGTGGTGGTTGTGTAATAGTAACAGTGGTATTGTGTGTGTGGTGGTTGTGTAATAGTAACAGTGGTATTGTGTGTGTGGTGGTTGTGTAATAGTAACAGTGGTATTGTGTGTGTGGTGGTTGTGTAATAGTAACAGTGGTATTGTGTGTGTGGTGGTTGTGTAATAGTAACAGTGGTATTGTGTGTGTGGTGGTTGTGTAATAGTAACAGTGGTATTGTGTGTGTGGTGGTTGTGTAATAGTAACAGTGGTATTGTGTGTGTGGTGGTTGTGTAATAGTAACAGTGGTATTGTGTGTGTGGTGGTTGTGTAATAGTAACAGTGGTATTGTGTGTGTGTGGTGGTGTGTAATAGTAACAGTGGTATTGTGTGTGTGGTGGTTGTGTAATAGTAACAGTGGTATTGTGTGTGTGTGGTGGTTGTGTAATAGTAACAGTGGTATTGTGTGTGTGGTGGTTGTGTAATAGTAACAGTGGTATTGTGTGTGTGGTGGTTGTGTAATAGTAACAGTGGTATTGTGTGTGTGGTGGTTGTGTAATAGTAACAGTGGTATTGTGTGTGTGGTGGTTGTGTAATAGTAACAGTGGTATTGTGTGTGTGGTGGTTGTGTAATAGTAACAGTGGTATTGTGTGTGGTGGTTGTGTAATAGTAACAGTGGTATTGTGTGTGTGGTGGTTGTGTAATAGTAACAGTGGTATTGTGTGTGTGGTGGTTGTGTAATAGTAACAGTGGTATTGTGTGTGTGGTGGTTGTGTAATAGTAACAGTGGTATTGTGTGTGTGGTGGTTGTGTAATAGTAACAGTGGTATTGTGTGTGTGGTGGTTGTGTAATAGTAACAGTGGTATTGTGTGTGTGGTGGTTGTGTAATAGTAACAGTGGTATTGTGTGTGTGTGGTGGTTGTGTAATAGTAACAGTGGTATTGTGTGTGTGGTGGTTGTGTAATAGTAACAGTGGTATTGTGTGTGTGGTGGTAGTGTAATAGTAACAGTGGTATTGTGTGTGTGGTGGTAGTGTAATAGTAACAGTGGTATTGTGTGTGTGGTGGTTGTGTAATAGTAACAGTGGTATTGTGTGTGTGGTGGTTGTGTAATAGTAACAGTGGTATTGTGTGTGTGGTGGTTGTGTAATAGTAACAGTGGTATTGTGTGTGTGGTGGTTGTGTAATAGTAACAGTGGTATTGTGTGTGGTGGTTGTGTAATAGTAACAGTGGTATTGTGTGTGTGGTGGTTGTGTAATAGTAACAGTGGTATTGTGTGTGTGGTGGTTGTGTAATAGTAACAGTGGTATTGTGTGTGTGGTGGTTGTGTAATAGTAACAGTGGTATTGTGTGTGTGGTGGTTGTGTAATAGTAACAGTGGTATTGTGTGTGTGGTGGTTGTGTAATAGTAACAGTGGTATTGTGTGTGTGGTGGTTGTGTAATAGTAACAGTGGTATTGTGTGTGTGGTGTTGTGTAATAGTAACAGTGGTATTGTGTGTGTGGTGGTTGTGTAATAGTAACAGTGGTATTGTGTGTGTGGTGGTAGTGTAATAGTAACAGTGGTATTGTGTGTGTGGTGGTTGTGTAATAGTAACAGTGGTATTGTGTGTGTGGTGGTTGTGTAATAGTAACAGTGGTATTGTGTGTGTGGTGGTTGTGTAATAGTAACAGTGGTATTGTGTGTGTGGTGGTAGTGTAATAGTAACAGTGGTATTGTGTGTGTGGTGGTTGTGTAATAGTAACAGTGGTATTGTGTGTGTGGTGGTAGTGTAATAGTAACAGTGGTATTGTGTGTGTGGTGGTTGTGTAATAGTAACAGTGGTATTGTGTGTGGTAGACTTAGTGTAATAGTAACAGTGGTATTGTGTGTGTGGTGGTAGTGTAATAGTAACAGTGGTATTGTGTGTGTGGTGGTAGTGTAATAGTAACAGTGGTATTGTGTGTGTGGTGGTAGTGTAATAGTAACAGTGGTATTGTGTGTGTGGTGGTAGTGTAATAGTAACAGTGGTATTGTGTGTGTGGTGGTAGTGTAATAGTAACAGTGGTATTGTGTGTGTGGTGGTTGTGTAATAGTAACAGTGGTATTGTGTGTGGTAGACTTAGTGTAATAGTAGCAGTAGTATTGTGTGTACTAGTAGTGTAATTGTAAAACTAATATATTGGAGTTGATGCAATACACTGAATTATTATGACGTAATAAAATTTAGTATAACGTTTTCGTAATGAGATTCGATTTTTAAGGTATATTGGTAGTATTTAGTCAATGGACCACTTGCGAGTTCCAGGCTATAAGAAGTTGGATAAATGAACATCAATATAAAACAGAAATCCAAGAATAGTTTAGGCTTTTGATGGATAGAAAATGCGATTAATTTGGTTTAATGTATTTACATATGCAACACAACCATATTCAAGCTTGTAATTCTGCTAAATATCAAATTATAAAGCTCCAACTTCCTTATAGCCTGAAACTCGCAAGTGGCCATTTTAAATATGGCTAATAAGATCATCCAACCTGTTCAGCTTAGTGTTTATCATGTTCGCAGGTTCAAGAGATTATTAATTGTGTTCGTCTTTCTTTCCAGGTTACCGAATATTACTTCGTGCTCAACATTGCAGAGGCTTAAGGTAAATGAATATATTTGCGTTTGTTCATATATTTAAGGGGAGGTTTTTAGTGTGTTGCCTAGACTTCCATCAAGCTTGAAATTACACTCCCTTGACCCCCTTTCAAGATAAATTTTTAAATTTTTCGGTAGAAAAATTTCCCGGCCGATGGCCGGTTCCTCTTAAATTACAGGCTCGCTATCGCTCGCCAGGAAAAATTCGACACCTAAATGGCACGAAAGGTCTTAAAAGTGACATAAATGGGTTGAAAGTTCTTTAAATCGCCAAACTAATGGGGCGAACGTCTTAAAATCTCAAAAGCAATGGGGCTAAACATGAGGGAGAAAGGGGTAAAGAAAAAAATCCCTCAAGTGGACATCTCCCCTTAACTAGGCCTACAGTATAGCATCTGAGTGTACATTCTTTCCTTTCAAATGTTTAATAATCATGAAGCCCATAAATTCCATGTGTGATCCATGTTTGTAAATAAATATTGAATAACGATGTCCTCAAAACAATCTGTCACACCCAAAATTACGATGATGAAATACAATACGAAAATGTAAAAAGCTCATTCCGTATGCTCATAGGATTAGTCCGATTCATTTGGAGTAAAATATTGATAACATAATCTCTCTCTCTCTCTCTCTCTCTCTCTCTCTCTCTCTCTCTCTCTCTCTCTCTCTCTCAGCCATAGGATCCTAAAGTATGGTGGTTTGAGATTAACATGCTTACCTTTGTGAAAGGGATAATGTTGAGGGGGAGAATGTGTATTAATATATATATATATATATATATATATATTATAAGAGGGCTGGATGTGATGGAGATGAGCTGCTTGAGGAGTATGTGTGGAGTTACTCGTAGAGACAGATTGAGGAATGAAGAGATACGTAGGAGGGTGGGGCAGCAGGAACATTTGTCAGCCAGAGTGGACAGAAGGGTGCTGAGCTGGTATGGTCATGTTGAACGAATGGGAGATGAAAGGCTTACAAAGAGAATATGTGAGTCAGGTACAAGGGGAGATAGAAGGGCAGGAAGACCCCCATTGAGGGTGAGAGACTGTGTAAGAAAGGCTTTGGATGATAGAGGAATGACTATAGATCAGGCAGGGGAAGTGGTGGTGGACAGGAGTGAATGGAGAATGCTGGTGATAGTTGAGTGAACACGTGGTCATTTGGAGTAAGGGTCGGGCGCAAGTTCGACTAGATAATAGTCCATCAGGCGCCTGGCCCGGCGGGGGGACGATTAATATGAAGGGTGTGCCTGGAAGTGTGGTGGGAGGGCTGGTGGCTTTGGCTCCGCTGCATGTCTGCCTGCCGAGATCGGAACCTCTCCGGGTGGTCAGGGCCGGGGCAGTGCTGGAGCGACCTTGGTAACCCTGGTTCTCTGGGTCTTCTCCTGCGGTGACCTGGATGTGTGTGAGTTTGTGTTTTTTATCTGTGTTTATTTTTGTTTTATGTTGTTTTTGTGTTTTCCCTGTTCTTGCTCTGTCTTGAGTCGGCTACCCCCAAAATGGGGATGGCGCTGAGCCTAGATAGATATATTAATATATATATAAATATATATATATATATATATATATATATATATATATACAATATATATATCTTCTAAATATACTGTATATATCATATGTACCCGGCTAATATATATATATATATATATATATATATATATATAATATATATATATATAATATAGTATATTGTTATATATTTATTTAATTATTTATTTGTTTATTTAGGTTTTATTATTATATATTTTGTAATTAAAGTATCCTCCCTAGACTTCCGCCAAGCTTAACAAAATTCCCGGAAATATATTTGTGCATTTTTCGGTAGAACAAATAGCTAAAAACTATTATTAAAAAGTCGTCCGCAAATCCTTCAGGTGCTAAGAGTAATACTGTATATATTTTAGTGTGTCACAGTAGGCCCCAGCAGGGACGGTACTATAATAGACTATACTGTATAATATACTGTGTGTTCCGGGTATAATGAGACCTAATTAATATTCATCGACGGGGCTCTCCATTAGTCATTCCTCGGGGGGGTCGTGTCTTCCTTAACCCTTATTGATCTGGGAGGGTAAAAAATTTAATATCTGATTAATTATCCTCTTAAGGGGGCCCACCTCGTTTGTTGTTGCTGTGCCCTAGGCTGTATGGCCGAGCAGCCCCAAGGTCCTGAGCAAGGCCAAGGCCACAACTAAGCGCCCCCACAAAATCCTCCCTGCTTACCACTAATAAGGCCCAGATGACCGAAGCCACTCCAAGACGGGGAGCTGAGGAGGGTGTGGAAACGCCCGTGAAACCAAAGTCCCACCCAAGGCCCTGTGCCCCTCAGCAATTATGAAGGGAAATTTGAGGGGCAAAGGAATAATGTGACGCTTTGGCTCCCGATCTGCCAACCTCTAGGTTGGCAGTAGGGAGGTCAATCCACGGAAAATACACGTCACTTGAGATCTAGAAAATATATAAGTAAAAGGAACAGTCAGAGTAAGCTATGGGTATGGCAGAGATCGCTCAGCTCTCACTCTGATAGACCAGCCCATCACCACATTGTGTTGTTTTCTCTCTCTCTGGGATGTATCCATTTGGCCCCATTCAGCCTACTGTTTTAAGACGTTTATCCCCATCCAGGTGTCGATTTTTTTCATGGCAAGTGGTAGCGAGCCAGCATATTTAACATACAAAATTGACAACAGGCTAAATTTGTAAATTTTTCGATAGAAAAATTTCTCCAGCAAAGCCGGATTTCTTCATACAATGCTGGCTCGTTATTGCTCGCCAGGAAGAAATCGACACCTGGATGGAGATAAACGTCTTAAAACAGTAGCTGAATGGGGCAGAATGGATACAAGCCAGAGAAAAAGAGAAAAGGAGAGATAAAAAGCAGGTGGGCCCCCTTAACCTCCTGGCTCTTCCACCCGAGAGTTAATATCATAACGGCCTCTACGTCTAAAATACGCTCACAATTAACTTATTACCTCCGACAATCACTTTGGAGGAGGATATGTTTGCCTTCGTTTGGCTGGGTTTTTTTTTTCTGTAAACAAGATATCTTAAAAAGTTATGAACCGCCTGGTACGAAATTTGGTGGGTAAAAAAAAAAAAAAAAAAATAGTGGGGATTGGGCCTGAGTATACAGTATATATAGATAGAAAAATAGATATCTGCCAAGGAAGAAGTAATTGTATTTACTGTAGGTGATCGGTAGAGTGCATACCTCCATCAGCGTCGGCGGAAGTATGCGGCTCTCCTGAGTGTTTCACTAGTTATCGTTTCTATTAATTCTGTCAAGTTTTCAAAGTTAGTTTAACATTATATTCACTCCTTCAATTTGTTTCGCAATTAACTCTATTTCACAAATGATCGTTTATTGCATGACCACGTTTAGGTACTGCTCTCCCTCCATTAACTCCGAAGTGCGGGCTTAAGGGAGCCCACCTCGCTTGTTTTATCTTTCTCTCCCTCTCTCTTTGGTTTGTATCCATTCGACCCCATTCAGCCTACTGTTTTAAGACGTTTACCCCCATCCAGGTGTCAATATTTTCCTGGCGAGCGGTAGCGAGCCAGCATATATATATTTTTGTTTTGACAGCAAGCTAAATTTGTCAATTTTTCGATAGAAAAAATTTCCGGCGAAGCCGGATTTCTCTATACACAATGCTGGCTCGCTATCGCTCGCCAGGAAGAAATCGACACCTGGATGGGGATAAACGTCTTAAAACAGTTGGCTGAATGGGGCCGAATAGATACAAGCCAGGGAAAGAGAGAAAAGGCGAGAAAGATAAAAAAAAAAAGCCGGAGATCCCCCTTAGTATAATCTTTGCTCTTATACATTTATTGAGAAACTTAGTGTCCTGGAACCTACCACTGGATAACGCACTTCACCATTAACCCTATTTGGATCGTGGGAGCTCATTTAGGATCTTTCTGGTTTCGCTCCATAGTTTTCCGACTAGAAGACGCTTCACCCCATTCAGGTGTCGATCTTTCTTTCTGGGCGGGCGCTAGCTTCCCTGTAATGTAGAAGCAATCGGCCTTCGGCCGGGACATCTAACTATCGACAAATGTACACATTTAGCTTGAAGAGGGTCTGGGTGAGCGCGTGCACACACACACACTAACACACACATACTAACACACACACTAACACACACACACACACACACACACACACACACACACTAACACACAGACACACACACATACTAACACACACACACACACACACACACACACACACACACACATCACATCACATCACATCACACCGCTAACACTGTCTTCCAATATAGTACTGTGGCATTCCCAGTGATATCGAGTTGTGCACTATGATGGTGAATGAGGAAGTATGAAGGGTGACTAACATTATTGGAAATATTAGTGAGGTTAACGTGAATTATAATATGGTGTACGTTATGTGAGGCAAAATATACAAGATGAACTCTAGCTAATTTGTGAGTGTTTCCATACTCAAAATGTTGAAGGTGTTGTAAGCCCTCTTCATGCCATTGATTATTTGGAGTTTTAGACTTTATACCCTGAGTGCTGCTAATAATGACAAGCCCCCCCCCCCCCACATCTCCTCGTACCATCTGTTTCGCCTCATTAGTTTGGTGTTAAGATTTGTGCACACATTTAGCCTGAAGAGGGAGTCTAAGAGTTGTGTGTGTTGTGTTTTTTTTTTTTTTTTTTTTTTTTTTTTTTTTTTTTTTTTTTTAAGGTGTTTTTGGTAAAGTGATTCCGGCCATTGCTTATTTTTGTGGACTATTTGTTACATCTGAACGACTATTGTTTTACATTGTACAGTCTGAATAAGAAATATGGGTATGAAAAAGGTATTTAAAGTGTCCATAGTAATTTATCAAAATATAGGTACAGTATATTGGTGTTAATAAACCTATCGTATACTAGTTGGAAAGGTAAATCACTATCAATATACCCAATGATATCTTATACCATTTCCATATCCTTTCTGTACTATATTTTGTGTGCCCAGTGACCCTTATAGTCCTTTTTCGTGCCTAGATTACTCACTCTTATTTTAATAATACATTTACATAATAATTGATATTGGTTCAGGAGTAATTTATCGAGAGGACTTCCCTAAGTGGTTAAGGCCCCATTAATTGCTCTTTCCATTCACATATGCATAGCCTACGTGAGTTGCAGTTGGGATGTGTGTACATGCTTAGATTGCTATGCAGGATTCGAAGTTGCATAATAAATCGTAGGCAGTGTCCACCAACCTTTAACTGTCTTCGTGGTGCGATGTATAAGGTGTTGATTTTCGGTGTGAGCATCCTGGGTTCGAGTCCACGGACTGCCACATGTGTTTGTAAATTTCATTAATCGATTTTGGGAGTATTGTTGGTTGTTGGAAGGAACATAATAATTGATATTGGTTCAGGAGTAATTTATCGAGAGGACTTCCCTAAGTGGTTAAGGCCCCATTAATTGCTCTTTCCATTCACATATGCATAGCCTACGTGAGTTGCAGTTGGGATGTGTGTACATGCTTAGATTGCTATGCAGGATTCGAAGTTGCATAATAAATCGTAGGCAGTGTCCACCAACCTTTAACTGTCTTCGTGGTGCGATGTATAAGGTGTTGATTTTCGGTGTGAGCATCCTGGGTTCGAGTCCACGGACTGCCACATGTGTTTGTAAATTTCATTAATCGATTTTGGGAGTATTGTTGGTTGTTGGAAGGAACATAATAATTTATACGAAGAAACATATATGCTGAAGTGTTTGTTATATAGTATTTCTTAATGATTCTCGTTAAACTCCTTCTTTCCTGCCAACCCCCAAATATTGTATCTTACATGAGCAGGTACATCATGTACAGTTAACCTTATACAACTCGGGGTGGTCTTTTTGGGCATCCTCATTTGTTTCACCCAAAAGCAATTTTTTATAAGTTTTGCCTAATATGCAGGTTTATTTGTATTTTTATTTTCTGGGCGAGCGATAAATGTCGATTTATTTTAATTACAGGCTTGCTATCGCTCGCCCAGAAAATAAACGACACCTGAATGGGGTGTAGCGTCTTATTATCGCCAAACTAATGGGGTGACACGTCATATAATCTCCAAAGTAATGGAACAAAACAAGGAAGGTCTAGAAATACTTCCCTCGTACCAATTAAGGTTAAGACAACAGTGGAAGGGAAGGCAGGATGACAGAGAGAGAGAGAGAGAGAGAGAGAGAGAGAGAGAGAGAGAGAGAGAGAGAGAGAGAGGTGTGTTTGGTGATAGAGATGGAGGAGTGGTGGAAACAATATAGTCTACTTGTTCAGGGCTCAGATCACCACCAACACTTTCACCACCATTATTTCCACTTCTATCATCATCATCACCACCACTATCATCATACCATCATCACCACTTTCACCACCATTATTTCCACTTCTATCACCATCATCACCACCACTATCATCATACCATCATCACCACTTTCACCACCATTATTTCCACTTCTATCACCATCACCACCACCTCTATCATCATCACCACCACCATCATCACCACTTTCACCAACATTATTTCCACTTCTGTCATCATCATCACCACCACTATCACCATACCATCATCACCACTTTCACCACCATTATTTCCACTTCTATCATCATCATCATCACCACTATCATCATACCATCATCACCACTTTCACCACCATTATTTCCACTTCTATCACCATCACCACCACCTCTATCATCATCACCACCACTATCACCATACCATCATCACCACTACTATCACTATCATATTTACCTTCACCACCACAACCACTACCACTACCACCACTACCTCTACGGGCATTTCATCACCCCAAAGCTAAGGACAAATGCATAAAAGTGTGAGCAACTGTACCATGCATTAAGAAACAGTGTGTATCTATTTTGGTGTATGAATGCAGCCGACAATATAACAAATCATGCCTAATTTAGAGAAAGTGGAATGTCGTTGGGTTAGAGTTGATCTAGTTTGTCTGGCGTAATTAACCCCGGGTTGGTATATAAGGGTGAGGGAGCCTCCAGTCCAACTGTTTTAAGACGTTTAGCCCCATCCAGGTGTCGATTGTTTCCTGGCGAGCGATAGCGAGCCAGCATTGTATGGAGAAATCCGGCTTCGCCGGAGACATTTTTCTATCGAAAAATGTACAAATTTAGCTTGCTGTCAAAACAAAATATATATATGCTGGCTCACTACCGCTCGCCAGGAAAATATTGACACCTGGATGGGGATAAACGTCTTCAAACAGTTGACTGAATGGGGCCGAATGGATACAAGCCAGGGAAAGAGAGAAAATGAGAGAAAGATAAACAAAAAATCCGGCGACCCCCCCTTAATTAACCCCGGGTAGGTGTATAAGGGTGGGCTACGGAGCCTGACCAGCCCTTCAGTAAAGCTACAGACCTCCTCCTCCTCCTCCTCCTCCTCCTCCTGCAAAGTTGACAGAGACGGAGAGGAGGGGAGGACCAGGATTATACAGAGGGGAAATATTAGAGAGGGCTGAGGGCTGGGAATATACCGTAAGGCCAAAAGACGTTTACCCCCATCCAGGTGTCAATATTTTCCTGGCGAGCGGTAGCGAGCCAGCATATATATATAATTTTGTTTTGACAGCAAGCTAAATTTGTACATTTTTCGATAGAGGGGAGGACCAGGATACAGAGGGGAAATATTAGAAAGGGCGGAGGGCTGGGAATATTAGAGAGGGCTGAGGGCTGGGAATACTGTAATGCTGATAAATACTTCGTTATTAACCATTACTGTTCCGGCGTCGTCTTTCTAATCTTATTCGTGCTATATATATTTAGACGATTGTATGCAGGTTAAGAAGGATCTGTGTTAGTAAAACAGGTTGAGTGAGCGATCAGTCCAAGCCGGTTCATTGATGGGGGCCTTGAAGGGGAGGCTGGCCGTTTGTTTGGTCTATTAATTCATTTATTCATATGTTTTTTTAGTTTCCTCCCTAGACCTCCATCAAGCTTAGAAAAACACCCCCTAGACCCCCCTTCAAGATAAATTTGTACATTTTTCGGTAGAAAAATGTTCCGGGCGAAGACCGGTTCCTCTTAAAATTGCAGGCTCGCTATCGCTCGCTAGGAAATAATCGACACCTAAATGGCACGAAAGGTCTTAAAATTGACAACGAAATGGGGGCGAAAGGTGTTAAAATCGCCAAAGTAATGGGCCGAACGTCTTATAATCTCAAAACTAGTGGGGCTAAACATTAGGGAGAAGGGGGTCCAGAAAAACGGTCTGCCTCCCCTTAAGAAGGTTCTGTGGTAGTAAAAAAGGGTTAAGTGAGATCAGTTCATTGCTGGGGGCCTTTAAGGACGGCACCGGCACTGAATGGGTTAAGGGGAGGTTTTTAGTTGATTCCCTAGACTTCCATCAAACTTAAAATTACTCCCCCTAGACCCCCTTTCAAGATAAATTTGTACATTTTTCGGTAGAAAAATGTCCCGGCCGAAGGCCGATTCCCCTTAAATTACAGGCTCGCTATCGCTCGCCAGGAAAAAATCTACACCTAAATGGCACGAATGGTCTTAAAATTGACAGAAATGGGGCGAGGGTTCTTAAAATCGTCAAAATAATGGGGCAAACGTCTTAAAATTAGAAAAGTAATGGGGCTAAACATGAGGGAGAAAGGAGTAAAGACAAAAAAAGGTCCCTCAAGTGGCGATCTCCCCTTTTAAGTTAGTAGTATGGCTGCCACAACCATCCCTAGGTTAAGGGGCAGATCTCCACTTGAGGGATTGTTTTTCTTGATCCCTTTCTCCCTCATGTTTAGCCCCATTGCTTTTGATATTATACAACGTTTGCCCCATTAGTTTAGCGATTTTAAGAACTTTCACCCCATATTAAGACCTTTCGTGCCATTCAGGTGTCAATTTTATCCTGGCGAGCGATAGCGAGCCTGTAATTTAAGAGGAACCGGCCTTCGGCCGGGAAATTTTTCTAACGAAAAATGTACAAATTTATCTTGAAAGGGACTCAAGGGGGTGTAATTTTAAGTTTGATGGAGGTCTTGGGAACAAACTAAATACCTCCCCTTAATGGGTTTGTTCGGTCTGCCTATAATAAATGTATTATAGACCAGTGGGAAATAGTGGGTTTATGTATACATTGACAGTGCGGTGATTATAATAGGGTGAATATATGCAATATGTATCAGATAGCGCAACGTTAATAGTGACGCCATAGTTAACATGCTTCATTTACAGTTACATACAACAATATGTAGAAACCACACGTTTGGAATAAAGCAAGTATTCCTAAAAGCGTATGTGTGTTTTGGTCTTACTTTTTACGTAATGCCGAGAAAATACATTCCATGATACATATGAATATATATATATATATATATATATATATATATATATATATATATATATATATAGGTTGTAACGCGAAAGGAAGGTACCATAATAATACAAAACACAACAGCGTTTAAGCAGTAAGTTCCGTAGTATTATAATGAATATACTAAGGATATGGAGTTGAGAAGGATAAATATCCCAGAGAACGATGGGCCAGGCAGGGAGAGAGAGAGAGAGAGAGAGGGGGGTGGGGGTAAAGAGAGAGAGAGAGAGAGTTAACGTCTGGGGAGAATTAAACTGATATTGACTCAGACATCAGAGGGAAGGAAGGGTAAGGGTGGCCGTCTAGGGAGAGAGGAGAGATAAATAGCAAATATTGAATACACCCGTATATAAAAAGGTGGGGGGGGGGGGATTTCTGGACCTCCTTCTCCCTCATGTTTAGCCCCAAGATTGTTTAGATTTGAAGGGACCTACTTCTACATGAGGTCTGGATTTTTTGGATTACCTATAATGAACAGGGTATTGTAAGATTATTAGTTAACAACAACACTATGTATGTGGATATTATTTTAGCTTGAAGGATAGTCCATTATTTTTTTTATTTTATTTTTAAAGGGGGATTTGGGGAAGTATATATATATATATATATATTTTTTTTTTTTTTTTTTTTTTTTTTTTTTAGCTTCAAGCACAATAGCCCCCAACTCGTCGGATTGACTAGTGTTAAAACTATGCATGCGTACATAATTTTAGTTTGACGGGAGGTCTAAGGGGTATTTTTGAGTTTGAAGGGGGATTTAGGGAGGTGTTTCTTTAAGGGAGGTGACCTGCTTTTGTTCTCTCCTTTTCTCTCTTTCTCTGGCTTGTATCCATTTGGCCCCATTCATCCTACTGTTTTAAGGGGAGGTATTTAGTTTGTTCCCTAGACCTCCATCAAGCTTAAAATTACACCCCCTTGAGTCTCTTTCAAGATAAATTTGTAAATTTTTCGGTAGACAAATGTCCCGGCCAAAGGCCGGTTCCTCTTAAATTACAGGCTCGCTATCACTCGCCAGGATAAAATCGACACCTGAATTGAACGAAAGGTCCTAATATGGGGTGAAAGTTCTTAAAATCGCTAAAGTAATGGGGCAAATGTTTTATAATATCAAAAGCAATGGGGCTAAACATGAGGGAGAAAGGGGTCAAGCAAAAATCCCTCAAGTGGAGACCTCCCCTTAAGACGTTTATCCCCATCCAGGTGTCAATTTTCTACTGGTGAGCGGTAGCGAGCCAGCATATTTTTTATTTTTGTTTGACAGCAGGCTAAATTTGCAAATTTTTCGATAGAAAAATTTCTCCGGCGAAGCCGGATTTCTTCATATAATGCTGGCTCGCTATCGCTCGCCAGGAAGAAATCGACACCTAGATGGGGATAAACGTCTTAAAATAGTTGGCTGAATGGGGCCGAATGGATACAAGCCAGAGAAAGAAAGAAAAGGACAGAAATAACAAAAAACAGGTAAGGGGGCATTTTTGAGTGTGAAGGAGGATTTGCAGAGATATGTTTTAGCTTCAAGCACAATAAACCCCCCAATACGTCGGATGGACTAGTGTTAATAGGATAATGTCGAAAATGCCAACATGATTCTCAAATGTTCTTAATTGCGACCGTGTGCAGTATATTTTGAGGTTTTGCATGTTTTAATTCTAATGGCTTTAAAATATCCTTGTCTTATGTTTTATTGAAAATTATGTCCATTTCTTAACAACTCCCTGTTACTTCATGTCATATTGAAAAGTTCATTCATTATTACTTCATGAATACTTTACAGAGGAATGCATACGTTATATATATATATATATATATGTATATATGTATATATATATATATATATATATATATATATATATATATATATATATATATATATAAAGAACTTGTTGATTGATTGTCGCTTCAAGTTAGAGGACCCGAGTCGGCAAATCATATATCTGTGAAGGCTTCTCCTTTTGAGTTATGTTAGGAGATACAAACATTGAGTAAAGAGTGTGGCAGGAGAGGAGGAGGAGGGTGATGACTGAGATAGTACACGGAAACATCAACCACTACACGTAAGAGGCCGATACCAAACCCCAACATTGATTAAGGGGAGATATCCACTTGAGGGATTTTTTTCTTGACCCCTTTCTCCCTCATGTTTAGCCCCATTGCTTTTGATATTGTAAAACGTTTGCCCCATTAGTTTAGCGATTTTAAGAACTTTCACCCCATATTAAGACATTTCGTGCAATTCAGGTGTCAATGTTATCCTGGCGAGCGATAGCGAGCCTGTAATTTAAGAGGAACCGGCCTTCGGCCGGGAAATTTTTCTACCGAAAAATGTACAAATTTATCTTGAAAGGGACTCAAGGGGGTGTAATTTTAAGATTGATGGAGGTCTAGGGAACAAACTAAATACCTCCCCTTAAGGGGAGATGGGTCGTTTTTCATTCGCTCATTTATGTATAGTTTTATGTTGGTAATTGTTTCCTCTCTAAACCTCCATCAAGCTTAAGACTACACCCCCTTGACCCCTGTTCAAGATAAATTTGTACATTTTTCGGTAGAAAAATGTCCCGGCCGAAGGCCGTTTCCTCCTAAATTACAGGCTCGCTATCGCTCGCCAGGAAAAAATCGACACCTAAATGACACCAAAGATCTTGAAATTGACATAAATGGGGCGAAATTTCTTAAAATCGCCAAACTAATGGGGCGAACGTCTTAAAATCTAAAAACCAATGGGGCTAGACATGAGGGAGAAAGGGGGTACTGAAAAAAACAACCTCTTTAGTGTTAGGACATAAAGAGTCAATAAAAAGTGTGGCAGGTGAAGAGGAGGGTGATGACTGAGATAGTACACGGACACGTCAACCACTACAGACAAGAGGCCGATAACCGAACCCCTTACACACTCGATAACCGAACCCCTTACACTCGATAACCGAACCCCTTACACTCGATAACCGAACCCCTTACACACTCGATAACCGAACCCCTTACACACTCGATAACCGAACCCCTTACACTCGATAACCGAACCCCATACACTCGATAACCGAACCCCTTACACTCGATAACCGAACCCCTTACACTCGATAACCGAACCCCTTACACACTCGATAACCCCACCCCTTCCACTCGATAACCGAACCCCTTACACTCGATAACCGAACCCCTTACACACTCGATAACCGAACCCCTTACACTCGATAACCGAACCCCTTACACACTCGATAACCGAACCCCTTACACTCGATAACCGAACCCCTTACACTCGATAACCGAACCCCTTACACACTCGATAACCGAACCCCTTACACACTCGATAACCGAACCCCTTACACACTCGATAACCGAACCCCTTACACTCGATAACCGAACCCCATACACTCGATAACCGAACCCCTTACACTCGATAACCGAACCCCTTACACTCGATAACCGAACCCCTTACACTCGATAACCGAACCCCTTACACACTCGATAACCGAACTAACCGAACCCCTTACACTCGATAACCGAACCCCTTACACTCGATAACCGAACCCCTTACACTCGATAACCGAACCCCTTACACACTCGATAACCGAACTAACCGAACCCCTTACACTCGATAACCGAACCCCTTACACACTCGATAACCGAACTCCTTACACACTCGATAACCGAACTCCTTACACACTCGATAACCGAACCCCTTACACACTCGATAACCGAACTCCTTACACTCGATAATCGAACCCCTTACACACTCGATAACCGAACCCCTTACACACTCGATAACCGAACCCCTTACACACTCGATAACCGAACCCCTTACACACTCGATAACTGAACCCCTTACACTCGATAACCGAACCCCTTACACTCGATAACCGAACCCCTTACACACTCGATAACCGAACCCCTTACACACTCGATAACCGAAGTCCTTACACACTCGATAACCGAACCCCTTACACACTCGATAACCGAACTCCTTACACACTCGATAACCGAACCCCTTACACTCGATAACCGAACCCCTTACACACTCGATTACCGAACCCCTTACATACTCGATAACCGAACCCCTTACACACTCGATAACCGATCCCCTTACACACTCGATAACCGAACTCCTTACACACTCGATAACCGAACCCCTTACACACTCGATAAGCGAACCCCTTACACACTCGATAACCGAACTCCTTACACACTCGATAACCGAACCCCTTACACTCGATAACCGAACCCCTTACACTCGATAACCGAACCCCTTACACTCGATAACCGAACCCCTTACACACTCGATAACCGAACCCCTTACACACTCGATAACCGAACCCCTTACACACTCGATAACCAAACCCCTTACACACTCGATAACCAAACCCCTTACACTCGATAACCGAACCCCTTACACTCGATAACCGAACCCCTTACACTCGATAACCGAACCCCTTACACTCGATAACCGAACCCTTTACACTCGATAACCGAACCCCTTACACTCGATAACCGAACCCTTTACACTCGATAACCGAACCCCTTACACTCGATAACCGAACCCCTTACACTCGATAACCGAACCCCTTACACTCGATAACCGAACCCCTTACACTCGATAACCGAACCCCTTACACTCGATAACCGAACCACTTACACTCGATAACTTACTTGTTCTTCTGGGGTTGTGTTAGTAGATAAGCAGTGGGCGGAGAGAGTGGAAGGAAGGGAGGTTGATTAATGAGATATTCACACGGAAGTATTAATGCTTTTGTTCTCCTTTTCTCTCTTTCTCTGGCTTGTATCCATTCGGCCCCATTCAGCCAACTGTTTTAAGACGTTTATCCCCATCCAGGTGTCGATTTCTTTCTTGCGAGCGATAGCGAGCCAGCATTGTATATATAGAGAAACCCGGCTTCGCCGGAGACATTTTTCTATTGAAAAATGTACAAATTTAGTTTACTGTCATAACAAAAATACATATATGATGGCTCGCTACCGCTCGCCAGGAAAATATTGACAACCTGGATGGGGGTAAAAGTCTTAAAACAGTAGGCTGAATGGGGCCGAATGGATACAAGCCAAAGAGAGAGGGAGAGAAAGAAAGAAAAGCGAGGTGAGCCCCCTTAATGAAAATTTGTGTATGCCTATCTACTATGCACCAGCGTCATGTGTAGCCTATATCAAGTTTTCATAATTAGCAACATATTTTGCAACACATATGATAGGAGGAGGAGGTTCTATGAGCACCAACCGTTCATGGAAGTACTACAGGGGAGGGTTTTAAACTTTTAGCCCATTGAGTACCAGGGACGCCCTTTTCATCATGTTCTGGCAACTATTAGACGATTATATACAGCTTAGGAAGGACCTGTAGCGATAATATGGCTTCAAACCTCTCTCCACCAACATTTTTAGTTTCCACAGATCCTTCCCAAACTGCACACAATCGTCTAAATGTAGCTAGAATATAATATAACACACTTCGCTGGTATTCAAAGGGTTAAGGGGAGAATAAGGAATGCTAGACATCCTTTTTCACCACCTGGTCTCCTTGCATTTTTTTTTTTTTTTTTTGTTCTGTGCTTCAGATACAGTTACCGAGTTGGGTATGCCGTGTTGATTTTGGGAAAAGCAGCTCTTCTACTTTATATAATAGAAAGATTGTGATTATCAAACGCAAATCTTTATTATTATTATTATTATTATTATTATTATTAGTAGTAGTAGTAGTAGTAGTAGTAGTGGTAGTAGTAGTATTCTATCGTTATTACAATGATCAGTGTTCCTCAGAGCTCTCTCAGTGTATTCCGTTCCACCGCCTATTCGTAGAGCACGTAGCAACCGTCTTGCAACACAATCCCACCCCTACTCTGTGCAGCTCTCCAACCCAAAAGTGAAACGTTATTCTCAGTCTTTCTTCTATTCAACAGCTGAGCTCTGGAACTCTCTCACGGAATCAGTCTTTCCCTCTTCCTATGACTTAAATTGCTTCAAACTCCGTGTGTCCATAGGCATTTTGGCTCGAACATCCCTTGATTTTGGCCCTGTCTCTCTTTCAACTCTGGGGCAGGCACTCGCTACGGGCGGTTCTGCCTTTTGTCTCCCTCACTCACATAGAATAAAACAAAATAAAAATAAAAAATAAAAATCCAGAATATATCCTGCTACGTATTGTGAAAATCCTGTTATTCATGTTACGTGTGGTCTGCGTTTTATTGGGTAAAACTGGGATGGTAATATAGTAATGGAAAAAGGTAGTAGTCTTTGGTTAGATGTACATATGAAAGTGCTTCCTCCTCTCCTAACACACAATATATAACGGGTGCAGTTGAGAGGGGGTATGGCCGTATTCATTTCCACATTTATGTATCTTTTGATCATGTATTTACTTTCCTCTCTAGACCTCCATCAAGCTTAAAAAAATACCCCCCAAGATCCGCCTTCAATATAAATTTGTAAATTTTTCGGTAGAAAAATGTTGGGGCCGCAAGGCCGGGTTTCTCTTAAGTTACAGGCTCGCTATCGCTCGCCAGGAAAAAATATTACCTAAATGACACGAAAGTCTAAATATTGACAAAGAAAAGGGGCGAAAAGTCTTATTAACGCCTAACTAATGGGCCGAACGTCATAAAATCTAAAAACTAATGCGGCTAAACATGAGGAAGAAGGGGGACCAGAAAAACGACTCGTCTCCCCTTAACAACAAAATAACAAAACGGGTGCAGTTCTGTAGGTTCGTGGGAACTCGTGCAAAACGCTATATACTCGCACATATTCATTGATGCCATTACCGGTATTAGTACGCTGGTTCTAGTTTGTTTATGATATTAATAAAAGGTTTCGATAATATTGAAAAAAAAAAAAAAAAAAAAAATGTTTTTTTGTATAGATAAAAGGTTTCTATATTATTGAAGGAATATATTTTGTTTTTGTATAGTAGGCCTATAGATAATAGGTTTCGATATTGAAGGACTTTTTTTCATGGTATAGAATTATAAGATTTCTATATTATTGAATGAATATATTTTGTTGTGTGTTATAGATAAAAACTTTCGATATTATTGAAGGAATATTATTTTTATTTATTTTTTATTTTTTGTATACTGTAGATAAAAGGTTTCTATATTATTGAAGGAATATATTTTGTTTTTGTATGGTATTGATCAAAGGTTTCTATATTATTGAAGGAATATATTTTGTTTATGTATGATATTGATCAAAGGTTATATTATTGAAGGCATATATATTTTTGTTGTTGTATGGTTTAGATAAAAGGTTTCGATATTATTGAAGGAATATATATATCTTCCTTCGGAAGATATATCATCTTGTCTAATGGAGCCTGCATTAACAGTCGAAACACGGCATAATTCTCAAATGGTTAATGGATTGCTTAAATGCGTATAATTACTTTAAGGAGAAATTGGTAGTTTTTCTGGTCACCCTTCATCATCATGTTTAGCCTCTTTAGTTCTCAGATATTAAGACGTTCAGCCCATTAGTTTGACGATTTTAACACCTTTCGCCCCTTTGCTTTGTCAATATTAAAACTGTTCGTGTTATTTAGGTGTCGATATATTCCTGGTGAGCGACAGCGAGCCTGTAATGTAGGAGAAATCGGCCTTCGGCCGGGAAAATTTTCTACCAAAAAATGTACAAATATATCTTGAAAGGGGATCATGTTTTTTTTTTGTTTTTTTTCTAGGGAGGAAACTAGAAAATAAAATCGACCAAAAAGTTAAGCATCCCCTCTTAATATATGCATTCATTTATTTCCATATAGGTTTACATTATACATTAAATATATAGAAAATATGTAATTGTCAAGGCTCATAAATATAGAATGTTGCGTTAATTTACATGTGATGAATAATAAATAATTGTTACTCGTCAACAATTAAAATGTTGGAATACTTTACATCAAGCATTTCCCTCCAACATTTAGCGAAAAAGTCCGTCCAACCATTGCCGGGTGGGAGAATTCCATTATCTTTATATTGACAGGTGCTAGCATACCTTACATACATACATACATAAAGGCGCTGACATACCTACATACAGTACACACATGCAAACACATACCTTACATACATACGCTCATACACATACAGGCGCTGACATACCTACATACAGTACACACATGCAAACACATACCTTACATACATACGCTCATACACATACAGGCGCTGACATACCTACATACAGTACACACATGCAAACACACACCTTACATACATACGCTCATACACATACAGGCGCTGACATTACTAAATACAGTAAACACATGCAAACACACACCTTACATACATACGCTCATACACATACAGGCGCTGACATACCTAAATACAGTAAACACATGCAAACACACACCTTACATACATACGCTCATACACATACAGGCGCTGACATACTTACATACAGTACACACATGCAAACACACACCTTACATACATACGCTCATACACATACAGGCGCTGACATACCTATATACAGTAAACACATGCAAACACACACCTTACATACATACGCTCATACACATACAGGCGCTGACATACCTACATACAGTACACACATGCAAACACATACCTAACATACATACGCTCATACACATACAGGCGCTGACATACCTACATACAGTACACACATGCAAACACATACCTTACATACATACGCTCATACACATACAGGCGCTGACATACCTACATACAGTACACACATGCAAACACATACCTAACATACATACGCTCATACACATACAGGCGCTGACATACCTACATACAGTACACACATGCAAACACATACCTAACATACATACGCTCATACACATACAGGCGCTGACATACCTACATACAGTACACATGCAAACACATACCTAACATACATACGCTCATACACATACAAGCGCTGACATACCTACATACAGTACACATGCAAACACATACCTAACATACATACGCTCATACACATACAGGCGCTGACATACCTACATACAGTACACACATGCAAACACATACCTAACATACATACGCTCATACACATACAGGCGCTGACATACCTACATACAGTACACACATGCAAACACATACCTAACATACATACGCTCATACACATACCCATAATTGTAGGGTTTGTTGACACCAAGGCCACAACCAGACACAATATGGCGCATAATGTCTCTCTTGGAGTGAAATTTCATTAATTGACACACTTGTACCTGTAGAAAGTTTTTGTTCATGTTTTTATTGTATGTTTTGATGATTGTTTGCAATATCACTACCGTGGATGGCCCTACTGTGGCCTCTTGTTCGGTGTGTGCCAATCGCAATAATTCCCCCATTGTTATAACACTAAAATTAAACGACCGTATACAGCCTATAGCCTACACTTAGTTGTTTCTCTTTGCGACACTACACAGTTTGCAGAACTACATTATATATATACCAGTATATATATATACCGGTATATATATATATATATATATATATATATATATATATATGTGTATATATATATATATATATAGAGAGAGAGATAGATAGATAGATAGATAGATAGATATATAAATACATAAATACATATATGCATATACAGTATCTATCTATCTATTGCCTGACGCCGTGATCCCCGAAGGGGTGGCCACGAACGAACCGCCCCCATGCACCTCTGTCCCCAGTCAGTCGACGCCCCTCTCCCCAACCAGCACCGCCCTCGTTCATGTACTTCCTCACTCCATCCTTCCACCTCATATTCGGTCTACCTCTCCCTCTCTGTCCCTCGACCTCGCTCTCGTACACCCTCTTAGTCATTCTCTCGCTTTCCATACGTTCCATATGGCCGAACCATATCAGATTGTTCCTTTTCACACTTTCCAGCACATCTACATCCACACCACACCTCCTTCTTACTTCCTCATTAGTCTGTCTATCCCTCCATGTAACTCCGCACGCACTCCTTAAGTAATTCATTTCCACTGCTCTCACTCTTGGTATATATATACAGTATATATATATATATATTGAGTATATATCACAAATACACGTGAGCCACTAAATGTTTCTAATCTCTCAGTGTGGTTCGGACCGCCGACCGTCAGGACGATAGCCGACGTTTTAATCAACTACACCACGGCAGTGGAAGTTATATATATATATATATATATATATATATATATATAACTGGAAATGTATAAGTGAGCTACTATTTCTACCAGGGAATATACAGTAAGTGTGAAAATTATCCCTCCATTTGCTAAAATATATTATACCAAGAAAAAGCAACGTCTGCTAAAGTCTATATACCAAGAAGAAGAAACGTATGCTAACATATACTGTATATCTATTTGTATTAATTTCACCCCAACACCTAACTCCTCCCAATGAAATTGATGAAAGCAAGCATGTGATCCACCGGGATTGGAACCTGGGTAAACACATACAGATTTTAAACACTCTAACCATTACACCATCAAGAAGGAACGTTTGTTAAATTATACTGTCTATACCAAGAAGAAGGAACGTTTGTTAAAATATACTGTATATTAAGTAACACCCCGTTCTTAACATTAATCATCAATTACAAACCCCAATGCACTTGAATAAACTAATGAAAGCATATGGTCCTCCCGGGATTCGCACTCGGGACACCACACCCAGAACATAAGCAATTATGCCAAGAAGGAACGTTTGTTAGAATATATATACCAAGAAGAAGTACCTTTGTTATAATATACATTATATACAAAACAATAATGCACGTTTGCTAAGCTATGTATTATATACCACCAAGAATGAACGTCTGCTATAATATATATCCCAAGAAGAAGGAACGTTTTTTAACATATATACACCAAGCACCAGGGACTTTTGTTAAAATATATCATACCAAGAAGAAAGAACGGTTGATGAAATATATTTGTGTACCAAAAAAAAGAAACGTTTGCTATAATATATACTGTACGTCAATAATGAACTTACTAAACATTTGTAATACAGTTTATACCAAGAAAGAACGTTTGTTAAAATATTTATACCAAGAGGATTCGTTTGCTAAAATACATACAGTATAGCCTACTAAGAAGAAGGAATGTTTTCTATAATATATATACTAAGAATAAGGAACGTTTGCTAATTTACAGTGTATATATATATATATATATATATATATATATATATATATATATATATATGCTGTGAAGAAACATTTGCTGCACTTTGAAAGCAAACTCTGTCCCTGGGCAGTAAATTGGGTGGAAGAAAGATGTGCTGGCCAATAATCTGTAAGATCCCCAGACTGAATAGTGGGACCATGACCAGAGCTCCTTCTATCCTCCAGTAATGATCACACAGCAAAGGAACGTTTTCTAAAATATAAATAGGAGGACAAATGGACGTTTGCTATAATATATATACCAAGCAGAATTAATGTTTGCTAAGATATATACTGTATACTTAGGAAGAATTAATGTTTGCTAAAATATATATTCCAAGATGAAGGAAAGTTTGCTCAAAATATATATACCAAGAAGAATACACGTTTGCTAAGATATACAGTATATATACCTAGATTAAGTAAAATGTTTTGTAATATACATTATATACCAAAAAGAATTACCTTTTGCTGAAATATATATGCCAAGATGAAGGAACGTTTGCTACAATATATATATACCAGGAATAATGAACGTTTGCTGAATTATGTATAGTTACCAAGATGAATAAACGTCTGCTAAAATATATATACAAAGAAGATTCAACCTTTGTTAAAATATGTATACCAAGAAGAATGAACGTTTGCTAAAATATATATACCAGAAAAAATGAAAGTTTGCTAAATTATATATACCGGTACCAAGAAGAATGAACATTTGCTAACATGTTTACACCAGGAAGAAACGTTTGCTACGCTTGGAATGCAAAGTCGCCCCGGACCAGAGCCTCTTTCAATCCTCCAGTAATGATCACAGAGTAACTTCTACACCAGGCCAATCCTCGCAATAGAGAGCCTGTAGTGAGAGAGACCGGATAACTGTTACTTTAGCCGTCATTTTGATGCCGAAATGATCAAACTACGGATTGATTCTTTTGATATCCATGTGTGTATGAAGGAGACAAACGGCAGGTCGCCTGTAACGAGTGTCTTCCTCAAAGCCAAAAGAGTGACAGAGCCAAATTCAAGGGACGTTGGAGTCAAAATGCCTGGACACAAGACGTTTGAAGCAGTGTAAGTCATAGGATGAAGGAAAGATTGATTGAGGAAGAGAGTTCCAGAGTTCACTTGTTGAGTAGAAGAAAATTTGCCAATTCTTGGGTTGGAGAGCTGGACAGAATAGGAGTGGGACTGTGTTGAAAAGCGGATGCCTTGCACTCACCGCAAGGGAGGGGTTATGCACTGAGAGAGCTCTGAAGAACACTGATTGTTGTAATATTGGTAGAAGAGTGAAAGAGATGCAACAATGTGGCGTGTAGAAAGAGATTGTAGGGAACTAGTAAGAGGAAGTGAGTTGATGAGGCGAAATGCTTTTGATTCTACTCGTTCGAGAAGTGTGGTATGGGTGGATCCTCCCCACACATGCGAACAATACTCAATACAGGGGCGCACTGTGCCCCGATACAGAGCAAGTAGCTGTGCGAAGCTGTTTTAGCTAGAGTGCTAATGTTTTCCAAGAAAGGTCGGATGAAAAAGATACACCTAGAATTTTGAGAGAAGATGAAGGGTTGAGCTGTGTATTGTTGAAGAATAGTTGATAATCTTGTGGAAGATTGTGATGGAGAGATAGAGGGAGAAACTGGGTCTTGGAGGCGTTGAAAGTAGCAAGATTTTCTCTGCCCCAATCATAAAAAATTGATAGATCAGAAGATAGGCGTTTTATGGCCTCGTCACGTTTGATTTTGAGTCCTTGCATGCTGGGTTGATGTTAAACACTAGTTGAATAGTGTAAGGTAGAGTCGTCAGCATATGAGTGGATAGGACTATATTAATAGTGTAAGGTAGAGTCGTCAGCATATGAGTGGATAGGACTATATTAATAGTGTAAGGTAGAGTCGTCAGCATATGAGTGGATAGGACTATATTAATAGTGTAAGGTAGAGTCGTCAGCATATGAGTGGATAGGACTATATTAATAGTGTAAGGTAGAGTCGTCAGCATATGAGTGGATAGGACTATATTAATAGTGTAAGGTAGAGTCGTCAGCATATGAGTGGATAGGACTATATTAATAGTGTAAGGTAGAGTCGTCAGCATATGAGTGGATAGGACTATATTAATCAGTAAAATTGTCTTTCCTATAAGGATTATCATTGATATTGATATTTCTGCATATCAATGTTGCATGAGATATACCTTGTAATGTCTAGACCCTCTGTGGAAATTAAGCAGTCTCTCCCACACACAAATCGGCTATAATCCACATTAATTAGGTCATTAGAGTGTTCACCTTATATTCGCCTAATTAGCAGGTATATTCGGTAAGCAGCCTGTTATGTCTTCATTTTTGTTACAATCTGCCATTACTGAAGAATATTCCCCCATGAGCACTATAGATACTGTAGTTAAGCATTGTTTATGATATATACAGTATATACATATATATATATATATATATATATATATATATATATATATATATATATATATATATATATATATATATATTGCCTGACGCCGTGATCCCCGAAGGGGTGGCCACGAACGAACCGCCCCCATGCACCTCTGTCCCCAGTCAGTCGACGCCCCTCCTCCCAACCAGCACCGCCTTCATTCATATACTTCCTCACTCCATCCTTCCACCTCTCCTTCGGTGCACCTCTCCCTCTCTGTCCTTCCACCTCGCTCTCGTACACCCTCTTAGTCAATCTCTCGCTTTCCATACGTTCCATATGGCCGAACCATCTCAAGTTGTTCCTTTTCACACTGCAGCACATCTACCTCCACACCACACCTCCTTCTTACTTCCTCATTCGTCTGTCTATCCCTCCATGTAACTCCGCAAGCACTTCTCAAGTAACTCATTTCCACCGCTCTCACTCTTGGTCTGAGTCTCTTCCCGAACGTCCATGCTTCGCTTCCGTAAGTTAGTGTCGGGATTACCTCACTGTCATGCAAGGACTTCTTCACTTTCATACTGACCACCCTATTTCTTGTTACTGCTTTCAACATTCCTACAACCCTCTTCCTCTGTTGCACCCTCTCCCGCACCTCCTCATCCACAGTCCTGTCTTTACTCAACACACTGCCCAGATACTTAAAAGAGCTGACGATCTCCATATCCTGACCGTTCAACTTCACCTCACACTCTGTGACTTCACCCCTTTCGAAGACCATAACCTTGCTCTTCCCCGCATTTACCTTCAAATTTCGTTTTTCGCACACTGTTCCAAACTCATTTACCAAACCCTCCAGCTCCCATTCATTATCGCTCATCAGAATTGTATCATCCGCAAACAGCAGTATAGGCAGCTTCCACTCATTTCCCTCCCTTTTCAGTGATACACCAACATCCACTGCTCTTCCAAGTATTTCTTTCATGACTCCATCCATATATACAGTAAACAACCACGGGGACATCACACACCCCTGTTTCAACCCAACACTCAGGTCAAAGAACTCGCTCTGCTCATTCTCCACACGTACTGCCGCATTTGCACCCTCATACATGCTCTTCACTGCTTTCAGCAACTTGCCATCTACTCCGTATATTCTAAGTACTTTCCACATGCCTTCTCTATTCACTCTGTCATAGGCCTTCTCCAAGTCCATATATATATAATATATACATACACACACAGTATACTGTATATATATATATGTTTGCTCCATAGACCTTCATCAAGCTTAACAAATGTAGGCCACTCCCAATATCACACTTCGAGATAAATTTGAACATTAATAGGGATGATCCACAAAGAACAGCCATGGATTAGATAGGGTTAATGTAATTAATCCGGGAACTTGTTATGTGTTCCTTAAGGGGGGTCACCTGCTTGTCTTCTCGCCTTTTCTCTCTTTCTTTGGCTTATATCCATTCGGCCCAATTCAGCCTACTGTTTTAAGACGTTTACCTCCATCCAGGTGTTAATATTTTCCTGGTGAGCGGTAGCAAGTCAGCATATACTGTATATATATTCTATTTTGACAGCAAACTAAATTTGTACATATTTCGGTAGAAAAATTTCTCCGGCGAAGCCGGATTTCCCCATATAATGCTGGCTCGCTATCGCTCGCCATGAAGAAATCAACACCTGGGTGGGGATAAATGTCTTAAAACAGTTGGCTGAATGGGGCCGAATGGATACAAGCCAGAAAAAGAGAGAAAAGGAGAGAAACAGAAAAAAAGCAGGTCCCCCCCCCCCCCCCCTGCTTAACCCAATTCAGGTGTCGATATTCTCTGGGCGAGCGACAAAGAACCTGCAAATTAGGAGAACATTGCCTTACGGGAGATATATAAATAAATAAGTATATACCGGTACAGTATATATATATATATATATATATATATATATATATATATATATATATATATATAAGCGAGGGAGAGAGGGAGAGACAGTCAGACTGACAGAATGACTGACATGGGTGAGAGAGAGACGAAACATAAAATGAATATAGTGTCGCTGTATGGAGGGATGTCATAGATCCAAAAGCCAAGCGAGGAAAGTAAGCGAAGGAACAATTTACTCTTATGTTAGCTAATATTCAGCTATACCCTGTTCTTAGTAAGTAGGCCAACATTCTATAACATTAACCTCTATAACTCACATCACTCATATGAGTGATGGGCTGGTCTATCAGAGTGAGAGTTGAGCGTTCTGTGCCATACCCATTGCTTATTCTGACTTCCTTTTACTTATATAATTTCTAAATCTCAATTGGCGGCGTCTCTTCCCATGGATTGACCTCTCTACTGCCAACCTAGAGGCTGGTAGACTTAAAGCCAAAGTGTCACATTTTTCCTTTGCCCTTCAACGTTTCCTTCATAATTGTTAAGGGGTTCAGGGCCTTAGGTGGGGCTTCCGTGTCCCGGGTGTTTCCGCACCCTGCTCAGTTCCTCGCCTGGGAGCAGCTTCGGTCACTTGGGCATTCTTAGTGGTAAAGCAGGGAGGGTTCTGTGGGGGTGCTCGGTTGTGGCCTTGGCCTTGCTAGGGACCTAGGGGCTGTTCGGTCAGACAGCCTGGGGAAAAACATCAACAAAACACAAGAACGCACAAACGACTAGAGAAATAGTTGAGTAATATTTTTACTATTTGGGAAGGCTCAGCCAGGGAATGGGTGGGGAAATGTACAGCCCATTTTCACTAACCCTTTTTGAGTTACAGAAGTTAGCGTTCACGATATCTGGACTACCTATTTGAAACAGGGTATAGTGACTCTATGGACATATATTGGTATAACAAGGGTCAGTAAATTGTTCTGTAACTTAGAAGAAATGGGCCTTCGGCCGGGAAAATTTGTTATCGAAAAATGTACAAATTTAGCTTGAAGACGGACTGGGTGGGCATTTGTTAGTGTGAAGGAAGGCTGGGAAGGCGTTTTTGCTTGCCTTGGGGGAAAACTAAAGTACATTAGTCAAAAATAGCAAACACAAGCAAAATCCTCAATAATAATTAAACCAAATATCATAACGCACGTGACCTTGATAGTGTTAATTACGAAAGATTTATTCATAACTATACTTTTTTTTTTTTTTTTTTTTTTTTTTTTTTTTTTTTTCCTATATATAACATAATAAAATAATAAGTAAATTTGCTATCGCTCGCCAGGAATAAAATGACACTTACATAATTTAGAGTGACAAGTTTTAAAATCGCCAAGCTAATAGGGGGAACATTGTGAATCTCAACACAAATGGGGCTAAGCATGAGGGAGAAAGGGGTCCATAAAAAATAAACGAAATAATGTGATTCCCCGCTGTACAATTATTACAAGATTAACCCTTTGACTACCGGGGATGTATGTTGTATTTTATCAGCTATATTTAGACGCTTTTTAGGCAGCTTAGGAAGGATCTGTGGGAGTATAAGGGGTTAATTCCGATAGTTTGTCGTCTCATAATGGCCACACTACCATCCTAAGTCGAATACAATTGTCTAAAAACGGCTAAAATCAAATAAAGTAGACGTCACCGGTAATGAAGGGGTTAATCAATTGTTTCATCCAGCTACCACCCCAGAGCCAACGGTATTAAGGGGTTAGTACGGTACTCGCTTGTTGTGGACCTCCTTCCTCCTCATCTTTATAGTAGCGCATTAGTTTTGATGTTTGAAGACGTTCGGCCCATTAGTTTGGCGATTTTAACACTTTTCGCCCCATTTCGATGTCAATTTTAAGACCTTTCGTGCCATTTAGGTGTCGATTTTTTCCTGGCGAGCGATAGCGAGCCTGCAATTTCAAGAGGAACCGGCCTTCGGCGGGGACATTTTTCTACCGAAAAATTACAAATTTATCTTAAAGAGGGATCTACGGAGTTGTTTTTCTAAGCTTGATGGAGGTCTAGGGAGGAAACTAAAAAAATATATATGAATACATTAATTAATAGACCAAACAAACGGCCAGTCTCCCCTTAATAACTTTTAAACAATGTATTAGCCAAAAGTTACACGATTAGGGTTTGTTTGGCAAATTTAGTTCCTGTAAAAAGTGCAAAATTGTATCTCTTTCGTGAAACAATGCATAATGTTCATACATACGTTCTATACATATGTTCAATGTTTACTGCTAATGTATATTGTTATTCAAGAAACTATGTATATATTCATACATACCGGTATGTTCAATGCATATGTTCAGTATATATTCATACATATGTTCAATGCATATGTTCAGTATATATTCATACATATGTTCAATGCATATGTTCAGTATATATTCATACATATGTTCAATGCAAATGTTCAGTATATATTCATACATATGTTCAATGCAAATGTTCACTTTATACTTCTAACGTATTTATATTTCTTAAAACAATGTGTATGTTCATAAATATGTTCAATTGTTACTGTTAATGTATATCCCGTTAATGAAATAATGTAAATGTTCATACATACGTTAAATATATATGCTAAATGTTTACTGCTTATGTACTGTATTTCCGGAAGCCATGTATAATTTTGTTCATACATGTGTTAAATATACATGTTCAATTTGAACAAAGCTAAGTGGATTAACGTTCTACAAATATTATCTATAATTGTCTTTTAAGTTGTATCCAGTCATTGGGTCTAGATGTTTTTAAAGTACAAAGGGAGTTAACTTTCTATTAATATTGTCCGTAACAGTCTCCAAATTTTAGTCGGTCTATTTTTCGTTTAAGGGGAGGTGGCCCGTTTTGCTGGTCCCCCTTCTCCCTCGTGTTTTGCCCCATTAATGTTCAGATTTTAAGATGTTTGCCTCATTAGTTTGTCGACTTTAGGACCTTTCGCCCCATTTATTCGTCAATATTTAGATCTTTCGTGCTATTTAGGTGGCTATTTTTTCCCTGGCGAACGATAGTGAGCCTGTAGTGTTTTCCGGCCTTCGGCCGGGAAATTTGTCTACCGAAAAATGTACAAATTAATCTAGAAGGGGATCTAATGGATGTTTTTTTTTTTTTTAAATTTGATGAGGAAACAAGAAAAATAATTAAATATAATGAATACATGAAAAAATCGCCCAAAAAGTAACCCCCCCCCCCCCTTAAAGTACAAAGTTAATTACCCTTTTACAAATATTCTCCCTAACCGTCTCCAAGTTAATTAAAGCAGTCATAGAGGCTAGATGTTATTAAAGTAAAAAATTAGTTAACTTTTATTAACTAATATCTGTAATTGTCTTTAAATGTTAGGCAGTCATAGGGGCTAGATGTTTTTAAGGGAGCCCACCTCGCTTTTTTTCTCTTTCTCTCCCTCCCTCTTTGGCTTGTATCCATTCGGCCCCATCCAGGTGCCAATATTTTCCTGGCGAGCGGTAGCGAGCCAGCATATATATATTTTTGTGTTGACAGCAAGCTAAATTTGTACATTTTTCGATAGAAAAATGTCTGCGGCGAAGCCGGATTTCTTCACACAATGCTGGCTCGTTATCGCTCGCCAGGAAGAAATCGACACCTGGATGGGGATAAACGTCTTAAAACAGTTGGCTGAATGGGGCCGAATGGATACAAGCCAGGGAAAGAGAGAAAAGGAGAGAAAGATACAAAAAAAACGGTGACCCCCTTAAAGTACAAAGGTAGTTAACTGTCTACAAACATTCTCCGTAACAGTCTTCAAGGTTTAGTCAGTCTATAATTTTGATAATACAAAAGTGAGTTATCTTTTTTATAAATATTCTCCGTAATTGTCTCCAAATTTTAGGCATTCATGGGGCTAGATGTTTTTAAACCATTTCATTTTGCTAAAGGGTTTAATTTGCTGAGTAGAGTGGGACATCTGCAGAATTAAAGCTGCCCTGACTCTCTCTCTCTCTCTCTCTCTCTCTCTCTCTCTCTCTCTCTCTCTCTCTCTCTCTCTCTCTCTCTCTCTCTCTCTCTCTCTCTCTCTCTCACTTTCACTCTATCTCACTCTCTCTCACTCACACTATCTATCTATCTATATCTATCTATCTATCTATCTATCTCTCCATCTCACACACACACTCTCTCTCACTCTCACTCTCTCTCTCTCTCTCTCTCTCTCTCTCTCTCTCTCTCTCTCTCTCTCTCTCTCTCTCTCTCTCTCTCTCTCTCTCGGCTCTTGTATTCTCCCTCCCTAGTGTGTATAAATATTGGCCATAATCTGTCTCTGGTTTTGTTCTTGTGTTGGGGTTGGTTTGTTGGGTTTGGATAGAGACCCTATAGTTAGAGTTACTTATTATAGGATCTCTAGGGTTGGGTTGGGTTGGGTTGGGTTGGCTTGGCTTGGCTTGGCTTGGGGTTTGGCGCGGTTGGATTTCGTATGGATTGGTTGGGTTGGGTTAAGGGGGGTGACTTGCGTTTTGTTATTTCTGTCCTTTTCTCTCTTTCTCTGGCTTGTTTCCATGTGGCCCCATTCAGCCAACTATTTTAAGACGTTTATCCCCATCTAGGTGTCGATTTCTTCCTGGCGAGCGATAGCGAGCCAGCATTATATGAAGAAATCCGGCTTCGCCGGAGACATTTTTCTATCGAAAAATGTACAAATTTAGCCTGCTGTCAAACAAAAATAAAAAATATGCTGGCTCGCTACCGCTCACCAGTAAAAAATTGACACCTGGATGGGGATATACGTCTTAAAACAGTAGGCTGAATCGGGCCAAACGGATACAAGCCAGAGAAAGATAGAAAAGGACAGAACAAAAACAGTGCACCCCCCTTAAATTAGGTTGGAGATCGATTGGTTGGGTTGGGTTAAATTAAGTTGGGTTTAGATGGGTTGGGTTTAGATGGGTTGGGTTTAGATTCAGCTGGGTTTGCAACTTGGTTGGGTTGGATTACATTTAGTTCGGTTGGGTTGGGATGGGTAGGGCTCGGTTCATCGGGGAAAAGCTAGAATCGTGGGTGTGATAAAGTCTGTTATTATTCTATTCTATTCTATATACTCAGGCCCAATCCCCACTTTTCCTTGTTTTTTTATTTTTTATTTTTTTTTATTTTTTTTTTTTTTGGGGGGGGGCGACTCAAGACAGAGCCAGAATAGGGACAACACAACAGAAAACAATGAACACATGGTGATAGGCTGGTCTATCAGAGTGAGAGCTGAGCGATCTCTGCCATACCCATAGCTTACTCTGACTGATCCTTTTACTTATATATCTTCTAGATCTCAAGTGACGGCGTCTTTTCCGTGGATTGACCTCCCTACTGCCAACCTAGAAGTTGGCAGATTGGGAGCCAAAGCGTCACATTTTTCCCTTGCCCCTCAACTTTCCCTTCATAATTGCTGAGGGGCACAGGGCCTTGGGTGGGGCTTTGGTTTCCCGGGCGTTTCCTCCCCGTTAGTCGATGAAAATGGAGAATACACCAAAGACGAAGAACAAATGAGTAATGCCCTCAATACCTTCTTTGCATCAGTTTTTACAACAGAAGACCTCAGTGATATCCCTACACCATCGCCGATTCAGATTGATAATTCAGATGTTCTAAGCAATATCACCGTTACAGAGAGAGAAGTATTGAATTGTTTAGATAAACTCAAGGTAAATAAAACGCCTGGACCTGATACAATCTCGCCTATAGTTCTAAAGGAAGCTAAGGATGAGCTCTCTAAACCACTGACATTACTATTCAATAAATCCTTGCAGTCTGGAACTATGCCCGATCAGTGGAAGCTAGCCAATGTAACACCGATATTCAAAAAAGGCAGCAAATCCCTACCCCGTAACTATCGTCCAATTAGCTTAACCTCAGTTGTATGTAAAATGCTAGAAACGGTCATACGAGACAGACTCGTAAATCACTTAGAGGAAAATAACATACTTAAAGATACTCAACACGGCTTTCGTAAAAAACGTTCCTGTTTAACAAACCTCTTAGACTTCTTCCACGATATCCTCAACCTCTACGATGAGAGTAAAGCTGTAGATATTATATACCTTGATTTTCAAAAGGCCTTTGACAAAGTTCCCACAAACGTTTACTGCTAAAACTAAAAGCGCATGGAATACAAGACGGTGTGTTGAAATGGATAGAAAATTGGCTCAGCGACAGAAAGCAAAGAGTAGTCATAAACGGTAAGGCATCAAAATGGACCAATGTAAGTAGCGGGGTACCCCAGGGATCGGTACTAGGACCAATTCTCTTTCTAATTTACATCAACGACATAGATGAGGGTCTCACCTGTACAATCTCAAAATTTGCTGACGATACAAAAATTGCAAATAGCGTACTCTCAAAAGAACAAGTTGACGATATGCAACACAATCTAGATAAATTGTCATGTTGGGCCCAAATTTGGCAAATGAGTTTCAATGCGGATAAATGTAAAGTACTACATATTGGATACCTAAATGAGAAAGCAAACTATTCGATGAATGGCACTCGGCTTAAGAATGTAAACAGAGAAACCGATCTGGGAGTAACAATATCGAGTAACCTAAAACCTAGTCAACAATGTTCAGAAGTTGTTAAGAAGGCAAACAAAATAATTGGCTTTATAGGCAGGTCATTTGAGCATAAATCCAAAGAAGTTATCCTAACCCTTTACAATTCATTAGTCCGCCCTCTTCTGGAATACTGCGTTCAATCCTGGTGCCCTTATTACCAAAAAGATATAAACAAGCTAGAACGAGTTCAACGTAGAGTTACCAAAATGATACCTAGCCTAAAGAACAAACCATACGAAGAGCGTCTTAGAGAATTAAATCTATTTCCTTTAACCCAGCGCAGATTAAGAGGTGACTTAATTCAAGTGTTCAAAATCATCAAAGGCATCGACAATATGAACTGTAGTAAGTACTTCACTATCGACCAATCTAATTACACGCGGGGAAACGGTTGCAAAATTATTGGTAAATCTTTTAACTCACACGAATCTAAGAATTTCTTCTTCAATCGAGTTGTCAACTTGTGGAATGGGCTTCCCCGAAACGTTATAGACTGCATCACCGTTGATTCATTTAAACTCCGCCTAGACAAATATCTCGCATCAAACCCGCGACTGACTGCGTTTGTAAATGAATAACTTTATTTTATCCCCCCCTCAGTTACTAACCCATCTGTCCCCTACTAACTTCCTAATTCTGCCACGGACATTAGTTCCAGGGCAGTAATTCCCTTTCCATTGTTCCCTTACCCACTCTAAACCACTGTTTGGACACTTGATCCTCAGTGTTTTGGAGGACAAGCAACCTAGAAGGGTCACTAGATCTGTTGTTGCTTGATTTCCTTTGTACTCCTTTGTACTCCTTTGTACTCCTTAGCTCCCTGCCTTGGAGTGGCTTCGGTCACCCGAGCTTTGTTAGTGGTAAGCAGGGAGGGTTTTGTGGGGGCGCTCGTTTATGGCCTTGGCCTTGCTCGAGACCTTGGGGCTGTTCGGCCAGACAGCCTGGGGAACAACAACAACAACAACAACAATGAACACAAAAACATAATTTATAAATTCACACTACACTGTTACTACACTGTAAAATACCAAAGGGATGAAAATGGCATGCAATATTGTTTTTATCTATGTGAATGAAAGAGACAAAAGGCAAAGCTGCCTGTAACAAGTGTCTCCCCAAAAGCATATACTGTATAGGCCTATATCTTTACTGTTGGTGATTCGAGTCAGGCTGAGAATAAAGAACATTTAGTAACTCACGTGTATTTGTGATTGTGATATATATATATATATATATATATCTCTCCATTGAGCGTTTTCCTTCAAGATTTTCTGATGTACAATGCACCAGGTTTTTACTTTGACCAATGGTTGTCTATTTTCATCACAAGACCATCCAGATCCCCTTCAAGCTAAAATTGTAAATTTTTCGATAGAACAAGGTCTCGGTCGAAGCCAATTTCTAGTAAGTTACAGGCTCGCTATCGCTCGCCCGGAAAAATTTGACACATGAATGGGATGAAGCGTCTAATTATCGCCATACTAATGATGTAAAACGTCTCCAAACTAATGGAGTGAAATAGAGGAGGGCCAAAAATTCCCCCTTGCTTGGACACTTGACCATCAGTGTTTTGGAGGGCAAGCAGCTTTGAGGGGTCGCTGGTCCTGTTGTTGCTTGATTTCCTTTGACCTCTATTGCTGGCTCTTCACTCCCCTTTAAGCTCACATTTCTCGTCTATTATCCAGTTATTTCAATGTCTGACTTTTTTTTCTCTCTCTTCCACACCCTGACAATGTGACTCACTTTGTCTATATTTTTTGTTAATGTTCTTTTATAAATATATATTTTTATTTATATATATATATATGTTCAGTATATATTTTCGTTTTGTATAATATTTTGTTATCTGTGTGTGTGTGTGAAAGAGACGAGGGTTATTCTTTCACACATTTGTTTCCGAAAACGTTTATTCGTGATAGAAATAAACTCGGTATGAATGTAAACACCACATGAGGCGGAGCACTTTAGTGACAACGTTTCGCTATATCGGCCTGACGAAACTATAGACGAAACGTTGTCACTGAAGTGTTCCTCCTCATAGGGTGTTTATGTTCAGAAATATTAGTAGCATGCATATTTTGATTTTAAAACGTTTTACAACGCATTTCGAAACGTTGTCAATTAACCCTTTCAAGCTCCAATACGCATTTCTGTTCTGTTTTCTGGCTATTAGTAGACGATTTTATTCAGATTAGGAATTGTGTATGGAAGTCAGAGTGTTGATTGAGATACTGTTGACCCTTATAACTCCCACAGACCCTTCCTAAGCTGTATGAAATCGCCTAATGATAGCCAGAAAAATGCGTCATGATCCTCAAGGGGTTAATCTATAGGTGAAACGTTGTCAATGAAATGCTCCTCCTCATATGGTGTTAAGGGGAGATTTCCACTCGAGGGATTTTTTTCTGGATCCCTTTCTCCCTCATGTTTAGCCCCATTGATTTTGAGATTTTAAGACGTTCGCCCCATTAGTTTGACGATTTTAAGAACTTTCGACCCATTTATGTCACTTTTAAGATCTTTCGTGCCATATAGGTGTCGATTTTTTCCTGGCGAGCGATAGCGAGCCTGTAATTTAAGAGCAACCGGCCTCCGGCCGGAACATTTTTCTACCGAAAAATGTACAAATTTATCTTGAAAGGGGGTCTAGGGGGTGTAATTTTAAGCTTGATGAAAACGTAGGGAACAAACTAAATACCTCCCCTTAATGTTCAGAAATATTAGTACAATGGATAATACTATTTTTATTTGACCATTTATTTTGTTTCTGGTGTACTGTAGGTAGGAGCAGCTCTGTCCGAACCTCTGTGAGTGGTAATGCTAATTTAACCCCTTCTGTATTGGCGATTGTCTTGATGGTGTAGTGGTTAGAGTGTTTAAGGGGAGATTTCCACTTGAGGGATTTTTTTCTTGACTCCTTTCTCCCTCATTGTTTTTTTTCTAATTTTAAGACGTTTGCCCCATTATGTTGACGATTTTAAGAACTTTCAACCCATTTCTGTCAATTTTAAGACCTTTCGTGCCATTTAGGTGTCGATTTTATCCTGGCGAGCGATAGCGAGCCTGTAATTTAAGAGCAACCGGCTTTCAGCCGGGACATTTTTCTACCGAAAAATTTACAAATTTATCTTGAAAGGGGCTCAAGGGGGTGTAATCTTAAGCTTGA
>CM064567.1:12222118-12282118 GCA_032716605.1 Paralithodes platypus
CCAAGCTGCCTGGCCGAACAGCCCCAAGGCCCCGAGCAAGGCCAAGGCCATAACCGGGCGCCCCCACAGAATCCTCCCTGCCGACCACAATAAAACCTGGGTGACCGAAGCCACTCCATGGCAGGGCTGAGGAGGGTGCGGAAACGTCTGGGAAACCAAAGCCCCACCCACCACCCAGGGCCCTGTGCCCCTCAGCAATTATGAAGAGAAAGTTGAGGGGCAAAGGAAAAATGTGACTCTTTGGCTTCCAATCTTGGTAGATTGGGAGGTCAATCCACAGAAGAGACGCCGTCACTTGAGATCTAGAAAATATATAAGTAAAAGGAACAGTCAGAGTAAGCTATGGGTATGGCAGAGATCGCTCAGTTCTCACTCTGATAGACCAGCCCATCACCACATGACTAGAACCCAATCCTCTCAGCATCAGCTAGGAAAGGCCCTAGAAAGCCGCCTTTGGCGGGGAGATAGCTCCCCTATTTTAACCCCTGTCGGGGTTGGGCACCCGCCTCAGATGTCTGAGATGTTGAATAGGGTAGGTAAGTGGAGGAACATGTTTGTATATCTCACTCGAAATATAAATAGTCATGCCAAGGTGTCCTATATTACATTTGATACAGTGGCTCTAATAAGTCATGTCTCAGCTATCATTACGTTCGGTTCGTTCTGTCCTGTATTAAGGGGGCCCACCTCGTTCCAAAACTAATGGGGCTAAACATAAGGGAGAAGGGGGGAGGGGATAACAAATAAACACTCGTCCAAATATTCATAACAATCTACCCTTATATAGTATAGTTATTTGGATAATAGTAAATTAATAATAGTTTTCACCAACCCATAAATATAAGGATAGAACAGTTCAGCACTAAAGCCGGTGTCACACGAGCAATTTTTACGGGCAATTATGGTCTAGAAGCTTAAAAAAAATACACTTTATCAGAATTCAGCCGCCTAACATACTCTACCTTCAGTCTAGTTGCCGATACCAGTGCAAAAAAGTCCCGAAATATAACGAGAAAAAACTTGCTCATGGAAAATTGACGGAAAAAGTGCTCGTGTGACAGCCGCTTAATTAACAACGTACTTTTCTATAACCTTGATGTCATAGGTATATTGCTTCTATCTGTGTGTGTGTGTGTGTGTGTATATTAATTATCTATACTATAAAAATTCTAAGTCATATAAAAGGAATGAAAAAGTTATATTAATTCGATGAATTTATTGATAGTGATTAATTGTTCTAGCCTAAAGTATCATGTGTGTTTGCTTATGTGTGTTATGTTATGTATTTGTTTATGTATTTATGTATATATTTCGTATTATTCTGTTTATTTATATATATTTATATATTTTTTTTTTTTTTTTTTTTTTTGCCACCAATATACCTTCACATGAATAGATTATTATGGACACTTTAATAACCTTGTCATGCCCATTATTTATTAAAGTATAGTTATCAAAAGGAAGTAGGGAACCCGTGGACAGATCCTTATTAAATCCTCTAATAATATTAATAATATAAGAAAGATTAATTTACTTTTTTATTCTCTCCTCAATTACCGAGACGAAGTGGCCTACATATTTAATGAGGCCTTCATACGCTACGCAACTGAGTTTTAATGAAAGCTTAAAAAAAGTTTATTTCACGGGATTAAAGAAATACGGCTCCTTTTGGCTGGCGTAAATAGTAAATGGGTTTATAAATGGAAGGGTGGGGGGGGGGGGGTTCTGGTCCCCCTTCGCCCTCATGCTTAGCCACATTAGTTTTCACATTTTAAGACGGTCGCCCCATTAGTTTGTCGATTTTAAGATATTTCACCCCACTTCTTTGTCAATATAAAGACTTTTCGTACAATTTAGCTGTCAATTTTTTCCTGGCGAGCGATAGCGAGCCTGTAACATAATAGTAACCGGCCTCCGGCCGAGACATTTTTCTATCGAAAAATGTACAATTTTTTTTTGAACGGGTATCTTGGGGTGTATTTTTAAAGCTTGTTGGAGGTCTAGGGAGGAAACTAAGATTAAGATAAAAAGATAAATCTATCTATCTATCTATCAATATGCTTTTGCCCAATTCCCACTATTCCTATTTTTGTTTTGTTTTTCTATTTTACTCTATTTTATTTTATTTTATTTTTGTTTTTCCTTGGGGGGGTGGCCGACTCCAAACAGAGGAAGAACAGGGAAAACACAAAACACAACACAAAACAACGAACAAATGCAGACAAAACAAAAAATTCACACACATCTAGGTCACCCAGGAGAATACCCAGAGACCAGGGTTCACTGCTCAATAGGTGGCGTTCTGAGAGTGAGGGTCTGAGTCTGGAGGTTGAGACGGTGAAACACTTGAGCGAAGCAACCAGCCGCTTCAGAGATGGAGCTGCTTCGAGCCATGATGGATGCTTCACATGTCTCACTCCCCAGACTGGAACAAGACCTCACGGTCTTCACCGTGTTGAGCGGTGGAATGTACAGGCTCTCAGCCTATGCCCGAGAGGGAGTAATTGGAATATAAAAAAAAAAAAAAAAAAAAAATGTACGCCTCCTCTTAGATGGCGTAAGTAGTAGATGGGTGTATACATTGCCTGGAAATGGAGCAAATTACGTATCTAAGAGAACGAACACTTGGGAAACGCTTCTCTTTTAATATTTATAATGGTATATTTATCCCTTTTGTACCGCTGACGTCCTGTTCATTATATTCTGGCAACTATTAACCCTCTCCGACATATGACGCGATTTTGAGCCTATTGGGGATACTTTAAAGCCTTTGTTACCATCAGGGGTATTTATACACCTTTAGTTTAGCTACTTCAACCTCTGCAGTTGTCTTTGAGTTAGCTGTGGGCAGAAAACTAATTTTGGAGAGGTAATTATAAGAGTGAGATAACTCTATTTTTTATTGCTAATCAGGCAACCTCTGCGTCATAAATGCGTGAAAGGTTTAAGCGATTCTGTACCGGCGACGTCTCTCTAATTTAATTCCTACTAGTATTAAGCGATTATATTCAGTTTAAAACGGGCCTCCGCAACTAACAGGCTTCCAACTATCTCACTTGCCCCTTTTTTCGGCCCCATTCAGCCAACTGTTTTAAGATGTTTACCCCCATCCAGGTGCCAATATTTTCCTGGCGAGCGGTAGCGAGCCAGCATATATATAGTTTGTTTTGTTTTGACAGCTAGCTAAATTTGTACATTTTTCGATAGAAAATTTTCTCCGGCAAAGCCGGATTTCTCCATACAATGATGGCTTGCTATTGCTCGCCAGGAAGAAATCGACACCTGGATGGGGATAAACGTCTTAAAACAGTTGGCTGAATGGGGCCGAATGGATACAAGCCAGGGAAAGAGAGAAAAGGGAGAGAAAGTTAAAAAAAAGGCCGGTGACCCCCCTTAACGTACCTTTCATTTGGCTCTCTATCACGCTTTAAATTGTGGGAGAGACACTTGTTACAGTCAGCTTTGCCTTTTCTATCCTTCATACCCATAGTGAAAAAAAAAATATATATATAGGAACACTTGCGGGAGCGAAGTGGAGGGACAGAGAGGGAGAGGTAGACCGAAAGAAAGGTGGAAGGATGGAGTGAGGAAGTATATGAACGTAGGCGGTGCTGGTTGGGGGGAGGGGCGTCGACTGACCGGGGACAGAGGTGCATGGGGGCGGTTCGTTCGTGGCCACCCCTTCGGGGATCACGGCGTCAACCAATAGATAGATAGATAGATGGCGGGAAATTTCTTGTGGTATGTTATAGAGATGAATTATATTTAGTAACCATACACACATTATATTTAGTAACCATACACACATTATATTTAGTAACCATACACACATTATATTTAGTAACCATACACACATTATATTTAGTAACCATACACACATTATATTTAGTAACCATACACACATTATATTTAGTAACCATACACACATTATATTTAGTAACCATACACACATTATATTTAGTAACCATACACACATTTACCCCTTCACCACCACACAGTAATTGTCATCTTATTCAGGTTACCATTAGACGATTTTCTTCAGTTTATAACTACCTCTTCGACTCAGACCGTTAAGGGAGGGTGACCTGTTTTTGTTCTGTCCTTTTCTATCTTTCTCTGGCTTGTATCCATTTGGCCCCATTCATCCTACTGTTTTAAGACGTTTATCCCCATCCTGGTGTCATTTTTTTACTGGTGAGCGGTAGCGAGCCAGCATATTTTTTATTTTTGTTTGACAGCAGGCTAAATTTGTACATTTTTGGATAGACAAATTTCTCCGGCGAAGCCGGATTTCTTCATATAATGCTGGCTCGCTATCGCTCGCCAGGACGAAATCGACGCCTAGATGGGGATAAACGTCTTAAAATAGTTGGCTGAATGGGGCCGAATGGATACAAGCCAGAGAAAGAGAGACAAGGACATAAATAACAAAAAGCAGGTCACCCCCCTTAAATGCGATCTCAATAAAAACTTCTTAACCCTCTGCGTACCAGCGACGTGTGTTATATTATATTATAGCTATATGTAGAAGATATTATGCAGCTTAGAAAAAACCTGTGGTAGGTAAAAGGGTTGTTGTTGTTGTTCCTCAAGCTGCCTGGCCGAACAGCCCCAAGGCCCTGAGCAAGGCCAAGGCCATAACCGAGCGCCCCAACAGAACCCTTCCTGCCGACCACAATAAAGCCTGGGTGACCGAAGCCACTCCATGACGGGGAGCTGAGGAGGGTGTGGAAACGCCCGGGAAACCAAAGACCCACCCAGGGCCCTGTGCCCCTCAGCAATTATGAAGAGAAAGTTGAGGGGCAAAGGAAAAATGTGACGCTTTGGCTTCCAATCTTGGTAGATTGGGAGGTCAATCCACGGAAGAGACGCCGTCACTTGAGATCTAGAAAATATACAAGTAAAAGGATCAGTCAGAGTAAGCTATGGGTATGGCAGAGATCGCTCAGTTCTCACTCTGATAGACCAGCCCATGACCACATGACTAGAACCCAATCCTCTCGGCATCAGCTAGGAAAGGCCCTAGAAAGCCGCCTTTGGCGGGGGGATAGCTCCCCTATTTCAACCCCTTTCGGGGTTGGGCCCGGTAAAAGGGTTGGTTGAGATAGTTTGAAGCGTTATTATTGCTAGTGGTCCTTCCTAAGCTCAATAAAATCGTTCAATAGTTGTCTGAATATGATCAAAAGGTCGTCCCTGGTACTGAATGGGTTAATAACATAGGTTCTTCTTAGACTGAATCCAAGGTAAATAGGGGTCATGGTGCTGAATGGGTTCCTTACGCTATTGATGTTCAGAAAGGCATTTCAAAGTCAAAACATAACATATCACATAATTATATAAACCGTAATTTAATGAGTGTATATAAATCATTAGAACATTTATATCATTCTCCTAATTGGTGCATAGTAAACGCGACCGAGCCAGCTCTCTTCCGCGAACTTGTTTAAGGGGATAGTGCCTGGTTTTGTTTGGTCTATTTATTCAGTTTTTTTATACAATTTATAGTTTCCTCCCCAGACCTCCATCAAGCTTAAAAAAAACACCCCCTAGACCCCCCTTTAAGATTAATTTGTACATTTTTTGGGTCGAAAAATGTCCTGGCTGAAGGCCGGTTCCTCTTAGAACTACAGGCTCGCTATCGCTCGCCAGGAAAAAATTCGACACCTACATTGCACGGAAGGTCTTTAAATTGACAACAAAATGGGGCGAAAGGTGTTAAAATCGTCAAACTAATGGGCCGAACGTCTTAAAACCTCGAAACTAATGGGGCTAAACATGAGGGAGAAAGTGGTCCAGAAAAACGGGCCCATCTTCCCTTAATTAGCGGCTAAAGTCTGCCAATGAGATAGGAATATTCCAGGTCCTATATATTCCGCCCCACCGTCCCTAATTCATTCGCGCTTAAGGGGGGTCACAGGCTTTTGTTATCTCCTTTTCTCTCTTTCTCTGTCTTGTATCTATTCGGCCCCATTAAGCCTACTGTTTTAAGACGTTTACTCCCATCCAGGTGTCGATTTTTTCCTGGCGAGCGGTAGCGAGCCAGCATATTGTGTTTACAGTTTTTGACAGAAAGCTAAATTTTTACATTTTTCGATAGAAAAATTTCTCCGGCGAAGCCGGATTTCTCCATACAATGCTGGCTCACTATCGCTCGCCAGGAAGAAATCGACACCTGGATGGGGATAAACGTCTTAAAACAGTTGGCTGAATGGGGTTGAATGGATACAAGCCAGAGAAAGAGAGAAAAGGAGAGAAAGATACACAAAAGCCTGTGACCCCCCAAGGGAACAAACTAAAATACATTCGTCGAGAATAGTACAAATAAACGATATCCCCTGTGCTTACCGTGGCAGTTTTATTTACCCCATTATATTTATCCCATTATATTTATCCCATTATATTTATCCCATTATATTTATCCCATTATATTTATCCCCATTATATTTATCCCAATATATTTACCCCATTATATTTACCCCATTATATTTATCCCATTATATTTATCCCATTATATTTATCCCCATTATATTTATCCCAATATATTTACCCCATTATATTTACCCCATTATATTTATCCCATTATATTTATCCCATTATATTTATCCCATTATATTTACCCCATTATATTTATCCCATTATATTTATCCCATTATATTTATCCCATTATATTTATCCCATTATATTTACCCCATTATATTTATCCCATTATATTTACCCCATTATATTTATCCCATTATATTTATCCCATTATATTTATCCCATTATATTTATCCCATTATATTTATCCCATTATATTTATCCCATTATATTTATCCCCATTATTTTTATCCCATTATATTTGTCCCATTATTTTTATCCCATTATATTTATCCCATTATATTTGTCCCATTATATTTATCCCATTATATTTATCCCATTATATTTATCCCATTATATTTATCCCATTATATTTATCCCATTATATTTATCCCATTATTTTTATCCCATTATAGCCTATTTATCCAATTATATTTATCCAATTATATTCATCCAATTATATTCATCCAATTATATTCATCCAATTATATTCATCCAATTATATTCATCCAATTATATTTATCCAATTATATTTATCCCATTATATTTCACCCATTATATTTATCCCATTATATTTATCCCATTATATTTCACCCATTATATTTCACCCATTATATTTATCCCATTATAGCCTATTTATCCCATTATATTTCACCCATTATATTTCACCCATTATATTTCATTCATTATATTTATCCCATTATATTAACCCCATTATAATTATTTACCGTGGCAGATCTCATTAATTACCAAAAATACTATCCCATTATATTTCACCTTCATTGTATAAATTACCTGTGCCGAAAAAAAATTATATGTGAAAAATAATTCCTTTCGGAGAATAATAGCTTATCAAAATATTAATTAGAGACCGTGTTTTATCCTCTCCATTACAAAGTCGGAATCCTCGAATTGTAAACAAATAATTCATACTGATTTTTTTTTTAGTTAATGCGATTATGATTTTTTGTATATCTTTTCAAAAATATTATACCAAATGTCGAAACGCATACTAAATACATCATTAATAATACATACACAAAGGGGTATGTTTGTGAGGTTACAGTGTTTGTGTGGGGGTGATTGTATACACTGTTGAGTATATTTATGTAGTATGTGTTTGTGTGTGGGTGATGATTGTATACACTGTGTTCGGTATGTTTATGTAGGATGTGTGTGTTTGTATGTGTAGGGGATGATTGTATACACTGTGTTCGGTATATTTATGTAGGGTGTGTGTGTTTGTGTGTGTAGGGGATGATTGTATACACTGTGTTCGGTATGTTTATGTAGGGTGTGTGTGTTTGTGTGTGGGTGATGATTGTATACACTGTGTTCGGTATGTTTATGTAGGGAGTGTGTGTTTGTGTGTGGTGGATGATTGTATTCAGTGTGTTCGGTATGTTTATGTAGGGAGTGTGTGTTTGTGTGTGGTGGATGATTGTATTCAGTGTGTTCGGTATGTTTATGTAGGGTGTGTGTGTTTGTGTGTGGGTGATGATTGTATACACTGTGTTCGGTATGTTTATGTAGGGTGTGTGTGTTTGTGTGTGTAGGGATGATTGTATACACTGTGTTCGGTATGTTTATGTAGGGTGTGTGTGTTTGTGTGTGTAGGGATGATTGTATACACTGTGTTCGGTATGTTTATGTAGGGTGTGTGTGTTTGTGTGTGGGTGATGATTGTATACACTGTGTTCGGTATGTTTATGTAGGGAGTGTGTGTTTGTGTGTGGTGGATGATTGTATTCAGTGTGTTCGGTATGTTTATGTAGGGTGTGTGTGTTTGTGTGTGGGTGATGATTGTATACACTGTGTTCGGTATGTTTATGTAGGGTGTGTGTGTTTGTGTGTGGGTGGATGATTGTATTCAGTGTGTTGGCTGTATTTATGGAGTGTTTGTGTGGGGATGATTGTATTCAGTGTGTTGAGTGTGTTTATGGAGTGATAGTGTTTGTGTGGGGATGATTGTATTCAGTGTGTTGAGTGTGTTTATGGAGTGATAGTGTTGTGTGGGTGGATGATTGTGTTGAGTGTTGAGTGTGTTTATGGAGTGATAGTGTTTGTGTGGGGATGATTGTATTCAGTGTGTTGAGTGTGTTTATGGAGTGATAGTGTTTGTGTGGGTGGATGATTGTATTCAGTGTGTTGAGTGTGTTTATGGAGTGATAGTGTTTGTGTGGGGATGATTGTATTCAGTGTGTTGAGTGTGTTTATGGAGTGATAGTGTTTGTGTGGGGATGATTGTATTCAGTGTGTTGAGTGTGTTTATGGAGTGATAGTGATAGTGTTTGTGTGGGGATGATTGTATTCAGTGTGTTGAGTGTGTTTATGGAGTGATAGTGTTTGTGTGTGGGTGGATGATTGTATTCAGTGTGTTGAGTATGTTTATGGAGTGTTTGTGTATTTGTGTGTGTGTGTGTATGTGGGTGGGTGTTTGTGTGTGTATTGGTGTGTGTGTGGGTTTAGGAGGAGGGGGGGGGGGATGTGATTGTATGCACTGTACATTATGAAGGTAACTGTTACATGACATTACAATGTTATTCTTATTATTAAGCAACCATGTCAACAGTTTGAAAGAAAATGTAAATACATTTGTGTTAAATGCAAGGTGCCTTTATGAGATATTCTTTCATAAGGCTCACCGAATTTGATTGATTGACAATTTAAGTCATTTAAAGGTCTTCAAGAAACAAATCAACATTTACCCTTCAGTTCTGACAGGCCCTTCTTAAGTTTAGTAAAATCGTTTGCATTAAGTTCAACTTAAGCAGAAAATGTTCGGCTTGTAAAGGCTAATGATGTAACTACCAACGCCATTAGTTTTACCAATAAATTTAACTACCCGCTATTTTAAGAACTTTTGCCCCATTTTTTGATCAAATTTAAGTCCTTTCGTGCAATTTAGGCGTCGATTTTTTTTACTGGCGTGCGATAGCGAGGCTGCAATATAGGAGGAATCGGCCTTCGGCCGGAACGGGCCTTCGGCCGGGACATTTATCTACCGAAAATGTACAAATTTATCTCTAAGGGGGTATTGGAGGTATTTTTTAAGCTTGATGGAGGTCTGGGAGCATACTTAAAAATAGATAAATACATAGATAAGTAAACACAAAAATAGATAAATACATAGATAAGTAAATACAAAAATAGATAAATACATAGATAAGTAAATACACAAATAGATAAATACATAGATAAGTAAATACAAAAATAGATAAATACATAGATAAGTAAATACAAAAATAGATAATACATAGATAAGTAAATACAAAAATAGATAAATACATAGATAAGTAAATACAAAAATAGATAAATACATAGATAAATAAATACAAAAATAGATAAATACATAGATAAGTAAATACAAAAATAGATAAATACATAGATAAGTAAATACAAAAATAGATAAATACATAGATAAATATATACAAAATAGATAAATACATAGATAAGTAAATACAAAAATAGATAAATACATAGATAAGTAAATACACAAATAGATAAATACATAGATAAGTAAATACAAAAATAGATAAATACATAGATAAGTAAATACAAAAATAGATATAAATACATAGATAAGTAAATACAAAAATAGATAAATACATAGATAAGTAAATACAAAAATAGATAAATACATAGATAAATAAATACAAAAATAGATAAATACATAGATAAGTAAATACAAAAATAGATAAATACATAGATAAGTAAATACACAAATAGATAAATACATAGATAAATAAATACAAAAATAGATAAATACATAGATAAGTAAATACAAAAATAAATAAATACATAGATAAGTAAATACAAAAATAGATAAATACATAGATAAATAAATACAAAAATAGATAAATACATAGATAAGTAAATACAAAAAATAATATAAATATAACGGCCCTTAAGCACAAAGTGGCGTCCTCTGCTTGTAATGGTTATACTAATGTCCCTACCAACGCCATTAGTTACACCAATTGACTTAAGGGGACAGTGGCTGTTTCTTTGGTCTATTAATTAATTTATTCATATTTGTTTTTAGTTTCCTCGCTAGGCCTCCTTCAAACTTAGAAGAACTCCCCCTAGACCCCCCCCCCCCCCCCCCTCCTCTCAAGATAAATGTGTACATTTCGGCCCGAAGGCCGGTTCCTCTTATAAATTCAGGTTCGCTATTTCTCGCCAGGAAAAAAATCGACACCTAAATGGCACGAAAGGTCTTCATATTGGCAAATAAATGGGGCCAAAGGTCTTAAAATCGACAAACTAATGGGGCAAAAGTCTTAAAATTTCAAAACTAATGGGGATAAGCATGAGGAAGAAAGGGGACCAGAAAAACGGCCCATCTCCCCTTAATTACCTGCAGATTTAACTGAACCGTGGTAATAATATGCAAATGTGAACGGAGAGTAGCTCTTTTTTCAATTCTTCGTTCCAGGTGCTTAATTAAGGGGAGACTGACCGTTTGTTTGGTCTATTAATTAATTTATTCATATATTTTTTTAGTTTCCTCCCTAGACCTCCATCAAGCTTAGAAAAACACTTCAAGATAAATGTGTAAATTTTTCGGTAGAAAAATTTTCCGGCCAAAGGCCGGTTCCTCTTAAAATTGCAGGCTCGCTATCGCTCGCCAGGAAATAATCGACACCTAAATGGCACGAAAGGTCTTCAAATTGACAACGAAATGGGGCGAACGGTCATAAAATCCCCAAACTAATGGAACCAACGTCTTAAAATCTCAAAACTAGCGGGGCTAAACATTAGGGAGAAGGGGGTCCAGAAAAACGGTCTGCCTCCCCTTAATTTATAGTTCACGAATAATTGGGAGGCATATATTTTTTTTTTCTTTGCTAACCCTTGCAAAACCGGAGCCGTCCTTTTAAGGGGAGGTTTCTACTTGAGGGATTTTTTTCTGGACCCCTTTCTCCCTCATGTTTAGCCCCATTGCTTTTGAGATTTTAAGACGTTCGCCCTAGTTGTTTTGACATTGTAAGACATTTTGCCCCATTTCTGTCAATTTTAAGACCTTTCGTACCATTAAGGTGTCGATTTTTTCCTGGCGAGCGATAGCGAGCCTGTAATTTAAGAGCAACCGGGACATTTTTCTACCGAAAAATGTACAAATTTATCTTGAAAGGGGGTCTAGGGGGTGTAATTTTAAGCTTGATGAAAACGTAGGGAACAAACTAAATACCTCCCCTTAACTCTATTCTGGCTGTTGTTAGACGACTTTATTCAGTTTAACAAGGACCTCCAGTAATTAACCACTTGCGAGTTTCAGTCTATAAGGAAGTTGGAGCCGTGAACATCGATATCAAACAGCAAGACAATAATAATTTAAGTTTCTGATGGATGAATGGTATGTTGAATTGGGTTTTATGTATTTATATATCATTATGTACTACGACCGTATTTTAGCTGTACATGATGTTAAATAGGACTGTACAGCTCCAACTTCCTTATAGAACGGAACTCGCAAGTCGGCAATTGACAGGTCTCGAACAATCTCACCTAATCCTTGTTATTATCACAAACCCTTCCTAAATTGCAAAAAATCGTTTAAATATAGCTAGAATGAAACCAAATAGACGGCCTCGGCACAGAAGGGGTTAAGGGGAGGTATTTAGTTTGTTCCCTACGTTTTCATCAAGCTTAAAATTACATCCCCTAGACCCCCTTTCAAGATAAATTTGTACATTTTTCGGTAGAAAAATTTCCCGGCCAGAGGCCGGTTGCTCTTAAATTACAGGCTCGCTATCGCTCGCCAGGAAAAAATCGACACCTTAATGGCACGAAAGGTCTTAAAATTCACAGAAATGGGGCAAAATGTCTTAAAATGTCAAAACAACTAGGGCGAACGTCTTAAAATCTCAAAAGCAATGGGGCTAAACATGAGGGAGAAAGTGGTCCAGAAAAAAATCCCTCAAGTAGAAACCTCCCCTTAACACTCGGTGGAATTTGAAATAATGGTTATTTATTAAAAACACATATATGCAACTTGTTAGGTGTCACTAGATATGGTTTAACTTGGGGATAATGAGACTAGTTAATTAATTGAAAAGAGGCTTAATTAGCAGGAGGCTCGTAAGCAGTTTTCTTGCAATAACGAGACAAAGTTAAGGGGGTTACATTTTGTTTTCTTTCTCTCCTTTTCTCTCTGTCTCTGGCTTGTATCCATTCGGCCCCATTCAGCCCACTGTTGTAAGACGTTTATCCCCATCCAGGTATCAAATTTTCCTGGCGAGCGATAGCGAGCCAGCATTTTATGGAGAAATCCGGCTTCGCCGGAGACATTTTTCTATCCAAAAATTTACAAATTTAGCTTGTCAAAACAAAAATGTATATGTGTTGGCTCGCCAGGAAAATATTGACACCTGTATGGGGGTAAACGTCTTAAAACAGTAGGCTGAATGGGGCCGAATGGATACAAGCCAAAGAGAGAGGGAGAGAGAGAGAAAAACAGCGAGGTGGGCTCTCTTAAGAAAGTATCTCCGGGCCCAATAGCAAGGCCTGAAGCTCTTGGGTCAAAGCCAAAGTTTTCCTCGCTAATGAAGCTTGGAAAGATCTCGACTCAACAGTTTCTGCTCCGTAGCGAGGTTTATTTCTAATCCTTTGAGTAAGAGATACGTTTCCTTCGATTATTACTATTTTGTGAAAGCATAGATGATCAAATTATGGATAGGGGGAGGGGGGGGGGGTTAGTTATTATTATTATTATTATTATTATTATTAGAGAGAGAGAGAGAGAGAGAGAGAGAGAGAGAGAGAGAGTGTGTGTGTGTGCTAGAAAATAGATCACCCATAGTATCTAACAATATTACACTTCAAACTTTGCTGAATTTATGTGTTTTGGTTGTGTGTGTGTGTGTGCATTTTTGGGTAGAAAAATGTCCCGGCCGAAGGCTTGTTCCTACTAGAATACAGGCTAGCTCGCCAGGAAAATAATCGACACCTAAATGGCAGAAAAGATCTTATTATTGACAAAGTAATGGGACGAAACGTCTTAAAATCGCCAAACTAATAGGCCGAAGGTCTTAAAATCTCAAAACTTTAGGTGCTAAATATGAGGGAAAAGGTGGTCCAAAAATTCCACATATCAGCCACATACTGATAAATAATTCCACATATAAGCCACATACTGATAAATAATTCCACATATAAGCCACATACTGATAAATAATTCCACATATAAGCCACATACTGATAAATAATTCCACATATAAGCCACATACTGATAATAATTCCACATATAAGCCACATACTGATAAATAATTCCACATATAAGCCACATACTGATAAATAATTCCACATATCAGCCACATACTGATAAATAATTCCACATATAAGCCACATACTGATAAATAATTCCACATATAAGCCACATACTGATAAATAATTCCACATATAAGCCACATACTGATAAATAATTCCACATATAAGCCACATACTGATAAATAATTCCACATATAAGCCACATACTGATAAATAATTATTACGTGGGGTACTATTATATTTACACTGCCCCCTCCGAAGCACCGCTATTATTACACAAATTTGGACCGCAGTTGTAGTGTTACGGTAATTAATTTTATTCTATTTTTGTATTTACCTCCCTAGACATTATCAAACTTTAAAAATACCCCCAAGATACCGTTTCGAGATAAGTTTGTACATTTTTTGATTGATTAATGCGTTGGCCAAAGGCTAGGATATAAATTGACACCTAAGTGGTATGAAAGGTCTTAAAATCGCCAGACTAATGGGGCGATTGTCTTAAAATATCCAAACTAATGGGGCTAACCTCTTAAAATCTCAAAACTAATGTGGTTAAACATGAGGGAGAAGGGGTTTAAAAATACAATCCAGTGTGTGTGTGACCTAAATCCCACAGAAAACTACATACGGATAAATAATACGTGGGTTACTATTATATTTAACACTGTCCCCCTCCGAGGCACCCGCTATTATTGCACAACTTTGGACCGCACATGTAGTGTTAATTCATATTATTTTTGTTGTATTTACCTCCCTAGACCTTAAAACTTAAAAAATACCCCCAAGATACCCTTTCGAGACAAATGTGTACATTTATCGGTTGGAAAATGCACCAGCCAAATCTCGCTTTTGCTCGTCAGGATAATATTGACACCTAAATGGTATGAAAGGTCTTAAAATCGTCAACCTAATGAGACAATTGTCTTAACAATAACCAAACTAATGGGGCTTACCTCTTAAAATCTCAAAACTAATGGGGCTAACCTCTTATAATCTCAAATAATGTGGTTTAACATGAGGGAGAAGGGGTTCAGAAAAAAAAATGCAGTGTGTGACCTAGATCCCACAGAAAACTACATACTGATAAATAATACGTGGGTTACTATTATATATAACACTGTCCCCCTCCGAGGCACCCGCTATTATTGCACAACTTTGGACCGCAGCTGCAGTGAGTGTCGCAAAGATTTCTTGCAAATTTGAATTTTCCTCCCAAGTTTTGGGAATATACAAACTTCACGAATATTCAGCCGTTCCTTTTACTAAATGCAAACTTTACAAGAAACTGCGACCGAAAACGACGAGTAGCAAGATATTATTCTCAAGATATTATTTGTCTTTTGCATAATGAAAATAAGAAATCTGATACATGATTTTGTTTGATAATGTTGCGTTAGTTGTGTATTACAGTCAGTCAGTCAGTCAGTCAGTCAGTAGCCAACCCTTACTCCCACAAGGGATAGGGAGGATCAGCAAGAGACACGATAAATTAAAAAGAGGTGAATGGAGAAGAACACATAATTATATTATGTTCTTTCCACCAACCAACTTCACCTCTAAACTCAATTAATTAAATCAACAAACACATGTGGCACTCCGAGGACTCGAACCTAGGATACTCACATCGAAATTCCACGCACTATGCATTACGCTATCAAGACAGTTATAATAGTTTGTCTACAAAAAGCAAGCACACAAGCATTCAGAAGCACCGATCACTCATCAGACCCCGACATCAATGGCTTCACCTCAGATGTTATTACAAACCTACCTTATTGTTGTCCTTCAAGTTAGTGCAACACGGCAATTATCTTTCATGAAGAATGAGTTAGATATATTAAGGGAGCTCAGACGGTATTGTGCAGCATAATTTACTGGTTCTGCTCAATGGTTTAAGGAAGGGGTTTAGTTTGCTCTCTAAACCTCTATCAAACTTTAAAAAAAAAACACCCACGAAACCCCCCTTCGATATAAATGTGTACATTTTTCGGTAGAAAAATGTCTCGGCCGAAGGCCGATTCCTCTTCAAATACAGGCTTGCTATCGCTCATCAGGAAAAAATCGACACCTAAATGGCACGAAAGGTCTTAATATTGGCAAAGGAATGAGGCAAAAGGTCTGAAAATCGCCAAACTAATGAGGCGAATGTCTTGAAATCTCATAACTAATAGGGCTAAACATGAGGGAGGAGCAGGACTCGAAAAAACAACTGCCTCCCCTTAAATAATATTGCAACTTTGTTCCCCTATCTTTGGTGTTACTACAGTGCTTCATTATCACTCGCTGCTGTTCTCTCTCTCTCTCTCTCTCTCTCTCTCTCTCTCTCTCTCTCTCTCTCTCTCTCTCTCTCTCTCTCTCTCTCTCTCTCTCTCTCTCTCTCTCTCTCTCTCTCTCTCTCTCTCTCTCTCTCCTCTCTCTCTCTCTCTCTCTCTCTCTCTCTCTCTCTCTCTCTCTCTCTCTCTCTCTCTCTCTCTCTCACACACACACACCAAATATGCTCCTATCTCACTGTCACTCTCTCACACACACACACACACACACACACACACACACACATAAGAGGGAAATATTCATCATGGAGTGAAGTGATAAGTGGAGTGCCCCAGGGCTCAGTGTTGGCCCCATTGATGTTTTAATTTTTTATAAATGATCTGCCTCTTGGAATTAGCAGCTATATTAACATGTTCGCCGATGACGCAAAATTAGTAAGGAAAGTGGTTGATAACAATTGCTGTAAAATGCTCCAGGAGGACATCAATAAGCTGTATCAATGGAGCCGAATGTGGAAAATGGAGTTCAACATTGATAAATTCCACGTGATGGAGATGGGAGACGGCCAGGGAAGACCCCATGGGGAGTACAGTATGGGCGATGTAAGGTTGGAAGAGTCAGAGAAGGAAAAAGACTTAGGAGTTGTAGTGAACAGGAGGTTAGATCCCGGTGACCACATCAATAACTTGGTAAATAAGGCATATTCGTGGTGGGCTAATATTAGGGTAGCGTTTAAATTCCTAAATGAAGACATGGTGAAGATATTAATAACACAGTTTTTAAGGTCTAGCCTGGAGTATGCAGCGGTTGTATGGAATCCACATATGAAAAAACACATAAGTAAGCTAGAGAAAATTCAGCGTGTGATCACAAGATGGGTGCCAGGGTTAAAAAACTTACAATATGAAGACCGGCTGTGTCACCTGGGGATTCCCTCACTTGAACAGAGAAGGGAGAGGGGAGACATGATAGCTTTATTTAGGTGTGTTCACGGAAAGGAATATATTGATCAAACAAATTTTGTTTGGCCAGCGGTGGGGAGGACGAGAGGACATGACTATAAACTGTTGAGGAGGAGAGCTAGGAAGGATGTTAGGAAGTTTGGTTTTCCAGATAGAATGGTTGAGAAGTGGAATAAGTTACCAAACGACCTAGTGTGTGCACAAAGTATTCAAGCTTTTAAAGAAAATTATGATAAGTTAAAGGCTAACGGGACACTACGAGAGTAATCTCAATCCTGTAAAATACAATTAGGTAAATACACACACACACACCAAATATGCTCCTATCTCACTCTCACTCTCTCTCTCTCACACACACACACACACACACACACACACACACACACACAAAATATGCTCCTATCTCTCTCTCACACACACCAAATATGCTCCTATCTCACTCTCTCTCTCACACACACACACACACACACACACACACACACACACACACACCAAATATGCTCCTATCTCTCTCTCTCTCTCTCTCACACACACACCAAATAATGCTCCTATCTCACTCTCTCTCACACACACACACCAAATATGCTCCTATCTCTCTCTCTCTCTCTCTCTCTCTCTCTCTCTCTCTCTCTCTCTCTCTCTCTCTCTCTCTCTCTCTCTCTCTCTCTCTCTCTCTCTCACACACACATACCAAAGATGCTCCTATCTCAATACGCTGATTAGTTAGTTAAAATAGGACTTCAGAGGCTATCAACCCTTCTGGATTATTAAGCCAGCACACTGTAAGTCAAGTACAGCGTCAGGACTGGAGGATCTTTACGCAAACCACAGTCCCTTGATACGCTGAGAAACGTACTCTCTACTATTACATATATTTCATCCTGCCGTCTCGAACCACTGAACCTTTTCCTTTTGGGGGCTCCGGCAACCAGGTCCCTTCCGCCGGTTTACCTGCCCGCCTCCTCAGAGCCCTTCCTAAGAGGCTTGCTGACCATTTCCGGTGAGGCTCCATCCGGTACTCTTTGTAGGGATATGTGCGCCGACTATTTTACAGGAGCAGCGGTGGCCATGTTGTAACCTTGCTTTTTAAACTAAACGCATAAAGATAAAATATTACTAACTGTTCCTATTTGTAGGCAGAAACACACCAATTATTATACAGGAGCAGCCATGTTGTAACCCTGCCTTCTGAACTAAACATATAAAGTGCACTACAGGGGCAGAACAGTTACTATTTGTAGGAAGAAACAAGCCAAGTATTATACAGGAGCAACGGCCATGTTGTAACCTTGCTTTCTATACTAAACGCATAAAGACACACAATTACTATAAATGTAGGGAGAAACAAGCCAACTATTTTACAGGAGCAGCGGTCATGTTGTAGCCTTGCTTTCTAAACTAAGCGCATAAAGCTAAACGCATAAAGATACACTATTACTAACTGTTACTATTTGTAGGGAGAAACACACCAAATGCAAAGTCAGCCATGTTGCAACCTTGCTTTCTATACTAAACGCATAGAGATCAAATATTACTAACTGTTCCTATTTGTACCTGGTACACGAATTTTGGTGACCGAAATAGTATAAATGTTGACCTCATAAGCTGCCAGACCAGTGTTGAGGATAAATGTCGAGTGAAAAAGCGCTCGTGTGATACCGGCTTAAGGGGAGATTTCCACTTGAGGGACTTTTTTCTTGACTCCTTTCTCCCTCATGTCTAGCCCCCTTGCTTTTGAGATTTTAAGACGTTCGCGCCATTAGTTTGGCGATTTTTAAGAATTTCCGCCCCATTCTATCAATTTTAAGATCTTTCGTGCCATTTAGGTGTCGATTTTATCCTGGCGAGCGATAGCGAGCCTGTAATTTAAGAGCAACCGGCCTTCGGCCGGGAAATTTTTCTACCGAAAAATGTACAAATTTATCTTGAAAGGGGGTCAAGGGGGTGACATTTTTAGATTGCTGGAGGAGTAGGAAACAAACCAAAAACCTCCCCTTAACGAACGGTAAAACACACAAATACACCCGTTCTCTCTCTTATATTATTATTCTTGTTGTAGACTTTCTTTAAGGGGAGATTTCCACTTGAGGGATTTTTTTCTGGACCCCTTTCTCCCTCATGTCTAGCCCCATTGCTTTTGAGATATTAACCCTCTCCGACATATGACGCGATTTTGAGCCTATTGGGGATACTTTAAAGCCTTTGTTACCATCAGTGGTATTTAGAAACCTTTAGTTTAGTTACTTCAACCTCTGCAGTTGTCTTTTGAGTTAGGTGTGGGCAGAAAACTAATTTTGGAGAGGTAATTATAAGAGTGAGAGAACTCTATTTCTTATTGCTAATCTGGCAACCTCTGCGTCATATGAGCGTGAAAGGGTTAAGACGTTTGCCCCATCAGTTTGGTGATTTTTAAGAATTTCCGCCCCATTCTGTCAATTGTAAGACCTTTCGTGCCATTTACAGTAGGTGTCGATTTTATCCTGGCGAGCGATAGCGAGCCTGTAATTTAAGAGTAATCGGCCTTCGGCCGGGAAATTTTTCTACCGAAAAATGTACAAATTTATCTTGCAAGGGGGTGAAATTTTAAGATTGCTGGAGGAGTAGGAAACAAACTAGAAACCTCCCCTTAAGCCGGAGTCACACGAGCGCTTTTTCCGTCAATTTTTATGAGCAATTGTACTCTGGCAGCTTCAGAAACTAAGTTCAGTAAGAATTTAACTATCTCACATAATTCAACATGGATCTAGTGTCCGGTTCCAATGCGAAAGAGCTTCAAAATAGGACGAGACAAAAGTGGCTCGTCGAAAATTGCCGGTAAAAGCGCTCGTGTGACACCACCTTTATCCGGTGACCGGTCAACTCAACCAGTAGACCATTTCAACCAGTAGCTTTCAACCAGTACCAAATCAACCAATACAGTTAGGTTAGGTTAGGTTAGGTTAGGTTAGTACTATAGTTTGGCACTGGTTTGGTTGGTCTGGGTTAATTTGGCACTGGTTGAGAGCTACTGGTGGATATGGTCTACTGGTTGAGATGACATGGAACCTAGTGGACAGCGTCTTGACCTCCTACTATGCCTAGGAGTCGGGATTTCGCGCTCTTTTAAGGGGAGATATCCACTTGAGGGACTTTTTTAATTGACCCCCTTTCTCTCTCATGTCTAGCCCCATTGCTTTTGAGATTTTAAGATGTTTGCCCCGTTAGTTTGGCGCTTTTAAGAACTTTCACCCCATTTTAAGACCTTTCGTGCCATTCAGGTGTCGATTTTATCCTGGCGAGCGATAGCGAGCCTGTAACTTAAGAGGAGACGGCCTTCGGCCGGGACATTTTTCTACCGAAAAATGTACAAATTTATCTTGAAAGGGACTAAAGGGGGTGTAATTTTAAACTTGCTGGAGGTCTAGGGAACAAACTAAATACCTCCCCTTAAAGGGAGGTTCATTTTTTTGTTTTTATCTTTCTCCTTTTTTTTCTCTTTCCCTGGCTTGTATCCATTCGGTCCCATTCAGCCAACTGTTTTAAGACCTTTATCCCCATCCAGGTGTCGATTTCTTCCTGGCGAGCGATAGCGAGCCAGCATTGTATGGAGTAATCCGGCTTCGCAGGAGAAATGTTTCTATCGAAAAATGTATAAATTTAGCTTGCTGTCAAAACAAAAAATATATATATGCTGGCTCGCTACCGCTCGCCAGGATAATATTGACACCTGGATGGAGGTAAACGTCTTAAAACAGTAGGCTGAATGGGGCCGAATGGATACAAGCCAAAGCGAGAGGGAGAGAAAGAGAAAAAAAGGCGAGGTGGGCTCCCTTAACCCATTAAATACCGACCCTTCTTTACCATTGTATTCTGGGTATGATTAGACGGTTTTAATTAGCTTAGGAAGGACATGAAGCAATTAAAAGGCTTCAAAGTATCTCGAGTCACCCTTTTAGCCACCACAGATCCTTCTTTAACTATATTTAAACCTCTAAATATTTTTGATATCATAGAAAAAGTCATGCTCGGTAATGAAGGGGTTAAGCGTGAAGTTTGTTTTGTATTTTGGTCACTAGTCCTGGTTGGTACCGTCTCCCATGAGCAAGGAGATGGGTATGGGTTCTGTTAGCTGTTACACCGCTATCCAATCTGGTAGTGGAGGCTAGAGAGAAATAAGAAACCTCAGGAATATTCATATGTTTCTATTTAAAGTTGATACCATGCGTATTTAACTTTAAGTTTATTCTTTCAAGACTTTCTTTATTTTTACTAGTTTCTAGTTGATCTTTCATAACCAAAAGCTATGATTGAATAATCATATTTTAATTAAGATATATATAAACAATTATACACATTAAATATACAGTATATCCACCATTGTATATGTTTTACATATTTATATTATTTTGTTCACCAATTATTCAGTATTCAAAATATTGTATAACAATATTTTTGTTAGGAATTAAGTAACACCCCGTTCTTAACATTAATCATCAATTACAAACCCCAATGCACTTGAATAAACTAAGGAAAGCATATGGTCCTCCCGAGATTCGAACTCGGGACACCACATCCAGAACATAAGCGTCTAATCAATACAACGACACACACAAGTAAACAGTATATACAGTAGAGCCACGCAAGCAATGCAAATAATCCAAAAATAACATGGAGAAGCTTGTGAGAGATTTGCATGCATCCCCAGAATCCGGATTGAGGCTTACGATAAAAGGAACATCGGCGATCACCACCACTGACGTATACTGTACACACACACACACACACACACACACACACACACACACACACACACACACACACACACACACACACACATACACACACACACACACACACACACACACACACACACACACACACACACACACACACACACACACACACACACACACACACACACACACACACACACACACACACACATCAACACACACACACACACACACACTCATACTCTCTCTCACTTTCACTCTCACTCTCTCTCTCTCTCTCTCTCTCTCTCTCTCTCTCTCTCTATATATATATATATATATATATATATATATATAATGATGGTGGACACTACGTATTTGTTATTGATAGAGCTTCGTGGATATCTGCGTACGTCAATTAAAGTAATGTGGGTCTCTTATATATAGCATTAAATGTAGCTCCAATTTTGTTTTAATTAGGTCCCTTTCTTCAATTAAGGGGAGGTATTTAGTTGGTTCCCTAGACCTCCATCAAGCTTAAAATTACACCCCCTTGAGTCCCTTTCAAGATAAATTTGTACATTTTTCGGTAGAAAAATATCTCGGCCAAAGGCCGGTTCCTCTTAAATTACAGGCTCGCTATCGCTCGCCAGGATAAAATCGACACCTGAATTGCACAAAAGGTCTTACTATGGGGTGAAAGTTCTTAAAATCGCTAAACTAATGGGGCAAACGTTTTATAATATGAAAAGCAATGGGGCTAAACATGAGTGAGCAAGGGGTTTCAAGAAAAAAATCCCTCCAGTGGAGATCTCCCTTTAATTCACACCACTTTTAGTATATATATATTGGCTGCACTCTAAATCATTGTGGATGTGAAGAGGGCAATTAAAGTGTCCGTAACAATATATATAACCTTCAGAGGGCTAATTGTATATATATATTAAGAACTTTGCTAACATAAGGATAGCATAGTAAATAATGATACTAATGATTTGACATAACTTCACTATTTAAGGGGAGATATGGCGCTTTTCTAGACCACCTTCTCCCTCATCTTTAGCCCCATTATTTTGGCGATTTTATGAACTTTCGCCCCATTTCTGTCAATTTTAAGACCTTTCCTGCCATTTAGGTGTCGATTTTTTCCTGGCGAGCGAGAGCGAGCCTGCAATTAAAGAGGAACCGGCCTTCGGCCGGGAAATTTTTCTATCGAAAAATTTACAAATTTGTCTTGAAAGGATGTCTAGGGGGCGTCTTTTTAAGCTTGATGGAGGTCTAGCGAGGAAACTAGAAAAAATAATAAATAAATTAAAAACTCGACCAAAAAGTGAAGGATTTGCCCTTAACCTATCAACAGTATCTATCTACAGTATCTATCTACAGTATCTATCTACAGTATCTATCTACAGTATCTATCTACAGTATATATCTACAGTATCTATCTACAGTATCTATCTACAGTATCTATCTACAGTATATATCTACAGTATCTATCTACAGTATCTATCTACAGTATATCTACAGTATCTATCTACAGTATATATCTACAGTATCTATCTACAGTATATATCTACAGTATCTATCTACAGTATCTATCTACAGTATCTATCTACAGTATCTATCTACAGTATATATCTACAGTATCTATCTACAGTATATATCTACAGTATCTATCTACAGTATCTATCTACAGTATATATCTACAGTATCTATCTACAGTATCTATCTACAGTATATATCTACAGTATCTATCTACAGTATATATCTACAGTATATATCTACAGTATATATCTACAGTATATCTCTACAGTATATCTCTACAGTATATCTCTACAGTATATCTCTACAGTATATCTCTACAGTATATCTCTACAGTATATATCTACAGTATATATCTACAGTATATATCTATTGCCAGACGTCTTCCTCTCCTTGATGAGGGTGGCCATACACAAATACCCCTCTGCATATCTTGATTTATAATAGGGGGCAGGGGGCTAGGAATCCTCCTCCCCTTGTACAATTCTCCTACTCAACGAGACAGAGAAAAGGGCGAGGGAACGCAAAAGTGGTCCCGGACCCTAAAAATTGGAACTTTAAAGGTTTATGTTCGGGCTCTGTCTCGAGTCGGCCACCCTCAGCAATGGGGTATGTGCCTGAGTACATACATACATAGATACATACATATATACAGTACATACATACATACATACATACATACGGTACATACATACATACATACATACATACATACATACATACATACATACATATATACAGTACATACATACATACATACATACGGTACATTCATACATACATACATATACATTCATACACACACACACATACGTACACACATACATACATACATATACATACATACACACACACACAGACATACATACATACATACATACACACACATACTGTACATACATACATACATACATACATATATACATACATACATACACACATACTGTACATACATACATACATACATACATACACACATATACATACATACATACACACATACTGTACATACATACATACATACATACATACACACATATATACATACATACATACATACACACATACTGTACATACATACATACATACATACATACATACATACATACATACATACATACACACATATATACATACATACATACATACTGTACATACATACATACATACATACACACACATATATACATACATACATACATACATACATACGACCTAAGGCTTGCGGAAGTATAAACAGGGGTGGCAATGTCATTATGATTATAAACTATTCGTAACATTCTAAACTAAATAATGTGATGCGAGTTCATACTGAAACTAATATTATAATTTCTTAGAGATCTCACGTGTTCATCGTGCATTAAGGGGGCCCACCTCGCTTTTTTAATCTTTCTCTCCCTCTCTCTTTGGCTTTTATCCATTCGGCCCCATTCAGCCTACTGTTTTAAGACTTTTACCCCATCCAGGTGTCAATATTTTCCTGGCGAGCGGTAGCGAGCCAGCATATATATATATTTGTTTTGACAGCAAGCTAAATTTGTACATTTTTCGATAGAAAAATTTCTCCGGCGAAGCCGGATTTCTCCATACAATGCTGGCTCGCTGTCGCTCGCCAGGGAAAAATCGACACCTGAATGGGGATAAACTTCTTAAAACAGTTGGCTGAATGGGGCCGAATGGATACAAGCCAAAGAGAGGGAGAGACAGAGAAAAAAAATGCGAGGTGGGCTCCCTGAATTATGATCCTGCCAAGTCTTAAATCATACATATATAACATAGATTATCTAAATTATTACGCCTCACGCCTTGTTTATGTATATATATTACACCCCCGTTCTTAACATTAACCATCAAGTACAAACCCCAATGTACTTGAATAAACTAATGAAAGCATATGGTCCTCCTGGGATTCGAACTCGGGACACCACACCCAGAACATAAGCACCTAAGCCATTACACCACCAACACAATCCTGATATTGTCTTTAGTGGCGTGTATTTTCTGTATTCAAAGCCATGTTTACATAAGCTAAACACTAACCCACTAACCCACTAACCCACATAGATACACTAACCCACATAGATACACTAACCCACATAGATACACTAACCCACATAGATACACTAACCCACTAACCCACATAGATACACTAACCCACATAGATACACTAACCCACATAGATACACTAACCCACTAACCCACATAGATACACTAACCCACATAGATACACTAACCCACTAACCCACATAGATACACTAACCCACTAACCCACATAGATACACTAACCCACTAACCCACATAGATACACTAACCCACACAAACACACCTATGCTTCCCAGACCTGTATTTTAACTGGTTCGACAAGCTTACGACTTTGGCGAGAAAGACTGTTATTGAAAATCCATATGGCATCAGCATATTCGCCTGTTTTGTGTGCTATTTGAAAACATTTCGGAAAATATGACTATAGTTTGTTTTTGTCCAGCTGATTTGTTTCTGTGTATAAAGGAGACAATATGCAAAACTACCTGTAACGAGTGTCTCCCCCGAAGTTGAAAGTGATGGTCTTTATTTTAAATGTGATGGTCTTTAATTTATATATACTGTGTAGATACCGGTATATATATATATATATACTGTATACTGTATATATTTTTTTATTTTATTTTTTATTTTATTTTAAGAAGTGTGGTGTGCATGTTTAGTGTAGTGACTTTAATAGGAAGAGGTGTTTGTGAGAGCTAGCTGGATTACTATCTTGTCTAGGTGAGACACAAACAGAAACAGTGAGGGAGGCCAGATAAATGAAACAGGAGTTCTAGCAACTCCTATCACATACCTATGAGACTTTCGCTGGGTATTGTTCTGCTTGGCTGGTGTCTACAATCTCTCCAAATAAATGGAAAATTTAATATTTTAGCGGCAGTTTTTTCGATAATTGATTGACCAATATGAAACTACTATGCCTCAGCGTCATATTTATACCAAATTTTCACAATCACCAACATATTTCGCTGCAAAATCTTCGTAATACCTGAATAATCAAGAAGAGGACATGGCAATTTACCTTCAGCTAGAAATAATGAATATAGTTTGAAATACCGATGTGCCATAGTCTCCAGCCCACACTTAAGAATTCGTGGACCCCTGTATGTATTTCTGTTTACAAATTTTACTATCTGGAATTATGTTTTGGATATAAATTGTTATTCAAAAAATAGTATACATAGTCTTATAGTCGATGTATAGAAAATCATATTCATATACATTCGTTTCCAAAAATATACTTCCATAATTATAAATTATTAAAAGTCCACAAATATTGATAAGTGGGCTAGAGACTATGACATGGTTACGGTGTCTAAAAATCTGCGTGTGATAACCCGGGTTCGAATCCTGGTGGATCACATAATTATATTAGCTTTCATTAATTTCATTGGCGGTGTTTGGTATTGTGGTGAAATTAATAAACAAATAGATTCTATATTCACTTGCAGGATACACAATCATAGTGTCTCTAATTATTACCAGCCCTAATCATAGTGTCTCTAATTATTAGCAGCCCTAATCCAGGAGTATAATACGGTGCTTAAGGAGAGTTGGGTCGCTTTTCTGGTCCCCTTTCTTCCTCATGTTTAGCCTCATTAGTTTTCAGATTGTAAGACGTTCGGCCCATTAGTTTGGCGATTTTAAGACCTATCGGCCCATTTCTTCGCCAATATTAAGACTTGCCGTGTCATTTAGGTGTCGTTTTTTTCCTGGCGAGCGATAGCGAGCCTGTAATTTAAGAGGAACCGGCCTTCGGCCGGGAAATTTTTCTATCGAAAAATGTACAAATATATTTTGAAGGAGGGTCTGGGGTGGATGTTTTCTTAAGCTTGATAGAGGTCTAGGGAGGAAAATAAATAAAATAATAAAAAGATGCATAAATGAACCAATAAATGCGTCCATCCCCCTTAATAGAGCAGCTGGTGATGATGATAAAGTGGGAACTACAACAGAGTATTAGTAATTATTATAAGCTGTATATATAGCTAGGTAATTATTATAAGCTGTATATATAGCTAGGTAATTGGTAGCAAGGAGGGTATTAACTGTTGATTTGTGTTAAGGGGAGGCGATAATTTATATGATAGAGTGGATGATACTGGTATATATATATACACACACACACATACACACACACACACACACACACACACACACACACACACACACACACACCATACAAAACACAATGCAAACACAATCACCTGAGCCAACCCACGCTCTATAGACACACACACACACACACACACACACACACACACACACACACACACACACACACACACACATACACACACACACACACACACATACACACACACACACACACACATACCAGCCATAGCGGAAACCATTGGAAAACTGTGAGCACAAATTTGAGCCTAGTTGGAATGAAGCTGGAATTCGGACTGATGATTGCAGAATGTGGGTTTGCAGGGGGGCTGGGGTTGTTAACGAATAGCCAATGTTGTACTTGCAACAATAGCCAATGTAGTACTTGCAACAATGGCCAATGTAGTACTTGCAACAATAGCCAATGTAGTACTTGCAACAATAGCCAATGTAGTACTTGCAACAATAGCCAATGTAGTACTTGCAACAATAGCCAATGTAGTACTTGCAACAATAGTATAAGGGGAGATGGGCGTATTTATTTGGTCATTTATGTGTTTTTATATTATTATTATTATTATTTTATTTTTTTTGTCCTCCTTAGACCTCCATCAAGCTTAATCCCCCCCCCCCCCCCCCAGACCCTCCTTCAGGATAAAATCCCGGCTGAAGGCCGGTTTCTCTTAAATTACAGGCTCGCTATCGCTCGCCAGGAAAAAATAGACACCTAAATGACACGAAAAGTAAAAAATATTGACAAATCAATGGGGCGAAGGGTTTTAAAATTACCAAACTAATGGGCCGAACGTCTTGAAATCTGAAAACTTATGGGACTCATATGCTAAACATGAGGGAGAAGGGGGTCCATAAAAAGCGAGTACTACGTAGCCCCTTTCGATACCAGCCAGGCGGACAAAAGAGCTTACGACATATTATATACTTGACAAATACAAAGAAAATCCATCCGTCCAACCCAGCTCCCGGAGGTTACAAAGGCCGAGGGTTTGTGTATCTATCTATCTATCTATCTATCTATCTATCTATCTATCTATCTATCTATCTATCTATCTATCTATCTATCTATCTATCTATCTATCTATCTATCTATCTATCTATCTATCTATCTATTGCCTGACCGATAGATAGATAGATAGATAGATTGATTGAGTATTGTTCACATGTGTGAGGAGGTTCCTCTCACACCGCTCTCCTAGACAAAGTTGAAAGGAAGGCCTTTCGTATCATTAACTCCCGTCCACTCACCAACTCTCTGCAATCTATCTCTCTCTCCGCCGCAATGTTGCATCTCTCTCGCTATTCTATCGCTACTATAATAATCAGTGTTCTTCAGAGCTTTCCCAGTGTATACCACCTCCTTTACGTAGGGCACGTGGTACCCGTCTTGCAACTCAATCCCACCCCTACTCTGTGCAACTCTCCAACCCAAGAGTGACACGTTACTATCAAACTTTCTTCTACTCAACAGCTGAGCTCTGGAACTCTCTCCCAGAATCAGTCTTTCCCTCTTCCTATGACTTAAATTGCTTCAAAGTCAGTGTGTCCAGGCATTTTGGCTCGAACGTCCCTTGATTTTGGCCCTGTCACTCTTTCAACTATGGGGGAGGCACTCGCTATAGGCAGTTCTGCCTTTTGCCTCCCTCAATCACATAGAAAAAGCAAAAAAATCGGTTTTGTGTATCCTGTTGGTATATTAGGCTGTATCCCCCCAGGCCTCTTACGGTAACCCATATACAGTATTATCAGGCCAAGGGTTTACGCCGATGTATTCTCTATTGTGGCATATTTGGGAGATTATATATGATTTATTTGGAGATTGTTATTATTAATTTTGTTATAATATATTTTTTAGTTTGTAATATTATTTTTTTGTTCCTCCCTAGACCTCCATCAAGCTTAAAATTTACATATACAAACAGATCCCAAATAAACCTTTAAAAAAAAATCCGAAATAGACTATATATATATATATATATATAATTATATATACCCGGTATATATATATCCGTTATAAACTCAACAAATACAAAGCCCCCGTCCGGCCAAGCAAGTTCCCTGAGGTTACAAAAGCTGAGGTTGTTTTTGGACGATTTATTCTTATATATTCTATCTTTGGGCTTATAGTATTTATATATCACTGGTGCACGTACACTCGACAAAACAACAATCTTTACACTAACGCTCTAAACATTCTGGAAGTGGGTCGAAATCCTATGATAATACCTCACAGACGTATGTTTCACCCGATTCATTCCGTTCACACTAGATTATTTACAGTTCACCAGTGTAAAGATTGTTTTTTGGTTGGGTGTACAGTCGGCCTAATAAGTGATGTCTCGGCACCAAGTACATTTTGATCAATAATTGGTATCAGCAATATTTTATCATTTCAAGTGAGATATACAAGCATTTTCTACACATATCTACCCCATTCAACATCTGGCAGACATTAATACAGCACAGGGCGAGCCAAACGTAATGACAGCTGAGACATGACTTATTAGCGCGACTGTACTTACTCAGGATAAATATAGAAACATTAATCTAGCATAATTACCAACCTCTTCGAGTAGTACTTACTGGCAGACAGACAGCAAACAACGTAGTCTTCAGTGGTACCAACATTACCGTGCAAAAGGTATTTTTATATTCGTATTTTCGGTATTCGTAGTTTCGTATTTTCTGTATTCGTATTTTCTGTATTCGTATTTTCTGTATTCGTATATTCGTATTTTCAGTATTCGTAATTCGTATTTTCTGTATTCATATATTCGTATTTTCTGTATTCGTATTTTTGACATAAGACGCTTCATTTTATTCAGGTTTCATTTTTTTTTTCTGATCGAGTGATAGCGAGCCTGTATTATAGAAAACAGCGGCCTTCGGCGGAGACATTATTGTATCGGAAACATTCACAAATTTAGCTTTAAACTGTGGTAGGGCCGTTTTTTTTTTTTTTTTTTTTTTTTTTTTTTTTTTTTTTTTTTTTTTTTAGGAAGACCTTGGGTGGCTTTTGTTTTAGTCTAGGGACAACCAAAATATACATTGCTCAAAATTGGCAAAGGGCAATCCAAATCCTCAATACGAATGGCACTAAATAACCAAACGTCGCCAGAAACGTAGAATAAGCTGGCCAAATACAAGACCATCCCTGGGGTTACAAAGGCCCTGTGTATCTTGCCATTATAATGTATTCTGTACCCCGAGGCCTCGCACGGATGGCAGGCTCTCTCAGTACCTCAAATATATATAGGGGGGGTTTTATATAGTTCAATGGATTTTCTCCTTTTAGCTTGAATTATTCATATATAGTTTTGTGTTTATTTTGATTCATATATTTTGAGTGTTTTAAAATTCTATGGATTTTATCTTTTTAGCTTGAATTATTCTTATAAAATTTGTGTTTAGGTTGTTTCATATATAGGGGGAGTTATAAGATTCAATGGAGTTTATCTTTTTAGCTTGACTTATTTTTATATAGCTTTGTGTTTAGTTTATTTCCTATGTATAGGGGAGCTTTAAAATTCAATGGATTTTATCTTATTAGCTTGAATTATTCTTATAAAATGTTGTGTTTATTGTATTTCATATATATGGGGAGTTTTAAAGTTCAATGGATTTTCTTATTTTAGCTTGAATTATTCTTATAAAATGTTGTTTATTGTATTTTATATATATGGGAAGTTTTAAAGTTCAATGGATTTTCTCTTCTTAGCTTTAATGATTATTCTACAGTGTTTGTGTTTTGTTTGTTTCGTATTATTGTTTTGCTAAACCTTGAATGCGTTATTGCCACGTAGTGATATCGATGAGTTGTTTTGTCTTTGATTTTTAATGTGCGGTTCCGGTTTGTTAAGCCGGTATCACACGAGCGCTTTTTCCCTCAACTTTTATCCTTAACACTGGTCTGGCAGCTTACGAGGTCAAGTATTAAGATAGTTCAGTTACCTAAATTCATCTACCATCAGTCTAGTTTCCGATACCAGTGCAAAATAGTCCAGAAATGTTGCCAGAAAAATGTTGATCATCAAATGTTGACTATAAAAGCTCTCGTGTGATACCGGTTTTAGTTTTGCAAGTTTTACATATGAATTACCGCAGAATGGGCACTGTAGGTAAGTGTAACGCGAGAGGAATATTCACCAGTGGTACCAAGATGGCGGAGGTTGTCCGATCTCTGGTACGAGAGAGAGAGAGAGAGAGTGAGAGTGAGAGTGTGAGTGAGTGAGTGAGTGAGTGAGTGAGTGAGTGAGTGAGTCCTGCTACTCAATATACTCCCCCTTTGGTGACAAATTAAAGTAATAAACAGTTAATTAAGGGGGGATGGGCGTATTAAGGGGGGATGGGCGTATTAAGGGGGGATGGGCGTATTTATTTGCTCTTCTATATATGTTTATATTTTTGTTTTAATATCGTCCCTAGACCTCCATCAAACTTTAACCAAAAAAACACCCCCAAAACCTTCCTTCAAGATAAATGTGTACATTTTTCAATAGAAAAATGTCCCGGCCGAAGGCCGTAAACTACAGGCTCGCTATCGCTCGCCAGGAAAATATCGACACCTAAATGACACAAAAAATCTGAATATTGACAAAGAAATGGGGCGAAAGGTTTTAAAATCGCTAAACTAATGGGCCTATCGTCTGAAAATGTAAAAACTAATGGGTCTAAGCATGAAGGAGAAAGGGGTTCAGAAAACCGGCTTATCTCCCCGTAATTACGGCGTCATATAGTGAGGGTAATATTATATAATGGCCCATCACACGCTTGTCCCGCTTCATTAATCCGCCCTAACTGTTGTCCCGCTTCATTAATCCGCCCTAACTGTTGTCCCGCTTCATTAATCCGCCCTAACTGTTGTCCCGCTTCATTAATCCGCCCTAACTGTTGTCCCGCTTCATTAATCCGCCCTAACTGTCCATAAACGGTGAATGTCCATAAAGTTCTTCTTTTTATTAGTTTTCATAATTTCCATATTCTTACACTGTTTAGGATCTTATGTTACTATAATTATTCTCTATTATTATTTATACTTTTATTATTAAGTGTACTCCTTATACCTCTATCAAGCTTAAGAAACACCCCAAGACCCCCTTCAAGATTAAGTTGTCCATTTTTCGGTAGATAAATGTTGCGGCCCAAGACTGTACTACGCTAGCCAACTGATAATTACAAGAACCGTATTATATCGATTTTGTATTAATTTCACCACAACACCAAACACCTCCAATGAAATTAATGAAAGCATATATGTGATCCACAGGTATATATATATATATATATATAGTGTATTTGGTCCGAGGGTCCTCAAGTGTAAGCCTCTTAATTAGCTGAAGGAGCTAGTTGTCTGAGCCACTCCTCCATCATTAGTCAAGAGAGCCTTCCCCTGCACTTAAGGGGAGATCTCCACTTGAGGGATTGTTTTCTTCTTGACCGCTTTCTCCCTCATGTTTAGCCCCATTGCTTTTGATATTATAAAACGTTTGCCCCATTAGTTTAGCGATTTTAAGAACTTTCACCCCATATTAAGACCTTTCGTGCAATTCAGGTGTCGATGTTATCCTGGCGAGCGATAGCGAGCCTGTAATTTAAGAGGAACCGGCTTTCAGCCGGGACATTTTTCTATCGAAAAATGTGCAAATTTATCTTGAAAGGGGGTCTAAGGGGTGTAATTTTAAGATTGATGGAATTCTAGGGAACGAACTAAAAACCTCCCCTTAACCCTATTTGCTCCGACGTCTTGGGGGGGTTATTATGATACTTTGTTTAACGATCATTTAACGAAAGCCTCAATAATGATCAATCCAAAATATCCAAGACTGTGCTGCGCTACCCAAATCATTAGTTGACGATACCAAGACATTACATCTTCCCCCATTCAGGTGTCGATTTTTTTTTTTTTTTTTTTTTTTTTTTTTTTTATCGGGCGAAAGCGAGCCTGTAACTTAGAAGAAATCGGCCCTATCGGAAAAGGTGAAAATTGATCTTGAAAGGGGGTTTGAGTGGGCATTTTATAGTTTGAAGGCAGTCTGGGAAGGCAGTTTTGTTAGCCAAGGGGACGCAGTATATTACATTGTGGCAAACTGAAGCAAAATCCTCAATATTAATTAAACAACACAATATCCCAGACGGTAGAGGGTTCCGAAGTGTAAGCCTCTTAGCTGAAGGAGAGTTGTCTGAGCCACTCCTCCATCATTAGTTAATAGCCTTTTGCTGCACTTTAAGGGGAGTTTTCCAACTGAGGGATTTTTTCTTGACTCCTTTCTCCCTCATGTTTAGCCCCATTGTTTTTTTCTAATTTTAAGACGTTCGCCCCATTATTTTGACGATTTTAAGAACTTTCAACCCATTTCTGTCAATTTTAAGACCTTTCGTGCCATTTAGGTGTCGATTTTATCCTGGCGAGCGATAGCGAGCCTGTAATTTAAGAAGAACCGGCTTTCAGCCGGGACATTTTTCTACCGAAAAATGTACAAATTTATCTTGAAAGGGGGTCTAGGGGGTGTAGTTTTTAGCTTGATGGAGGTCTAGGGAACAACCTAAATACCTCCCTATTAAGGGGGGGATGGGCGTATTAATTGGATTATTTGTATATATAAAAAAATATTTAAGTTGATGTGTTTGAAATAGTTATTAAGGGGGGATGCATATAAAAACACCCTTCAAAACCCTCCTTCAAGATAAATGTGGAAATTTTTCGATAGAAAAATGTCCCGACCGAAGCCCGGATCCTCTTAAATTGCAGGCTCGCTATTGCTCGCTAGGAAAAAATCGACACCTACTGTAAATGACACAAAAAGTCTTAATACCGAAAAATTTACAAATTTATATCGAAGCGGGGCCTTGTTTTTTTTTGTATATAATTAATTTCTGCTGAGGATGTGGTGACGTTCAATGCCTCGTTCACATTCACCTATTCGTTCATCATTTGCACTCTTGTAATTAGTAAGCATATGTTGACTTACTGTGCAAAATAATTAAACCTTTCACGCACATATGACGCAGAGGTTGCCAGATTAGCAATAAGAAATAGAGTTCTCTCACTCTCATAATTACCTCTCCAAAATTAGTTTTCTGCCCACAGCTAACTCAAAGACAACTGCAGAGGTTAAAGTAACTAAATTAAAGGTTTCTAAATACCCCTGACGGTAACAAAGGCTTTAAAGTATCCCTAATAGGCTCAACATTGCGTCAAGAACGTGAGAGGGTTAAAAGCCTGAATGGATCCTGTTTATCCTTTTGAAGATTATGACGTGTTGTGATAGTTTGTTCTGGCTATCAGTAGACAATTGTGACGTGTTGTGATAGTTTGTTCTGGCTATCAGTAGACAATTGTATGGAGGTGAGGAAAGGGTTTTGAGAATTGAAAGGTATAAAACTATCTCAATTAAGGGGGGGTGACCTGTTTTTGTTTGTCCTTTTCTATCTTTCTCTGGCTTGTATCCATTTGGCCCCATTCAGCCTACTGTTTTAAGACGTTTATCGCCATCCAGGTGTCAATTTCGTACTGGTAAGCGGTAGCGAGCCAGCATATTTTTTGTTTTTGTTAGACAGCAGGCTAAATTTTTACATTTTTCGATAGAACAATTTCTCCGGCGAAGCCGGATTTCTTCATATAATGCTGGCTCGCTATCGCTCGCCAGGAAGAAATCGACACCTAGATGGGGATAAACGTCTTAAAATAGTTGGCTGAATGGGGCCGAATGGATGCAAGCCAGAGAAAGAGAGAAAAGGACAGAAATAACAAAAAGCAGGTCACCCCCTTAACCCTCTGACTTCCATATACCCTTCTAATCTGAATAGAGCCGTCAAATTATAGGCAGCACAGTGAACAGAAATGCGTAATTGTATCTTGAAAGGGTTTATTTGAATATTTAAAATTAATTGCGCTCCCTCCTCTGCCATTATGAGGTTGAGGTGAATGTTATTAGCCAATATGAGGTGAATGTTATGAGCCATTATGAGGTGAATGTTATTAGCCAATATGAGGTGAATGTTATTAGCCAATATGAGGTGAATGTTATTAGCCAATATGAGGTGAATGTTATTAGCCAATATGAGGTGAATGTTATTAGCCAATATGAGGTGAATGTTATGAGCCATTATGAGGTAGGCTAAATGTTATGAGGTAAATGTTATGAGCCATTATGAGGTAGACTAAATGTTATGAGCCATTATGAGGTAGACTAAATGTTATGAGGTAAATGTTATGAGCCATTATGAGGTAGGCTAAATGTTATGAGGTAAATGTTATGAGCCATTATGAGGTAGACTAAATGTTATGAGGTAAATGTTATGAGCCATTATGAGGTAGGCTAAATGTTATGAGGTAAATGTTATGAGCCATTATGAGGTAGACTAAATGTTATGAGGTGAATGTTATGAGCCATTATGAGGTAGACTAAATGTTATGAGCCATTATGAGGTAGACTAAATGTTATGAGCCATTATGAGGTAGACTAAATGTTATGAGGTAAATGTTATGAGCCATTATGAGGTAGACTAAATGTTATGAGGTAAATGTTATGAGCCATTATGAGGTTGAAGTAAAGGGTATGAGCCATTTATGAAGTAATTGCGGAAGGCAGGTAATTGGTGGTGTAGCGACTCTGAGCGCTGGTTGATCCCACTAATGAGCTTAATTTGTTGACCTTAATTAATTCGTCTGTCATTATAGTTTGATGTGTTATACGTATTACACATCGCTGTAAAGAAAAACACACACAACAAACAATATATATACAATGGGTAATGTGCCTTAGTAAATATAATAGAATAGATAGATATTCACTAACCTCAGGTTCACCGCATTAGTTGGACGATGTTAAGGGGGGTGACCTGCTTTTTGTTATTTCTGTCCTTTTCTCTCTTTCTCTGGCTTGTATCCATTCGGCCCCATTCAGCCAACTATTTTAAGACGTTTATCCCAATCTAGGTGTCGATTTCTTCCTGGCGAGCGATAGCGAGCCAGCATTATATGAAGAAATCCGGCTTCGCCGGAGAAAGTTTTCTATCGAAAAATGTACAAATTTAGCCTGCTGTCAAACAAAAATTAAAAATATGCTGGCTCGCTACCGCTCACCAGTAAACAATTGACACCTGGATGGGGATAAACGTCTTAAAACAGTAGGCTGCATGGGGCCAAATGGACACAAGCCAGAGAAAGATAGAACAAAAACAGGTCACCCCCCTTAATAAGCCTAGGAAATTTTTCTAACGATACATTTAATACTATTCCCTGTTCTATATCGGTAGGCCAGAATTCGTGAATCCTAACGAAAGATGTACATTATTTATTATTATTATTATTATTATTGTTTTTATTATTTGTTTTATTTATTATTATTATTATTATTAGTATTAGTATTATTTGTTTTATATATTATTATTATTATTATTGTTATTAGTATTTGTTTTATATATTATTATTATTGTTATTAGTATTTGTTTTATATATTATTATTATTATTGTTATTGTTATTATTATTTGTTTTATATATTATTATTATTATTATTGTTATTATTATTTGTTTGATTTATTATTATTGTTATTTTATTTTTTTTATTTTTTATTTATTTATTTATTATTATTATTATTATTTGTTTTATTTATTTATTTATTTTTTTTGGGGGGCGGAGGCATCATTACGGTATTATGTTGTGCCGATAGTATCTAGAAAAATATACCAGGACCCGCAACCTTTCGCAATATTCTGCAACTCGTTCTCAAACCTTTTAAGAGAAAGGAGATCAATATGAAGGTATAGCTAATAAAATATCTATACATATATATACAGTATATATATATAATAAATATGACCCTCCTGTGCTTGAGTGCTGGACCCCCTGAGACTTAGAAAACAATGGAGATAGACATGAGAGTATAGCTATATAATAATTAAAAAAAAAAAAAATCTTTGTGCTTGAGTGCTCGATCCCAGTGACTTATATAACAAAGGAGTTAAACATGGAGGTATTAGTTTAACAAAGACCTCTCCCCTTAAGGGGGATGGTTCAGTTTTTGGTCGATTTTTTAATTTATTTATGATTTGTTTAATTTTCTCCCTAGACCTCCATCAAACTTTAAAAAAAAAAAATCCATTAGATTCCCCTTCTCGATTAATTTGTACATATTTCGGTAGAAAAATTTCCCGGCCAAAGGCCGATTCTTCTAATATTACAGGCTCACTATCGTTCGCCAGGAAAAAAAATTGACACCTAAAAAGCACGAAAGGTCTTAAAATTGACAATGAAATTGGGAGAAAGGTCTTAAAATTGACAAACTAATGGGCCTACACATGAGGAAGAAGGGAGACCAGAAAAACGGCCCATCTCCCCTTAAGAGCCGAGCCAGAACGAGGAAGCAGAAACCGGGCGGCATTAAGTGTGCAAATACTGGAACAATGGACCACTTTGTCAACTCTTTTACGAGGAAGAGCAAAGAAAGTGTCCTGCCTTGCCTTCGGGTCCTCCGCTATTATTCCAGCGGCGTAGCGAGTCAAGGAGCACACACTCTTCCGGTTCAAAGGTTCGGTGTTCTATCTATCTATCTATCTATCTATCTATTTATCTTTTTGTATATTGTATGAAAGAGACAGAAAGACAAGCTGCCTGTTAATGAGTGTCTTCCCCAAAGCCAAAAGAGTGACAGAGAGCCAAATTCAATGGACATTAGGGTCAAAATGCATGGACACACGAAGTTCAAAGCATTTTAAGTCATAGGATGAAGGAAAGATTGATTGAGGGAGAAAGTTCCAGAGTTCACTTGTTGAGTAGATAAAAGACTGAGAAAATTTGCTAATTCTTGGATTGGAAAGCTCGACAGAATAGGAGTGGGACTGTGTTGAAAGGCAGGTGCCTCGCACTCGCCGCAAGGGAGGGGGTATGCACTGAGAGAGCACTGAAGAACGCTATTGCCAGACGCCTTAATCTCTTACCATTCTTTAGTGATAATTCATTACTTTAAGGGGGGATGGGTCGGTTTTCTGGACCACTTTCTTCCTCATGTTTAGCCCCATTAGTTTTCAGATGTTAAGATGTTTGCCCCATTAGTTAGTTGATTTTAAGACCTTTCGCCCCATTTCTTCGTCAATATTTAGACCTTTCGTGCTATTTAGGTGTCGATTTTTTCCCTGGCGAACGATAGTGAGCCTGTAATGTTGGAAGAATCGGCCTTCGGCCGGGACATTTTTCTACCGAAAAATTTACAAATTAATCTAAAAGAGGGATCTAATGGATGTGTTTTTAAATTTGATGGAGGTCTAGGGAGGAAACTAGAACAATCATGAATACATGCAAAAAACGCCCAAAAAGTGAACCATCTCTCCTTAACCCGGGAGCTGCGGGGAGACTCTTAAGAGTTCCCCCGGCGCACTGCGGGGAGACTCTTAAGAGTCAGAGAAAACAAAAATCAACTTTTGACATCGAAAAAAAAAAAAAAAAAAAAATTTGTTTTTTTTTATTTTATTTTTTTTTTTTGGCCCCTGGGCCATGCAAAATCTCAGTCCTCTACCTCCCCTCCTTCCCCACTTTCCTCCTCTCCTTCAGTTATCACCTATTTTCCCTGTTATTCCCTTATTCTGAGGTATATTTTCGTGCTAACATTAGAAATCCGATTGGAGGGTGTGGTCATCACTGATAGCAAGCGAGTGCAAGAGAGAGAGAGAGAGTATCGATCGACTGTGTCTCAGTGGCCTTGGGGGAAATTGGCGGGAAAGCAGATTGCCTCACCCATACATTATACAACTCGCGGGCTATATCTCCGATTTTGACCATCCAAACGCTGTTTTCACTCGTTTTATTGTTGTTTCAGGTTAATACCTTTATAATCAACCCATAATAGGCGCATATGGATAAGTATTAATGCTATTAATGGCACAATGAATATTTTAGTGACGGAAACACCTCAAATACGTCAGCACAGGGGGACGTTTCCAATTACCCCCATGCGCACTTCAGAGGTTAAGGGGGGGTGGCCTGTTTTTGTGCTGTCCTTTTCTATCTTTCTCTGTCTTGTATCCATTTGGCCCCATTCAGCCTACTGTTTTAAGACGTTTATCCCCATCCAGGTGTCAATTTCTTACTGGTGAGCGGTAGCGATCCAGCATATTTTTTATTTTTGTTAGACAGCAGGCTAAATTTGTACATTTTTTGATAGAAAAATTTCTCCGGCGAAGCCGGATTTCTTCATATAATGATGGCTCGCTATCGCTCGCCAGGAAGAAATCGACACCTAGATGGGGATAAACGTCTTAAAATAGTTGGCTGAATGGGGCCGAATGGATACAAGCCAGAGAAAGAGAGAAAAGGACAGAAATAACAAAAAGCAGGTCACCCCCCTTAATTAGTTTATTTTTTGGTATTCCTTGTGTCGTACTCTGCTATAACATGTCTATTGGATGCTTTGAATATTAGGGAAAATACTAATATATCATGCAACAGTAACAGATAACTAATATATACATTCTATAATTGTGTGTAAACAATGTAATATACTTCCAGTGCAAATTGTTATCATGATCTTGTATAATTTTCTAAAACATGTGAATTAGTATAATGTTATGCATTTTATTCATAAGGCAATCAAACTAGGCCTATATATCCTAATATTATTTTCATATTCAACAAACTCATGCATACATTCTGAATAAAACATGAATACACGTCATGCAAACAATATTATTAATAATAACCTAGATTTTAGTTTGTCAGAGTTACACACACACACACACACACACACCTTCACACACGCGCACGCACACACACACCAACACACACATAGAAGTTGTTTCCAACCCCACCCCCTACTTCTAAAACCCCAACACATACACACACACACGCACACTCACACACACACACACACACACACACACCAACACACCAACACACACATAAAGGTTGTCTCCACCCCCATCCCCTACTTCTAAATCCCCAACACATACACACACACACACGCACACACACATACTGCTGTCCCGGATCGCATCGGAGATCGGCCCAACATTCTTGACTTGTTTCTAACTTCTAACCCTTCTTCTTATACTGTCGATCTTTTCTCTCCTTTGGGCTCCTCCGACCATAAACTTATCTCTGTCACCTGTCCTATCTCTCCAGTACGGCCACCCGATCCTCCTAGCCGGCGGCGCTTGTGGCACTTTGGCGCTGCCGACTGGGAGGCTCTCCGGCAGTACTTCTTTGATTTCCCATGGAATGATTTCTGCTTCCGTGGCCGGGGACCCTCGGAGAGTGCTGAACGCATTACCGAGGTAATCCTATCGGGCATGGAAGCATACATTCCATTCTCCTTCTCTCAGACTAATGCTAAAAATCTTGGTTTACTCACGCCTGTTCTACTGCTGTCCGCAATAAGGAGGAAGCATTCAAACGGTACCGACGCCTTAAAACTCAAGACTCTCATTCTTCCTATGTTTCTGCCCGGAATCAAGCCAAATCTGTTCTTCGACTTGCCAAACACTCTTTCATCAATAATAAATGCACTGAACTATCCAACTCTAGCTCTTCCCAAGCTTTCTGGCATCTAGCCAAAAACCTCTCCAACAATTTCTCTTCCTCGTCTTTCCCTCCCCTTTCCCACTCTGATGGCACAACCATCACTTCTTCCTCTGACAAAGCTAAACTCTTCGCTCAAACTTTTGCTAGAAACTCCACCTTGGATGATTCCGGTGCTATTCCTCCCTCTCCGCCCTCCTCTCTCTTACTTATGCCTAACATCCTAATCTCTTCTAAATATGTACTTTCTACCCTCTCTGGGCTTAACACTAATAAGGCGTACGGTCCGGACGGTGTTCCTCCTGTTGTTCTCAAAAACTGTGCTTCCGTGCTGACTCCCTGCCTAGGCAAACTATTTCGTCTCTGTCTATCCTCTAACGTCTTCCCTTCATGCTGGAAGTTTGCTCACATTCAACCTGTCCCAAAGAAGGTGACCGCTCTCAACCCTCCAACTATCGTCCAATTGCTCTCATCTCTTGTCTTTCTAAAGTTTTTGAAACTATTCTTGCTTCTAAATTTCTTAAGCTTTCTCTTCTCATAATCTGCTCTCAGATCGCCAGTATGGCTTCCTTAAGGGTCGCTCTACTGGTGATCTTCTTTCATATCTTACTAACTCTTGGTCATCCTCCTTTCGGGACTTCGGTGAGACTTTTTCTATTGCACTAGACATATCGAAAGCCTTCGATAGAGTCTGGCATAAATCTTTAATTTCTAAACTACCCTCCTTCGGTTTCTATCCCTCTATCTGTGCCTTTGTCTCTAATTTCCTTTCCGGCCGTTCCATAGCCGCGGTTGTGGACGGCCATTGTTCACTTCCTCACCCTATAAACTCCGGTGTTCCTCAGGGCTCTGTCCTATCTCCTATTCTCTTTCTAATTTTTATAAATGATCTCCTTAACTGTACCTTAATTCCCATCCATTCATACGCAGACGACTCAACCTTACACTACTCCATTAGTTTTTCAGAATGCCCCAGCCAGCAATTCCTCAACGACAAACGTAATGAAGCCATAGAACTCTTAAATTCTGATCTAAATACTATTTCCAATTGGGGCAGAGAAAACCTTCTTAACTTTAATGCTTCCAAAACCCAATTTCTCCATCTATCTACCCGTCAGGATCTCCCAGCGGACTATCCCTTATTCTTCAACAATACAAAAATCAACCCTTCATCTTCTCTCAATATTCTTGGTGTCTCTTTTTCTTCTGCTCTCATTTGGAAGGACCATATTACCAGTCTTGCTAAGGCAGCCTCCCAGAAGCTCGGTGTGCTCAACCGCCTTAGGGGGTTCTTTTCCCCTGCACAGCTTCTTGCTCTGTACAGCTCTGCTCCCTTGTATTGAGTATTGTTCACATGTCTGGGGAGGTTCCTCTCACACCGCTCTCCTAGACAAAGTTGAAAGGAAGGCCTTTCGTATCATTAACTCCCGTCCACTCACCAACTCTCTGCAGTCTCTCTCTCTCCGCTGCAATGTTGCATCTCTCTCGCTATTCTATCGCTACTATAATAATCAGTGTTCCTCAGAGCTATCCCAGTGCATACCACCTCCTTTACGTAGGGCACGTGGTACCCGTCTTGCAACTCAATCCCACCCCTACTCTGTGCAACTCTCCAACCCAAGAGTGAAACGTTACTCTCAAACTTTCTTCTACTCAACAGCTGAGCTCTGGAACTCTCTCCCAGAATCAGTCTTTCCCTCTTCCTATGACTTAAATTGCTTCAAACTCCGTGTGTCCAGGCATTTTGGCTCGAACGTCCCTTGATTTTGGCCCTGTCACTCTTTCAACTATGGGGAGGCACTCGCTATAGGCAGTAATGCCTTTTGCCTCCCTCAATCACATAGAAAAAAGAAAAAAAATCATAAACACACACACATAGGTTGTCTCCAAAAGGCCTCACCCCTATAAGTCCCCCCCCACCCCCTCCCCTTCGTTACCTCCATACACACACACACACACACACACACACACACACACACACACACACACACACAGGGGGTGTCAAACTAAAGCCAAGGCCATTAATTTTAGTCTATATTAATGCATATGTAGAGATACAATTGTGGTTTACAGTTCAAATTATTTCATTGGTAGTGATCAAAAGGCCTAAACAACGCTAGTTCATGTTAATTATCTTGTATTTCTTCTCATATTCACTCTAGTCTTCACACAACATTGCTGCGGTTTGACACCCTACGTGACACACACATAGGTTGTCTCCAAAAGGCCCCCCTCCCTTTAAGTCCCCCCCCCCCCCCTTCGTTACCTCCACCTCCCTGGCCGCTACTTTCGGCCTTAACGACCGTTAAGAGGAAATGGGCAATAGTTGGAGTTAAGGGGGTCACCGGCTTTTTATTTATCTTTTTCTCCTTTTCTCTATTCCTCTGACTTGTATCCATTTGGCCCCATTCAGCTAACTGTTTTAAGACGTTAATCCCCATCCAGGTTTCGATATTTTCCTGGCGAGCGTTAGCGAGCTAGCATTGTATGGAGTAATCCGGCTTCGCCGGAGACATTTTTCTATCGAAAAATTTAAAAATTTAGCTTGCTGTGAAAAAAAAAAAAAAAAATATATATATATATATATATATATATATATATATATATATATATATATATATATATATATATATATATATATATGCTGTCTCGCTACCACTCGCCAGGAAAATATCGACACCTGGATGGGGGTGAACGTCTTAAAAAGTACGCTGTATGGGGCCGAATGGATACAAGCCAAAGAGAGGGAGGTGGAGAGAAAGAACAAAACAGCGAGGTGGGCTCCCTTAAGGTCTAAAATGTCACTGGTAATGGGGTTAGATTGTGTATTCTCCTTTGTTCATGGGTTATTGCACTCTTGGCTGTGTCTTCCCTATTGTATTGTTTGTTTTCTATTGTATTGTTTGTTTTCTATTGTATTGTTTGTTTTCTATTGTATTGTTTGTTTTCTTAAGGGGAGACTGACCCGTTTTTGTGGGGGGTTTTTCTCTATTGATTCATATATTACTTTATTTCTTAGTTTTCTCTCTAGACCTCCATCAAGCTTAGAAAAACGCCCCCTAGACCCCCCTTCAAGATAAATTTATACATTTTTCGGTAGAACAAATTTCCGGCCAAAGGCCGGTTTCTCTTAAAATTTCAGGCTCGCTATCGCTCGCCAGGAAATGATCGACAGCTATATATCCCAGTTTCATCTTTTCGGTGATCTCATTTGACCCCGTGATCCCAACCATTAATCACGTGACCTCATTAATTAATCACGTGACCTCATTAATTTATCACGTGACCTCATTAATTTATCACGTGACCTCATTAATTAACTCGCGGCCCTTCATTAATAACCTGACTTTAGCCATCACTATATTTTAATGAGCTCGGTAGTGGAAATATCCCCTTAAGGCTAAATAAACTGAAACCCTTCAGTACCATGACTCCTCTTTACCTTAAATTGTGGCTAAATGTAGACGATTTTATGCAGTTCGTGAAGTTTCAATGTAATTCAGAGGGTTTTATGCAGTTCGTGAAGTTCCAATGTTATTCAGAGGGTTTTATGCAGTTCGTGAAGTTCCAATGTTATTCAGAGGGTTTTATGCAGTTCGTGAAGTTTCAATGTAATTCAGAGGGTTTTATGCAGTTCGTGAAGTTCCAATGTTATTCAGAGGGTTTTATTGAGATCGTCTTTAGCCCCTACGAGTCCCAGAGGTAGTGTATGTATATTATAAGTTAGAGAAAATCGTCTAATGTTAACCAGAACACGATGATAATTGTGTAATTGTGGTGAAGGGGTTCAGATGGTTATTGGACGAGTTTATTCAGATTAGGAAGTGTATGTGGAAGTCATAGAGGGTTAAGGGGAGATTTCCACTTGAGAGATTTTGTTCTGGACCCCTTTCTCCCTCATGTTTTTAGCCCCATTGCTTTTGAGATTTTAAGACGTTCGCCCTAGTAGTTTGGACATTTTAAGACATTTTGCCCCATTACTGTCAATTTTAAAACCTTTCGTGCCATGTAGGTGTCGATTTTTTCCTGGCGAGCGATAGCGAGCCTGTAATTTAAAAGCAACCGGCCTCCGGCCGGGACATTTTTCTACCGAAAAATGTACAAATTTATCTTGAAAGGGGGTCATGGGGGTGTAATTTTAAGCTTGATGAAAACGTAGGGAATAAACTAAATACCTCCCCTTAGTTGAGATAGTCTGTACCCCTATAATTCCCACAGATCCTTCCTAAGCTGCATAAGATGGTCTAATGATAGCCAGAATACACTATAGTCTATTTGTTACCAGCCGAGGGTAAATTGCCATGTTCCTATCTTTGTTAATCAGCCGTAAGGTAGATTTTGTAGCGAAATATGATGTTAATTATATAATAAAAAATTGGCATTAATACGACACACGGCCATAGTAGGTTCATATATTTCCATTAAGGGGAGGTTTTTAGTTTGGTCTCTAGATATCCATCAAGCTTAAGATTACACCCCCTTGAGCCCCTTTCAAGATAAATTTTTAAATTTTCGGTAGAAAAATTTCCCGGCTCAAAGCCGGTTCCTCTTAAATTACAGGCTCGCTATCGCTCGCCAGGATAAAATCGACACCTAGATTGCACGAAAGGTCTTAAAATTGACGGAAATGGGGCGAAAGTTCTTAAAATCGCCAAACTAATGGGGCGACTGTCTTAAAATCTCAAAAGCAATGGGGCTAAACATGAGGGAGAAAGGGGCCCAGAAAAAAAAATCCCTCCAGTCGATATCTCCCCTTAAGTATCGAGAAATCAGCTACTAAGGGATTCAATTTACCATCAGCTTGAACAAAATTAGAATTTAGTTAGGGGCTGAATTGAGATAGTCTTTACCAATATAATTGAGATAGTCTTTACCAATATAATTGAGATAGTCTTTACCAATATAATTGAGATAGTCTTTACCAATATAATTGAGATAGTCTTTACCAATATAATTGAGATAGTCTTCACCAATATAATTGAGATAGTCTTTACAAATATAATTGAGATAGTCTTTACCAATATAATTGAGATAGTCTTTACCAATATAATTGAGATAGTCTTTACCAATATAATTGAGATAGTCTTTACCTATATAATTGAGATAGTCTTTACCAATATAATTGAGATAGTCTTTACCAATATAATTGAGATAGTCTTCACCAATATAATTGAGATAGTCTTTACAAATATAATTGAGATAGTCTTTACCAATATAATTGAGATAGTCTTTACCAATATAATTGAGATAGTCTTTACCAATATAATTGAGATAGTCTTTACCAATATAATTGAGATAGTCTTTACCAATATAATTGAGATAGTCTTCACCAATATAATCGAGATAGTCTTTACCAATATAAGGCCCACAGATCCTTCCTATAAGCCGTATAAGATCGTCTCATGATAGCCGGGACGAACGGTCAATATGCGTCACAATCCTCGAAGGGTTAACACTTCCTATTATAGCGTCACCGTAATCATTTAAGGGGAGGTAGTTGGTTTTTCTGGTCCTCCTTCTTCCTCATGCTTATTAGCCTCATTAGTTGTTCGCCCATTAGTTTGGCGAATTTAAGACCATTCGCCCCATATTTGTATCAATATTCAGAATTTTCGTTACTTAGGAGTCGATTATTTCATGGCGAGCGACAGCGAGCCCGTAATTAAGGAGGGGTCGGCCTTCGGCCGGGACATTTTTCTACCGAAAAATGTACAAGTATATCTACAAGGGAGTCTTGGGGAAATATATGTTTAGTTTGATGGAAGTCTAGTAAGAAAACTAAAAATATAGTAAATAAATTAATGTAACGACCAATAAATAAATAATAGTAAATATAGTAAATATAGTAAATAATAGTAAATAATAGTAAATATAGTAAATAATAGTAAATATAGTAAATAATAGTAAATACCGGTATAGTAAATAATAGTAAATATAGTAAATAATAGTAATAATAGTAAATATAGTAAATAATAGTAAATATAGTAAATAATAGTAATAATAGTAAATAATAGTAAATATAGTAAATAATAGTAAATAATAGTAAATATAGTAAATAATAGTAAATATAGTAAATAATAGTAAATATAGTAAATAATAGTAAATAATAGTAAATAATAGTAAATATAGTAAATATAGTAAATAATAGTAAATATAGTAAATATAGTAAATAATAGTAATAATAGTAAATAATAGTAAATATAGTAAATAATAGTAAATATAGTAAATAATAGTAAATATAGTAAATAATAGTAATAATAGTAAATAATAGTAAATATAGTAAATAATAGTAATAATATTAAATAATAGTAAATATAGTAAATATAGTAAATAATAGTAAATATAGTAAATAATAGTAATAATAGTAAATAATAGTAAATATAGTAAATAATAGTAAATATAGTAAATAATAGTAAATATAGTAAATATAGTAAATAATAGTAAATATAGTAAATATAGTAAATAATAGTAAATATAGTAAATAATAGTAAATATAGTAAATAATAGTAATAATAGTAAATATAGTAAATAATAGTAAATAATAGTAAATAATAGTAAATAATAGTAAATAATAGTAAATAATAGTAAATAGTAAATAATAGTAAATACATTAACATACCAACCAATAGATAAATCTGTCCCCCTTAATCTCGACCTCATGAACGTTGTTGTCGTCCATCTTTAATTCGCTCCCTCCATCACGTAAGCCAGTATCACACGAGCGCTTTTTCCAGCAATTTGTGTATGCGCAAGTTTATTCTCGCAATATTTCGGGGATTTTATTAGAATTGTTATCGGGAACGTGGCTGATAATTTATGTATGGTGGCTTAACCCTATTAGGTGCAGGGCGGGCCAATTTAGACCCTCCCATTTTTACTCCATTAGCTTGGAGATTTTAAGACGTTTCATCTCATTAGTTTGGCGATTGTATGATGCTTCACCCCAATAACGTGTTGATTTTTCCTGGGCGAGCGATAGCGAGCCTGCAATTTGGGAGAAACCTTGAAGGGGGCCTGGGGGACGTTTTTTTAGTTTGAAGGAGATTTGTAGAGGCGTTTTTCCAACTCTAGGGGTAAACTAAAAACACATTGTTCGAAAATGGCGTAAACCATTAAAACCCTCAATAATAATTAAACAAAATACCATAATAACCCCCAAGACGTTGCACCAGATAGTGTTAATTTAAGACTAATTATAATGTAAAACTTGCAAAATAAACAAACCAAAACTGGGACGACCGTTTAATTCTGAAGTTACCAGGCGAGAATTGCTCCTAAATATTGCGGGAAAGAGCGCTCGTATGACACCACGGCTCTCCGAAATTTCTCTCTCTCTCTCTTTTAATCTTGTATAATGTCTGCGTCGGGCTCTGTCCTTTGTTCCGTCACGGCAGGCCAATGAATACCAATTAGCTCAAGGGCTCTGGGATCGTGTCGTGTTGCCTAAATCCCGGGAGCTTAAAACCGGACGGTGTGAAAATGGTAGCAGCGGGAGGGAGTGAGAGAGAGGGTGTGTGTGTGTGGGGGGGGGGGGGGGGGGGGGGTAGTGAGAGGGGGGGTGAGAATGAGTGGGGTGAGAGTGAGTGAGAGACAGAGAGAGACAGGAGGGGTAGATAAGAGGAGTGTGTGTGTATTGGTGTGTGTGTGGATGTGAGTGTAGGTGTGGGTGTGTGTGTGTGTGTTTGGGTGGATGGGTGTATGTGGATGTGAGTGTGGGTGTGTGTGTGTGGGTGTGGTAGAGCGATATAAGGTAAATGATAGAAGTAGAATTATAAAGCTTTTTAACTAACAAAATATCAGGGAATGAGGAAAATGCAATTGTGATATAAAACAATTACAACACATTAATTTAACCAGCGACGTCTTTTTATATATATTCTTGCTACTTTTAAAAGATATTATTCAATTCACAAAGGGCCTCCAGCAGTTAACAAGCTTCGAATCATCTCACTTAACCCTTTTAACCATTTATTATGTTCTATCCAACAACACATTCATCACAGATCCTTCTTAAACTGCACAAAATCGTCTAAATACAGCTAGATTAAAATTAAAAAGACGTCGCCGGTACAGAACGGGTTATATATATATATATATATATATATATATATATATATATATATATATATATATATAACGCTTCAAGCTACTTATAAGGTAGCCTCGTATTGTTTTAGTTTCCTCCCTAGACCTCCATCAAGCTTAACAAACAAACAAAACTCTCAAGACCTGCCTTTTATACAATGTTTTGCATTTTTCGGTAGAGAAAGGCCCCGGCCAAAGGCAGGTCTCTCCATCGACAGCCAGGACAAAATGGACACTTAAATGTCACGAAAGGTCTTAAAATTGACAAAGATATAGTGCATAAAGTCTTGAAATCGCCAAACAAATGGGAGGAACGTATTAAAATCTCACAATTAATGGGGCTAAACATGAAGGAAAAGGGGTCCAGAAAAAATCCCTTTAAACAGACAGCAAAACACAATTTTTTGTTTTTAACTCACCGGGCTACCTTCGGGGTACGTAGAACATAGTCTCCCTGAAGATAGGTTCTGCGTAACTCGAAACTTAGAGATATGAATAACTCAAGCCCTTTCCTGTATTTACCCCCTACCCAATGTATCCATGTTGAATTAATTGACCACTTGCGAGTTTCAGGCTATAAGGAAGTTGGAGCTGTGAACATCGATATTTAAGAGAAGTGCAATGATAATGTAGGTTTCTAATGGCTGAAGAGTATGTTGAATTGGGTTTTATCTATTTGTAAATGAACTACAACCGTGTTTTAGCTGGTAATTCTGTTAAATATCAATGTCTACGGCTTCAACTTCCCTATAGAACGAAACTCGCAAGTGAATTAATTGGAGGGGCAGGTGTAGCGCTCAGAACTTGTCTGAGCTAAACATTTATGATATTTTATACTTCAGTTCTATTGTAGGCGAAATCGTACGCTGTTTTCCCTTAATTGCGAAACGTGCATTAGCAAACAAGCTCCCGGACGAGTAAACACACATTCAGTACACGTACACTGATACACACGGAAACAATGTACACCCACACAAACCTACACCTACACACACATAATGCTACACCCACACACAGATAAACCTACACCCACACACACACATAAACCTACACCCACACACATATAAACCTACACCCACACACACATAAACCTACACCCACACACATATAAACCTACACCCACACACATATAAACCTACACCCACACACATATAAACCTACACCCACACACACATAACGCTACACCCACACACACACATAAACCTACACCCACACGTACATAAACCTACACCCACACACACATAAACCTACACCCACACACACATAAACCTACACTCACACACACACATAAACCTACACCCACACACACATAAAGCTACACTCACACACATAACCCTACACCCACACACACAAACCTGCACCCACACACACATAAATCTACACCCACACACACATACACCTACATCCACACACACATAAACCTACACTCACACACACATAGACCTACACTCACACACACATAAACCTACACTCACACACACATAAACCTACACTCACACACATATAAACCTACACCCACACACACATAAATCTGCACCCACACACACATAAACCTGCACCCACACACATATAAACATACACCCACACACACACAAACCTACACCCACACACACATAAACCTACACCCACACACACATAAACCTACACCCACACACACATAAACCTACACCCACACACACATAAACCTACACTCACACACATATAAACCTACACCCACACACACATAAACCTACACCCACACACACATAAACCTACACCCACATAAACCTACACTCACATAAACCTACACTCACACACACATAAACCTACACCCACACACACATAAACCTACACCCACACACACATAAACCTACACCCACATAAACCTACACACACATAAACCTACACCCACATAAAACTACACCCACACACACATAAACCTACACCCACACACATAAACCTACACCCACACACACACAAACCTACACCCACACACACCCAAACCTACACCCACACACCCAAACCTACACCCACACACACCCAAACCTACACCCACACACACCCAAACCTACACCCACACACACAAACCTACACCCACACATACATAAACCTACACCTACACACATATAAACCTACACCCACACACACATAAACCTACACCCACACACACACACATAAACCTACACCCACACACACACATAAACCTACACCCACACACACACATAAACCTACACCTACACACATATAAACCTACACCCACACACACATAAACCTACACCCACACACACATAAACCTACACCCACACATAAACCTACACCCACACACATATAAACCTACACCCACACACACACATAAACCTACACCTACACACACATAAACCTACACCCACACACACATAAACCTACACCCACAGAAACCTACACCCACACTCACATAAACCTACACCCACACTCACATAAAACTACACCCACACACTTACACCCACACACACAACGCTACACCCACACACACATAACGCTACACCCACACACACACATACGTACACTCACACAAACATACATAAAACGTATAATTCGGGAAAACTCTCAAGATACCTATTTCATCATTTAAGGGTACTTTTGATGACATTGGTCGTGTTATGGCTATTTGTATGATATCACCAAATATGACCAGATAATCCCTATGTCTTGTTGCACTTATCGTTTTACTGCTTAAGGGGAGGTCTCCACTTGAGGGATTTTTTTCTTGACCCCTTTTTCCCTCATGGTTAGCCCCATTGTTTTTTAGATTTTAAGACGTTTGCCCACATAAGTTAAGAACGCCCCATTCTGTCAATTTTAAGACCTTTCGTGCAATTTAGGTGTCGATTTTATCCTGGCGAGCGATAGCGAGCCTGTAATTTAAGAGTAACCGGCCTTCGGCCGGGACATATTTTTACCGAAAAATTTACAAATTTATCTTGAAAGGGGGTGACATTTTAAGATTGCTGGATAAATGAATCTCGATTAATTGTAATAACACAGAAGAGAAACTTGGTAAGTTGAATTGGCATGATAAGTAACACCCCGTTCTTAACATTAATCATCAATTATAAACCCCAATGTACTTGAATAAACTAATGAAAGCATATGGTCCTCCCGGGATTCGAAGTCGGGACACCACACCCAGAACATAAGCACCTAAACCATTACACCACCAACACAGCTAAATGAAATATAGGTTCACAAATAATATTATATTTATTCGCTGTGAGTCAAACCCCCATTCAGTGAACATGTAAGTAAACAAATAAATAAATAAATACAAATAAAATAAAATATATAAATCTATGACTATATTATACATTATAAATTGTCATCGAAATTATATAAATCTATGACTATATTATACATTATAAATTGTCATCGAAATATACAAGATGTTTTCTACATTACCTTTCAATCAGTTAAGGAGAGGTGTGTCGTTATTCTAGACCCCTTCTTCTTCATGTGTAGGACCGTTACTTTTGACATTTTAAGATGTTCGCCCCATTAGTTTGGCAATTTTAAGACTGATCGTGCCATTTACGTGTCGATTTTAAGACCTTTGGTGCTATTTAGGTGTCGATTTTCTTCTGACGAGTGATAGCGAGTTCGTAATTTGGGAAGAATCGGCCTTTGGCCGGGACATTTTGCTACCGAAAAATGTGCAAACTTATCTAGAAGGGAGTCTTAGATGTAGAGTTGTATAGCCTAATGTAGGTCGAGGGAGCAAATAAAATAAATACAGATATACAATAATACAATAAAAGAAAACTAACTAAATAAATATATACATCTCCCCAAAAGTGGAACAAGCTGAAAAAAAAAAAAACAAAAAAAAAAAAATATATATATATATATATATATATATATATATATATATATATATATGTATATATAATTATACAGTATATTATATATATATATATTGTTTTTATTCATTGTAGCTGGCCGATATGTTGTTAGTAATACCGTGGAGTGGTGTTATTATTGAGGCCGTTCAGAAAGCTCTCGCCATAGGGTCGGAAATTGATGTAAGGGGTTCCCATATCCGGGACATTTACAAAAATGTATTGTTTATTTGTGTAGTTTCCTCTCCTTCCTTTATGTAGACCTCCATAAAGCTTTAAATAATAACCCCAAGGTCCACCTTTTAAATAAATGTGTGCATTTTTCGGTACAAAATTGCCCCGCCGGTTTCTTCTAAAATGCAGGCTGGCTCTCACCCAGGGTAAAAAAAACAAAAAAAAACAAAAAAAATCACTTGAGGGAGTAAGAGGATCCAGAAAATCAAAATCCTTAACCCCTTCTGTACCGGCGATGTCTTTTTTTAATTATATTCTAGCTACATTTAGACGATTTTATGAAGCTTAGGAAGAATATAGGCTATGGTAAGGAAAACGGATTAACTAAGATTGTCTGTAAGGGGAGGTTTTTAGTTTGGTCCGTAGATATCCTTCAAGCTTAAGATTACACCCCTTTGAGCCCCTTTCAAGATAAATTTGTACATTTTTCGGTAGAAAAATGTCCCGGCTGAAAGCCGGTTCCTCTTAAATTACAGGCTCGCTATCGCTCGCCAGGATAAAATAGACACCTAAATGGCACGAAAAGTCTTAAAATTGACAAAAATGGGTCGAAGGTTCTTAGAATCGTCAAAATAATGGGGAGAACGTCTTAAAATTAGAAAAGCAATGGGGCTAAATAAACATGAGGGAGAAAGGAGTCAAGAAAAAAATCCCTCAAGTGGAAATCTCCCCTTAATGGGTAGACATCCTTCCTAAGCTGAACAAAATCGTCTTTTAGTTGCCAGAGTATAATGAAAAGCACATCATCGGTACAGAAGGGGTTAATCTTGAAATATGTCCGTCTAATATTTGTGGCAAGAAAAATAATATCTCCCTCAAGATATGTTAACCCCTTGAGGATTATGACGCGGGTTTGGCACTTTATTCTGGCTATTATTAGACGATGTTATTCAGATTAGGAAGGGTCTATGGAAGGCGGACGGTTAATTGAGACCGTCTTTACCCATTTTAACATATTTTAACCTTTGCTCTCATTTGTCATCAATGGTAGAACATAACCAAATTTAACTGAAAGAGTGCGACGTGGTACTCAGATCGGGTGGGGGGTTTTTCTGGACCCCCTTCTCCCTCATGTTTAGCCCCATTCGTTTTGACATTATAAGACGTTCGCTCTACTAGTTTGGCGATTTTATGGCCTTTTGTGCCATTTAGGTGTCGATTTTTTCCTGGCGAGCGGTAGCAAGCCTGTATTTGGAGAGAACCGGGTCATTCGTCTACCGAAAATTGTACAAATTTATCTCGATGGGGGGGGGGGTATTCTTTTTAAGTTTGATGGAGGTCTTGGGAGGAAATTGAAAACAAAAATAATAATGATATAAATAAATAGCTACACAATTGAATACACAATTAACCTCCCTTAAAAGAAATACTGAATGCACAAATACATGAACAAATAAATACAAATCTCCCCTTAAGCCCTTCTCTACCGGCGACGTTTTTTTAATTTTATTCTGGTTATATTTAGATGATTTTGTGCAGGTTAAGAAGGATCCGTGGTAATAAAAAGGGTTAAGTGAGATAGTCCGAAGACTATAAATGGCTGGAGGCCCTTTTAGAACTGAATAAAATCGTCCAATAGTAGCCAGAATAAAGATAAAAAGACGTCGCCGGTACAGAAGGGATTAACCTCCCCTTGGCTGTTGATGTGGGGTGTCGATAGTCCATTGTTGGGGGGGGGGGGGCTTTTATTTTATTCTGAGGGGGGCAAGAGGGGGCGGCGGCGGGGGGCGGGTTTTTCCATCGATGAAGTAGTTGTACGACTCTCGCATATTGAATTCCGATAGAGCGGTTTGGTGTCGGGGCTTTTAGGGGGCGAGGAGTTTTCGTTCCCTGGGTGGCATATCTCCTTGTTCTCAGATTTGCCTGTCGTTTATCTTAATCCAGCTTGTGACATTTGTCGATTTTTTCTACCTTGGAATTGGGGAAGGTATAGGAATTTTGTATGTATTTTGACACACACACACAGTACAAACCGTATATATATATATATATATATATATATATATATATATATATATATATATATATATATACAGTATATATATATATATTATGAACTATTTTCCTTCCTATCAAATAATTTCTTAGTTTACATTATTAGTTTCTTAGTGTCTTAAATATTTAACGACAGGGAGAGAGAGAAAGAGAGAGAGTGAGAGAGAGTGAGAGAGAAAGAGAGAGTGAGAGGATATGTGTATATGTGGGTGTGTGAGTGGTAGAGAGTGTGAGTGTTATGCATAGGCCCGGTAATCAAAGGTACCCGTTGACGTGATTAAAGTCTACGCTCCACACCCAGCCTCTTTCATCCCACCCACGGGGACGCATTATAATTACTCAGACCGTCACTAAGTAAGGGCTGCAGTATTACCAAGTGGCAGTCTTCCTTAACACTATTAGGTGCAACGTCTCGGGGGTTATTATGATATTTTGTTTAATTATTATTGAGTGTTTTCATTGTTTTAGCCATTTTTGAACAATGTATTTTTAGTTTACCCCCAAGACTTAGAAAAACGCCTCTCCAGATCCCCTTCAAACTAAAAAAACGTCCCCCAGACCCCATTCAAGCTAAATATGTACATTTTTCGGTAGAAACATTTCCTGGCCGAAGGCCGGTTTCTCCCAAATTGCAGGGACGCTGTCGCTCGCCCAGGAAAAATTGACACCTTATTGGGTTGAAGCATCTTATAATCGCCAAACTAATGAGGTGAAACGTCTTAAAATCTACAAACTAATGGAGTAAAACAGGGAGGATCTAAATTGGCCCGCCCTGCACCTAATAGGGTTAATGGGGGATGGGCGTATTTATTGTCTCCTTCATATATCTTTTTATCATGTTTTTTTAGTTTCCTCCGTTGACTTCCATCAAGCTTAAAAAAAAAAAAAAAAAAAAAAAAAAAAAAAAAGAAGACCCAAGACCCTCCTTTAAGATAAATTTGTAAATTTTTCGATAGACAAATCCTCCGATCATCCTTATCTCCATTATCTGTCCTGTCTCTCCAGTGTGTCTTTGATTTCCCTTGGAATGATTTTTGCTTCAGTGGCCGGGGACCCTCGGAGTGTGCAGAACGCATTAACCCTTTGAGTACCAGCGACGTGTGCTATATTCTCTTCTAGCTATATTTAGACGATATTATGCAGCTTGGGAAGGATCTGTGGTAGTTAAAAGGGTCGGTTGAGATAGTCTGAAGCCTTACTATTGCTAGAGGTCCTTCCTAAGCTGAATATAATCGTCTGATAGTTGCCAGAATATGATGAAAAGGACGTCTCTGGTACTGCATGGGTAAACGAGGTGATTATCTCGGTCATGGAGGCATACACGCCATTTTCTTTTTCACGGTCTAATCCAAAATATATTTGGGTTTATTCATGCCTGTCTACTTATCCGCAATAAGGAGGAAGCATTTAAGGGGAGGAATTTAGTTTGTTCCGTAGACCTCCACCAAGCTTAAAATTACACCCCCTTGAGTCCCTTTCGAGATAAATTTGTAAATTTTTCGGTAGAAAAATGTCCCGGCCGAAGGCCGCTTCCTCATAAATTACAGGCTCGCTATCGCTCACCAGGATAAAATCGACACCTGAATGGCGCGAAAGGTCTTAAATTGGGGTGAAATTTCTTAACATCGCCAAACTAACGGGGCGAACGTTATATAATATCAAAAGCAATGCGGCTAAACATGAGGGAGAAAGGGGCCCAGAAAAAAATCCCTCGGGTGGGAATCTCCCCTTAAACTCAATCATTTGTTTACTCCTTATGTTTTTGTCCGAAATAAAAGCCAATTGTTCTTCGACTTCATTTATCTATAACAAATGAATTGAAGTTATTTACTCTAACATTTCCCCCGCTTTTCTGGCAGCAAACCAAACACCTCCCCAACAAATTTACTTCCTCGTCTTTACCTCCACTTGTCCACGTCGACAGTACCACCATCACTTCTTCCTCTGGCAAAGTTGAACTCTTTGCTTAAACTTTTGGTAAAAACACTGCCTTGGAAGATTCCGTTGCTATCCCTCCCACTCCTCTCGTTCTTGCTTTCTTAGGGCTAATATCTTAATCTCTTCTAAGGATGTATTGTTTTATTTCTTTGAGGCATACAGACCAGATGGTGTTCCTCCTGTTGTAGTCAAATATAAATCTTCCGTGCGGACTCCCTGCCAAGGCAAACTTTACCGTCTCTGTGTTTCCTCTTATATCTTCCCTTCTTATTGAAAGTTTGCTCTCAGTCAATCTATACCCAAGAAGGGTGAACGTTCTCAATCCTCCAACTATCGTCCAATTGCTCTTATATCTTGCATCTCTAAATGTTTACCTTTATTCTTAAATACAAAACTATTGGGTATTTGTCTTCCGATAATCTACTTACAGACCGCCAGTATGGTTTCTGTAAGGGAGTAGGGTATATAGGGTAAGATGATCCTCAGGGTATTAGAGTGTTGAGCCTATAATTGGGCTTTGTAATTGGGGTTGTGTGTGACAGGGATCTGCCTTGCTTAGGCCAATCGGCTTTCTGCAGACTCCCATTTTCTTATGTTCTTATGTTCTTATATGTATTGGTCGAGGCTAGGAATCCTCCTCCCCTTGTAAAATTCTCCTACTCAAGGAGACAGAGAAAGGGGCGAGGGAACGCGAAAGTGGTCCCGGACCCTAAGAATTGGAACTTTACAGGTCTCTGTTCGGGCTGTGTCTCGAGTCGGCCACCCCCGGCAATGGGGCATGTGCCTGAGTATATACATACATACATTATATAGTTTAGTTTCCTCCCTAGACCTCCATCAAGCAATGTAATAGATTGACTTAACTTAGCTATAAAAGTAGGTGTTAGCGGGTGAAGACCAAAATAGTGTGGGTGTGACCATGGTGTAAGTCCCATGGAAACCCCCCCCCCCCCCCCCCCTCCAGGCCCACTGATGACACCCTAACTCAGCACCTTTAGTCAGGAGCTGCCTAACGAGATCAATGAGAGTTCTCGTTAGGTCATCATGATCCCTAATACCTCCATGGGCTCCTCGGTAACTGCCGCGGATTGTTACCTCGAAAGTTGGAGAAGAGAATTTATACACAGAACTCTCTCCCTCAAACTGTATTTCCCTTATCCTATGACCTAAGCTTCATGTATCTGGGGGGCACTTGTCACAGGCAGCTTTGCCTTTCGTTCCCTACATATACATAGGGAAAAAAAAAAATATATATATATACAGTATATATATATATACCAGATATATATATATATATATATATATATATATATATATATATATATATATATATATATATATATATATATATATATATACCGTATATTACATGCAGTAGACACAGAGATAGGTAGACAAAGATATATGATGATTCTTTATATGGATATAGACTAATCATTATTGTTTATAGTTTAGTTTCCCCCTCTGTACTCCGCCCCTGCCTCCCGTGTTCTGCTGGTACCCCCGCCCCCTCCTAGCAGCCAGGCTCACTCTATTTACCCAGCGCAAATTCCACCCCCAACTTCAGGTCTGTAGTCAATAGCAGAGATTTAAGAGGGTAGTGCTTGGTTTTTGGTCTATATATTTATATATGTATTTAATTATGAATGTTCTCGCTAGACCTCCATCAAGCTTTAAAAAAAAACACCACCTAGACCCCCTTTCAAGATAAATGTGTACATTTTTCGGTAGAAAAATTTACAGGCCGAAGGCCGGTTTCTTCTAAAATTACAGGTTCGTTATCGCTCGTCAGGAAAATATCGACACCAAAATGGCACGAAAGGTCATAATATTGACAAAGAAATGGGGCGAAAGGTCTCAACATTTTCAAACTAATGGAACGAACGTCTTAAAATCTCAAAACTAATATGCTAAACATGAGGGAGAAGGGGGTCCAGAAAAAGTGACTACCTCCCCCTCTAAAGCCGTCGTTGGCAAGAGATTAAAAAAAAAAAACACACACGCGTCTTCGGGATTGTGTCCTTAACCCTTTCTGTACCGGCGACGTCTTTTTCATTGTTTTGTAGCTATTTAGACGATTTAGACGATTTTGTTGCCTATATTTCCATCAAACTTACGATTACACCCCCTAGACCCCTTACAAGATAAATTTGTAAATTTTTCGGTAGAAAAATTTCCCGGCCGAAGGCCGGTTCCTCTTAAATTACAGGCTCGCTGTCGCTCGCCAGGAAAAAATCGACACCTAATTGGCATGAAAAGCCTTAAAATTGACAGAAATGGGGCGAAAGTTCCTAAGATCGCCAAACTAATGGGGCAAAAGTCTTAAACATATAAAAAACAATGGGGCTAAACATGAGGGAGAAAGGGATCCAGAAAACAATCCCTCAAGTGGAAAGCTCCCCTTAAGAAGGATCTGTGGTAGTTACAAAGAGTTACAAAGCGAGATCATTCGTAGCCTGTTAGTTGCTGGATGCCTTTTTGAAACTGAATAAAATCGTCTAATAGTAGCCAGAATAAAGTTAAGGGGAGGTTTTTAGTTTGGTCCCTAGATATCCTTCAAGCTTAAGATTACACCCCCTTGAGCCCCTTTCAAGATAAATTTGTAAATTTTTCGGTAGAAAAATATCCCGGCTGAAAGCCGGTTCCTCTTAAATTACAGGCTCGCTATCGCTCGCCAGGATAAAATCGACCCCTAAATGGAACGAAAGGTCTTAAAATTGACAGAAATGGGTTGAAAGTTCTTAAAATCGTCAAAATAATGGGGCGAACGTCTTAACATTAGGAAAACAATGGGGCTGACATGAGGGGGAAAGGAGTAAAGAAAAAAATCCCTCAAGTGGATATCTCCCCTTAAAAAGAGTGTCGCCGGTAGAGAAGGGGTTAAGGGGAGAG
>CM064567.1:12284618-12351222 GCA_032716605.1 Paralithodes platypus
CCCTACACTAACTTAACTCTTTTCAAAATGTTTTATTTTGGTGTATGGGGAGTCAGCGACCCCCCCCCCCCTCCCCCCTATAGATGATATGGCTGGGTACCAACAGCAAACGTGTCATCTATATTGGTCATTGTTAACGTCATAGCCTACATAAAGATAGAGTTAGTTTTCAATTTGCAATGACTTGGAATTTGATTGCTAAATTGTAAACACCGATTCGGAATTATATTAAGGGGAGATGGTTCACTTTTTGGGCGATTTTTGCATGTATTCATTATTTTTCTAGTTTCCTCCCTAGACCTCCATCAAATTAAAAAAAAAAAAAAACATCCATTAGATCCCCTTTCTAGATTAATTTGTACATTTTTCGGTAGAAAAATGTCCCGGCTTCTTCCAACATTACAGGCTCACTATCGTTCGTCAGGGAAAAAATCAACACCTAAATAGCACGAAAGGTCTAAATATTGACGACGAAATGGGGCGAAAGGTCTTAAAAGCTACTAACTAATGGGGCAAACATCTTAACATCGGAAAACTAATGGGGCTAAACATGAGGAAGAAAGGGGACCAGAAAAACGGCCCATGTCCCCGTTAACTTAATAATTTACAAGCCTACGAGAGTTAGCTAGGTTAAACATGAAGCCAAAACACACACACTATTGTATTCCTTGAGCATTAAACGGAGATTTCCACTTGAGGGATTTTTTTTTTACCCCTTGCTCCCTCATGTTTAGCCCCATTGGTTTGGCATTTTAAGACGTTTGCCCCATTATTTTGACGATTTTAAGAACTTTCAACCCATTTCTGTCAATTTTAAGACCTTTTGTGCCATTTAGGTGTCGATTTTATCCTGGCGAGCGATAGCGAGCCTGTAATTTAAGAGGAACCGGCTTTCAGCCGGGAAATTTTTCTACCGAAAAATGTACAAATTTATCTTGAAAGGCGCTCAAGGGGGTGTAATCTTAAGCTTGAAGGATATCTAGGGACCAAACTAAAAACCTCCCCTTAACTAGTGTATTAGTTAAGTATATGTTATGTGCATACCTACCTTTGTTTTTACCATTTTGAGTTAAAATCGGTCTATGTCGGTGCATCATTGGTTTTAATTCAAGTTTTCTTCCCAACTAAAATAAAACACACACTTCAATATATTGCCAAGGTTAGTACTTTATCATTTCTTATTAACCCTTTCAAGCTCCAATGCGCGTTTGTGTTCTGTTTTCTGGCTACTATTAGACGATTTCATTCAGATTAGTAACGGTGTACGGAAGTCAAAGGGTTGATTGAGATAGTTTTTTTTTTTTTTTTTTTTTTTTTGATATTAATTAATTAAATAAAAATAAATCCTTCCTAAGCTGCATAAAATCGTCTAATGATAGCCAAAATAAACTGCTAAAACGCGTCAGAGCTTCAAGGGGTTAAAACAAATTAAAAACTATTGCCAAACATGATTTGTATTTACTTTTACAGAGAACGGGACGATCGATTTGGAGGAAGACGTCTTGGGTCGAACTGCAGAATCTGAAGTTGTCGAAGGTAAGGACAATTGTTGTTGTTCTGATATTGTTAAGGGGAGATTTCCACTTGAGGGATTTTTTTCTTGACCCCTCTCTCCCTCATGGTTAGCCCCATTGCTCTTGATATTTAAAGACGTTCGCCCCATTAGTTTGGCGATTTTAAGAACTTTTGCCCCATATCTGTCAATTTTAAGACTTTTCGTACCATTTAGTTGTCGATTTTTTCCTGGCGAGCGATAGCGAGCCTGTAATTTAGGAGGAACTGGCCTTCGGCCGGGACATTTTTCTACCGAAAAATTTACAAATTTATCTTGAAAGGGGGTCTAGGGGCTGTAATGTTAAGCTTGATGGAGGTCTAGCGAACTAACTAAAAACCTCCCCTTAAATGAATGACTAGGAGTTACTTATTCGTTTAGTTTATGTTATCAGACCTGTTTTCTGATTAACCCCTTTTGTACCGGCGACGTCCATTCAATTTCATTCCAGCTATATTGGACGATTTTTTGTAGCTTAAGAAGGATATGTGTTAGTAAAAATGGTTAAGCGAGATAGTTCGAAGCCTGTTAATTGCTGGAGGCCCTATTTAACCCTTTCACGCATTTATGACGTAGAGGTTGCCAGATTAGCAATAAGAAATAAGAGTTCTCTCACTCTTATAATTACCTCTCCAAAATTAGTGTTCTGCCCACAGCTAACTCAAAGACAACTGCAGAGGTTGAAGTAACTAAGCTAAAGGTTTCTAAATACCCCTGATGGTAACAAAGGCTTTAAAGTATCCCCAATAGGCTCAAAATCGCGTCATATGTCGGAGAGGGTTAAACTGAACACAATTGTCTAAGAGTAGCCAGAACGAAGTCGAAAGGACGCTGCCGGTAGAGAAGGGGTTACTATATTGCTAAAGGTGAAACATAGTGAGTTATCGAGTTTCGGATTTTTAGTTGATTTTCATGCGTAGGTCATCATAAGAGTACAACTGTGTCTATAGTGAATGTGTATAGATGGGTGATATTAGTAATGGGTATAGATGGGTGATATTAGTAATGGGTATAGATGGGTGATATTAGTAATGGGTATAGATGGGTGATATTAGTAATGGGTATAGATGGGTGATATTAGTAATGGGTATAGATGGGTGATATTAGTAATGGGTATAGATGGGTGATATTAGTAATGGGTATAGATGGGTGATATTAGTGATGGGTATAGATGGGTGATATTAGTAATGGGTATAGATGGGTGATATTAGTGATGGGTATAGATGGGTGATATTAGTGATGGGTATAGATGGGTGATATTAGTAATGGGTATAGATGGGTGATATTAGTAATGGGTATAGATGGGTGATATTAGTGATGGGTATAGATGGGTGATATTAGTAATGGGTATAGATGGGTGATATTAGTAATGGGTATAGATGGGTGATATTAGTAATGGGTATAGATGGGTGATATTAGTGATGGGTATAGATGGGTGATATTAGTAATGGGTATAGATGGGTGATATTAGTAATGGGTATAGATGGGTGATATTAGTGATGGGTATAGATGGGTGATATTAGTAATGGGTATAGATGGGTGATATTAGTGATGGGTATAGATGGGTGATATTAGTGATGGGTATAGATGGGTGATATTAGTAATGGGTATAGATGGGTGCTATTAGTAATGGGTATAGATGATAGTAGTATGGGTATAGATGGGTGATATTAGTAATGGGTATAGATGGGTGATATTAGTAATGGGTATAGATGGGTGATATTAGTAATGGGTGTAGATGGGTGATATTAGTAATGGGTATAGATGGGTGATATTAGTAATGGGTATAGATGGGTGATATTAGTGATGGGTATAGATGGGTGATATTAGTGATGGGTATAGATGGGTGATATTAGTAATGGGTATAGATGGGTGATATTAGTAATGGGTATAGATGGGTGATATTAGTAATGGGTATAGATGGGTGATATTAGTAATGGGTGTAGATGGGTGATATTAGTAATGGGTATAGATGGGTGATATTAGTAATGGGTATAGATGGGTGATATTAGTGATGGGTATAGATGGGTGATATTAGTGATGGGTATAGATGGGTGATATTAGTGATGGGTATAGATGGGTGATATTAGTAATGGGTATAGATGGGTGATATTAGTAATGGGTATAGATGGGTGATATTAGTAATGGGTGTAGATGGGTGATATTAGTAATGGGTATAGATGGGTGATATTAGTAATGGGTATAGATGGGTGATATAGTAATGGGTATAGATGGGTGATATTAGTGATGGGTATAGATGGGTGATATTAGTGATGGGTATAGATGGGTGATATTAGTAATGGGTATAGATGGGTGATATTAGTAATGGGTATAGATGGGTGATAGTAATGGGTATAGATGGGTGATATTAGTAATGGGTATAGATGGGTGATATTAGTAATGGGTATAGATGGGTGATATTAGTAATGGGTGTAGATGGGTGATATTAGTAATGGGTATAGATGGGTGATATTAGTAATGGGTATAGATGGGTGATATTAGTGATGGGTATAGATGGGTGATATTAGTGATGGGTATAGATGGGTGATATTAGTGATGGGTATAGATGGGTGATATTAGTAATGGGTATAGATGGGTGATATTAGTAATGGGTATAGATGGGTGATATTAGTAATGGGTATAGATGGGTGATATTAGTAATGGGTATAGATGGGTGATATTAGTAATGGGTATAGATGGGTGATATTAGTGATGGGTATAGATGGGTGATATTAGTGATGGGTATAGATGGGTGATATTAGTAATGGGTATAGATGGGTGATATTAGTAATGGGTATAGATGGGTGATATTAGTAATGGGTATAGATGGGTGATATTAGTAATGGGTATAGATGGGTGATATTAGTGATGGGTATAGATGGGTGATATTAGTGATGGGTATAGATGGGTGATATTAGTAATGGGTATAGATGGGTGATATTAGTAATGGGTATAGATGGGTGATATTAGTAATGGGTATAGATGGGTGATATTAGTAATGGGTATAGATGGGTGATATTAGTAATGGGTATAGATGGGTGATATTAGTAATGGGAATGGTCAGGGAAACATTATTTATAGATAGTTTATTTTGCCTGCAATTGGCCTTATTTTATCATTGGTTAGATTGAACGGCTTAAGGCGGGTGACCTGTTTTTGTTCTGTCCTTTTCTATCTTTCTCTGGCTTGTATCCATTTGGCCCCATTCAGCCTACTGTTTTAAGACGTTTATCCCCATCCAGGTGTCAATTTTTTGCTGGTGAGAGGTAGCGAGCCAGCATATTTTATATTTTTCTTTTACAGCAGGCTAAATTTGTACATTTTTCGATAGAAAAATGTCTCCGGCAAGGCCGGATTTCTTCATATAATGTTGGCTCGCTATCGCTCGCCAGGAAGAAATCGACACCTAGATGGGGATACACGTCTTAAAATAGTTGGCTGAATGGGGCCGAATGGATACAAGCTAGAGAAAGAGAGAAAAGGACAGAAATAACAAAAAGCAGGTCACCCCCCTTAAAGGACCTAAGCGGTTAGATTTGAAGAGGTGATGTTATAGTCTATTCGCTGTAAGTAGGCGAGACATCATGGCCTCTAACCTCTGTAACTCAAAAAGGGCTAGTGTAATCAAGCTAATATTTCTACCAATTGGGAAGAGTCAGTCAAGGAATAGATGTGAAAGTTTACAGCCCTTTTTGAGTTACAGAGGATAGAGGTCAAGATTTCTCGCCCACTTACAGCGGATAGACTATAGCCGTATATGATGTGTAAATCAAGTTGGATTAAAATCGAGTAGGCGTTTACATCGTTGTTACAAAACTGATAGTTGTATTTTTGTTTTCCATAACATATGAATGTCAGTTATTCATAAACTATATGACTAGTATAGGGAATAAATATACTGTATGTTCATAAGCTTTACCTATATCAATTACTATATTGCAGTCTTTGTAAATTATGATTCCATTATCATTGGGTATTTAATTGCCTGTGACAATAAAAAGTCCGAAAATCTTCTATGCGAATAAATATAGTGAGACAGAATTGGTTCATAAATATGTAAACTACTTGTATCTAGATGCCTATGCTGTTGGTCTTCTATATTAATGGTGGAAAAGTTTGTAGCATTATGCTATTTCTATTTTTATATGGGAACGAAAGATGACATGGGATGGTCAAATATATATACATATACTGTATATTTTTTTTTTTTTTTTTTTTCTATGTGATTGAGGGAGGCAAAAGGCATAACTGCCTATAGCGAGTGGCTCCCCCATAGTTGAAAGAGTGACAGGGCCAAAATCAAGGGACGTTCGAGCCAAAATATACATATATATACAGTATAGTCCAATCTATTTGCAAGTACAAATCCCTTCAATTAAAACGTTTCCCTGAGTGCTGAGGCTGGAACTGAGGGGAGAATCAAACATATATGTATGTATGTATATACTCAGGCACACACCCCACAACTGGGGGTGGCTGACTGGAGACAGAGCTCGAACAGAAGCAACAAAATATAATACAAATAAAATACACACACATCTAGGTCGTCCAGGAGAAGACCCAGAGACCAAGGCCTATATGTTTGGTGCCCCCAGCACAAGACTTCTAGGTCCTAGGCCTCCCGCAGAGGTTCCAGTCTTAGCAGGCAGACGCGCAGCGGAGCGCACCACAATGCCCGCCCACATAACTTCCAGTCATGGCTCTTCATATATACACCGGCTCCCCGGGCCGAGTGCCTGACGGACTGTTATGTAGTCCAACAGGAGCTCGACCCCCATTCCTTACGACCGCGTTCATTTGTCTATTCACAATCGTTCTCCATTCATTCCTATTCACCACCACTTCTCTTGCCTGTTCTTCAGTCATCTCTCTATCTTCCAACACAGGTTTTACGCCCTGAGAATAGAACATAAAGAATACAACATTGAACTCCGTTAGGATTTCTTTCTTATTTTCTCCTCATTTCCCCTTTTAGCAACTTCCCGAGGTAGCGTATCGGATTAAGGGGAGGCAGACCGTTTTTCTGGACCCCCTTCTCCCTAATGTTTAGCCCCACTAGTTTTGAAATTAAAAGACGTTCGGCCCATTAGTTTGGCGATTTTAATACCTTTCACCCCATTTCGTTGTCAATTTTAAGACCTTTCGTACCATTTAGGTGTCGATTTTTTCCTGGCGAGCGATAGCGAGCCTGCAATTTTAAGAGGAACCGGCCTTCGGCCGGGACATTTCTCTACCGATAAATGTACAAATTTATCTTGAAGGGGGTCTAGGGGGTGTTTTTCTAGGCTCGATGGAGGTCTAGGGAGGAAACTAATAAAATATATGAATACATGAATTAATAGACCAAACAAACGGCCAGTCTCCCCTTAACCTAGTTGATGCAGATCATTATATCGGTGGGTGATCTGGCAGGCTTTGAAGTTGGTCCCTCATTTGTCAGGGTCCGGCATTATCGTGGAGGGCAGATGATAGTGTCGACCCCTCATTTGTCTGCCTTAAGGAGCAGAGGAGATAATTATGTTTTCCCCCCAAGATATTTTACCACGAGACCTTTCCCCGGCTATAATCGGTCAACAAATGTCATCTTGTAGCAAAATTTGAGACTCCCTCCTATGGGTGTCTGTAACTTAACTGAAGATTATGTTAACCCTACCTGACTGTAGGGGAAGGGGCCTGTTTTTAAACCTCCCCTGTTTCGCTCCATTAACTTGGATATTTAAAGACTTTTCACTACATTAGTTGGGCTATTAAATTATGCTTCACTCTATTCAGGTGTCAATTTGCTTCTTAATGATCGATAGCTTGTCTGCAATGTAGGGAGAATGTCGGCCGGGACAATGTTGTACCAAAAATGATACACATTTAGCTTAGAGAGGGCCTTGGGAGAGGGGGTGGAAGGTATTTGTTTGGGGGTCTGGTTTTCTGTCTAAAATGACTTTGCTTGAAAATGGCAAAACAATCCAAATCTTCGATAATAGTTAAGGGGAGATCTACACTTGAGGGATTTTTTGCTTGACCCCTTTCTCCCTCATGTTTAGCCCCATTGCTTTTGATATTATAAAACGTTTCCCCATTAGTTTAGCTATTTTAAGAACTTTCACCCCATATTAAGACCTTTCGTGCAATTCAGGTGTCGATTTTATCCTGGCGAGCGATACATTTTTCTACCGAAAAATGTACAAATTTATCTTGAAAGGGGGTCTAGGGGGTGTAATTTTAAGATTGATGGAATTCTAGGGAACGAACTAAAAACCTCCCCTTAAGCAACAAAAAAAAGAAGAAAAAAATCATGCTAGCCCTCCCAAGATCGTTAGTGTTGAATCTGACTGAATTCGGATAGCAATACAATTCAGAAACTACTATACCCTGTTTCAAGTAAGTAGACCACAACTCTTCAACATTAACGTCTATACCTCACACATGACTCGAGTAATGGAGATAATATTTTTACCATTTGGGAAGGGTCAGCCAGGGAATAGGTGGGGGATATTAAAGCCCATGTGCTCCAGCCTCTCATGAGTTATAGAGGTTAGAGTTCATGATGTCCGGCCTACCTATTTGGAGCAGGGTGTAGGTCAGAATTGCCAGGATATGACGGCCACTTGTTCCGTGTGATACCGGCTATAGTGTTGGATCCCACGTAGTGATAAAAGCCACTCATCCCCCCCTCCTTCCCTCATCACCTCCCTCCCTCCCTCATCACCTCCCTTCTCATCACCTCCCTTCTCATCACCTCCCTTCTCTCCTCTCTCTCTCTCTCTCTCTCTCTCTCTCTCTCTCTCTCTCTCTCTCTCTCTATCTCTCTCTCTCTCTCTCTCTCTCTCTCTCTCTATCTCTCTCTCTCTCTCTCTCTCTCTCTCTCTCTCTCTCTCTCTCTCTCTCTCTCTCTCTCTCTCTCTCTCTCTCTCACTCTCTCTCTCTCTCTCTCTCTCTCTCTCTCTCTCTCTCTCTCTCTCTCTCTCTCTCTCTCTCTCAACACACACACCACCACCGCTCATCTGTCGTCAGGGAAGGAAAGCCTATAATCGGCCAATCTTGTCATGTAGTTATCCTCAACTTAGGAAAATATTTGGGACTGTAAAATATATAAATATATATATATATATATATATATATATATATATATATATATATAGAGAGAGAGAGAGAGAGAGAGAGCATATTGTTACTGATGGGCCACACATACACACGCATGCACACACATAATTATGAACATTATATTTCTATGTATTGGATCCCGGAGAGGAACAAAACTTATGCGGGCAACTGTACATCTAAAGATAAACTACATATCTTGTACTTGTATTCCCAGATGTTTAGGTGGGTAAGGAGATATTGCCTGTAAAGAGAGGCAAAGCGCACCATTGTCTCCAAGATGGCGGAGGTTGACCGATCTGAAACTGTCTCTATGGTGACCCAGTGTTGCCAAATCTAGAAACAAAATACCGTTAGATCCGTTCTCAAAAGTCGTTAGAAGGCTGGTAGATAATAAATAAATACTCCAAATCCCTAGAATACTGAAATAATCTCTAAATTATTGATCTAAAATCCCTAGAATACTGAAATAATCTCTAAAGTATTGATCTAAATTGGCTCAAATCTTTAAAATACCGTAGGATTCATGTGCCTAGATGTAAAAATTGGTCTCTAGAGCGAAGTAGATACCTCTAGATTTAGCGGGAAAATAGCTAAATTGGCAACACTGAGGTTGATCCAGTGTTCGCCGGTCTCACCTTTTTGTCCTGATCACTGAAGAATTTGTGTCCGCCAGTTATTGATTTCCGATACGACCGGTTCTTTCTGTTCGTACGATTTGTTCTTTTTATTCTCACGACTTATTCGTTCCTCTTAAATTACACCTAAATGACACGAACAGTCTTAATATTGACAAAGAAATGGGGCGAACGGTCTAAAAATCGCCAAACTAATGCCTTTAAAATCTGAAAACGAATGGGGCTAAACATGAGGAAGAAGGGGGGACCAGAAAACGACCCATTTCCCCAAAGAAGATTCACTCCCCAAAATAAAGAGGCGGATATTGAAAATGTAAGCAAACTCCTGCGTGTAAAATTGCCTTGGCACGTCATTTGGAGTCTCTCATGCGGCGCGCGTCTGTGAATGGCCTTGGAACCCGCGAAGCTGATATTAAGAGGGGGATGGGCGTATTTATCTGCTCATTTATATGTATGGTTATTATTATTTATATTATTATTATTATTATTATTATTATTATTATTATGTATGGTTATTATTATTTTTATTATATTATTATGTTATGTATGGTTATTATTATTTATATTATTATTATTATTATTATTATTATTTTTATTATTTATATGTATGGTTATTATTATTTTTATTATTATTATTATTATTATTATTATTATTATTATTATTTATATGTATGGTTATTATTATTTTTATTATTATTATTATTATTATTATTATTATTATTATTATTATATGTTGGTTATTATTATTTATATGATTATTATTATTATTATTATTATTATTATTATTTATATGTATGGTTATTATTATTTTTATTATTATTTTTTAGTTTCCTCCCTAGAGCTCCATCAAGCTTAAAATACCCCCCCCCCCCAAGACCCAAGACCCTAATTCAAGATATGTCGATGGAAATATGTCCTGACCGAAGGCCGGTTCCTCTTAACTCACAGGGCTCCAGGGAAAAAAATCAACACCTAAATGACACGAAAAGTCTTAATAGTGACAAAGAAATAGGGCGAAAGGTCTGAAAATCGCCAAACTAATGGGCCGAATGTCATCGAATTTGAAAACTAATGGGGCTAAACATGAGGAAGAAAGGGGACCAGAAAAACCACCGATGTCCCCTTAAGGCTTTGCATAATAATAATATTTCGAGATGCGCGACATATGAGTCTTAAGAATGCTCTCAAATTACATACCTCAAAAATATGTTGAGATTTGTAGTGAAATTCCATGTTTTATATTATCTTACTTCACATTATTCATTTTAGATGTTATTTGTCTGGATTTATAACTCAATTTTAACCATCGTATGTTTAACATTGTATATATTTAAACTAGCACCATTATTTGCAAAACAAATGCATTATAATATACAGTATTTATCTTAGCTTCATATACAGATTAACTATATGGTCCGAGTGGGGTTTTTTTTTTTTCCCTGTTTCACTCCACTAGTTTGGAGATTTTAAGAGTTTTCACTCCATTTATTTTGCGATGATAAGATGATTTGCCCCATTCAGGTGTCTACTTTTTTTTCCTGGGCGAGAAATAGCGAGCCTATAACGGAAAATATCTCGGCCTTTGGTTGTGACATTATTCTATCGAATATTGTATATATTTAGCTTGAAGGGGGTCTAGGTGGGCATTTTTTGTGTTTAAGGGGGCCCACCTCTATCTCCGCCTTGTATCCATTCGGCCCCATTCGGCCTACTGTTTTAAGACGTTTATCCGCATTCAGGTGTCGATTTTTTCCAGACGAGTGGTTCGAGCCAAAAATATATAAACTTTGACAGCAAGCTAAATTTATACATTTTTCGATAGAAAAATTACTCCGGCGAAGCCGGATTTCTCCATACAATGCTGGCTCGCTATCGCTCGCCAGGAAGAAATCAACACCTGGATGGGGATAAACGTCTTAAAACAGTTGGCTGAATGGGGCCGAATGGATACAAGTCAGAGAAAGAGAGAAAAGGAGAAAACAAAAAGCAGGTCACCCCCCTCCCCCTCCCCCTTTAAATGAAGTCTGGGATGGGGTTTTCTATTAGCCTAGGGAACAAACTATTAAGGGAAGATGGGCTGATTTTTCTGGCTTCCCTTCTTTCTCATATTTAGCCCCATTGTTTTTTGAGAATTTAAGACGTTCGCCCCCATTAGTTTGGCGATTTTAAGAACTTTCGCCCCATTTATGTAATTTTTAAGACCCATTTAGGTGTCGATTATGTCCTGGCGAGCGATATCGAGCCTGTAATTTTATGAGTAACCGGCACTGCACACCCTCCCTCACCTGATTAGGAAGGGTATGTTCAAGTCAGAGGCTTAATTGAGGGAGTCTTTTACCCTTATAACTCCACAGATCCTTCCTAAGCTGTTTAAGAAAGGGTATATAATTATATTAAAGCCTGAAGGTTAATTGAGATAGTCTTTTACCCTTATAACTACACAGATCCTTCCTAAGCTGTTTAAGGAAGGGCATATTGAAGTCAGAGGGTTAATTGAGATAGTTTTTACCCTTATAGAACTCCCACAGATCCTTCCTAAGCTGTTTAAGGAAGGGCATATTGAAGTCAGAGGGTTAATTGAGGTAGTCTTTACCCTTATAGAACTCCCACAGATCCTTCCTAAGCTGTTTAAGGATGGGCATATTGAAGTCAGAGGGTTAATTGAGGTAGTCTTTACCCTTATAGAACTCCCACAGATCCTTCCTAAGCTGTTTAATGATAACCAGAGTATAGTCGAAATGTATCATGATCTCAAAGGGTTAATCTGGTAGAATATAGTTAGGATTATACTTGTGGGAAACGCGCTCGTGTGATACCGTCTATAATCCGAGTATATTCTCAGGCGTCTCGATCCTTCCCTGGTCTTGCTACGCTCCAACCACGAGAAATTGTAATATTAATAACATTCTGGAGGCTTAGACTGAAACCCACGCACCCACTTTCTCTTTCATAATGCTATTCCTGTTACCACCATCACCACTATTAATATTACTACTATCACCACCACCACTATTACTACTACTACTACTACAACCACCACCACCACCACCACCACTACCACTATTAATATCACTACTACTACTCCATGGTCAATGATTAATTCAGTGAGAGACTGTCAACTTCAAAGAATGTGAAATGTTCCTGAACTGTACGTAATGCAGGATTATTACTACCAAGACCACCTACTGTAGTTTTGGCGGTAGTGCTATCAAAACTCTCTCTTCTACTAATAAGACACCCTTACCCCCAGGGGTACTACGACCATAGCAGTCTACTAAGCTATAATACACACACACACACACACACACACACACACACACACACACACACACGAGCAAGGAAACCCGACTCACAGGTTCCAGAAAATTCCCTTAATAATATAATATACAGTATGTAATATAGTGGGTGTGCGTGGGAGGAAATGGAGTCCGGAAAAGGTATGTAATATTATTATATATATCATTAAAGTTGTAGATTATAATTAACAGAGCAGACTCTCATTATAAACTGAAAAATGTAATATATCGTGTGTTATTATAAAGGAGTAGGCTCTCTCGCACCATATTTGACTTAATTTGTATTTTGTCATATATATATATATATATATATATATATATATATATATATATATATATATATATATATATATATATATATACCGGTATATATATATATATACACTATATAAAACACTATATGCGCGAAACATTATGACAACACGGAACGAAGAACAGGTAAATATTTGTTGTAGCTTTGGCAACCAACCCTCCCACACCATCAGCGGTTATTTGAATGTTCACGGTAGGCTTTGGACCCCTTTGTGTACACTCTATAACATAAATAACGACCCACCCGTAAGAATGAGTTTCGAACGCAAGGAATAATTCAAGGCTTGTACTGTATATAATATAAAGGTGTTACATATAATTCAAGGCTTGTACTGTATATAATATAAAGGTGTTACATATAATTCAAGGTTTGTTCTGTATATAATATAAAGATGTTACATATAATTCAAGGCTTGTACTGTATATAATATAAAGGTGTTACATATAATTCAAGGTTTGTTCTGTATATAATATAAAGATGTTACATATAATTCAAGGCTTGTACTGTATATAATATAAAGGTGTTACATATAATTCAAGGTTTGTTCTGTATATAATATAAAGATGTTACATATAATTCAAGGCTTGTACTGTATATATATAATATAAAGATGTTACATATAATTATCCTAGTGTCTATTTTTGTCCAGCTGAGGGTAAATTGTCATGTATTTATCTTTGTTACTCAGCTATAAGGTAGATTTTGTAGCGAAATATGATGTTAATTGTGAAAACTTGGCATTAATCCGACACACAGCCATAGTAGTTTCATATATTTCCATTGAGTATCTAGAAATTAGCTACTAAGGGATTCAATTTACCATCTATCTCTATCTATCTATTGCCGGACGCCTTACTCCCCTTACGAGGGTGGCCATACACAGAATGCCCCAAAGCGGACCTATTCCCTGTGAGAGGGACAACCCGAGCCAGTTTAGTGAAGGACTTACAGGATTGACCACTCAATTTAGGATCCGTCCGACTCCGAGGCCCTCTGTGTATCTTGTTAGCACTATTTTTCTACAGTGGTGTTCGGCTAATCCATCCACTAACCTGCCTTACCCTTAGGTAAGCAGTACGGATTTGTATCAGGTTTACTCCCCTAGACAGGTTGCCAACCAAAGCTGACGAGTCCCATCCACCCGGATTTGTATAAGGTTGTCTCCCCTAGATGAGTTGCCGACCAAGGCTAACGAGTCCCATCCACCCAATTTACCATCAGCTGGACAAAAATAGAGTATAATGTCCAACCTATTTTTCCTTGTAATTTTGACGTATAATATTTTCACTTCGAAGGATGATCTATACAGCTTTAGCCTATACTAGTCTTTTAGCAAACATCGTGATAGCTATTGGATTAAGGATTAAGAAAACTCCCTTCATGAATATAACTTATCCTCGTATTTTTGTTTGTCGTGGAGGATTTGGAGAGATTGGATACCTGCCAAATGAAAGAGTTGTAAGATTATGTTAGCCGGTAAAACACACACACACACACAGACACATACACACACACACACACACACACGCACGCACGCACGCACACACACAAATAAAAAAAACACACACACACAAAACACACACACACACGAATGGAGACAGCTCGCATGTTGGTATGTTTGTAGATGATTTAAAAATTTAGAGACTATATCTATAATTGTTTTAATCCATAAGCTAAGCTAGTTATTGCATGATCTCTTTATCTTCGGCTTAAAAAAAAATGCACAAATAGTAGGGTCAAGTTTCTCGAATATATATTATGATAAAGGACCCAAAAAGGTGTAGATTATAATACACCTTGGAAACTCCTTGCTGTCTATGAGTAGCTCTTCACCACCAGAATGTAAATATATTCAATTAATCTGTACCAGTTATTTATTACATTATTGTTAACATAATTCGCTGTTCCCTCGTTTGATGAAGGTCTTTTGACCACAGAAGGGGTACAGTTACTCATATAAACTCATGGACCTCAAATACCAATTTATGGAAAACGAGCCATCTGCAATAATAAATTAATATAATAGGCTTTGTAATGGATCATCTATATGGCTGTGTATTGTGTATACAATACTACATGCATAAATACATATATTATGTAATAATATATTATATAATACAGTATATTGTTTCCAATGTGTGTGCCGGTTCTGCAGCCTTGTATTCATGGTACTATAAATGTTTAACTCATTACGAAGCCAGCAAGGACCAATCTTCCCTGACAAAGGTCCTCCATGTTGCCTGTGCCTGCCATCTTATTATACCTGACCTCTGCCACTCTCACTCCTTTGTCTTCTTCCACACTCCGTCTCATCTTCTGTCTCCCTGTTGTCTGTCCCTCTATCTCCCCGTTCCTCCATGCTATCCGTCCCTGTATCTCCCTGCATCTATCTTTCTTATCTCCCTGCTATCTCCATCTGTCCCCTGCCATCTCATTATACCTAGCCCCTGCCACTCTCACTCTTTTATCTTCCTCCACACTTCATCTCATCTTCTGTCTCCCTGTTATCTGTCCCTCTATATCCCTGCTATCTATTCCTCTATCTCCCTATGTCTCCCTGCTATCTGTCCCTGTTACCTATCCCTCTATTTCCCTGCATCTATCCCTCTATCTCCCTGCTATCTGCCCCTGCCATTTCATTATACCTACTCCCTGCCACTCTCACTCTTTTGTCTTCCTCCACACTCCGTCTCATCTTCTGTCTCCCTGGAGGAGTGTGCTAGAGAAGAGAACTGCTTATACTCTTCCGGCTTGCTTGGCATTGTGCTTTGCCTTGTGCTGTATGTTATGCATTACTTATCTTTGATCTTGTGCAGTATGTTATTGTGTGTGTGTGTGTGTGTGTGTGTGTGTTTAGTATGTATGTATATATGCATACAGTATATGTATATGTATGTGTTGTATGTGTGTAATGTATGTGTAGGCTATGTATCTATGTGGGTGATTTTATATGTGTGTGTGTGTGTGTGTGTGTGTGTGTGTGTGTGTTTAGTATGTATGTATATATGCATACAGTATATGTATATGTATGTGCTGTATGTGTGTAATGTATGTATGTATGTGTAGGCTATGTATCTATGTGGGTGTTTGTGTATGTGCGTGTGTGTGTGTGTGTGTGTGTACTGTATCTATGTATGTATGTGTGGTTGTATGTGTGTGTGCGTGTGAACATCCATGCTATTCTCCAGATTATGTTTGGAGTGATTACATTTAGGCAAAAAAAAAAAAAAAAAAAAAAAAAAAATGAAGCTAAAGTAATGTTTGCACAAAAAAATCCTCATTACCTCTTCAGTTCTCATTGTTGTATTACATGTGGAAATTTAATCCTATAATTATGAATACTAATTTACTAGAACAAGCTATCCCTAATTAGTGTGAGAAGTCTTGCATTATATCAGATTATTAATAGGAAGGTGATAGTTAGCATAATGTGTCACAAATATTTAGTTTAATTTTCCTGTATGTAATTTAGAGTATCTTGTTAAAATGGCTTGCCAGTTATTTGACATGGTAATTCTTCTTTGTAGCACATTCCTCTCTCTCTCGCTCTCTCTCTCTCCCCCCTGGTCTCTCTTGCTCTCTCTCTCTCTCTCTCTCTCTCTCGCTCTCGCTCTCGCTCTCTCTCTCTCTCTCTCTCTCTCTCAGGCGTATATTATAGAACCAATCGGCACTGCTCTACCTCTTCGAGCTGTCAATGGCTTGGATTCCCATTACATTCCCGAGAGAAGCAATATAATACACCATCTGTTACCAGCGCGTCTGACAGGGTAATAATAGTTTGACTTCTCACCTATAACTATTCAGGGGAGTATATTGTATTGTTGTGTACACGGATATTCAGGGGAGTATATTGTATTATTGTGTACACGGATATTCAGGGGAGTATATTGTATTGTTGTGTACACGGATATTCAGGGGAGTATATTGTATTGTTGTGTACACGGATATTCAGGGGAGTATATTGTATCGTTGTGTACACGGATATTCAGGGGAGTATATTGTATTGTTGTGTACACGGATATTCAGGGGAGTATATTGTATTGTTGCGTACACGAATAGATTTGTGATAAGCTCGTCGTACTTATGTTATCTGGGTAAAATTTGGATCGCTCAGAAATAAGTTGATTTAATATTATTCATGTTCATATTCATTATTGTTATATAAACGGTATATATACAGTATATATATATATATATAGTATATATATATATATATATGCAGTATATATATATATATATATATAGTATATATATATATATATATATATATATATATATATATATATATATATATATATATATATATATATATATATATATACAGTATATATATATATATATATATATATATATATATATAGTAAATATATTGCCTGACGTCATGATCCCTGAAGGGGTGGCCACGAACGAAACGCCCCCATGCACCTCTGTCCCCAGTTAGTCGACGCCCCTCCTCCCAACCAGCACTGCCTTCATCCATATACTTCTTCACTCCATCCTTCCACCTCTCTCCCGGTTTCCCGCTCCCTCTCTGTCCTTCCACCTCGCTCTCGTACACCCTCTTAGTTATTCTTTCACTTCCCATACGTTCCATATGGCCGAACTATCTCAAGGTGTTCCTTTTCACACTTTCCAGCACATCTACCTCCACACCACACCTCCCTCCTACTTCCTCAATCATCTGTCTATCCCTACATGTAACTCCGCACGCACTTCTCAAATAACTCATTTCCACCCCTCTCACTCTTGGTCTGAGTCTCTCCACCAATGTCTATGCTTCGCTTCCGTTAGTCAGTGTCAGGATTACCACACTGCTCATGCAAGGACTTCTTTACTTCCATGCTGACCACCCTATTTCTTGTTACTGCTTTCAGCATTCCTACAACCCTCTTCCCCTGTTGCACCCTCTCTTGCACTTCTTCATCCATACTCCCATCTTTACTCAGTACACTGCCCAGATACTTAAATGAGCTGACAATCTCCATAGCCTGACCGTTCAACTTCACCTCACACTTTGTGGCTTCACCCCTTTCGAAGACCATAACCTTGCTCTTCCCCGCATTTACCTTCAAATTCCGTTTTTCGTACACTGTTCCAAACTCATTTACCAAACCCTGAAACTCTCATTCATTATCGCCCATCAGAACTGAATCATCAGCAAACAGCAGTACAGGCAGCTTCCACTCGTTTCCCTCCCTTATCAGCGATACACTAACATCCACTGCTCTTCCTTGTATTTCTTCCATAACTCCATCCATATGTACAGTAAACAACCACTGGGACATCACACACCCCTGTTTCAACCCAACATTAAGACCAAAGCATATAATGTATAAGTACAGTATATATATATATATTTATATATATATATATATATATATATATATATATATATATATATATATATATATATATATATATATATATATACGATGTATATATATATATATATATATATATATATATATATATATATACCGGTATATATATATATATATATATATATATATATATATATATATATATATATATACCGTATATATATATATATAGAGAGAGAGAGTATATATATATATATCACAATTACTCATGAGTTACAGGAATAAATGTTTAATCCTCAGCCAGAGTTCGAGCAGCAGTCAATCAGAATTACACACACACACTCACACACTCACACACACACACACACACACTATTATATTTCTAACTTGGTTATAAATGTGTATTGTTTTTTTTATATATGTTCTTCTCATCTCGTTTTCTTAAGGGGGTCACAGGCTTTTTTTCTCTCCTTTCTCTCTTTCTCTGGCTTGTATTTATTCGGCCCCATTCAGCCTACTGTTTAAAAACATTTACTCCCATCCAGGTGTCGAATTTTTCCTTGCGAGCGGTAGCGAGCCAGCATATTTTGTTTAAAGTTTTTAACAGCAGGCTAAATTTGTACATTTTTCGATAGAAAAAATTCTCCGGCGAAGCCGGATTTCTCCATGCAATGCTGGTTCGCTATCTCTCACCAGGAAGAAATTGACACCTGGATGGGGATAAACGTCTTACAACAGTTGGCTGAATGGGGCCGAATGGATACAAGCCAGAGGAAGAGAGAAACAGAGAGAAACAAAAGCCTGTCACCCCCCTTAAGAGCAATGTTAAACAAATAATAATAAGAGAGGTAGAAGTTGCACGGGGAGGTTTTGTGTAAGGTACACAATACAATAATGAAAGTAAAAAGAAGTGGACAATACATGGACTGGTTTTGGTTAGGTGCGTACAAAATACAAAACTGAAAATAAAACCGAAGTAGAAATTACATGGCTAGGTTTTGTGTACGAAAGCCGGAAGTGTCCTCGTGCATAAAAGGGGTAGTGATTACTTTTTGGTATATATACAGTATATATATATATATATATATATATATATATATATATATATATACATACAGTATACAGTATACTGTATATATACAGTATATTCATTATTATAGTTCTTACTTTCCGCGCTAGGTCTCCATCAAGATTAAAAGAACACCTAGATCCCCTTCAAGATAAATTTGTAAATTTTTCGGTAAAAAAAATTCCCGGCCGAAGGCCGATTCCTCTTAAAATTACAGGCTCGCTTTCGCTCGCCAGGAAAAAATCGACACCTAATTGGCACGATAGGTCTTACAATTGACATCGAAAGGTGTTAAAATCTCTAAACTAATGGGGCGAACGTCTTAAAATCTCTAAACTAATGGGGCTAAACACGAGGGAGAAGGAGGTCCAATACAATACAATCCCTCCTCCTCGTACACTAAAGGGTTGTCAATATTCAATGGTCGTGGAGGAGGAGGCGTAACACATAACTTGGCGGTAATGTATTTTATCACTAGGGTTTTATCGAAGAACCAATGCATAATAAACACTGAGGGATACACAGCCTACTTACCTACTTTACCTACCTATCTACCTACCTACCTACCTACTTACCTACCTACATGCCTACCTATTTACCTACCTACTGTACTTACCTACTTACCTACCTACCTACATGCCTACCTACCTACTTACCTACCTACATGCCTACCTACTGTACTTACCTACTTACCTACCTACCTACATGCCTACCTACCTACATACATGCCTACCTACCTACATGCCTACCTTCATACCTACTTACATTCCTACCTACCTACGTACATACATACATTCCTACCTACCTACCTACCTACGTACCTACCTACCTACCTACCTACCTACCTACCTACCTACCTACATACATACCTACCTGCCTACGTACATACATACATTCCTACGTACCTACCTACCTACCTACGTACATACATACATTCCTACCTACCTACCTACCTACCTACCTACCGACATACATACATACCTACCTACCTACCTACCTACCTACCTACCTACCTACATACATACTTACCTACCTACCTACGTACATACATACATTCCTACCTACCTACCTACGTACCTACTTACCTACATACATACATACATACCTACCTACCTACCTACGTACATACATACATACATTCCTACCTACCTACCTACCTACCTACCTACCTACCTACCTACATACATACCTACCTACCTACCTACAAGCCTACTTACATACATACATACTTACATACATACTTACATTCCTACATACATACATACCTACATACATACATTCATTCCTACATACAAACAGATACCTACATACCTACATTCATACCTACATACCTACATACCTACATTAATACCTACATACCGATCTGGGAGTAACAATATCGAGTAACCTAAAACCGAGTCAACAATGTTCAGAAGTTGTTAAGAAGGCAAACAAAATAATTGGCTTTATAGGCAGGTCATTTGAGCATAAATCCAAAGACGTTATCCTAACCCTTTACAATTCCTTAGTCCGCCCTCTTCTGGAATACTGCGTTCAATCCTGGTGCCCTTAATACCAAAAAGACATAAACAAGCTAGAACGAGTTCAACGTAGAGTTACCAAAATGATACCTAGCCTAAAGAACAAACCATACGAAGAGCGTCTTAGAGAATTAAATCTATTTCCTTTAACCCAGCGCAGATTAAGAGGTGACTTAATTCAAGTGTTCAAAATCATCAAAGGCATCGACAATATGAACTGTAGTAAGTACTTCACTATCGACCAATCTAATTACACGCGGGGAAAGGTTGCAAAATTATTGGTAAATCTTTTAACTCACACGATCTAAGAATGTCTTCTTCAATCGAGTTGTCAACTTGTGGAATGGGCTTCCCCGAGACGTTATAGACTGCAGCACCGTTGATTCATTTAAACTCCGCCTAGACAAATATCTCGCATCAAACCCGCGACTGACTGCGTTTGTAAATGAATAACTTTATTTTATCCCCCCCTCAGTTACTAACCCATCTGTCCCCTACTAACTTCCTAGTCCTGCCACGGACATTAGTTCCAGGGCAGTAGTTCCCTTTCCAATGTTCCCTTACCCACTCTAAACCACTGTTTGGACACTTGATCCTCAGTGTTTTGGAGGACAAGCAGCCTAGAAGGGTCACTAGACCTGTTGTTGCTTGATTTCCTTTGTACTCCTTTGTACATACCTACACTCATACATACATACATACATACATACATACATACATACATACATACATACATACATACATACATACATACATACATACATACATACATACATACATACAGTACATACATTCATATATATCTCCCTACCTACCGCCACACATACAAGGGTATTACTTATAATTATAGAGTATATGCAGTGTTTGTTAAGGGGAGGTTTTTAATTTGCTCCCTAGACCTCCATCAATCTGTAAAAATATACCCCCATTGAGATAAATGTGTACATTTTTCGGTAGAAACATGTCCCGGCTCTCCATATTAACATAAATACAATGACAGAAATGAAGAAACTATTGGGTAGATAAATTATGTATATTTCGTTCGCCATTACTCTACTTTACAAGGGACTGACGTTATTCTTGATTTACAGTGTGCTGGCTTAATAATCCAGAAGGGTCGATAGCCTCTGAAGTCTTATTTTAACTAATCTGGTAGTACGTCCTAGCATGGGGGACACCTCGACGACGTATACAGAAAAGTAACACATACGACAAAGCCACTCCAACAGCTTCCTCTCTCTCTCCAACACTCCTTCTCCCCTCTCTACACTCTTCGGAAGAAAACAAATTAAGTCGAAAGTAGCTACGAGGTGCCGTTGTAAAGGCTTATCCCTCAATACCTTCACCTGGCCTAATCTACTTAATTACTCCATAATAGCATAATTAAATTAAGCCTTCGCCCAGTTGGAATGTCGGCCAAGAAACAAAGAATGGTAATTAGCGGTAATGAAAGAAGTGACACACATGAGCTGAGCGACCTTTCAATTACTCCATCTTTCCGGTCGCGGCGTCAATTAGTGAGACTAGAATCCGGGCCAACCTTAAGGGGAGATTTTTAGTTTGGTCTCTAGATATCCATCAAGCTTAAGATTGCACCCCCTTGAGCTCCTTTCAACATAAATTTGTACATTTTTCGGTAGAAAAAATTTCCGGCTGAAAGCCGGTTCCTCTTATATTACAGGCTCGCTATCGCTCGCCAGGATAAAATCGACACCTAAATGGCACGAAAGGTCTTAAAATTGACAGAAATGGGTCGAAAGTTCTTGAAATCGTCAAAATAATGGGGCGAACGTCTTAAAATTAGAAAAGCAATAGGGCTAAACATGAGGGAGAAAGGAGTCAAGAAAAAAATCCCTCAAGTGGAAATCTCCCCTTAAGGGGACAGTGGCTAGTTTTTGGTCTATGTATTTAGTCATTTATTTATTTAGTTTCCTCGCTAGACCTCCATCAATATTTTTAAAAATACCCTTAAGACCCCCCTTCGATGTTAATTTGTACCTTTTTCGGTAGAAAAACATTTCCCCCAGTTCCTCCTAAATGACAGGCTCGCTTTCGCTCGCCAGAAAAAAATCGACATCTAAATTGGACGAAAAGTCTTTAAATTGACAGAAATTGGGCGAAATGTCTTATAATCGCCAAACTAACCGGGCGAGCGTCTTAAACTCTCAAAAATATTGGGGCTAAACGTGAGAGAGAAGCGAGTCCCCCCAAAAAAAATACCTTAAGTGCAAATCTCACATTAATTCATATTTGGTCACCATCCAACTTCACCTCTAAACTCAATTAATGAAATCAACAAATACATGTGGCACTCCAAGGATTCGAACCTAGGATACTCACACCGAAATTCCGCGCAAATTAGGCTATCAAGACAGCCTGTTATTAATATATTATCACACTTCGAAGATCTTGACCATATAAGCTGTTTAATTTACTGGTTCGGCTCAATGGCTTAAGGAGGGGGTTTAGTTTGCTCTCTAAACCTCTATCAAGCCTAAACAAAACACCCACAACACCCCCCTTCAGTATAAATTTATACATTTTTCGATAGAAAAATCCCGGCCGAAGGCCGATTTCTCTTCAAGTACAGGCTCGCTATCGCTCGCCAGGAAAAAATCGACACCTAAATGGCACGAAAGGTCTTAATGTTGGCAAAGAAATGGGGCAAAAGGTCTGAAAATCGCCAAATTAATGGTGCGAATGTTTTGAAATCTCATAACTAATAGGGCTAAACATGAAGGAGGAGGAAAAAGAAAAAAAAAAAAACATTCCCGGACATTAACCCTTCACCTCCCTCATTTAAGTCAACACCAGGAAGTTCGAACACAGTCACTTCCTCCCAGACCTTTAGTTAGTTATTCCCAGCACTGGTCTGTATTTATTGTTGTTGTTGTTATTATACTTATTTGTTTATTTATTTATATATATTATTATTTATTTGTTTATTTACTTATTTTTTTCTTATTTTTTTTTTTTCAGTTGTTTTACTTTCCTCCCTAGACCTCCATCAAGCTTATCAAAATACCCACCAGAGCCCCTTTCGTGATAAATGTGTACATCTTTCGGTAGAAAACTGTCCCGGCCAAAGGCCGATTTCTCTTATAATTTGACACATATATTGATACGAAAGTTCTTAAAATTGCAAAACTAATGGGGCGACCATCTTAAAATCTCAAAAACTGATGGGGCTAAACATGAGGGAGAAGGAGGTCCAGAAAAACAAACAAACCTCCCGGACATTAACCCCTCGCCTCTCATTATGTCATCACCAGGAAGTCCACAGTCACCTCCCACCAACCCTCTAATTCCGAGCACAGTTTATTATAGTTTATTACAGTTTATTATAGCCTAGTTTAAGGGGAGACAGACCGTTTTTTATTTTATTTATTTATTTTTTTTTTTTGGGGGGGGGGGTCTATTAATTCATATATGTTCCTTAGTTTTCTCATTAGACCTCCATCAAGCTTAGAAAAACATCCCCTAGACCCCCCCTTCAAGATAAATTTGTACATTTTTCGGTAGAAAATTTGTCCGGCCAAAGGCCGGTTCCTCTTAAAATTTCAGGCTCGCTATCGCTCGCCAGGAAATAATCGACACCTAAATGGTACGAAAGGTCTTAAAATTGACAACGAAATGGGGCGAAAGGGTCTTAAAATTGACAACGAAATGGGGCGAAGGCGTTAAAATCGCCAAACTAATGGGCCGAACCTCTTATAATCTAAAAAAAAAATGGGGCTAAACATGAGGGAGAAGGAGGTCCAGAAAAGCGGTCTGCCTCCCCTTAATATAGAAAATAAAAAATATTATGTATATATAATATATATATATATATTATATATATATATATATATATATTTATATATATATATATTATTAGGGATTCAAGCCTACGGTGGGGAGCCCCTGTTGACGTCGTTCAGATTGTTATTTTTATTATATATATTATTCAATTATTTTATTCTTCCAAATTATTCCTGCGCACTGGTTCTTGCGCACTAACTTTGAAACCGCTTGTCAGATCGCGACTAAATTTCAAGAGGAAATGGTAATAAATCTTTATCACGCCGTGGTTGGGTTGAATAAAACATGAACTCTTGTCCTGACTGTCGGTGGTTCGAGCCCGGCTGCAAGTAAAAGAATATGTATATATGTATTGAATATGTGTATGTATATACAGTGTATTTTCAGGCACAATACCCCATAGCTGGGGTTGGCCGACTCGAGACAGAGCCCGAACAGAAACAAAATTTAAAGTTCCAATTCTTAGGATCCAGGACCACTTTCGCTTTCCCTCGCCCATTTCTCTGTCACGGCTAGTAGGTGAATTTTACAAGGGAAGGAAGGTTCCTAGCCACCCACCCCCGCAGTAGGAAAAGTAGTACGGTACAGGAAAAGAGACAGGAACGGCTAACATTGGGTAGAGAATGCCAAACCTCACTCTGGACAGGACAAGCCCTCACCTTTTATATATATATATATATATATTAACACGTCACTTTCAGCGATACTTCCAGTGGCCATCTGTTTAAAAGTTGCGTCACACATCATCTTTTTTCCCGTGGGTGTCTCCTTGATGTCGGCTCCACCGCCTTGTTTCAAAACAGTTTGGCCTCACATTTGTCTCCATTTTCTATCAAGCTGCAAAATAATAGTTTCTGCTCCTTGCTCGTGTTTTTGTTACTGCAGTCATTGTTGTTTTTGTATTGTTATTTTTATTAGTAGTAGTAGTATTGTTGTTATTATATTATGTGTATTATATATACGGTATATATATATATATATATATATATATATATGCCTTGTTATATTTCCACTGTTTCATTGCAACAAGGCAACAACAACCTCAATCGACTGTCTTTAATAATGAAATTCCCCTTCCCCTTCCCTTCCACAAGAAAGGAACATGTTTCATCTGTGGCAATTGGAAAGTGATGTTATAAGTTGTGGAATTGTCCCTATGTTTAGTTTGTAGTCAACTTGTATTTGATTGTGTGTGGGTGCTCTCTCTCTCTCTCTCTCTCTCTCTCTCTCTCTCTCTCTCTCTCTCTCTCTCTCTCTCTCTCTCTCTCTCTCTCTCTCTCTCTCTCTCTCTCTCTCTCTCTCTCTCTCTCTCTCTCTCTCTGTGTGTGTGTGTGTGTGAAAGCAATTAATTTATGTATTTATGCCTACCAACCGAACTCAGCCTAAGTAGGTCCTGTCTGAATGTAAAATGTAGCCCACGGTCAGTGTGGTATATGTGAATAATGGGGCTAAACATGAGGGAGAAGGGGGTTCAGAAAAAAAAATCCACCCTTTAACCCCTTCTGTACCGGCACCGTATTTCTAATTTCATTCTTGCTATATTTAAGGGGGGATGGTTCACTTTTTGGGCGATTTTTGCATGTATTTATAATTTTTCTAGTTTCCTCCCTATACCTCTATCAATTAAAAAAAAAAAAAAAAATCCATTAGATTCCCTTTCTAGATTAATTTTTAAATTTTTCGGTAGAAAAATTTTCCGGCCAAAGGCCGGTTCTTCCAACATTACAGGATCACTATCGTTCGCCAGGGAAAAAAACGACACCTAAATAGCACGAAAGGTCTAAATATTGACTACGAAATGGGGCGAAAGGTTTTTAAAATCGTCAAAATAATGGGCCAAATGTCTAAAAATCTCAAAACTAATGGGCCTAAACACGAGGGAGAAAGTTGTCCAGAAAACCGGCCCATGTCCCCTTAAACGACTTTGTTTTTTTGCCGTTTTAAACGGATCTGTGATAGTAAACAGGGTCAAGTGAGATAGTTCAAAGCCTGTTAATTGCTGAAGGCCCTTTTTAAGCTGAATAGAATCGTCTAATTGTAGCCAGAATAAAGTAAAAAGGACGTCGCCAGTACTGAAGGGGTTGAGTTCTCTATACCCTCCTCCTATCAAAATAAACAACTTCGCGAACTGGGGGTCCGTTTTCTGTGTGTGTCCCACCACGCGAAAAGGTGAACCCTTTGCCTCGCGACCCAAACATACCACTAAAAATACTATGGATTTCTCTCCGTGGTCACTCTCGGCCAGTGTTGCCAATCTAGCTACTTTCCTGCTAGATCTAGAGGCATGGACTTCGATCTAGATAATTGTTTTACTTTCCTGCTTGATCTAGAGGCATTGACTTCGATCTAGAGGCGATTCTTTACTTTCCTGCTTGATCTAGAGGCATTGACTTCGATCTAGAGATTTGTTTTACTTTCCTGCTTGATCTAGAGGCGCTGACTTCGTTCTAGAGGCAATTTTTTACTCTCCTGCTAGATCTAGAGGCATTGACTTCGATCTAGAGGCGATTCTTTACTTTCCTGCTTGATCTAGAGGCGCTGACTTCGTTCTAGAGGCAATTTTTTACTCTCCTGCTAGATCTAGAGGCATTGACTTCGATCTAGAGGCGATTCTTTACTTTCCTGCTTGATCTAGAGGTGTTAATTTCGATCTAGAGGCAATTATTAACTTTTCTGCCATATCTAGAGGCGTTGACTTCGATCTAGAGGCGGCTCTTTACTTTTCTGCTAGATTTAGAGGCGATTCTTTACTTTTCTGCTAGATCTAGAAGCATTGACTTTGATCTAGAGGCAATTCTTTACATCTAGTGACATATATTCTAACCATATTTTGAAGATTTGAGCCATTTAGCGTGATAGTGCAGGGATGGCATTATTTAAGCGATATTCTGCAGATTTGAGCCATTTTGAGTGATATTGCAGAGATTTTGGCATTATTCTAGCGATATTCTGGAGATTTGAGCCATTTAGAGTGATAGTGCAGGGAGTGTGGCATTATTCTAGCGATATTCAGCTTCTGTTTATTATCTAGCGACATGCATTCTAGCGATAGTCTGGATAATTAAGGGGACAGTGGCTGTTTGTTTGGTCTATTAATTAATGTATTCATATTTTTTTAGTTTCCTCCCTAGACCTCCATCAAGCTTAGAAAAAACACCCCTTAGACCTCCTTCAAGATAGATTTGTATATTTTTCGGTAGAAAAAAGGCCCGGCCAAAGGCCGTTACCTCCTAAAATTACAGGCTCGCTATCGCTCGCCAGGAAAACATCGACACCTATATGGAACGAAGGGTCCTAATATTGACAAAGAAATGGGGTGAAAGGTCATAAAATCCCCAAACTAATGGAACCAACGTCTTAAAATCTCAAAACTAGTGGGGCTAAACATTAGGGAGAAGGGGGTTTACTGTCTAGCGGACATGGTAACCCTGATCTCTCTCTCTCTCTCTCTCTCTCTCTCTCTCTCTCTCTCTCTCTCTCTCTCTCTCTCTCTCTCTCTCTCTCTCTCTCTCTCTCTCTCTCTCTCTCTCTCTCTCTCTCTCTCTCTCTCTCTCTCCCCCCCCCCCCCCCCAGGAGAGGGAAGCCAGTGGTGCGCGACTCACAGATTGAATTTCTTTTATCAGGGAGCTGATTGAATTCGGATGATAAAACAAAAATAAAGAGTCCCATACGGCAAAAGTGTCTCCGGTATGTTGGTCAAATTGGAGGGAAGCTGTGAGGGTGTGTTGCGGACTCTTAACCCCTTCTGTATCGGCGACGTCTTTTAAACTTTATTCTGGCTACTGTTAGACGATTACAAGTTCACTATCCTTGCCCAGGAAAAAAATTGACACCTAAATAGCACGAAAAGTCTTAATATTGACAAAGAAATGGGGCGTAAGGTATTAAAATCGACAAACTAATGGGCCGAACGTCTTAAAATCTCCAGCAAATAACAGGCTTCGAACCGTCTCCCTTAACCCTTTTTACTACCACAGATCCTCCTTAAACTGCAAACAAGCATATGAATCCAGCTAAAATAAAATGAAAAATACGTCGCCGGTACAGAAGGGGTTAATCTTATCTTGCGTTCTTCTGTTTAACCCCTTCGGTACCGGGGGACGTCTTTTCAATAAATTATGGAGATATTTAGAGGATTTAGTGCAATTTAAGAAGGAGCTATGGTAGTAAAAAGGTTTAAGTGATATAGTTCGAAGCCTGTTAATTACTGGAGGCCATTTTGAAACTGAATAAAATCGTTTAATAGTAGCCCGATTAAAGTTAAAAGGACAGACCCGGTACTGAAAGGGTTAATGATTATTTGATTGTATTATATGTATGCCTGCCGAGATCGGAACCTCTCCGGGTGGTCGGGGGCCGGGGGAGTGCTGGAGCGACCTTGGTGACCCTGGTCTCTGGGTCTTCTCCTGGGTGACCTAGATGTGTGTGAATTTGTGTTTTTTATCTGTGTGTATTCGTTGTTTTATGTTGTTTTTGTGTTTTTCCCTGTTCTTGCTCTGTCTTGAGTCGGCTACCCCATAATGGGAATTGGGCCTGAGCATATAAATAGATAGATAGATGTTTTTTTTTTACTATGGCTACCGTTAGAAGATTTCATTGAGGAAGGACTTGTGGGAAAGTGAGAGGCATCAGGGGAGGTTTTTAGTGTGTTTCCTAGACTTCCATCAAGCTTGAAATTACACTCCCTTGACCCCCTTTCAAGATAAATTTGTACATTTTTCGGTAGAAAAATGTCCCGGCCGAAGGCCGATTCCTCTTAAATTGCAGGCTCGCTATCGCTCGCCAGGAAAAAATTGACACCTAAGTGGGACGAAAGGTCTTAAAAGTGACATAAATTGGGTGAAAGTTCTTAAAATCGCCAAACTAATGGGGCGAACGTCTTAAAATCTAAAAAACAATGGGGCTAAACATGAGGGAGAAACGGGTAAAGAAAAAAATCCCTCAAGTGGAAATCTCCCCATAACAAGTCGGTGCATTAGCAGATTATCCCGTATCCACAACCTCTTAAGGGGAGACGGTCGTTTTTCTGGTTCCCTTTTCTCCCTCGTGTTTTGTCCCATTAGTTTTGAGATTTTTAGACGTTCGGCCCATTTGTTTGGCGATTTTAATACCTTTCGTCCCATGTTATACATTTTAAGACCTTTCGTGCCATTTAGGTGTCGATTTTTTCATGGCCGGGACATTTTTTTTTTTTATCGAAACATGTATAAATTTATATTGAGGGAGGGTCTAGGGGATGTTTTTCTAAGTTTGAGGGATGTCTAGCGAGGAAACTAAGAATTTATGAATGAATTAATTTATAGGCCAAAAAAGCAGTCAGTGTCCCCTTGACTTGATAATCAGAAGACATGGGTTATGACTTGCTAGGTGTGTTGTGTACCTGCGTGTGTGTTTCTAAGTGTGTTTGAAAGCAATATTGTGGTGGTGTACCTGTTTGTGTTGGCATATATATGGTGGTCAGTGTTTCTACGAGTGTTTGAAAGCAATATTGTGGTGGTGTACCTGTTTGTGTTGGCATATATATGGTGGTCAGTGTTTCTACGAGTGTTTGAAAGCAATATTGTGGTGGTGTTTCTTCTTGTGTTGGAATATATAATTACTGTAGGTGGTTAGTGTTTCTACGAGTGTTTAAGGGGAGATGGTTCACTGTTTGGTCGATTTTTTCATGTATTCATTATTTGTCTAGTTTCTTCCCTAGACCTCCATCAAATTAGAAACAAAAAGATCCATTAGATCCCCCTTCTAGATTAATTTGTACAATTTTGACAGAAAAATGTCCCGGCCAAAGGCTGGTTCTTCCAAAATTACAGGTTCACTATCCTTGCCCAGGAAAAAAATTGACACTTAAATAGCACGAAAAGTCTTAATATTGACAAAGAAATGGGGCGTAAGGTCTTAAAATCGACAAACTAATGGGCCGAACGTCTTAAAATCTCAAAGCTAATGGGGCTAAACACCAGAGAGAAAGTGGTCCAGAAAACCGGCCCATCTCCCCTTAAAAGCAATATTGTGGCGGTGGTGTTCCTGCTTGTGTTAGAATATATATATATATGGGTGGTCAGGTTCGCGTCCTTCTTTACCACAGTTCCCTCAGCATTTCTCTCAAAGACCCTCCGGAGTCAGCACAAAGGGAGAGGCCACTTTTACCAACGGAGTCAGCACAAAGGGAGAGGCCACTTTTACCCCAGAGTCAGCACAAAGGGAGAGGCCACTTTTACCCCGGAGTCAGCACAAACGGAGAGGCCACTTTTACCCCAGAGTCAGCACAAAGGGAGAGGCCACTTTTACCCCGGAGTCAGCACAAAGGGAGAGGCCAATTTTACCCCGGAGTCAGCACAAATGAAGAGGCCACTTTTACCAACGGAGTCAGTACAAAGGGAGAGGCCACATTTACCAACGGAGTCAGCACAAAGGGAGAGGCCACTTTTACCCCAGAGTCAGCACAAAGGGAGAGGCCACTTTTACCCCGGAGTCAGCACAAAGGGAGAGGCCACTTTTACCCCGGAGTCAGCACAAAGGGAGAGGCCACTTTTACCCCGGAGTCAGCACAAAGGAAGAGGCCACTTTTACCAACGGAGTCAGCACAAAGGAAGAGGCCACTTTTACCCCGGAGTCAGCACAAAGGGAGAGGCCACTTTTACCAACGCACAGGGAGGAGGGCTGGGAAGTGAATGGAAACACATTAACCCTTGCAGTACCAGTGACCTCCTTTTCATTCTATTTTGGCAACTATTAAGCGAGTTTATTAAGGTTCAGAAGGACCTCTACCAATTATAAGGCTTCAAACTAGCTTATTTAACCCGTTTAGCTACCAGAGATCCTTCCTAAGCTGCACCAATTCGTCTAAATATAGCTAGAATAAAATTAACAAGACGTCGCTGGTACAGAAGGGGTTAACAATTCGGATTCATCATGTACCTCGTTCTGAATGTCGGAGGTTCGATCCCGGCTGGGAGCATATATATATATATATATATATATATATATATATATCTATATATATATATATTTATATATATATAGATAGATAGATATATACAGTATACAGTATACAGTATATATAATGAATATATTAGTATTTAATATTCCAGTTCTGTGTCGTAAGTATACCCTGTCTTGCATCGACTCGAAAACAAGTTCCCAAAACAGGACGGCACGGGGCCTGCATATTTGAAAATGGGCGTATTTATTTGCTCATTTATATATATTTTTATACATTTTTAGTTTCCTTCCTAGACCCCCATCAAGCTTAAACACCAAAAAAAAACCAAGACCCACCTTCAAGATATATTTGCAAATTTGTCGATAGACAAATTTTCCGGCCCAAGGCCGGTTCCTCTTAAATTACAGGCTGGCTATCGCTAGCCAGGAAAAAATCGACACCTAAATGACACGAAAAGTCTTAAAATTGACAAAAACATGGGGCTAAAGGTCTTGAAATCGACAAACTAATGCGCCGAACTACATAAAATCTGATAACTAACCCGAGGAAGAAGGGGGACCAGACAAACGCCCCCTCTCCCCTTAATCCCGTCAAAGGAAGGTAAAGGAAGGGCTTTGATGGGCTCCGCGGGAAGACAACAAGGGGTGGGGGGGAGAGAGAGAGAGATTTTTTTGATTTTTTTAGGGGGGGTCACCGGCTTTTTTTTTTCTCTCCTTTTCTCTCTTTCCCTGGCTTGTATCCATTCGGCCCCATTCAACCAACTGTTTCAAGACGTTTATCTCCATCCAGGTGTCGATTTCTTCCTGGCGAGCGATAGCGAGCCAGCATTGTATGGAGAAATCCGGCTTCGCCGCAGAAATTTGTCTATCGAAAAATGTACAAATTTAGCTTGCTGTCAAACAAAAATATATATATGCTGGCTCGCTACCGCTCGCCAGGAAAATATTGACACCTGGATGGGGGTAAACGTCTTAAAACAGTAGGCTGAATGGGGCCGAATATATACAAGCCAAAGAGAGAGGTAGAGAAAGAGAAAAAACTGAGGTAGGTTCCCTTAAAGAGGGCATATTTGCGGAGTTGAAGCGATAGAAATGTTTGGCGTATATTTGTGGAGTTGAAGCGATAGAAATGTTTGGCGTATATTTGCGGAGTTGAAGCGATAGAAATGTTTGGCGTATATTTGCGGAGTTGAAGCGATAGAAATGTTTGGCGTATATTTGAGTTGAAGCGATAGAAATGTTTGGCGTATATTTGCGGAGTTGAAGCGATAGAAATGTTTGGCGTATATTTGCGGAGTTGAAGCGATAGAAATGTTTGGCGTATATTTGTGGAGTTGAAGCGATAGCAATGTTTGGCGTATATTTGTGGAGTTGAAGCGATAGCAATGTTTGGCGTATATTTGTGGAGTTGAAGCGATAGCAATGTTTGGCGTATATTTGTGGAGTTGAAGCGATAGAAATGTTTGGCGTATATTTGCGGAGTTGAAGCGATAGAAATGTTTGGCGTATATTTGCGGAGTTGAAGCGATAGAAATGTTTGGCGTATATACGGTATATATCATCGGAGCGCATTGTTCGGCCAACTATATTCTTCAACTTTGTTCCGGAAACTTATAAGAGGATCGTGTTCACCCCCTCAGTTAATAACCCATCTGTTCCCTACTAACTTCCTAATCCTGCCACGGACATTAGTTCCAGGGCAGTAGTTCCCTTTCCTATGTTCCCTTACCCACTTTAAACCACTGTTTCGACACTTGATCCTCAGTATTTTGGAGGACAAGCAGCCTAGAAGGGTCACTAGACCTGTTGTTGCTTGATTTCCTTGTACTCCTATATATGGATCTACCTTCAATATGTTCGTCTTTACAAATGCTAATTATTCCCAAAACGTTACCTGAATTAGTGTTGCCAATTTAGCTACTTTCCCGCTAGATCTAGAGGCATTTACTTCTGTCTAGAGGCAAATTTTTACATCTAGCGACTTTAATTCTACCAATATTAAGTACATTTGAGCTATTTTAGAGCGATATTGTAAAGATTATTCTAGCGAGGTTAGCGATTTGTTTACTATCTAGCTGGCTTGATTGGATAACCCTGACCTGAATATAGCTATCAAATAAAATGCGTTGAAAAGATACCCCCAAAACCCCCTTCTCGATAAATTTGTACATTTTTCGGCCAGTTCCTCCTAAATTACAAGCTCGCTATCGCTCATCAGGGGAAAAAATTACCCTTAAGTGGCACCTTCGAGATAAATTTGTACATTTTTCGGCCAGTTCCTCTTAAATTACAGGCTCGTTATCGCTCTATCAGGGTTCCTCATATATTACAGGATCCCTCTCGCTTGCAAGGAAAAACTCGACACCTAAATGACACGAAAAGTATATATATATATATATATATATATATATATATATATATATATATATATTGTATATATATATTTATCTTTTTGTTTGTTTCCATGATTTTATATACCCTTGATTCTTTACAGTTTGGGGTAAGGGAGATTTTGACTTAAGGGTATTTTTTTCTGGACTACCTTCTCCCTCATGCATAGCCTCATTAATTTAGAGAGTTTGAGATTGTCGTGCCTCTTAGGTGTCGAGTATTTCCTGGCGAGCGATAGCAAGCCTGCAATTTAGGAGGTAGCGGCCTTTGGCTGGGAAAAGTTTCTACCGATTAAGGGGGGGTGACCTACTTTTTTGTTCTCGCCTTTTCTCTCTTTCCTTTCTCTGGCTTGTATTTATTCGGCCCCATTCAGCCTACTGTTTTAAGATGTTTATCCCCATTCAGGTGTCGATTTCTTCCTGGTGAGCGATAGCGAGCCATCATTATATGGAGAAATCATGCTTCGCCGGACACATTTTTCTATCGAAAAATGTACAAGTTTAGCCTGCTGTAAAAAACATTTTAAAAGATATGCTGGCTTACTACCACTCACCAGGAAAAAACCGACACCTGGATGGGGATAAACGTCTTAAAACAGTAGGCTGAATGGGGCCGAGTGGATATAAGTCAGAAGAAGAGATAAAAGGAGAAAAAAAAAGCAGGTCACCCCCCTTTTATGTACACAATTGTCTTGAAGGGGGGGGGGGGTCTTAGCGTATGTTTTTAAGCTTGATGGAGATCTACGAAACAAACTAAACCCCTCTGTTCCGGTGACGTCTATTTAATTTTATTCTAGCTCTATTTAGACGATGTTGAGCTGTTTACGAAGGATCTGTGGTAGTAAAAATGGTTAAGTGAGAGAGTTCGAAGCCTGTAAATTGCTGGAGGCCAATTTAAATCTGACTAAAATCGTCTAATAGTAGCCAGAGTCAAGTTAATAGGACGGGACTGGTACTGAACGGCTTAAGGGGAGGCAGTTGTTTTTTCGAGTCCTCCTCCTCCCTCATGTTTAGCCCTAGTAGTTATGAGATTTAAAGATATTCGCCCCATTAGTTTGGCGATTTTCAGACCTTTTGCCTCATTCCTTTGCCATTATCAAGACCTTTCGTGTCATTTAGGTATCGATTTTTTTCCTGGCAAGCGATAGCGAGCCTGTATTTGAAGAGGAATCGGCCTTCGGCCGGGACACTTTTCTACTGAAAAATGTACACATTTATGTCGAATTTATTGTGAGTGTTTGTTTAAGTTTGATAGAGATTTACTGTAGAGAGCAACAAACTAAACCCCCTCCTTAAACCATTGAACCGAACCAGTAAATTATGCTGCACAATATCGTCTGAGCTCCTTAAGGGGTTGTATATATATGTAGTTGTTTATATATATATATATATATATATATATATATATATATATATATATATATATATATATATATATCGGTATACTTTTTGTTTGTTCCCTAGATCTCCATCAAGCTTTCAAAACAACACCCCCCAAGACCACCCTTCGAGATTAATTTGTGTGCATTTTTCAACCTTGAAAAATGCTCCCCTTAAATTGCACACTTACGGCCTACTATCGCTCGCCAGAACATCGACGCCTAAATTGCACGAAAGGTCTTAAAATCGCCAAACGAATAGGGCGAACGCCTAAAAATCTAATGGGGCTAAGCATGAAGAAGAGGGTCCAGTCCCCCCCCCCCCCCCCCTAAACTCATATACTGCCATTCAAAGTTGCCGATGAAGGTTGAGGGAAAAAGGGATGCAATACATTATGTCTTTACGAAATTGAAGGCCTGAAATGTACCGGTATGTAGCTGTAAATGTAGTGTGAGAGAGTGAGTGAGAGTGTGTGTGTGTGTGTGTGTGTGTGTGTGTGTGTGTGTGTGTGTGTGTGTGTGTGTGTGTGTGTGTGTGTGTGTGTGTGTGTCAATTAACTGGCTATGTACCGTACTCACATTAGATTACTCCGCTTTTATACAAACAAATGTGTACCAAAATGTATTGCTAATTGTGAAAACCCGGCATTACTATTAATCAGGGACATGACTTTCATATTTTTTCCTATAAAAATGGATACATGAACTGCTAAGTGATTAATTTGCCCATTAAGTATCAAATAAAAACGGTGCTAAGGGATAACATTTTCCGCTGATAGAAAACGAGTATAGCTTCAAAGTCGCTAGATTGGCAACGCTGCTGTTGATGACGTCACCGAGACACTAGGCCGCTAGGCGGGAAATTCACAATTGTCGCACCTCGGCCAGGGGCGGCGGCGCCATCTTTGTTCTCGACAGTTTTCTTTATTTAGTGCGGTATTGGTGGTTTTATATGACTTTAGAGGGGTACACTCGCTAGAACTATGAGAGGTGAGTTACTTTAAGGTGTAATTAGGGAGAATTAACATTCAAAATGTGAAATTATAGTTATATAAGGAATCAGACCTGAATACCACCCTCCTTTGCTTGTTAATATTAAATACTTAGTGTTAAGGGGAGGTTATATGTTTTTTCTGGTCCTTTTTCTCCCTCAATGTTTGAGATTTCAAGAGGTTCGTTCATTTGTTTTTTGTTTTTTTCCATAGCGAACGATAACGAGCTTGTAATTTAGTAAGATCCGAATTTTTTTGAAATTTATCTTGGGAGGGGGAGGGTCTTGGTAGTATTTAATTAAGCTTGATAGAGGTCTATGGAGGATAAACACAAATATATAGGCCTACATGCCCCGACCAAAGGCCTGTTCCTCTGAAATTGCAGGCTAGCTATCGCTTGCCAAGCATTGGTATTATTAAGGAACGTTGGCCTACTATTATAGTACTTTCATATTTTCCCTGTAAATATAGAGACATGAGCTGCTAAGGCATTAATTTTTCTATTGCGTATAGATAAATTCGCTATAGGATAACATTTCCCGCTAGATGAAAGAACACGAGTATAACCTAGCTCTTTGAAGATCATGAGACATTTTGACAGTTTATTCTGGCTATCATTAGACGACTTATGCATCGATAATACGTAAGAATAAATGAGCTGTTATGGGATAAATGTGTCCATTAAGTAGGATAAGTGTCGATAAAGACGGTGCTTGGGATAACATTTTCTGCTAGGTGAAAGAAAACGAGTATTGCCAAGACCACCTCTGCAGCGGCTCTATCGATGACGTCACCGAGCAAGTCTAGGCGGGAAATTCATAATTGTGGCACCTCGGCCAGGGAGGGCGGCGCCATCTTTGTTCCCGACAGTTTTCTTTATTTAGTGCGATAGTGGTGGCTTTATATGAATTTAGAGGGGTACAATCACTAGAAATATGTGAGGTGAGTTACTTAATGGTGTTATTAAGAGGAAATAATATTAGAAATTACAAATAATCAGAGTTTTATAGGGTACCAGGCATGAATGCCATCTTTGATTGTAAATAATGAATACGTAGTTTTAAGAGAAGTATGCTATTTTCTGGACCCCTCCCACATGTTAAACCCTATTAGTATGACATTTTAAGACGTCTGCTCATTTTTTTCCTGGCGAGCGATAGCAAGCCTGTAATTTAGTAAGATCCGAAAATGTACTAATTTATCTCGTAGTGGAGTCTTGGGGGTATTTTATTAAGCTTGATAGGTCTAAGGAGGACATTTAAACAAATAAATAGCCTACATGCCCTGACCGAAAGCCGTTTCCTCCAAAATTCGCTTGCCTACATGCCCTGACCGAAAGCCGTTTCCTCCAAAATTGTAGGCTCGGTGTCGCTCGCTGGGAACATCGATACCTAAATGGCACGAAAGGCTTCGAAATCGTCAAACGAAGGGGGCGAAAAACTAGAAAGTCAAAACCAATCCATAGTTGCCAATAAAGGTTGGTGGGAAAAAGTGGTGAAATATTCGCTTGTATTAAAAATGTCCTCCCCTTCCCAGTGCTTAATACTGTGGGAATGAGTTGTTTACAGACACGGATTAGTACGGTACTCGCATTTCTGAAGGTAGCGTAATTTCCCAAGTAATTTCATCCATTTACGAATTTTACGGCATTACGAAGAGTAAGAGTTGTTTAAGAATACAAGCCATTATGTCTTGATCTTAAAGGCCTGAAATTGTTGGTTTATTGTACACTTGCAGCCATGAGGAGAGTTTTCCGTAATTAAACTGTTTGTGTGTGTGAGTGCATGCGTATTTACCCTATCTGACAGTAGGGCTATATTTCTACCCATTTAAATATTGATTGACATTACTCTGCTATTTCGAAGATTGTGCAGCGAAATGTATTGTTAATTATGAACACCAGGAATTAATGTGATTCAGGGACAGTACTTTCATAATTGACCGTACCTATAATTATGGAGAAATTAGCTACTAAGCCTAGGGATAACATTTTCAGCTAAGTGAAAGAAAACTATATCTTGCAAGTCGCTAATTTGGCAACGCTGCTTTATCGATGACGTCACCAAGTCACTAGGCGGGACATTTATAATTGTCCCACCTCGGCCAAGGAAGGCGGCATCTTTATTCCTGAGTTTTATTTATTTATTGCGGTATTGGTGGCTTTATTGGACTTTAGAGGGGTACAATCGCTAGAAATATGCGAGGTGAGTTACGTTAAGGTGTTAGTAAGGGGAATTCGAACTGAAAACATAAAAGTTATAAGATATCGGACCCAAGCACCATCTTTGATTGTTAATATCGAATAAGCCTACTTAGGTTTAGGTTTAGGTTTTGTATTCCTGTACCCCCTTCCCCCTCATGCTTAGTCCCATTAGTTTTGAAATTTGAAGACTCGCTCCATTTTTTTCGAGCGATAGCGAGCCTGTAATTTCATTATCACCAACTCACCAATTTACTTACAAATATACCTTATTAAGAAACTAATGAATACTTGTGGTACTCCAAGGATTCGAACCTAGGATACTCGCAACGAAATTCTGTGCACTAACCATTAAATGTACACTATCAAGACAGTAAGAACTGTCCTTCGACCAGGGCAATTTTCTACCGTTACCATTATTCTTCGCTACATTGAGGATGCTTTTGTATTTCATTTGGTCCCCCTTCTCCCTCATGTTTAGTCACAAAAGTTTAGATGTAAAGACGTTTGCCCCATTAGTTTGGCGATTTTAAGACTTTTCGCCACATTTCTTAACCAATATAGGCCTAGACCTATACATTTCAGGCAATTTAGGAGGACACCGGCCGAATTTTTCTACCGAAAAATTAAAAAGCTTGATAGGCTAGATGTCTAGGGTGCAAACTAAAAACCTCTTAACATTTCGGAAACTAGCTAGAAATATTGAAGGCGAGTTAGGCCTAGGCCTGCAGGTATATTAGTGTAGGCTATATTGAGCTTGGCAGGGAATTACAGTATACTGAAGTGCAATAGAGAATCATACCTGGATGATATTTTCTGTTAATGTTTCTGAACCCCCTTCTCCCTCATGTTTAGCCCCATTAAGCTAGTTTTGATACACACATATTCGCCTAATTTTTAAGACCTTTTGTGCCATTAAGTTTATTTATTTATTTATTTATTTTTATTTATTTTTTCGTGAAGCGAAAACGACCCTGCAATTTTTGAGAAAGCGTGTCACATCTATGGAAGGTACTCTGGCACATCTTGGTGTGGAGGGAAGTGCGGGAAAATCGCTTGGTGGTGGTGAAGGCGTGGTGTTGCATTTCTCTGGTGTTTAGTATATATATATATATATATATATATAACCTTGCCTGGTTGAGTGATATATAATAGAGAATAGGCCTACTAGGCTAAACCTTGGATACCGGTACCGTTTTATTCGATTGTGAATAGCCTAGCCTAGTACGACTTTAAGTCAACTTTGGCCTGATGTATTCTACTTCTTCCAGATTTTACCCTTAGGACTAAGCAATCTACAAGACTCATTTGTACCTATTAGACCCCCATCCTTTTTTACTAATAGGCTAGGCCCATTATATGAATTCAGAGAACACAATAGGTTATGCAAATATTGTTCAAGTAGGCCTAGGCTATTTAAATAATTATACTTACATTACTAATAAGACGACTGACATTTGCTCGAGCCAGAGACGCGTTACAGATCCGGCACAAGCTCTTCAAACTGTGTATGGTAAAACTATAATCTTCCTCCCATTTATTGTGAAAATGGTAGTTTTTTGCCTTTAAGTACTTGATCCAGCACTCACTTTGTATTCAATTGGTTGCTTGTAGGCCTAGGCCTATTGTAAAAATAATAATACATAAATAAAATAAATAATCCATGAATACGAGTAGCCTAATAATGTTTCCAAAATATGTTGTACGTTAGTATATACGAGAACAGTATATTAGGCTAAACACCTAACATTAAAACAATCTACTATTGTGAACACTTTTGTCTACTACTCTATTTCACTCAAGAGTTCTGGTGAGAACTGTTGCTATGACATACAGTTTCAATAATTCTGGTTAATATCAGATCTGTTCTCAGAAGTCGCTAGATAGTAACTAAATGGGAATGTAATCGCTAGAATAAGTATCTAATCTTTAGAATTTCGTTGGAAATAACTCAATCTTCAGAATATCGCCAACATTAATGTCACTGGGAGTAAAATTGTACTGCTAGATCGAACTAAATACCTCTACATCTAGCGGAAAAATTGCTGAATTGGCAATAGTCGAAGAGGAGGACCGTTGTCAAACGGGATTATCTTTAATTTTGAAATACACTTACCAGTAATGGAATGTTTCTACTTTCAGTGCCAAATGAATTAATATACCATTTATCTCGTATTCTTAAACGCAACAAGCATTATATTTGGTAGTTTAAGCTGATGAGAACTTTGATCAATTTCTTGGCCAGGAGCTAGCCGGCACCACTGTCTGGACGCACGCTTCAGGTTCCACCACAGACATAGGGGCTAGACAAATTATATAACTACAAATGGTTCTGAGGTTTTTATAATGAGAAACTATGCCTTGATTATCCCAGGGAGAAGGGGATTCAGAAAAACAAAACAAAAACCTCTCTTTAAACTAGCTAGCTATATACAAGGTGAGTTACATCAAGGCGTTTTTACCTTAACCCTTTCAGTATTTGTAGCCTACCCTTGAGGATTATTCTGGCTATCATTACGCGATTATATACAGCTTAGGAAGGATCTGTGGGAGTAGAAGGGCAAAGACTGGCCCAATAAACCCTGACTGCCATATACGCTTCCTACCCTAAATAAAATCGTAAATAAACTGTTAAAACGCGGCATAACCATCAACAGGTTAATGACGCGTTTCTTCCTTGTATTCTGGCTATCAGTTGACGATTTTGATTAGCTTAGGAAGGAATCTTGGAAGTCAGAGCGTTAAATGGGATATACTTACCTTCATGATCCGTAGAGGGTCGTCCAAAGCTGAATACAATAATCTACTGTTAGCCTGGATTAAGTGGAAAAAGACGCCATACGGGAAGGGTTAAGTTGAGTTTGGTAATGAGAAATAATCGAGTAATATATTATATGTGATCAGACCTTATTCTATGATTGGGAATAGTGTATTTTGTTATACTTTTCACGACTAGTGCGGCAACTACCAAGGCATAGGCTACTGGAGGTATGATTAGGCTACGCTTGATTCTGTTCAGTTAGTTAAGGTAACATTTGGGTTGATTTGTTAAGTTAGATTAGGTTCAGTTTGGCTAACTTTAATGCTTGCAAGATTAGGTTACATGACTGGCCGTTCTGGTTGTGACCATTTCGGGGGACACACACACACCTGTGGTTGTAGTTGAGGGCTGTCAGTTAGCGCCCCGTGGTCCACACCGTTGCGGCGCCGCCACACACACACACACACACACACACACACACACACACACACACACACCTATAAGCCACAAAAGCACGTTTGTATAACCTCTATCTGCGTCTATTATATCTATATGTTAAGATATTGTTATATATTTCAGGTTGAACGCGAGGACGGGTCAGACAAGAACTGTAGAAGACAAGAGGAATGATTACATTAATAACCTCAGTATCAGGAACCATAACAACACTAGCAACAGCAACAAGGACAACAACTGCAACAAGGACAACAACAGCAGGGATAACACCAGCGGTAGTAGCTTGAACAAAACATCAGCATCAAAGTCCTGTACGCTACCCCACACATCTCCTCTGGTGGCTGCTAAGAATCTCTCGCTCGGCATAAAAAGACAAAGCCAGCAACAACAAGAAAACACATCACAACATAATCCAGCGCTGTACCTCGTACATCTCTGGTGGTTGCTATCTATACAACGGCATCATCAACAACAAGAACAGCATCAACACCGTAACAAAGAATAGCACCCTCATTCCCTGTACCCACAATGCTCCCTGGGTATTGCTAAGAATCTCTAACATGGCAATAACAGCACCAATATCAATAACAACAACAACAAAAATATCATCAACATCAAGCCCTGTACCCCACATACTCCCTAGGTGTAGCTAAGAGTCTTTAACACGGCCCCCACAATTACCTACCCGCGAGACTTGTTCTGTGGCGTATGTTTTAGACGGAAGTGGTCTAGTCTCGGATCTGCCCTGGGTTGAGATGGGCCATTGGGGCTGCCAGTTTCTGCACCTTCTGTTCAAGGTGAGAGGGGAGCATGTTATTCGATTATTAGTTTTAGTAATATTTATGTTATTATTACAGGGCATAGGGACTTTCCAGACTTATGTTTTATCTAGTGGCGTACTAGGAGTCTGCTGCATCAGTATGTATTTAATAAATTAACCAAGCGTAGTGCTGTGTACGCACACAAGATGCGTGTCTGGTTCTGGTGGGACACTTAAAAGCTACTGGATACTACTAACTTTAACCCAATCACTGCAGTTGACTTACTGGTACGTGCTATGTAACAAAGACCTATACTGCGGGCGACATACCCGTACGGTTTGTTATTAACGGCCAAGTTGGTTGGACCAACCAATCCACTTAATGCCAGATGCTTCCAGGTGCTTTCAAGCTTGCCTGATATATTAGTACAATATATCAGTCTGCTCCAAGCATTAGTTAAGGGAGTATGTGTGTCCAAACAAGAGGTGTTTTAGAAGCTGAAATACAATAACACAGTGTAACTTCTACATTTATTTGTGACAGCTATATACCAGGTATGTATGTCAGGTTCATTTCATGTTACAGGCCATAAGTCATACTGTCTGACAAACACACTTGATAAAATAACTAATTATTTTAGCGAGTTAACCGAGCGTAAGATATGAAGATGGAAGATATAGATGGGAAATATGTTTGGTGACTGGTTTTGAGCAAGGCCAGTGGGAGGAAACTTTCCTTCCATATTTTCAAGGTTGCGTAGCTCGGAATTAATAAATTAATTAACACTTATAAGGAGAATTCAACCAAATGTTTTTATTAGAACTCGTTAGAATTCGGTCTGGCCTACAGATATGGCGCTAGGGCAATGTATATTGAGCAGAATTAGCAGGTAATTAGCCGCCAAGGCGTATTCTTACCTATAGATCTCACCGCACCGAAAGGGTTAAATTCTAATAGCTAAGACCAAAACCAGCCAGCCGGCTGGTCTAGTGGATAGTGTATTGACTTCCTACCCAGGAGTCGGGCAATCGCGCCGCTATTGGGTGTGAAGATTTTTCCACTAACCCTGGTTGGTTACAGTCTTCCTTGAGCTAGGTGATGGGTATTGGTCTCTGATGGCTGTTACAGCGCTATTGAATCTCAAAGGAGAGAAATTGCGCTTAATAAAAATACCTGACATTAATCATTATCATTATTTAGATGTAGTTTGTAGCTAGTAAACTGGGGATGGTGATAGTTCTTTGCCAGTTAACTTAACTAAGAACCTAGGGCCCATTGTGCTGCCGGAAGCATAACATGGAAGGGTACTTGCACTATTTCACATATATTTCAAGAACAAATAGTAATGACACTTTATTAACAAACGCCTCTTGATGTTGAACAATATACTTATGGAAGTAGAGCACGAAGTTTGACCAAGACGACAGTTAGGTAATAACTTATTTTCAACTTCTAGAGAAAATGGGCTGTAAAATTCTACACCTATTCCCTAATTGACTCTTGTCAATTGGTAGACACATTTTGAAATTAACTCAATTTCTAGTCCTTTTTAACCCCTACTGTACCGGCGACGACTTTTTAACTATCCTGGCTACTACTAAACGATTATACTCAGTTTAGGAAGGACCTCTACCAATTAATAGGCTTCGAACTACTTCAATCCATACTTTTAGATACCATATATCTTCTCTGAGCTTCATACAATCGTCTAAATGTTGTTGAAATCAAATAAAAGAGACATCTCTGGTATTGTACGGGTTTAGTTACAGAGGTTAAGAGTTAAGATGTCTAGCCTACCTATAATGAACAGGGTATAGTACAGATAGAGGGTATACGTCTGGACCTATAGTCTGTTTACAGCTGACGGTAAATTAAATCACTTAGCAGCTGATTTATCGATACTTAACCCTTCAGCATGATGACGCCTTTATACATTGATCCTGGCTGAAGTTTGACGATTAGATACAGTTTAAGAAGGACCTATGTTATTCAGAGGGTTTATTGAGATCGTATTTACTCCCCTTCAGCATGATGACGCCTATTTACCTTGATTCTTGCTTAAATATGACGATTTTATACAGTTTAAGAAGGACATAATTATGTTATTCAGAGGATTTATTGAGATCGTATTTACCCCTTTGAGTCCTAGAGGTAGATAACAATTATATAAAATCATCCAATGGTAACCAGAATATGAAAATTACGTCATCGTGCTCAAAGGGTTAATGAAAAAAATATGAATACTACATCTCTGCCTCACAATAATGCCAAGTTTTCATAATTAGTACCTTATTTCGTTACAAAATGTTCGTAATACCTAGTTTACTCTTAGAAGATACGATTACGCATTTGCTTGTTTTCTGGCTATTATTAAACTACTTTATTCAGAGTTGGATGGGGTATGGGAGGGAGAAGAAGAGAAGTAGTGGGGATCAGGAGGTCAGAAGTGTGTGAAGCCTTGAAAAGAGTGAAGATGGGGAAAGCATCAGGAATAGATGGAGTGTGTGGGGAAATACTGAGGTATGGTGGTGAGATAGTGATTGAATGGGTATGGAAAATGTTTAAACTAGATGGGAGTAGGGAAGTGCGCCTGATGACTGGAAGACAGGCATAATACTCCCCCTGTATAAGGGTAAAGGGGAAAAAGGGGAGTGTGGTAATCATTGGGGAATATGTCTTCTAAGCGTAGTAGGGAAGATGTACAGTAGGGTAGTGATCGAGAGAGTGAGAACGAGAACGGATAAATGGGTAGGTGATGAGCAGGGCAGGCTTAGGAAGAGAAGAGGATGTGTAGACCAGATTTTTGCCTTGAAATGTGTTGTGGAGAAATAGCTGGAGAAGGGACAAAAGTTGTATGCTGCCTTTATGGACTTGGAGAAGGCCTATGACAGAGTTGATTGAGAAGGTCTGTGGAAAGTACTGAAAATATACGGAGTAGCTGGCAAGTTTTTGAAAGCAGCGAAGAGGGTTCAAAGGCGTCGGTACATGTGGAGAATGAACAGAGCGAGTTCTTTTATCTGATGTTGGATTAAAGCAAGGGTGTGTGATGTCCCCATGGTTGTTCAATATATACAGTATATGGATAGAGTCATGAAAGAAATACAAGGAAGAGCAGTGGATGTTTGTGTACCGCTGATAAGGGAAGGAAATGAGTGGAAGTTGCCTGTACTGCTGTTTGATGACGATACAGTTCTGATGAGCGATAGTGAATGGGAGTTGCAGGGCCTGGTAAATATTTGGAACAGTGTGTGAAAATCGGAATCTGAAAGTAAATGTGGGGAAGAGTTAGGGTATGGTCTTTGAAAGGGGTGCAGTCACAATGTGTGAGGTGAGGTTGAACTGTCAGGCTATGGAGAATGTCAGCTCATTCAAGTATTTGCGCAGTGTGTTGAGTAAAGATTGGGAGTATGGGTGAAGAAGTGCAGGAGAGGGTGCAACAGGGGAAGAGGGTTGTAGGAATGCTGAAAGCAGTAACAAGAAATAGGGTGGTCAGCATGGAAGTAAAGAAGTCCTTGTATGATAGTGTGGTAATCCCGACATTGAAGTACGGGAGTGAAGCATAGACGTTGTCTGAGAGACAAACCAAGAGTGAGAGGGGTGGAAATGAGTTACTTGAGAAGTGCGTGCGGAGTTAGATGGAAGGGTAGACAGACGAATGAGGAAGTATGAGAGCGGTGTGGTGTGGATGTAGATGTGCTGGAAAGTGAAAAGTAACACCTTGAGATGGTTCGGCCATGTGGAACGTATGGGGAGCGAGAGAATGAGTAAGAGAGTGTACAAGAGTGAAGTGGAAGGACAAAGAGAGAGAGGTGGAAGGATGGAGCTAAGAAGTATATGCGTGAAAGCGGTGCTGGATGGGAGGAGGGGCGTCAACTGACTGGGGACATAAATGCATGGGGGCGATTCATTCGTGGCCACCCCTTTGGGGATCACGGCGTCCGGTAATAGATAGATAGATATAGTCAGATAAGGAAGAGTATATAGAAGTCAGAGGTTTAATTGAGATCTTTACCTTTATTATTCACACAGATCCTTCCTAAGCTGTAAACTAATGACAAATGATTACCAGAGTAAACGGTCAAATTTTCAGCTGAAAATAAATGGCCTTATAGTACATGTTTGGCCGAGGGTTTTACTTAGATGAGTATAGAGTGAAACAGGCGTTCGTATTAGTGTTGTGAATAGACCGATATCTTTTGACAGTCGGATTGATAGGTAGATGAATGCGTAATTGACCACTTGCGAATTTCAGGCTATAAGGAAGTTCGGCCTGTAAACATCGATATTAAACACAAATACAGTAATTATGTAGGTTTCTGATGAATAAATAGTAAGTTGAATTTGGTTTTATGTATTTATAACATTACTAAAACCGTATTATTGTTGGTTATTCTGCTAAATATCGACGTCTACAGCTCCAACTTCCTTATAGAACGAAACTTGCAAGTAGTCAATTGGACAGGTAGATTGAATGACAGACATGCAGACATATCGACAGACAAGCAAACATGATAGGACAGACACAACAAACGCATCACATTTTTACGCCAACCATGTGTCGACTGAATGTTTTTCCAAGATTTTTTAAAAAGGATCGACACATTCACACATACACTTGACAAAAAAGAGCGGAATACCAGACGAAAATAAATATAGAAATATAGAAAGAAAGCCATATATATATATATACCGGTATATATATATATATATATATATATACCGGTATATATATATATATATATATATATATATATATATACGAGAGCGAGGTGGAAGGACAGAGAGGGAGAGGTAAACCGAAAGAGGTGGAAGGATGGAGTGAAGAAGTATATGGATGAAGGGGGGGTGCTGGTTGGGATGAAGGGCGTCGACTGACTGCAGGGGACAGAGATGCATGGGGGCGTTTCGTTCGTGGCCACCCCTTCGGGGATCACGGTGTCAGGTAATATATATATATGAGAACAAAAACATTTTGAGAAAGCAAAAATGGTGACGGTGATGTAAGGGGTTGGACACCTAATAATAATTGAGATATTTTGGTTTGGGTGTGATGGTGAGGGTGTGATGTGATGGTTTGGGTGTGATGGTGAGGGTGTGATGTGATGGTGAGGGTGTGATGTGATGGTGAGGGTGTGATGTGATGGTTTGGGTGTGATGTGATGGTTTGGGTGTGATGTGATGGTGAGGGTGTGATGTGATGGTGAGGGGAATCTATTTAAAGGAGATAGTATTACGGTGTGTCTTTTGCTCAATGATCCTTTTCACACACACACACACACACACACATACACGCGCGCGCACACACATACATAAGGGGAGGTGTGGCGGAGTGGTCTTGTCACTGGACTGGTATTCCAATGGACCCGTGTTCGAATCCCAATATGTGAATGGGAAGATATTATTGGGATGGAATTTGTGCCGTACCTAGTATCAGTGCATTACCACAGCACACCGAAATGACAAAAAAATACCCTCATTGTTCCCTGATTAAATAGCATTGTATGAATATTCCCATATTCAAAAATATGCTACAGGGGGCAATGCCTAGTGAGTTAATTGCTCAATAGGTGGCGTTCTGAGAGTGAGGGTCCGAGTGTGGGGAATGAGACTGTGAAGCGCAGAGGCGAGGCGGCTTCAGAGATGGAGTTGCTTCGAGCTGTGAAGCTTCGCATGTCTCACTCTCTAGACTGGAGCAAGACCTCACGGGCCTCACCGGCCTCACCGTGTTCAGCAGTAGAGTGTAAAGGCTATCAGCCTATGCCCGAGAGGGAGTAGTTAGAATATAGATATAAAACAAAACAAAAAAACACACACACACTCGCACACACACACACAACCAAAACACATAAATTCAGCAAAGTTTGAAGTGTAATATTGTTAGATACTATGGGTGATCTATTTTCTAGCGCACACATACACACACACACACACACACACACACACACACACACACACACTCTCTCTCTCTCTCTCTCTCTCTCTCTCTCTCTCTCTCTCTCTCTCTCTCTCTCTCTCTCTCTCTCTCTCTCTCTCTCTCTCTCTCTCTCTCTCTCTCTCTCTCTCTCTCTCTCTCTCCCTTCTCTCTCTCTCTCCTTCGTCTCTCTCTCTCCTACCACTCTCTCTCGTTCCTCTCTCTCTCTCTCTCTCTCTCTCTCTCTCTCTCTCTCTCTCTCTCTTAATGAATAAAACTAAATAAATCCAGACAAGTTTGACAGTGTAATATTGGTCGAGGGTAAGGGTGATCTATTCCCTGGTAGGACCGTGGCAGGATATGAAGGACCACCACCAGCTTGGAGGGCTGAAGGACCACCCATCTTTGAAGAGGATAGTGGCTGGTGTGTGTGTTTTTGTTTTTTTGTTTTTTATTCAGTTATTCATATAATTGTTATAGTTTCCTTCCTAGACTCCATCAAGCTTAAAGAAAACACCCCCTAGCCCCCCTTCAATATAAATTTGTACATTTTTCGGTAGAAAAATTTCCCGGCCGAAGGCCGGCTCCTCTTATAATTATAGGCTTGCTATCGCTCGCCAGGAAAAAATAGACACCTAAATGTCACGAAAGGTCTTAAACTTGACAACGAAATGGGGCGAAAGGTGTAAACATCGTCAAACTAATCATATGGGCCGAACGCCTTAAAATCTCAAAACTAATTGGGCTAAACACGAGGGAGAAAGTGGAGGGTAAGGGTGATCTATTCCGTGGCAGGATATGAAGGACCACCACCAGCTTGAAGGACTAAACGACCACCCATCTTTTATAGAATATCAATAATCCTTCTCACACACACACACACACACACACATATGTATACTTGCGCTCACAGTAACTTACACATATACTGTACACATAAACACCAAAACACACACACACACACACACACACACACGTCTCGAAGGGGAGGCTTTTGCGGTATTTTCTTGAGCTTTACGGAGGTCAAAGGAGGACATTTAAAAAAACAAATCTTAGCATAAAATAGGTAGTAATATTATGTTATCACTTGAACTCCTAAGCTGCCAGTCCAGTGTTGAGGATAAATTTATGTTGAAGGTAAACATTTTCATACAATACCGGCTTTAATAAGAGCGATCTAAGGACAGTGCCCCTAGTCTTACGAGCACCGGTTGCCAAAGCAACATTAATGCTTATCTCTTGAATTTTAACCTAGTATGCAGGCATCGATTTGTCACATATAATCATTTAGAGACATGTTTCTGCCAGCAGTTGTGGCAGAGCTCAAACAGAACTAGATGCGGAAAATCACCTGAGCCGTCAGCCTAAGTGGAGCACTTCTGTTGGTCTAGTGGTAGGGGTGTTCGCCTCGTAAGCGTTGGGACCTGGGTTCGAATCTTGGCCCGGCCTGGTGTTAGTCTCACAAAAACATTTCGGGGGGCGACTTCTGCATCTAGCGAAGATTAGGTGTGTTGGTTAAATTATTAATTGTCAAATAAGAGATAGTTGTAATGTCGTAAGAAATAGTTGTAGTTGTGTGCGATCGAATTCGAAGTTTCGAGACCATTACTGACATATTCCAATATATGTAAAATCGTTAGCCCTTCTGTTATATATATATATATATATATATATATATATATAATGTGTGTGTGTGTGTGTGTTTAAATATGCCACGGCTGCAATATGTGTTCTCAGTTTGGGGATATGGTGTTGGTATTTTGTTATATATTATTACGTGAGATATAACACTCCAGCTCCACCCCAGTCCTCACAATTCAGAGAGTCAACAGAGTGTCAAAATAGGTCACCACCCTGCCCTGGCCTTCCAAATGCATGCCTTGGGAGGTCATGTCGTGTAGGCCAACAACCCCAGAACATTGGCCCGGCTCAGGCAGAACTTGTCAGACTATATCAACACTGTCACACCTCAAACACATAGGTCCGGCTGATGTTAGGGGTCAGAATTAAGTGGGGTGTTCTAAACCTTTATTAAACTTTATATATATATATCGCCAAGTATCCCCTTCGAAAAAGTGTGTGTACATTTTTTCTGCCGAACAAATGTCCCTGCCGCATGCCGGTTCCTCCTCAATTACAGGTTCGTTATCGCTCGACAGGAAAATTATTGACATCTAAATGGCACGAATTCGGCTTATTGACAGAAATGGGGCGAAAGGTATTAAATATCGCCAAATTAATGGACGACCGTATTAAAATCTGAAAACTAATGGGGCTAAGCATGAGGGAGAAGAGGGTCCAGAAACAAAAGCCTCCACCTTAGGGAGGCCCGCACTAGAACTGTCATTTACATAGAGTGTGGTCATTCGAAAGTATCATATTGTACACTCGAATTCGTGAATATGAATATGCTTTTATTTATAGAATGATATCTGGGTTGGTTTTTAGATAGAACTTGCTTTTCAATAAATAGTATGTATAGTTTTTTTTAGCTGGTGCATAGAAAATATATTAATAAATTCGTATCCAGAGATATACTAATTCCATAAGCAGAAATAGGTTAAGTCCAGGAATGTTTATGAGTGGACTGGAGACTATGGTATCCGAGTGTACACTTTAAATAAATGATTAGTAAGATTACGTGCGACATATTTTTGGTCTCAGAATGCTTAGGACGTTGTGTGAGAGTGTGTGTGTGTGTGTGTGTGTGTGTGAGTGAGTGAGTGAGTGTGTGTGTGTGTTTTAACTACCCTGTATAAGTCAATAGTAGATCATCGATTAACCCTTTCAAGATACGATGCCTCATTTGTTTTCTGCTTTTGGGCTTTTGTTCGGCGATTTTCTTCATAGTAGAAAGGTTATATGGAAATCCAAGGGTAAATTATTGCGATAGTCATTAACCTTATAAGTACTGTATCTATTATAAGTACTGTATCTATTATAAGTACTGTATCTATTTATTACGATTTTCCTGGCGAACGGTAGCGAGCCAGCATATATATATTTTTGTTTTGACAGCAAGCTAAACTTGTACATTTTTCGATAGAAAAATTTCTCCGGCGAAGCCGGATTTCTTCATACAATGCTGGCTCGCTATCGCTCGCCAGGAAGAAATAGACACCTGGATGGGGATAAACGTCTTTTTCTCCATACAATGCTGGCTCGCTATCGCTCGCCAGGAAGAAATAGACACCTGGATGTGGATAAACGTCTTAAAACAGTTGGATGAAAGGGGAATGGATACAAGCCAGGGATATAGGGAAAAGGAAAGAAAGATAAAAATAGCCGGTGACCCTCCTTAAGAAGATTGTTTGTTCATGTCATTGTCTTGTATAAAGATACATAAGTACGGTAGGCTATTTATTCACTATTTACCCGCCGCAATGTTGCATCTCCCTCACTCTTCTATAGTTAGTACAACAGTGTTCTTCAGAGCTCTCTCAGTGTATACCCCCTCACTTTCAACGAGTGTGTGGCACCCGCCTTTCAACATAATCCTATCTCTATTCTGTCCAGCTCTCCAACCCAATGATTAACATGTTTTTTCAGTCTTGCTTCTACTCAACAAGTACACTGGAACTCTCTCCCTCAATCAATCTTTCCTTCATCCCATGACTTAGACTGCTTTACAGCTTCGTGTGTCCCGGCATTTTGACCCCAACGTACCGTGAATTTGGCTCTCTGTTACTCTCTTGGCTTTGGGAGAGACACTCGTTACAGGCAGCCTGCACATAGGAACATTTTTATGATAAATGCTCACATTGCTCCGGCATGGGTGTTATTAATATGCCGCTTATTCAGAGCGCTTGTCTTTTGTTTATCTTTTTTATTTTGAGGTTTTAAGATTTTCGTGCCGTTAGTTTGTCGATTTTAAGACCTTTCGCCCCATTTCTTCCTCAATGTTAAGACCTTTCGTGATATTTAGATGTCGATTTTTTCCTGGCGAGCGATAGCGAGCCTGTTATTTTAGAAGGAATCGACTTTCGGCCGGGACATTTTTCTACCGAAAAATTTACAAATTTATCTTGAAAGGGGATCTAAGGAGTGCTATTTTAAGCTTGATGGAGGTCTAGCGAGGAAACTCAATAATAAATACATTAATAAATACATAGACCAAAAACCAAGCACTCTACCCCCTTAAACCAAGCACTACCCCCTTAAACCAAGCACTACCCCCTTAAATCAAGCACTACCCTCTTAAACCAAGCACTCTACCCCCTTAAACCAAACTTTACTATATGAGTAATTGTCAAGTCTCCCAAACTGCCCAGGCCTGGCAAATGCTGATAACACATTTTCTTTGCCAACATATTCAATTACTGGATGAAGTTTGCCAACATCTTATGAATATTCTGGGTCGTGTGATTCCACCAACTTCCTTCCTCTGTCGTCCAAGTTGCTAGGAAAATAAAATCTTGGTGTGAAGCGTATATCAGACTCGCCACCGTCCTCATCTGTCTCACAGACTTGTATGTATGTATATATGTATATAATCAGGCACATACCCCATTGCTGGGGGTGGCCGACACGAGACAAAGCCCGAAAAAAATCAACATTTAAGGTTCCTAATCTCAGGGTCCGGGACCACTTTTGTGTTCCCTCGCCCGTTTCTCTGTCTCGTCGAATAGGATAATAGTACAAGGGGAGGAGGATTCCTAGCCCCCTGCCCCCACAGACTTGTCTTATTTGATTTAATTACATTGTCTTCAAGACTACTGATATACTGGTGTGTACTTACTCTAGTTGTACTTACTCTAGTTGTACTTACTCTAGTTGTACTTACTCTAGTTGTATTGCGGGAGTGAGCATGCTCGTTATTTCCCGCCTCCTATATGTGTAGGTGTTATATGTATCGTTGGAATGGCTGTGGATGTGTGTGTAGTCTGTATTTTTAGCCAATTGGCGACATCGGAAACGAAGGCTTAGGGTGGATCTGTATGGTACCATTCTCACTATAGACGGTACCGTCTCGCCCGAAGGCTTAGGTAGCCATCAGCTTAGGTGAACCATATGATACCCATCTCGCCTTGTACCATTTTTGCCAACCCCAGATGGGACGTCACAACGTCGTCCACTTATTCCAGGTACCTATTTACAGCTAGGTGAACTGAGGCTAACACATGAAAGGAGACAAGCCCAATTTGTCTTTGTGTGTGTGTGGGTGTGTGTGGGTGTGTGTGTGTGTGTATACAATATATATATATATATTATATATTATATATATAATTTCTTTAGCATCTTTCTTCCCATATAATTACTTCAGATCGCCAGTATGGTTTCCTTAAGGGCCGCTCTACTGGTGATCTCCTTACTTATCATATTAACTCTTTGTCATCCTCCCTACAGGACTTTGGTGAGACTGTTTCTATTGCGCTAGCGGCTAGACGTATCGATAGCCTTTCATAAAGTCTGGCACAAAATTTCTTATTTCCAAACTACCCTCCTTCGGTTTGTATCATGTTTATTCATATCCTTAAGGTGATGTCACATATGCAATTTTACCGTCAATTTATACGAGCAAGTGTAGTCTGACAGCTTCAAAAAGTAAGTGTCATTAGAATTAAACTATCTTAACATAATTGACCTTCGATCTAGTTTCCTATCCAATGCCAAGGAGCCTTTGGTACGAGAAAGAACTTGCTCATCGAAAATTGCCGGAAAATGCGTTCGTTTGACACCACCCCTTAACCTTCAAACCGATGACGTCATTTTGTGTTCAAGCTTAGCTACCTCCAGACCGTTCCGAATCCGACCGAGACAATCGAGTTAACCCGAGTGAATCAGCGAATCACAGACCATGAACCCGCCTGAATCTGTCTCGCCAAACGATATGGTTGTGTTCTTGTTTAGTACTAGTTATTTTGTTTATTTTGTTTTATAGCAAAAGAACATATTAACCCTTTCACGCATATGACGCGATGTTGAGCCTATTGGGGATACTTTAAAGCCTTTGTTACCATCAGGGGTATTTATAAACCTTTAGTTTAGTTACTTCAACCTCTGCAGTTGTCTTTGAGTTAGCTGTGGGCAGAAAACTAATTTTGGAGAGGTAATTATAAGAGTGAGAGAACTCTATTTATTATTGCTAATCTGGCAACCTCTGCGTCATAAATGCGTGAAAGGGTTAAGGGGGATTGTTTTTGTATTGTTTATTTTATGACTTAATTAATTAATGTAATTATTTATTATGTATTCCCTAGACCTCCCTCAAGCTTAAAAAATCCCCCCCCCCCCACCCAAGACCCCCCTTCGAGATAAATATTATTGTGCATTTTCAGTAGAATAATGCCACGGCCAAAGGCCGGTTTGTCCTATGTACATTGAGGCGGTTTTAATGATAATCAAATTAACTTAGTCCATATTAATATAGATACAAATATAATATTAAATTATGAAATAGCTGAGCGGTTCACTTATGTATATTTGTATTACTTTTTGTTAGTTTCCTCCCTAGACCTCGTCACCTCCATCAAGCTTTAAAAACACCTCCCTAGACCCTCCTTCAAGATAAATGTGTACATTTTTCGATAGAAAAATGTCCCGGCCGAAGGCCCATTCCTCTCAAGTTACAGGCTAGCTATCGCTCGCCAGGAAAAAATCGACACCTAAATGACACGAAGTCTTAATATTGACGATAAAATTGCGGCGAAAGGTCTTAAAATCGCCAAACTAATGGGACGAACGTCTTATAATCTGAAAACTAATGGGGCTAAACATGAGGGAGAAGGGGAACCAGAAAGTAGACCATCTCTCCTTAATCATAATATATATGAAGCGCTCTTTCCAACCTTATGCCAACCAAATCATCTTTTGGTGTTCAAATACAATAAGAAGGTACAGTCGCGCTAATAAGTCATGTCCCAGCTGTCATGACGTTTAGCTCGCTCTGTGCTTTATTAATGTCTGCCAGATGTTGGATAGGGTGGGTAAGTGTAGGAACATGTTTGTATATTTCACTCGCTATGAAGAAATGTAGCTTAGAAATTGCTGATACCAATTATTGATCAAAACATACTTTGTGCCGAAGCATCACTTATTAGCGCGATTGTACAGTCGGCCTAATAAGTGATGTCTCGGCACCAACTATATTTTGTTCTATAATTTGTATCAGCCATATCTAAACAGGATTTCCTAATTTCGAGTGAGATGTACCAACATGTTCCTACACTTACCCACCCTATTCAACATCTGACAGACATTAATACAGCACAGAGCGAGCCAAACGTAATGAATGCCAGCTGAGACATGACTTATTAGCGCCACTGTACCTCATCACTTGGGCAACCTAAGAGTGTAAATCAAGGGATAAATTTACACCATCACCAGGTTTTTTTTTTTTTTTTTTTTTTTTTTCTCCTATGTGGATTAGGGAGACAAAATACCTGTGACGAGTGCCTCCCCCAGAATTGAAAGAGTGACAGGGCCAAAATCAAGGAACAGTCGAGCCAAAATGCCTGGACACACGGAGTTTGAAACAATTTAAGTCATAGGATGAGGGAAAGATGGATTCAGGGTGTAAATATATTCAAGATCCAAACCTAATATATTTTGATAAAGATACAATAAGGCAATAAGGAACAAATACATCTCATCACCTGGGGAACTTAAAGCCGGTATCACATGAGCGCGTTTTCCCTCAACATTTATCCTCAACACTGGTCTGGCAGCTTAGGAAGTTAACACTCAAAATATTTCAATTACCTAAATTAATCCACCATCAGTCTAGTTTCCGATACCAGTGCAAAATATTCTAGAAATGCCAAACAAAATGGTGATCATCAAATGTTGACTATAAAAGCTCTCGTGTGATACCGTCTTAAGGGGGTAGTACTCGCCTTTTCTGGACCCACTTCTCTCCTCCTGTTTAGCTTATGAGTGTTGAGGTTCTAAGACGTTCGTTCCGTTAGTTTGGCGATTTTGAGACATTTCGCCTCATTTTATTATCAATATTAAGACCTTTCGTGCCCTTTAGGTATCTTTTTTATTCCTGGCGAGCAATAACTAGCCTCTATTTTTTTAAGGAACCGGGACATTCTTCTACCGAAAAATGTAAAAATGTATCTTGCTAGGGGGTCTAGGGTTTGTTTTTCTGAGCTTGATGGAGGTCTAGCGAGGAAACTCAAAAATGAATTAATAGATAAAATATATCGACCAAAAACCAAGCACTACCCCCTTAACCCTTTGAGTACCAGTGATGTGTGTTATAATAATATATACTAGCTATGTTTAGACGAGGAGGATCTGTGGTCGTTAAAAGGATTGGTTGAGATTATAGTTTGAAGCCATATTTGTTGCTAGAGATCCTTCCTAAGCTGAATATAATCGTATCTAATCATTGCCAGCATATGATTAATAGGATGTCACCGGTACTGAAGGGGTTAAGGGGAGGTTTTTAGTGTGTTTCCTAGACTTCCATCAAGCTTGAAATTACACTCCCTTGACCCCCTTTGACCCCGGCCAAAGGCCGGTTCCTCTTAAATTACAGGCTCGCTATCGCTCGCCAGGAAAAAATCGACACCTAAATGGCACTAAAGGTCTTAAAAGTGACATAAATGGGGTGAAAGTTCTTAAAATCGCCAAACTAATGGGGCGAACGTCTTACAATATCAAAAGCAATAGGGCTAAACATGAGGGTGTAAAGAGTGTAAATCTAGCCAGGATTCAAACCTAGCGTATTGTGTGATAAAGATACAATAAAATTCTGCCCCATCTCCGGGGGCAACCTAAGAGTGGAATATATGATGTGGTGCAAGATTCCTTTGAGTGGGTGGGGACGAAATTATGGGGGAGATAGTCACTTTTTCTGGACCCCCTTCTCCTTCGTGTATAGCATATTAGATTTGGGAGTTTTAAGACGTCCGTTCCGTTAGTTTGGCGATTTTGAGACCTTTCGCCCCATTTCTTCGTCAATATTAAAGACCTTTTGTGCCATTTAGATGTCGATTTTTTCACTGGCGAGCGATAGCTAGCCTGTAATTTTAGAAGCAACAGGCCGAATTTTTCCTACCGAAAAATGATCCAATTTATCTTGAAAGGGAGTCTAGGGATGGGTGTTTTAATGCTTGATGGAGGTCTAGCGAGAACAGGTAAAACCAAAATTGATTAATAAATGAATATATAGACCAAAAAACAAGCACTACCCCCTTTAAAGCTGTTTTTTACTCCAGGATTCAGAGGGTGTTTGTCGCCTCCTGTGTTGTTGTTGTTGTTGTTGTTGTTGTTGTTGTTGGGGTGACGCCACTCTAAAGGAGAAAACATATGTATTTGCTTATGTTTGTTGTGTGCGCGGAATTTCAGTGTAAGTATCCTAGGTTCGAATCCTTGGAGTACCACGTGTATTCATTAGTGTCATTGGTCTCATTAATTAGGTTTAGTTGTAATTTAATGGGTGGGTTGGTGATAATATGAATTTATACTCCCAGCCAAACTCAAACCACCGACAGTCCGGACGAGTGTCCATGCTTTAATCCACTACACCACGTCCTGCTTGTAGGTAGTTCGAGTCCGGCTGAGAGTATAAACACATTGTGTAGTTCCCGTGTAGTTCTGAGATATACATGTTTATTTATGTAATATGTTTTTACTGTATAGTTTCCTCCCTAGACCTCCATCAAGCTTTATCAAAATACCCCTAAGACCCCACTTCAAGATAAATATGTGTTTGTGTGTGTGTTTGTGTGTGTGTGTGTGTGTGTGTGTGTGTGTGTGTGTGTGTGTTTGGGAGGGGGGGGGGGGAGGGGGGGCACACCACAGATTATGTCCTCAATTTCCGATGGTCAAGATTTATTCGACAATATTCCTGGGATATTTTGCTTGAGCATAGGAAACTAGACTGAAGCTATATTATAAAATTAGGTCTCTCTCTCTCTCTCTCTCTCTCTCTCTCTCTCTCTCTCTCTCTCTCTCTCTCTCTCTCTCTCTCTCTCTCTCTCTCTCTCTCTCTCTTCTCTCTCTCTCTCTCTCTCTCTCTCTCTCTCTCTCTCTCTCTCTCTCTCTCTCTCTCTCTCTCTCTCTCTCTCTCTCTCTCTCTCTCTCTTCACACCCTTCTAGAAAAGTTTTTATAGGCAGGCAAGCTCTTCCAAGTCAGTCGTTTGTCCTCACTTTTTTACCTTCTCTGTCGAAATGCTTTTATATATTTTTGTCTTTTAGTATCTGCGTATATATATATATATATATATATATATTCAGTAGATATAAGAAAAAGAAAAAAAGAAGCAATCGCTGTAGAAATATATTTCTTACGACAGTCTCGGAGATCACTTACTCCATCATCAGGTATATTCTAAAAGTATAAGACAAATAGTATTTTCATAAAATTCATAAAACAAGGCTAAAATGTAGGGTAGCAATGCAAAGAATAATTGGGACACAAGTACAACATAATACAACAACAACAACACATTATAATAAGGAAAAGTACAAACAGGAACTAATAAAAATTAACCCTATTTTATTTGAGTAGTATCGGGGGGAAAAGAATAAGGCAAAATATTATGGAATGTAAAAGAGAAAGAAACAATATCACTACAGTAGAGGACAGCAATGTTTAATGTTTATTTTGTATTTTTTCTCTTTCTCTCCCTCTATCTTTGGCTTGTATCCATTCGGCCCCATTCAGCTTACTGTTTTAAGACGTTAATTACCCCCATCCAGGTGTCAATATTTTCCTGGCGAGCGGCAGCGAGCCAGCATAAATATTTTTTGTTTTGACAGCAAGCTAAATTTGTACATTTTTCGATAGAAAAATGTCTCCAGCTAAGCCGGATTTCTTCATACAATGCTGACTCGCTATCGCTCGCCAGGAAGAAATTGACACCTGGATGGGGATACACGTCCTAAAACACTTGGCTGAATGGGGCCGAATGGATACAAGGTAAATTTGAGATTATTGCAGGTATATTTGAGATTATTGCAGGTATATTTGAGATTATTACAGGTATATTTGAGATTATTGCAGGTATGTTTGAGATTATTACAGGTATATTTGAGATTATTACAGTTATATTTGAGATTATTACAGGTATATTTGAGATTATTACAGGTATATTTGAGATCTATCTATCTATCTATATACTCAGGCCCAATCCCCATTTTGGGGGTAGCCGACTCAAGACAGAGCAAGAACAGGGAAAACACAAAAACAACATAAAACAAAAAATAAACACAGATAAAAAACACAAACTCTCACACATCCAGGTCACCCAGGAGAAGACCCAGAGACCAGGGTTACCAAGGTCGCTCCAGCACTCCCCCGGCCCCTGACCACCCGGAGAGGTTCCGATCTCGGCAGGCAGACATGCAGCGGAGCCAAAGCCACAAGCCCTCCCACCACACTTCCAGGCACACCCTTCATATTAATCGTCTCCCTGGGCTAGGCGCCTGATGGACTATTATCTAGTCCACTTGCGCCCGACCCCTTACTCCAAATGACCACGTGTTCACTCAACTATTCACAAGCATTCTCCATTCACTCCTGTCCACCACCACTTCCCCTGCCTGATCTATAGTCATTCCTCTATCATCCAAAGCCTTTCTTACACAGTCTCTCCATCTCAATGGGGGTCTTCCTGCCCTTCTATCTCCCCTTGTACCTGACTCACATATTCTCTTTGTAAGCCTTTCATCTCCCATTCGTTCAACATGACCATACCAGCTCAGCACCCTTCTGTCCACTCTGGCTGACAAATGTTCCTGCTGCCCCACTCTCCTACGTATCTCTTCATTCCTCAATCTGTCTCTATTACAGGTATATTTGAGATTATTACAGGTATATTTGAGATTATTACAGGTATATTTGAGATTATTACAGGTATATTTGAGATTATTACAGGTATATTTGAGATTATTACAGGTATATTTGAGATTATTGATGGTATATATTTGAGATTATTACAGGAATATTGAGATTATTACAGGTATATTTGAGATTATTGCAGGTATATTTGGGATTATTGATGGTACCCGGTATATATTATTACAGGTATATTTGAGATTATTGAAGGTATATTTGAGATTATTGCAGGTGTATTTGGGATTATTGCAGGTATATTTGGGATTATAACAGGTATATTTGGGATTATTACAGGTATATTTGGGATTATTACAGGTATAGTTGGGATTATTACAGGTATAGTTGGGATTATTGCAGGTATATTTGGGATTATTACAGGTATAGTTGGGATTATTACAGGTATATTTGGGATTATTACAGGTATAGTTGGGATTATTACAGGTATAGTTGGGATTATTGCAGGTATATTTGGGATTATTACAGGTATATCTGGGATTATTGCAGGTATATTTGAGATTATTACAGGTATATTTGGGATTATAACAGGTATATTTGAGATTATTGCAGGTATATTTGGGATTATTGCAGGTAATTTTGGGATTATTGCAGTGCCGGCAGCTCTGTATGCAAATTAGCTCGGTCCTTGAGATGATAATGAGCCTATGAATATTAACACTATCTGGGTCGACGTCTTGGGGGTTATTATGATAGTTTGTTATACTTTGGATTTTGCTTGGTTAACAGTGTCCACGAGTTGAACCTTTTCAATTATAATGTCCAGCCATAGTTGCGTGTTGTATGTGAGAGAGAGAGAGAGAGAGAGAGAGAGAGAGAGAGAGAGAGAGATAGAGAGAGAGAGAGAGTACAAAGTACAAAGGAGTACAAAGGAAATCAAGCAACAACAGATCTAGTGACCCTTCTAGGTTGCTTGTCCTCCAAAACACTGAGGATCAAGTGTCCAAACAGTGGTTTAGAGTGGGTAAGGGAACATTGGAAAGGGAACTACTGCCCTGCCACTAACGTGGCAGGACTAGGAAGTTAGTAGGGGACATATGGGTTAGTAACTTAGGGGAGGATAAAGTTATTCATTTACAAACGCAGTCAGTCGCGGGTTTGATGCGAGATATTTGTCTAGGCGGAATTTAAATGAATCAACGGTGCTGCAGTCTATAACGGTCTCGGGGAAGCCCATTCCACAAGTTGACAACTCGATTGAAGAAGAAATTCTTAGATTCGTGCGAGTTAAAAGATTTACCAATAATTTTGCAACCGTTTCCCCGCGTGTAATTAGATTGGTCGATAGTGACAGTACTTACTACAGTTCATATTGTCGATGCCTTTGATGATTTTGAACACTTGAATTAAGTCGCCTCTTAATCTGCGCTGGGTTAAAGGAAATAGATTTAATTCTCTAAGACGCTCTTCGTATGGTTTGTTCTTTAGGCTAGGTATCATTTTGGTAACTCTAACTCTACGTTGACTCGTTCTAGCTTGTTTATATCTTTTTGGTAATAAGGGCACCAGGATTGAAACGCAGTATTCCAGAAGAGGGCGGACTAAGGAATTGTAAAGGGTTAGGATAACTTCTTTGGATTTATGCTCAAATGACCTGCCTATAAAGCCAATTATTTTGTTTGCCTTCTTAACAACTTCTGAACATTGTTGACTCGGTTTTAGGTTACTCGATATTGTTACTCCCAGATCAGTTTCTCTGTTTACATTCTTAAGCTGAGTGCCATTCATCGAATAGTTTGCTTTCTCATTTAGGTATCCGACATGTAGTACTTTACATTTATCCGCATTGAAACTCATTTGCCAAATTTGGGCCCAACATGACAATTTATCTAGTGTGTGTTGCATATCGTCAACTTGTTCTTTTGAGAGTACGCTATTTGCAATTTTTGTATCGTCAGCAAATTTTGAGATTGTGCAGGTGAGACCCTCATCTCTGTCGTTGATGTAAATTAGAAAGAGAATTGGTCCTAGTACCCGATCCCTGGGGTACCCCGCTAACTTACATTGGTCCATTTAGATGCCTTACCGTTTATGACTACTCTTTGCTTTCTGTTGCGGAGCCAATTTTCTATCCATTTCAACACACCGTCTTGTGTTCCATGCGCTTTTAGTTTTAGCAGTAAACGTTTTGTGGGGAACTTTGGTCAAAGGCCTTTGAAAATCAAGGTATATAATATCTACAGCTTTACTCTCATCGTAGAGGTTGAGGATATCGTGGAAGAAGTCTAAGAGGTTTGTTGAACAGGAACGTTTTTTTACGAAAGCCGTGTTGAGTATCTTTAAGTATGTAATTTTCCTCTAAGTGATTTACGAGTCCTGTCTCGTATGACCGTTTCTAGCATTTTACCATACAACTGAGGTTAAGCTAATTGGACGATAGTTACTGGGTAGGGATTTGCTGCCTTTTTTGAATATCGGTGTTACGTTGGCTAGCTTCCACTGATCAGGCATAGTTCCAGACTGCAAGGATTTATTGAATAGTAATGTCAGTGGTTTGGAGAGCTCATTCCTTAGGCTTCCTTTAGAACTCTAGGCGAGATTGTATCAGGTCCTGGCGTTTTATTTACCTTGAGTTTATCTAAACAATTCAATACTTCTCTCTCTGTAACGGTGATATTGTTAAGAACATCTGAATTATCAATCTGAATCGGCGATGGTGTAGGGATATCACTGAGGTCTTCTGTTGTAAAAACTGATGCAAAGAAGGTATTGAGGGGATTACTCATTTGTACTTCGTCTTTGGTGTATTCTCCTTTTTCATCGACTAACGGTCCAACAGTTGAAGTAACTACTTTTTTCTTTCTGATATAACTATAGAATTCTTTCGGGTTTGTTTTACTTTGATTCGCAATATGTAACTCTAAGGTCTTTTTACTTTGCTTAATTAACTTTTTGGCTTTGCGTCGTAGCTCTACAAATTTCACCCTACAAATTTCACCCGTTCTTCGTCATTTTGTGAGGATTTTAATCTATCATTAGCACATTTTTTTAGCAAGCAGGCAGTTTGAAATATCTTTATTCCACCATTTGGGCTTATTATTATGGCCTGGACGCCGTATTTTCGATGGTATGCAGTCTTGCACTGCTTTTAGGTAAGTGGTTTCGAATAACTTCCAAGATGTATTTATGTCGTTATTGTTAATTAAAAAGGTCCAGTCAGTTTTCTTTAAAACATAGCTCTAAGTTTATGGAAGTTTGCTTTCTTGAAATTAGGGACTTTTTCGAGTGCTACTATTTGGTTCGTTACTAGTAAACTTTAAAGTGAAAGTTATCGTACGATGGTCGCTGTTACTGAATTCAATCACCAACATTCAAATTCTCTATCAATTCTTCTTTTGTTGCAAGTACAATGTCAAGAACGTTATTTACCACGGGTCGGCATTCGAACAAATTGATAAAGCGAACTCTCTTGCAAGTTCGTATACAAGTCATGTCCGGAGTGTGAAGTAAGAGTATCGCCCCACTTGCGTCACAGGTAAATTAAAGTCGCCAAAAATTACGGTATCTTGTGAGTTACTTACATCTGCAATTTGTTCGTAAATTTCTCGGTCAGTTTTGCACTGATTGAGCTGGGAGGTCTGTATATTAACGCAAGTATTATTTTTGTACCTTTATTATTCTTTATTAGCACAAAAGATGTGTCGACGTTTCACAATTTGAGGTTTTGACACGAAGGTCCGGGTTAAGACTTTCTTTGATATAAAATAAAACGCCACCTCCATTTTTATTTATTCGGCTGTTCTCAAACATTACATAACCGGGAAGTGAATACTCTGCTAAAAAGTCTCTATCTTGTGTATTGAGCCAAGATTCTGTTATGCCAATCACATCATAATTTTCTGTAAACACTAGTTCCTCTAAATCTGAAAATTTATTGCGTATGCTACGAGCGTTTGCATAGAAAACCTTTAAAGTTGCGGTTTTAGAACTCGCAGATCGTTCTTTTCAATCGAATTTTTGGTTTCTGGTCGGATCTACCATTTACATTCATGGCTGTCCTCGGTCCTCGGTCGTATCCCTGACGGTTTTGAATGTGGGTGGTGTTTGTGGAGCTTTATCCAAATTCGTGGTTCATGACGGGATTAGTATTTAATTCCTTTGTAGATTTGCCGTCCTCGCTGTCTTCGTCCTCCTTCCTGGTTGTCCTGTGCTGAGTCGATTTCTTCTCCGAAAATCCTTCACCGCATCGTTGAGAAGACGCCCAAAACGCGCTGCTCCCACCTGGTTCAGATGAACTCCATCATCCGAAAACAAATAGTCATCGTAGTAGAAATTGTCCCAGGTGTCGACGAATCCCACGTTCTCCTTCCTACAGAGGTTTGCTAGACAACGATTTGTGCTGGTGGCTATGTTGTAAAATCGGCTCTCTACACCGAGCCGAGGGACGATTCCTGAGACGATGATCCTTGATGACTTCTCCTTAAAACGACTTGATCAGCTGCTGGTACTTTAAAAGCAAATCTTCCGACCGGGTTCGCTGTATATCGTTGGATCCAACGTGGATGACGTACATTGTATTTGCAGGGGCCAGCTTTGTTACTTCGTCAACTGCTGCAACTACGTCATCCACACCACCACCAGGGATACAAAAACGCTTCCTGGTCTTAGGTGCCCTGGCGCAAAACTCTGTGAGCTGACCACGTATCATCGAGTCTCCCACGAGCCGGACTTCTTCTATTTCCTCTTCGTCATCTGAGTCTGCGAATATCTGGAAACGGTTTTGACACTCGGTAATCGGTATGTGTTTCCTGGTCTTGGGGCAAACGTTGTTCCTCACGACACGGAAGTTGTCTTGAGGGGGAAGAGAGTCGCTATTTGTATCTTGAGTATCGGAAACATCAGCTGAAATGGTTACTGTAGGCGTTGAATTGTTGGCAGTTGACGTTGGGGCGTTGGTGGCTGCTGGAGTTGCGGTGACAATTGAAGTTTGTGGCACTCCAACGTTGAGTGTTACAAACTCTTGGAGTGATTCCAGCTTCATGGTGAGGACGTTGATCTTGTTGTAGGCTTCATCTAATTTCACTGTAAAATTCTCTCGTTGCTGGCAGAGCTGCAGACTTGAAGATCGATAGTAGCAAACATGGACTCACCAAACCTACCGGCGCAGTTCGCACAAGCGCGAGGCATGGTGACAGTCACTTTCTTCAGATCACTTCACTCACTTAAAAACAATTCACTCACTTTACAACCCTTCACTCACTTTAAAAACACTTCAATCACTTCAACCGAAAACAAATATGCTGAAATACGCAGAAATAGGATATCAGGGGTGATAGCCTAACCGAAAACAAATATGTTGAGATACGCAGAATTAGGCTTCCAGGGGCGATAGCCTAACCAAAAGTTTTTTTTTTTTTTAAATTGAAATACGCAATAATAGGCTACCAGCGTTGAATAGCCTAACCGAATATAATAAAATTGAAATTCGCAGAAATAGGCTACCAGGTGTGATAACCTAACCTTAAACAAATATATGTATAACAGAATATGTAACTAAATATACAATTCACCAAATAGAGATTATATAAAAATAAAGTGTGACTGCACACAAGGGGTTAATATACTGTGTCAACAGATGACCCTGGTGTCACTGAAGCCTAGTAAAGCAGTAGCCTACTCTTTTTAGATAAAAAAGTGTATCAGTCAAAGGTTATTACAAGATCGTGCAAGCAACAACTAAAATTACAGATATATACTGTTAGCTACAGTAGTATACTAAATACAATATCTACAAGAGTTAATAATAACAGATTGGCTGGCTATAGGCTATGCTAGGTTTGGGTTAGGTTGAAGCTTGGCAGGTTGGGTTAGGCTAGGTTAGTTTTTACAAATACCACCCTTAGCTTAAAGTAAAATCAGTCTGAGGAGAAAAAGTCAAGAATATATCTAGGGGGAAAAGATAAATGAATGCACTTAAATTTGGTACAAAAATTTGCTGGAATTTAATATGTATAATCCCCCAAAAAGGTTTGTTTACAAAATGGTGTCGGCGTTAGTCCCTGTAGGCGGGTAGTTAGTGAACAATATTGTTTATCAGCAAATTAATATGCAAAGCTTTACTTACATACAAGGCAGTTAAATTGATACTTACTACAGTAGGTAATGGGTAAAATTAGGGCGCTACGATTTTATAAAATAGTAATAAGAGAGCGTTTGTTTACAAAGCAAAACAAAACAATAGATGGCGCTAGTAGCGCCCTGTCCGAGCAGGAGTCTTGTGATAAACACAAAGTTTTTTTCAGTCAATACACAGCGAAATATCGTGCAGTGTTACTTACTAAGCTACAGGATGGTTAAACGTGCTCTTAACCACCTTTCATGCACAAGAATGAAGAGGATGATTAGTTAATACTCAAATTATGATCGATATCGTGAGAGCGTTTGACAGAATCGTCTGCAGC
>CM064567.1:12351322-12433822 GCA_032716605.1 Paralithodes platypus
TATATCTTGGTTGTATTTCCTGGAGGGTACAGTTGGCCAAATAAGTCATGTCTCCGCTGTCATTACGTTTTGCTCGCTGTGTGCTGTATTAATGTCTGTGTTAGATGTTGAATAGGGTGTGTAAATATAGGAACATGTTTGTATATCTCACTCGAAGCGATGAATTAATGCTTAGATAGTGCTGATACCAATTATTGATCGAAATATACTTGGTGCCGCGACATAACTTATTTGGCCGACTGTACAGGTTTCCGTGTACGCATGTAAAATTCCTCCCAAACAGCGTCTCCCCCCCTGAACACATTGGTCGATCAGAAGGGCAGGAACCACAGACCAATATTTACTGAGGACTTGAAGTCTCTCTGGGGCCCAATATAACTCGTATCTCCGCCTTGAGAGCCATTGCAATATGTTTCATGAGGTCGCTTTTCTTGGGATATAGTCTTACTGCTGAATATTACCAGATTAGCAGATTTTTGTTTTTTTGTCTTACTGCTGAATATTACCAGATTAGCAGATTTTTATTTTTGTCTTACTGCTGAATATTACCAGATTAGCAGATTTTTTTTTTGTTAGTCTTACTGCTGAATATTACCAGATTAGCAGATTTTTTGTTTAGTCTTACTGCTGAATATTACCAGATTAGCAGATTTTTTTGTTTGTTTAGTCTTACTGCTGAATATTACCAGATTAGCAGATTTTTTTTTTAGTCTTACTGCTGAATATTACCAGATTAGCAGATTTTTTTTTTTAGTCTTACTGCTGAATATTACCAGATTAGCAGATTTTTTTTTTTTAGTCTTACTGCTGAATATTACCAGATTAGCAGATTTTTTTGTTTGTTTAGTCTTACTGCTGAATATTACCAGATTAGCAGATTTTTTTTGTTTAGTCTTACTGCTGAATATTACCAGATTAGCAGATTTTTTTTTTTTTTTTAGTCTTACTGCTGAATATTACCAGATTAGCAGATTTGTGTGTTATTCTATGTGGATGAGGGAGACAAAAGGCAATACTGCCTGTGACGAGTGCTTCCTCCAGAGTTAAAAGTGTGACCGGGCCCAAATCAAGGGATGTTCGAGCGAGTTAATGACGAATACATTCAGAAATGTATATGATCACTAATCCACCAATTAACTGTTTCTACCGAAAAATGGACAAATTTATCTTAAAAGGGGGACTAGGGGGTGTTTTTTTTTTTTTTAATGCTTGATGGAGGTATAGCAAGGAAACTCAGGAATAACATAATAAACCTATAAATAGACCCAAACCCAAGCACTATCCCCTTAAGGGGAGATCTCCACTTGAGGGATTTTTTTCTTGACCCCTTTCTCCCTCATGTTTAGCCCCATTGCTTTTGATATTATAAAACGTTTGCCCCATTAGTTTAGCGATTTTAAGAACTTTCACCCCATATTAAGACCTTTCGTGCCATTCAGGTGTCAATTTTATCCTGGCGAGCGATAGCGAACCTGTAATTTAAGAGGAATCGGCCGGAGGCCGGTTGCTCTTAAATTACAGGCTCGCTATCGCTCGCCAGGAAAAAATCGACACCTTCATGGCACGAAAGGTCTTAAAATTGACAGTAATGGGGCAAAATGTCTTAAAATGTCCAAACTACTAGGACGAACGTCTTAAAATCTCAAAAACAATGGGGCTAAACATGAGGGAGAAAGGGGTCCAGAAAAAAATATCTCAAGTGGAAATCTCCCCTTAAGCCATAGATAGACCCACCACCTCAGCACTCACACCCCTTAAGTAAGTTTGTCGGTGCCGGGATTAAGGGGGTACTGGTATAATCGATTTTATTAATTTATTTATTTTTGAATTTCCTCGCTAGACCTCCATATCAGGCTTAAAATATTATCCCCTAGACCCCCTTTCAAGATAAATTTGTAAATTTTTCGGTAGAAAAATTTACCGGCCAAAGGCCGGTTCCTTCTATAATTACAGGCTCGCTATCGCTCGCCAAGAAAAAATCGACACCTAAATGGCACGAAAGGTCTTAACACTGCCGAACAAATGGGGCTAAAGGTCATAACATCGACAAACTAACGGCACGAAAATCTTAAAACCTCAAAACTAAAATGCTAAACATGAGGGAGAAGGGGGTCCCTAAAAAAGAGAATACTACCCCCCTTAACTCAGTGTCATGGTGGAGGAGGAGGTGGGTGTAGCTTTTACTCCCTGAAATATTGAGCAATAAACCCAAACGGCCTACGCTGATTCCCGCATTTCTCACCGGGAAGCAGTCTCGTGTGTGTGTGTGTGTGTGTGTGTGTGTGTGTGTGTGTGTGTGTGTGTGTGTGTGTGTGTGTGTGAATATAGAGCGAGGAGACTGAAAATGTGTGTGTCTGTTTGTGTGTGTGTGAATATAGGGCGAGGAGACTGAAACTGTGTGTTTGTGTGTATGTGTGTGTGTGAATATAGAGCTAGGAGACTGAAAATGTGTGTGTCTGTTTGTGTGTGTGTGAATATAGAGCGAGGAGACTGAAAATGTGTATGTGTGTGTGTGTGTGTGTGTGTGTGTCTGTTTGTGTGTGTGAATATAGGGCGAGGAGACTGAAACTGTGTATGTGTGTGTGTGTGTGTGAATATAGAGCGAGGAGACTGAAACTGTTTGTGTGTGTGTGAATATAGAGCGAGGAGACTGAAACTGTGTGTGTGTGTGTGTGAATATAGAGCGAGGAGACTGAAACTGTGTGTGAGTGTGTGAATATAGAGCGAGGAGACTGAAACTGTGTGTGTGTGTGTGTGTGTGTGTGTGTGTGTGAATATAGAGCGAGGAGACTGAAACTGTGTGTTTGTGAGTGTGTGTGTGTGTGTGTGTGTGAATATAGAGCTAGGAGACTGAAACTGTGTGTTTGTGTGTGTGTGTGAATATAGAGCGAGGAGACTGAACCTGTGTGTGTGTGTGTGTGTGTGAATATAGAGCGAGGAGACTGAAACTGTGTGTGTGTGAATATAGAGCGAGGAGACTAAAACTGTGTTTGTGTGTGTGTTTGTGAATATAGAGCGAGGAGACTGAAACTGTGTGTGTGTGTGTGTGTGAATATAGAGCGAGGAGACTGAAACTGTGTGTGTGTGAATATAGAGCGAGGAGACTGAAACTGTGTGTGTGTGTGTGTGTGTGTGTGTGTGTGTGAATATAGAGCTAGGAGACTGAAACTGTATGTTTGTGTGTGTGTGAATATAGAGCGAGGAGACTGAACCTGTGTGTGTGTGTGTGTGTGAATATAGAGCGAGGAGACTGAACCTGTGTGTGTGTGTGTGTGTGTGTGTGTGTGTGAATATAGAGCGAGGAGACTGAAACTGTGTGTGTGAATATAGAGCGAGGAGACTGAAACTGTGTGTGTGTGTGTGTGTGTGTGTGTGTGTGTGTGTGTGTGTGTGTGAATATAGAGCGAGGAGACTGAACCTGTGTGTGTGTGTGTATGTGTGTGTGTGAATATAGAGCTAGGAGACTGAAACTGTGTGTGTGAATATAGAGCGAGGAGACTGAAACTGTGTGTTTGTGTGAGTGTGTGAATATAGAGCGAGGAGACTGAAACTGTGTGTGTGTGTCTTTGTGTGTGTGAATATAGAGCTAGGAGACTAAAACTGTGTGTGTCGTGTGTGTGTGTGTGTAGGTGGGTGGGTATGGTGTGATATAGGGCGAGGAGACGAAAAATATCTACTTGTGTGTGTGTGTGTGTGTGTGTGTGTGTGTGTGTTGGAATGGTGGGATATACGGCGAGTAGACAAAAGCTACGGGTGTGAAAGAGGGAGATAGGGTGTGTTGTGAAAATAGAGGGTATTTACCATTCCTCAATTATATCATGTTGGTAATCCTTCATTATAGTGTTACTCTAATGATTTAGTAATTTAATTCAGTAACTAATTCAATCAACAAGCAAACGGATGGACAATATATATATATATATATATATATATATATATATATATATATATATATATATATATATATATATATATATATATATATATAATTACACGGTGTTATGCAGTTTAACAAGGACCTATGTTATTCAGAGGGTTTATTGACATCGTATTTACCCCTTTGAATCCTAGAGGTAGACTACAAAATGAAGAAAATCGGCTAATGGTAACCTGAAAATTATGAAAAATACGTAATGGTGATGAAGGGGTAAATTCTCCTGTTTGGGTAAAATCGTCTAATGTTAACCAGAATAGGATGAACATGACGTAATGGTGGTGAAAGGGTTGATTTTCTTGTCTGGATAAATAGCCATGAATTATTCAATCTATTGCGAGATCACTACGATATATATTACTACGGATATAAAGGGAGATGGGCCGGTTTGTTTGGTCCATTACTTCGTTTATTCCATAATATCTTAGTTTACTCGCTAGACCTCCATCAAGCTTAGAAAAACACCCCTAAGCCCAGTTTACTCGCTAGACCTCCATTGAGCTTAGAAGAAAAAAACACCTAAGCCCCCCTTCAATATAAATTTGTACATTTTTCGGTTGAAAATGTCATGGCCAAAGGCCGGTTTCTCTTAAAATTTCAACGAAATGGTGCGAAACGTGTTAAAATCGCCAAACTAATGGACCGAACGTCTTATAATCTCAAAACAAATGGGGCTGAACACGAGGGAGAAAAGGGGACCCGAAAAACGACCCATCTCCCCTTAACATTCGTAACGAACAGCCTGTATTTATTTGAAACCATTAGAATAAATTGGACTCATCAAGGCCAATAGCGATGTATCAGTTCGTCAACATAAAGAACTGCCTGCATTGATTAACCGAGATTTGTGTTCTTTTTTATTTATTTTTATTTATTTTTTTTGGGGGGGGGCGGGAGGGGGTCTGAAACTTCCTTCGCCCTCATGTTTAAAACAGGCCTCTTCTGACCCCTTTAAAACACACACACACACACACACACACACACACACACAGTCTCCCAGGCCACCTTCAAGCTAAATATGTACATAGCCTACACGGTTTCTCCCAAAGTGTAGGCTCTCAATCGCTCGCACAGGGAATATCGACACCTTATTGGGTTGAAACGTCTTACGATCGCCAAACTAATGAGGCGAAACGTTGACAAATCTCCAAACTAATGGAGTAAAACAGGGAGGATCCAAATAGACCCGCCCTGCACCAAATGGGATTAAGGTACCCCACCTCGCTTTTGTTTTTATCTTTCTCGGGTATCACGGCGTCCGGCAATAAATAGATAGATAGATAGATGAACCAATATAATGTATTAAGTCTGTCACAACTTTATCTATACGTCAAATTAAGCTGACTTTTATCTCCTTTCACCTAATTTATTATACTATCCTTCAAGCGAGAGAGAGAGAGAGAGAGAGTACAAAGGAGTACAAAGGAAATCAAGCAACAACAGTCCTAGTGACCCTTCTAGGCTGCTTGTCCTCCAAAACACTGAGGATCAAGAGAGAGAGAGAGAGAAACAAAAAAAGTGTGTGAGAGTGAGAGTGAGTGAGTGTGTGTGTGTGTGTGTGTGTGTGTGTGTGTGTGTGTGTGTGTGTGTGTGAGAGAGAGAGAAAGACAGAATGAATGAAAGAGAGAGAGAGCGAGAGCGAGAGCGAGAAACAAATGTACTACCAACTACTACCATTACTACCAAGTGTATATATATATATAATAGTAATTCTACCATGATATTAAGGGGAGGTATTTAGTTTGCTCCCTAGACTTCCATCAAGCTTACAAAAATACCCCCAAGACCTCCTTTCTAGATAAATTTGTACATTTTTCGATAGAAAAATGTCCCCCTAAATTACAGGCTCGCTACCGCTCGCCAGGAAAAAAATCGACACCTACAGTAAATGGAGCGAAAGGTTTTAAAATTGACTGATATAGGGCATATGATCTTGAAATCGGCAAACTAATGGGGCAAACGTCTTATAATACCAAACTAATGGGGTTAAACACGAGGGAGAAGGAGATCCAGAAAATAACCCTCTCCAGTGAAAATCATCCCTTAACTCTCCAATAAAATCACCCCTTAACTCTCCAATAAAATCACCCCTTAACTCTCCAATAGAATCACCCCTTAACTCTCCAATAGAATCACCCCTTAACTCTCCAATAAAATCACCCCTTAACTCTCCAATAAAATCACCCCTTAACTCTCCAATAAAATCACCCCTTAACTCTCCAATAAAATCACCCCTTAACTCTCCAATAAAATCACCCCTTAACTCTCCAATAGAATCACCCCTAACTCTCCAATAAAATCACCCCTTAACTCTCCAATAAAATCACCCCTTAACTCTCCAATAAAATCACCCCTTAACTCTCCAATAAAATCACCCCTTAACTCTCCAATAAAATCACCCCTTAACTCTCCAATTAAAATCACCCCTTAAACTCTCCAATAAAATCACCCCTTAACTCTCCAATAAAATCACCCCTTAACTCTCCAATAAAATCACCCCTTAACTCTCCAATAAAATCACCCCTTAACTCTCCAATAGAATCACCCCTTAACTCTCCAATAAAATCATCCCTTAACTCTCCAATAAAATCACCCCTTAACTCTCCAATAAAATCACCCCTTAACTCTCCAATAAAATCACCCCTTAACTCTCCAATAAAATCACCCTTAATTCTACTACATATTTACAAATTGATATCGAAGAGGGGTCTTGTGGGTGTTCTTTTAAGTTTGATGGAGGTTTAGAGAGCAAACTAAACCCCCTCCTTAAACCATTGAGCCGAACCAGTAAATTATGCTGCACAATACCGTCTGAGCTCCCTTAACTGACACAAAAGGAGTCATATTAAAGTACCGTATCTCGACTGGCGAAAAACGTCTAATGGAAAGGATCTTAACATTTTAGATCGCCCTGGAAAACAAAAATATACACACCCGAAGGAGTCCGATGTAAAGTACCGTATCTTTACTAGGGAAAAACGTCTAATGGAAAGTTGACTCGACATTCTAGATTACCCTGGAAAAAAAAATATTGTTTTCCACTTTGCCGGATCGTCTCTCGTGGTTCTTTTGGAGACTTTAAATGAAGCCTGAGAGGGAGGGAGTCGGAATTTTAAGGGGAGGTTTTTTTGTTTGTTTTCTGGACCCTTGCCTACCTCATGTTTAGCCCCATTAGTTTTGTGATTATAAGAAGTTTGCTTCATTAGTTTGGCTAGTTTAATACTTTCGTCCCCATTTCTTTGTCAAGGTTTAGACCTTTCGTGCCATTTAAGTGTTGATATTTTCATGGCGAGCGAAACCGAACCTGCAATTTAGGAGGAACTGGCCATCGACCAGAGCATTTTAAGGTTAATGGAGATCTAGGGACGAAACTAAAAACAAATTAATGAAAGCAAGCATGTTATCCACCCGGATTCGAACCTGGGTTACCATATATAGATTTTAAACACGCTAACCATTACACCATAAACTAAATAAATACAACACATCTCCCCTTATGAATCTTGGTAATATAATGTTGAATATCTCTATCACATTATTCTGCATTTATTGAGTGGAACTTAAAGCAAAAGGGGATCAACCCAGTATTGGCACAGTCAGATGGGCTGGCCAATTGACCACTTGCGAGTTTCGTTCTATAAGGAAGTTGGAGCTGTAGACATCGATATTTAGCAGAATTACCAGCTAAAATTCGGTCGTAGTACATTAATAAATACATAAAACCCAATTAATATACTCTTTAGCCATCAGAAACCTATATAATTATTGTATTTCTATCACCTATCGATGTCTACAGCTCCAACTTCCTTATAACCTGAAACTCGCAAGTGGTAAATTTTCTGAGCTAATGCTTATAGGTTATTTCAACAGGAATATTACATACGGTCGTTAAAATACTCCACCATGTTTACAGTGTGTGTGTGTGTTTGTGTGTCTGTGTGTGCGCGTGTGTGTGTGGGTGGGTGTGTGTGTGTGTGTATGTTTGAGAGAGTGTGTGTGTGAGAGAGCGTATGAGAATGAGGGAGTGAGAGTGTATGTGTGTGTGTGTGTGTGTAAGAGAGTGAGAGAGTGTGTGTGTGTGTGTGTGTGTGTGTGTTGAACATATGAATTAATAAACACATTTAATCACACGACCTTGTATAAAATAAACAATCATACACATAGTTTATATGCGTAACATCATCACTTATTGCACATTATTTCTTTCAGATAATCCTGATCATGCAGTGGGTGGTGGAATATGGGTGAGTGTTGCCATGGTTACAATTGTCTCTATCTATCTATCTATATCTATCTATCTATCTATCTATCTATCTATCTATCTATTTACTCAATCCCAATCCCCACTTTTCCTTTTTTCTTTTTTCTTTTTTTTTTTTTTTCTTTTTTTTGGCCGACTCAAGACAGAGAAAGAATAGGGACAAAATGCAAGAGAAAACAATGAACACACACATACAAAATACAAATTCACACCCATCTAGGTCATTTGTGAATAGTGATATAAATGCTTGAGTGCTTGCTTTTTGTGGGCGAACTGTTATGTGTTCTTTCCTGTCACCTCTTTTTCCTTTCTTGAGTCTCTTGCTGATCCTCCCTACCCCTTGTGGGAGTAAGGGCTGGTGGCTACTGACTGACTGACTATGGGTGACTGACCATATACCTTGTTCAATATAAGTAGGCCAGAAATCCCAACTCCGCTTTTTTTTGTTTATAGATTTCCGCCCTCTATATATAAAAGCTACTTGGGAAATAAATATCATTGCAATTCAATTCAATATGTTTTCTATACACCTCCTTCCTCTGTTAAGGGGAGACTGACCGTTTGTTTGGTCTATTAATTCATGTATTCATATATTTTTTAGTTTCCTCCCTAGACCTCCATCAAGCTTAGAAAAACACCCCCTAGACCCCCCCTTCAAGATATATTTGTACATTTTTCGGTAGAAAAATTTCCCGGTCGAAGGCCGGTTCCTCTTAAAATTACAGGCTCGCTATCGCTCGCCAGGAAAAAATCGACACCTAAATGGCACGAAAGGTCTTAAAATTGACAACGAAATGGGGCGAAAGGTGTTAAAATCGCCAAACTAATGGGCCGAACGTCTTATAATCTCAAAACTAGTGGGGCTAAACATCAGGGAGAAGAGGGTCCAGAAAAACGGCCTTCCTTCCCTTAACTCCGCTTTTTGATAGATTTTCTCCCTCATATAAAAGGGCATTGGTCATAAATTAATAGCAACATTAATTTGTTACCTATTTCCTCTCAGTCAACTCCACTTATTGATAGATTTCCGCCGGCCATGATCATAAATCCTCTTTTGTTTTAAATTAATATCAATTATTATGTTTTTGACACCAACCAACTTCACATCTAAACTCAATTAATGAAATCAACAAATACATGTGGCACTCCGTGGACTCGAACCCATGCCATTCGATCCAATACTTGTTACAGACAGCTTTGCCCTTTGTCTCCTTCATACACATAGAATACACAAGGTTTTATAGATATAGATATGAAGAAATAAATATTAATAATTATTCTCGTAAGGTGTACTTCATTAAGGGAGCCCACCTCGAGTTTGTTGTCTTTCTCTCCCTCTCTCTTTGGATTGTATCCATTCGGTCCCATTCAGCGTACTGTTTTAAGATGTTTACTCCCATCCAGGTGTCAATATCTTCCTGGCGAGCGGTAGCGAGCCAGCATATATATATCTTTGTTTTGACAGCATGCTAAATTTGTAAATTTTTCGATAGAAAAATGTGTCCGGCGAAGCCGGATTTCTCATTACAATGATGGCTCGCTATCACCCGCCAGGAAGAAATAGACACCTGGATGGGGATAAACGTCTTAAAACAGTTGACTGAATGGGGCCGAATGGATACAAGCGAGAGAAAAGGAGAGAAAGATAAAACAACAGTCGGTGACCCCCCTTAAAGGAAACGCTGTGAATAGTTTATTGACCTTTGACTGATCGCGAACCAGACTGCAAAATAAATATACATGAGAGAGAGAGAGAGAGAAAAAAAAAAAAAAAAAAACATAGATTTACATATTATGTACTGGCCACAGACCTTACGATCCAGCGAGATGGTCAGGACTTAATTCTAATAGGGATAAATACCCGAAAGTAAAGGAAAGTGTAAGGAGGGAGAGAGAGAGAGAGAGAGAGAGAGAGAGAGAGAGAGAGAGAGAGGGAGAGGAAGAAGAAGAAGAAGAAGAAGAAGACGACAGAGTAATTACATTCTTGCTTAACGAGAACCGACCTGTCAAATAAAGGGGGGATGGTTCACTTTTTGGGCGATGTTTGCATGTATTCATTATGTTTCTAGTTTCCTCCCTAGACTTCCATCAAATTAAACAAAACATCCATTAGATCCCCCTTCTAGATTAATTTGTACATTTTTCGGTAGAAAAATGTGCCGGCCGAAGGCCGGTTCTTCCAACATTACAGGCTCACTATCGTTCGCCAGGGAAAAAATGGACACCTAAATAGCACGAAAGGTCTAAATATTGACGAAGAAATCGGGCGAAAGGTCTTAAAATCGATTAACTAATGGGGCAAGCATCTTAACATCTGAAAACTAATGGGACTAAACACGAGGGAGAAAGTGGTCCAGAAAACCGGCCCATGTCCCCTTAAAAAGGTAAATCATTATCAATATACCCAATGATGTCATATACCTTTTTCATGCCCTATATATTTCCTTGAATATTTTACTTTGTAGCATTACTGTCTCCTGGCTGACTTGTTCCAAATGAAACTCTTGATAGCTCCTTGGTGGTCTAGTTGGTTTAGTGTTGGGCTGCTACACTACAAGCCCGGGTTCGAAGCACAGCCTGGTTATACGTATAACGAAATTAGTACCAATAAACTCAATGTATTTATACAGAGCGGTCGCGAAACATTTGCCCATAGGTAATTCCCACGTATTATATACATGGGAAACTAACATAAATAATAGTATGTAATATAGCATAAGTGAGCGGAATTTCGATGTGAGTATCCTAGGTTCGAGTCCTTGGAGTGCCACATGTATTTGTTGATTTAATTAATTGAGTTTAAATGTGAAGTTGGTTGGTGGAAAAAGCATAATAATTCATTCTGGTTCAAGAGCAATTTATAGCGAGGCCTTCCCAAGGCCTTTAATATTACCTTTAATGCTTCCAAAACCCAATTTCTCCATCTATATACCCGTAAGGAGCTCCCAGCGGACTATTCCTTATTCTTCAACAATACAAAAATCAATCCTTCATCTTCTCTCAATATTCTTGGTGTCTCTTTTTCTTCTGCTCTCAGTTGGAAGGACCATATTACCAGTCTTGCTAAGGCAACCTCCCAGAAGCTGGGTGTGCTCAACCGCCTTAGGGGGTTCTTTTCCCCTGCACATCTTCTTGCTCTGTACAGGGGCATAGTGCGTTCTTGTATTGAGTATTGTTCACATGTGTGGGGAGGTTCCTCTCACACCGCTCTCCTAGACAAAGTTGAAAGGAAGGCCTTTCGTATCATTAACTCCCGTCCACTCACCAACTCTGCAATCTTTCTCTCTCCGCCGCAATGTTGCATCTCTTTCGCTATTCTATCGCTACTATAATAATCAGTGTTCCTCAGAGCTTTCCCAGTGTATACCACCTCCTTTACGTAGGGCACGTGGTAGCCGTCTTGCAACTCAATCCCACCCCTACTCTGTGCAACTCTCCAACCCAAGAGTGAACGTTACTCTCAAACTTTCTTCTACTCAACAGCTGAGCTCTGGAACTCTCTCCCAGAATCAGTCTTTCCCTCTTCCTATGACTTAAATTGCTTCAAACTCCGTGTGTCCAGGCATTTTGGCCCGAACGTCCCTTGATTTCGGCCCTGTCACTCTTTCAACTATGGGAGAGGCACTCGCTATAGGCAGTTCTGCCTTTTGCCTCCCTCAATCACATAGGGAAAAAAACAAAAATAAGTGCCCCCATTAAGGGGGGTGACCTGTTTTTTTGTATTTCTCTCTTTCTCTGGCTTGTATCCATTCGGCCCCATTCAGCCAACTATTTTAGGACGTTTATCCCCATCTAGGTGTCGATTTCTTCCTGGCGAGCGATAGCGAGCCAGCATTATATTAAGAAATCCGGCTTCGCCGGAGAAATTTTTCTATCGAAAAATGTACAAATTTAGCCTGCTGTCAAAAACATTTAAGAAATATGCTGGCTCGCTGCCGCTCGCCAGTAAAGAAAATTGACACCTGGATGGGGATAAACGTCTTAAAACAGTAGGCAGAATGGGGCCAAATGGATACAAGCCAGAGAAAGAGAGAAAAGGAGAGAACAAATGCAGGTCACCCCCATTAATTACTCCTTCCATACGCCTATACATGAGGCTACCATAGTGCAGTTGCAATACATGTACACAGGCTCAGATAAATATCCAGGATTCGAAACTGCATAATAAATCGTAGGCTTGTGCATATTTCTTTAACTGTCTTGACAGCGTAATGCATAAGTGCGCGGAATTTCGATGGGAGTATCCTATGTTCGAGTCCTTGGAGTGCCACATGTATTTGTTGATTTCATTATTTGAGTTTATATGTGAAGTTGGTTGGTGGAAAAAGCATAATATATATATATATATATATATATATATATATATATATATATATATATATATATATATATATATATATATAAAGGAATACCCAATGGTTAAATGTTTTACGACTGTTCTGTACACATTTGTCAACCCTTTACAAACCCATACTTTTTGCCAGCCTCCCCCCCCCCCCTCCCACCCCCCATAATCAACATAGTGATACGGGAACTTGGCCGTAGCCGCAAATTAACCGTGTACGCGGCCGTAATGAGCGTTTTGCGCGGCTCACATTATCAATTAAACTTCCATTTCCTCCTCCGGTGCTATCCAGATTGTTGGTAATTGTTGCCAAGTTCTCAGCATCAAGGGGTAACTGGATTTCTCTTTCTCTCCCTCTCTCTTTGGCTTGTATCCATTCGGCCCCATTCAGCCTAGTATTTTAAGACTTACCCCCATCCAGGTGTCAATATTTTCCTGGCGAGCGGTAGCGAGCCAGCATATATATATTTTTTGTTTTGGCAGCAGAGCTAAACTTGTACATTTTTCGATAGAAAAATTACTCCGGCGAAGCCGGATTTCTCCATACAATATTGGCTTGTTACCGCTCGCCAGGAAGAAATCGACACCTGGATGGGGATGAACGTCTTAAAAAGTAGGTTGAATGGGGCCGAATGGATACAAGCCAGAGAAAGAGAGAAAAGGAGAGAAAGATAAAAACAAAAACGGTGACCCCCCTCAAATGAACCGTGTACGAGGCCGTAATAATGAGAGTGTCTGGCGCGGCTCACATTGTCAATTAAACTTCCATCCTCCTCCGCCGGTGCGATCCAGATGGTTGGTAATTGTGACCAAGTTCTCAGCAGCCGTAACTGGATTATCGGCACAAATGAAGGTTTAAGGGGAGGTATTTAGTTTGTTCCCTAGACCTCCATCAACCTTAAAATTACACCCCCTCGAGTCCCTTTCAAAATAAATTTGTATATTTTTCGGTAGAAAAATTTCCCGGCCAAAGGCCGGTTCCTCTTAAATTACAGGCTCGCTATCGCTCGCCAGGATAAAATAGACACCTGAATTGCACGAAAGGTCTTAATATGGGGTGAAAGTTCTTAGAATCGCTAAACTAATGGGGCAAACTTTTTTATAATATCAAAAGCAATGGGGCTAAACTTGAGGGAGAAAGGGGTCAAGAAAACACTCCCTCAAGTGGAGACCTCCCCTTGGTTCACTTTTGGGGCGATTTTTGCATGTATTCAATATTTTTCTAGTTTCCTCCCTAGATCTCCATCAAATTTAAAAAAAAAAAAAAAAAAAAAAAAAAAAAAAAAAAAAAAAAAAAAAAAAAAAAAAAACACATCCATTAGATCCCCCTTTTAGTCTCCCCTTAAATAAATACATATATGTTGTTTATGTCTTTTGTCAGTCCAAAATGACATCTTTGCAACCAATTTCAGTAATCTAGAGAGTTGATAGATGTTGTTCGTGTAATTCTCATATTGATTTTACTTCATTGAATATGGCGTTAAGGAAAAGATCAGGTCTATCGTAGGCTATCATCATAATTATACCGAAACACGTCACCAATAACTTTTAAAGCTAAAAAAAGAAAAAAAAAAAAAAAACAGTAATCAAACTAATATATCTACCATTTGGGAAGAGTCAGCCTGGGATTGGGAGTGGAAATTTGCAGCTCATTTGCTCTAGCCCCTTTTTGATGTACAGAGTTTAGGAGTCAGGATTTCTGGCCTATGTATAATGCATCGACTATAGTAAATGCCGTATTTAAATGCATAGAATAATCATGAGAATCCATTATATTCCTCTATCAACTCGGGAATGTCGAAGTTAAGGGGAGGCAGACCGTTTTTTCTGGACCTCCTTCTCCCTCATGTTTTGCCCCATTTTTGTTAGATTATAAGACGTACTGCCCATTAGTTTGGCGATTTTAAAACCTTTCACCCCATTTCGTTGTCAATTTTAAGACCTTTCGTACCATTTATGTGTTGATTATTTCCTGGCGAGCGATAGCGAGCCTGAAATTTTAAGAGGAACCGGCCTTCGGCCGGGAAATTTTTCTAACGAAAAATGTACACATTTATCTTGAAGGGGGTTCTAGGGGGTGTTTTTCTAAGCTTGATGGAGGTCTAGGGAGGAAACTAAGGAGTATATGAATTAATAAAAAAAAAAAAAATACGGTCTGTCTCCCTTTAATTGAAATAACGTCATTTCGAAGTGGCAAAAACGAAGAAATGTTATATATTATTTAGCTGCTAGCGATCTGTCGCCTGCATGCAATATATATTCCGTCTTGCAAACTGACAAGCGAATCTCTTCACCTTCGATATAAGCTCTGCGAACGTCATGTTGATAAGTGATAGGATGCTCTCTCTCTCTCTTTCTCTTTTGTTCTCTCTCTCTCTCTCTCTCTCTCTCTCTCTCTCTCTCTCTCTCTCTCGTTGCTCTCTCTCTCTTTCTCTTTTGTTCTCTCTCTCTCTCTCCTCTCTCTCTCTCTCTCTCTCTCTCTCTCTCTCTCTCTCTCTCTCTCTCTCTCTCTCTCTCTCTCTCTCTCTCTCTCTCTCTCTCTCTCTCTCTCTCTCTCTCTCTAATAATAATATACAGTATATAACTTTTGATGTGCATTTATAAGAGGCAAATATATTGCATTTGGAATTCAAATAAATTGGTTATTAATCGCCTATTCATCATCATCAGTTACGCCACTGCAGGACAAAGGCCTCTCCTAAACGTTTCCACTTTAAGGGGGGGGATGGGCCAGTTTTCTGGAACACTTTCTCCCGCATGTTTAGCCCCATTAGTTTTCAGATGTTAAGATGTTTGCCCCCATTAGTTAGTCGATTTTAAGACCTTTTTCCCCATTTCTTCGTCAATGTTTAGACCTTTCGTGCTATTTAAGTGTAATTTTTTTTTCCCTGGCGAACGATAGTGAGCCTGTAATGTTGGAAGAAACGGCCTTCGGTCGGGACATTTTTCTACCGAAAAATGTACAAATTAATCTAGAAGGGGGATCTAATGGATTTTTTGTTTTTATTTGATGAGGTCTAGGGAGGAAACTAGAAAAATATTGAATACATGCAAAAATCGCCCAAAAAGTGAACCAGTGAACAAGTAAACGGTAAGATGTTAGCCTGTTTCATCCCACCCCAGCAATCTTTTGGATCGCATCCCTCCATCTGGTTCTGTCTACACTCTCCTTTAGCTCCAGCTGTATTTCACAAAACAAATATTTCCTAAAAGATAAAGATATTGTACTGTATATTATCAATCATATAACTGTAAAGCTATACATCTACATCTATCTATATATTATCTATTGCCGGACGTGGTACTCTCTTGTGTATGTGTGGCTATACACAAAACGCCCCCAAGCGTACCAGGCCAGCGTGAGAAGGACAATCCGTGCAAGTTTATTCAAGAACTTACTGGATTGACCACTCAACGTCCGCTCACCTCCGAAGTCCTCTTTATATTCGTTTAGCACTAGTTCAACAGTGGTGCGTGTCTAATCAACCAACCTGCTTCACCCATATTTGTTGATTTCATTAATTGAGTTTAGAGGTGAAGTTGGTTGGTGGAAAGAGCATAATAATAGGTGAGCAGTAAGGATTTGTATATGGTTTACTTCCTTAGACGGGTTGCCGACCAATGGCTGATGAGTCCCATCCATTCGGATGTTTAAAAGGTTGTCTCCCCAAAGGTGGGATACAAAACGTCAGGCTTCAACGGAGGCTGCAAATATGCAAATTCATCCTGGCGAAACAAACATTTTAATTACTCAGACCGAAACTGCGCAAATATCATCGTGAATTCTGCGTGTATAAGTTCTTCACTGTATTACCGCAGCGACACAAAACAGTTCCCCCGGCGGTGACGTACTGTGTAGTAGCGCTCCGGTTAAGGGGAGGCAGACCGTTTGTTTGGTCTATTAATTCATGCATTCATATATTTTTGTTAGTTTCCTCCCTAGACCTCCATCAAGCTTAGAAAAAAAAAACCCTAGACCCTCCTTCAAGATAAATTTGTACATTTTTCGGTAGAAAAATTTCCCGGCCAAAGGCCGGTTCCTCTTAAAATTGCAGGCTCGCTATCGCTCGCCAGGAAAAAATCGACACCTAAATGGCACGAAAGATCTTAAAATTGACAACGAAATGGGGTGAAAGGTGTTAAAATCGCCAAACTAATGGGCCGAACGTCTTATAATCTCAAAACTAGTGGGGCTAAACATTAAGGAGAAGGGGGTCCAGAAAAACGGTCTGCCTCCCCTTAAGGCGGTATCACACAAGCGCTTTAAAGCTCCCGCAATTTTCAATGAGCAATTTTGTTTTGGCTTGCAACATTTCCGGGATTCCTTTCCTTCGTATCGGAAACAAGACTGAAAGTAGATTATGTGAACTGGCTGAATTAGGATATTAAAATTTAGGGGAGACATACGAGAATTGCTGAAAAATATTGCTAAAAAAAGGGCTCATGTGTTGCCAGTTTTTATCTACGACCCGACAACCAGCGGAACATACCCAATTATAGCTGTACAGATCTCCTCCTCCTCCTTCCTCTTTCTCTTCCTCCCCCTCCTCCTCCTCCTCTTCCTCTTAGAAGTTTTAGATATCCAAACTGCCCCGTAAGGACCAATAGGTCTGTTGCAGTGTGTTCTCCTTTGTATTCCTTTGTATTCCTCCTCCTCCTCCCCCTCCCCCTCCCTCTCCCCCTCCCCCTCCCCCTCCCCCTCCCCCTCCTCCTCCTCCTCCTCCTCCGCCTTCTCCTTGAATATTCCTACCCACGCTCGGCCTCCGTGACTCTCATTTCTCATCTCCTGTTTTTCCCCCCCCCCCCCTTCTCTCTCTCTCTCTTTTTTTTTCTCTCTCTCTCTCTCTATCTATCTACAGTATCTATCTATCTATCTAATCTATCTAATCTATCTAATCTATCTATCTATCTGGGCCCCCTTCCACCCGAACATTTGCCAACCCCAACATAAGGAATTTCGCCAGAGTTTATACTGGCTTTGTTTTCTTCACACATCATTACTTGGCGGGGGTGGGTTCTTTTTGGACCGCCACCTGTTTTGTCCCATTAGTTTGGCGATTATAAGAGGTTTCGTTCCACTCACAGGTGTCGTGGTTGTCCTGGTGGGTGATAGGGAGTTCCACCACCACCACTACCACCATCACCATCATCGCCACCAACACCCCCAAACACACACACACACACAGCAGCACCACCACAATCTCCACCATCATTCACCACCTCCACCACGAGCACGACCATCACCTACACTACCACCACCATCATTCTTCACCATCACCACCACCACCACGAGCACCAAGACAATATCCACCACCATCACCACCACCACCACGAGCACCAAGACAATATCCACCACCATCACCACCACGAGCACTACCACAATCATCACCACCATGACCACGAGCACCTAGACAATCTCCACCACCTCCACAATCACCTCCACCACCACCCTCCATCTCTTAACAACCCATCTCTTGTGGTTGGCGATGCTCCCCAAATTACTCCGCAGATCAGTAAAAGTCCCGACCCTCCAGATGAAATGGGTTGCAGACTTTGCCTAAACCAACACCAATAACAGTGATCCCCTTGCCAAGAGAGAGAGAGAGAGAGAGAGAGAGACTGACTGGCTGTTTTTTTTTTTCTTTCTTGCTCTCTCTCTCTCTCTCTCTCTCTCTCTCTCTCTCTCTCTCTCTCTCTCTCTCTCTCTCTCTCTCTCTCTCTCTCAGCAAGGTCTGTGTGGTCTGTGTATCTATATAGCTCTCTCTCTCTCTCTCTCTCTCTGGAGTGGGGTCGGGGGAGGAACCAAGGAAGATGATGGGGAGAGAGAAGGCTACCTGTCTCCCCACGCCTAGTTGTCAGATGCACGATAACCTGTACTTGCTTTAATAAACTATTAAACAAAATAAAATCCACAAACATTCTACTCAGGTAATAATAGCTAGGGTTCTACGTTAAGAAGTGTATGCCCTCTTCGTAATCAAGCTGCAGACGAGGTATTGTCCGTTTATAGAGTACGATTTCATTAGTTAAAGGTTAGGTGTGGCGGCTAATGTGACGCTTAGGACCGCATGATGTTACTACGGGTCAAAACACGTGTTTTAGGTATTGATATTGGCTCCTGTAGGCATTGTGGTCTGGGTTGGTAGTATCACGCCACGATCTTGACATTAGCACGGTCAGTCACGCTCTTTTAAAATACTAGCACTCTACGATTGATGCCCATATTGGCGTTATTAGCGGCGTTTTGTGCATTAGTGGACTTAGTAAGATAATTATACGTTTGTGGTGTGTGGTATTTATGGCCAAAATGTGTTAGAAGGTTAAGTAATAAATCTTAACGTATTATTAACCTTCGGCTTCTCCTCTCGCCCCCACACACTCTCCCTCTCTCCTTCCCTTTCTCACCGCGGGGATGGAAGGACGCGTTGAGTGTTTATGCTTTGTGTTCGTTTACTTTGCGTGCGCGAGTGTTCTACTATCGGCGAAATACGGGAGGATGGACGGACAGAGCGGCGACGGCATTCAAGGTTGGTTGCATTAGCGTTTTATTGAAGGATTTTACCGGAGATTTTAGACACGTGAGCCAGTCCCCGAAATTATCCTCCACCCACCTCCTCCTCCTGTCACACTCCACAACCCATATGTTTTATCATTACTCGGGCCGATTCATTATTATTGAATGTAGTAGGACTTGTATTACGACTTTGTATATTGGCATTTGAGAGATGTAATATTATTGATGTATACATATTTGTATTTACGGATATTACTTGATACACGCATCAACATGTTATTTTCTGCTTCGCTACTATATATACTGTATATATACAGTATACTGTATATATATACTGTATATGCCTGTGTGTGTTATTGCCTTCGTTTGTTTGTCGGTTTCTTTGTTTTTCTATTTGTAAGATATCTCAAAAAGTTATTAACCGATTGTCACGAAAGTTAGTGGGCAGATAGGATATGCGCCAAGAAGTGACTCATTTTAGGCGGTGATCGGTAGAGCGCATGCCTCCGCTAGCATAAGTGTCTCACAAAATTGGGAGCCGATTTTCACGAAACTTGGTGGTCAGATATATGTGCCAAGAAAGAAGTCATTCCAATTCGGAGGCGATCGATAAAGTGCATACCTTCGCCATCGTAATTGGCTTGCAAGGTTATAAACCGATTTTCACGAAATTTGGGGGTCAAATAGGATATAGCGTAAGCCAAGGAAGAAATAATTCTGTTTTGGAGGCGATCATACACACACCAGTGGGAGAGAGAGAGAGAGACTGTCGACATCATTCACGACACACTCTCAGGGCGGAAGGGGTAAATTGAGAGAGAGAGAGATGAAACCTCTTATTATCGCCAATCAGATGGAGTGGAACGTCTTAAAATCTCCAAACTAACGATGCGAACCAGGGGAGACTAAAAGCGCCCCCCCCCCCCCCCCCCCCCCCCCCTCGGATGAAGCCTGGATTACTACTGGAGAGATTGAGATATATAAGTTTGTTAATGGATGCCCCAGCTGACAGTCGTGTAATGGTGGCTTAGGGGGCCGGTTCACTAAAAATGAATGGGCTACTTTGGGTTGGGCTGGGTCGTTTGGTAAGGGTAGGTACTATGTGTGTGTCTTATGTTTTGTGTCTGTTTGTATGTATTTATGTATGTATGTAGCTATGTCTCCTTCTCTCTCTCGCTCTCTATTTCTCTCTCTCTCTCTCACTCTCTCTCTCTCTCTCTCTCTCTCTCTCTCTCTCTCTCTCTCTCTCTCTCCCCCCCGCCATACTTTGATCCCGTATAATGAATAAACTTCTTCCTCTACCCATTACCATTTTATTGGTTCTCAGACCCTCACGTACCATCGACCGAACGCCCGGGCCTTTTAGTTCTACCGTCTTTTTTAAGGCTCGACAGTTCGTTCACATGGATAAAACGCGCACGGAACAGAAGGGTTGATGCACACACACCCACACACTCACACACACTCACACACACATACACGTACACACACACACACACACACACACACACACACACACACACACACACACACAGGCCGTTTCCTCTTTGCCTTTTTCAAATCCCTCATTTGATCTCTTCCGGCGATTGACCTTCCATTCTAATTGGCTTTACCTGACCTACACAGTCCGTTGCTACATTTACCCTTTTCCAATTCCCTTATTTTAATCTCTCCCAAGGATTTTACATCCTATTATTAGCCTCACCTGACCCCACCAGCATAGTATTGTATGTATGTATGTTTGCATACGTGAGCGTTTATGTATACGGGCATGTGCGCACTTACTGCATGTTCTTATGTTTGTGTGTATGTATTCTATGCGTACGTATATATATATATTTTTTTTTTTGTATATATATGTGTGAATGAGGGAGACAAAAGGCATAATTACCTGCAGTAAGTGCCTCCTCCAGAGTTCAAAGAGTGACAGGGCCAAAATCAAGGGACGTTCGAGCTAAAATGCCTGGACACACGGAGTTTGAAGCAATTTAAGTCATAGGAAGAGGGAAAGACTGATTCTGGGAGAGAGTTCCAGAGCTCAGCAGTTGAATAGAAGAAAGTTTGAGAATAGCGTTTCACTCCTGGGTTGGAGAGTTGCACAGAGTAGGGGTGGGATTGTGTTGCAAGGCGGGTACTACATACCCTACGTAGAGGTGGTATACACTGGGAAAGCTCCGAGGAACACTGATTATTGTAGTAGCGATAGAATAATGAGAGAGATGCAACATTGTGGCGAAGAGAGAGAGATTGCAGAGAGTTGGTGAGTGGACAGGAGTTGATGATACGAAAGGCTTTCCTTTCTACTTTGTCTAGGAGTGCAGTGTGAGAGGATCCTCCCCACACATGTGATCAATACTCAATAGATGCACTGTACCCCTGTACAGAGCAAGAAGCTGCGCAGGGGTGAAGAACCCCTTGAGGCGGTTGAGCACACCCAGCTTCTGGGAGGCTGCCTTAGCGAGACTGGTAATATAGTCCTTCCAAGTGAGAGCAGAAGAAAAAGAGACACCGAGAACATTGAGAGAAGATGAAGGGTTGATTTTAGTATTGTTGAAGAATAAGGGATAGTCTATATTCCAACTACTCCCTCTCGGGCATAGGCTGATAGCCTTTACACTCTACCGCTGAACACGGTGAGGCCCGTGAGGTCTTGCTCCAGTCTAGGGAGTGAGACATGCGAAGCTTCACGGCTCGAAGCAATCCCATCTCTGAAGCTGCCTCGCCTCTGCGCTTCACAGTCTCACTCCCCACACTCGGACCCTCACTCTCAGAACGCCACCTATTGAGCAATTAACTCACTAGGCATTGGCCGCCTGTAGCATATTTTTTACTATGAGAATATTTATACAATGCTATTTAATCAGGGAACAATGAGGGTATTTTTTTGGCATTTCGGTGTGCTGTGGTAATGCACTGATACTAGGTACGGCACAAATTCCATCCCAATAATATCTTCCCATTGACATATTGGGATTCGAACCCGGGTCCATTGGATTACCAGTCCAGTGGCAAGACCACTCCGCCACACCTCCCCATTATGTATGTGTATAATATGTATGTACTGTATATAATGTGTATATGTACATCACTTACTCTCATGGTTAATTTATGATCATTTGTATTTTACACTAGCAGGCGTTTATCATTGTAGTTTTTTGTTTAAGTACCAGTATATTATTTTGTTTTCTATTAAAAAAAAATATAAATTGGAGGTCCCACCCCTTTCCCATTCTTAAGTAAGCCATTTTAGATTTACAGAAGAGTGACCATCACTTGCATTACTGCATGTCCACAAACATTTCAGTAATGTAAGCAATCCACTAAGCATGTTTTTTTTTTTTTTTTTTTTTTTTGTTTTTTTTTTTTTTTTAATAAATTGAGTTTACCATTTTCATATCTATATTTTTCATGTTCATCCACTAAATTGTAAAATGTGTATGTTCAGCTCATCAGGTGCCATTCTTTATTAAACCGTTTATTACACACACACACACACACAACATTCCCCCTACTACTTTGCCTTTTACTGTAAGGGGTCACCTGCTTTTTTATCTTTCTCTCCTTTTCTTCTCCCTGGCTTGTATCCATTCGACCCCATTCAGCCAACTGTTTTAAGACTTTTATCCCCATTCAGGTGTCGATTACTTCCTGGCGAGCGATAGCGAATCAGCATTGTATGGAGAAATCCGGCCATACAAATCCGGCTTCGCCAGAGAAATTTTTCTATCAAAAAATTTACAAATTTAGCTTGCTGTCAAAACAAAAATATACCGTATATATGCTGGCTCGCTACCGCTCGCCATGAAAATATTGACACCTGGATTGGGGTAAACGTCTTAAAACAGGCCGAATGGATACAAGCCAAAGAGAGAGGGAGAGAAAGAGAAAACAGCGAGGTGGGCTCCTTTAAACATATATTCAAAAGTTTCCCATCTCAGTCATGTTTAGCCCCATTAGTTCTCAAGCGTCCAGCACATAAGTTTGGCGATTTGAGGACCTTTCGCCCCATTTATTTGTTAATTCGCCGTGTTTCATCCAAGTTTGATATTGTTCACTATGATGTCATCAATTAATAAAAGTGGATATTGTACAATAATAAGTGCCAATATATAAATAATGAAGTGCTGTTAACCCCTTTATTCTGGCTACTATTAGACGATGTTATTTAGTTTATAAAGACTCTCCAGTAATTAACAGGCTTAGAACTATCTCACTTAACCCTTTTCATTACCACAGATCCTTTTTAAATTGCACTGAATCTCCTAAACATAGCTATAATACTGTATAATTGAAATGACGTCGCCGGTACAGAGGGGGTATCTTGGGGTAACCATATGCTGTAAATTACATCCATATCTTATATTATGGTTAGCACATATTAAGGGGAGATATCCACTAGAGTTTTTCTTTTTCTTGACTCCTTTCTCCCTCATGTTTAGCCCCATTGCTTTTCTAATTTTAAGACATTCGCCCAATTATTTTGACAATTTTAAGAACCTTCGACCCATTTCTGTCAATTTTAAGACCTTTCGTGCCATTTAGGTGTCGATTTTATCCTGGCGAGCGACAGCGAGCCTGTAATATAAGAGGAACCGGCTTTTAGTCGGGACATTTTTCTACCGAAAAATGTACAAATTTATCTTGAAAGGGGCTCAAGGGGGTGTAATCTTAAGCTTGATGGATATCTAGAGACCAAACTAAAAACCTCCCCTTAAAATAATGTTCGAGTCATTCATAATAAGTTATAACCCCTTCTGTACCGAGTCATTCATAATAAGTTATAACCCCTTCTGTACCGAGTCATTCATAATAAGTTATAACCCTTTCTGTACCGAGTCATTCATAATATGTTATAACCCTTTCTGTACCGAGTCATTCATAATATGTTATAACCCTTTCTGTACCGAGTCATTCATAATAAGTTATAACCCCTTCTGTACCGAGTCATTCATAATATGTTATAACCCCTTCTGTACCGAGTCATTCATAATAAGTTATAACCCCTTCTGTACCGAGTCATTCATAATATGTTATAACCCTTTCTGTACCGAGTCATTCATAATAAGTTATAACCCCTTCTGTACCGAGTCATTCATAATATGTTATAACCCTTTCTGTACCGAGTCATTCATAATAAGTTATAACCCCTTCTGTACCGAGTCATTCATAATAAGTTATAACCCCTTCTGTACCGAGAACGTTTCTTCAATGTATTCTAGCTAAATTTAGACGTGTTTGTGCAGTTTAAGAAGGATCTGTGGTCATAACAAGGGTTGAGAGAGATAGTTCGAAGCCTGTTGATTGCTAGAGGCCCTTTTTAAACTGAATACAATCGTCTAGAATCTCTAGCAATAGCTAGTTAAAAGGACGGCTCCGGTACAGAAGGGGTTAAAGAGAGTTCCTCTCATAAGGCTCAGCCATATCTTATGCTTCCCTGTTTGTTTGTTTGTTTTTTTAAATCTTAAAAGCCGGCGGCTCCTACTTTCATTAATTTCATTTGGGGGTGATTGATGTTAAAGAACGAAAATTAATTAACCTCCTTCAGTGATGCATTCAAGGGGGGATGGGTCGCTGTTTTGGTCCCCTTTCTCCCTCATTATATTAGTCCCATACGTTTTCAGATTTTATGACGTTCGGCCCATTAGTTTGGCGAATTTAGGACCTTTCACCCCAATTCTTTGCCAATATTAAGACCTTGCTTGCCATTTAAGTGTCGAAAAACAACCATCCTTCCTTAAATGCATATCAATAGCTGTCTAGAAACCTTCGTCATATTCTCCTCATCCCCCAAAGGAAATCCACGGCCTATAAACCCCTGAATCATTTGGCGGGTTGGGTCAAGATCCAAAATAATAAATACCGTTCGACCTTCAACTTCCCCGAGCCCCGATTGGAAATGCCTCGGTCGCAGTTTTCATTCCAGTTAAGGGGAGGCAGTTGGTTTTTCGAGTCCTCCTCCTCCTCCCTCATGTTTAGCCCTATTAGTTATGAGATTTCAAGACATTCGCCCCATTAGTTTGGCGATTTTCAGACCTTTTGCCCCATTTATTTGTGTATATTAAGACCTTTCGTGCCATTTAGGTGTAGATATTTTTCATGGCGAGCGATAGCGAGCCTATATTTAAAGAGGAATCGGCCTTCGACCGGGACATTTTTCTACCGAAAAATGTACAAATTTATATCGCATTTATATCGGGTATTTTTTTAAATTTGATAGAGGTTTGGAGAGCAAATTAAACCCCCTCCTTAAGCCATTGAGCAGTTTTCATTCCAGTTAGTTTAGAGGGGCTGACCAGGTTCTTGGAATCTTGAGGTAGTTGTTTCGAGGACTAAAGGGGAGATGATGGTGAGTTTTTCTGGCCCTCCTTCTCCCTCGTGTTTAGCCTCATTTGGGTTTTAGATTTTAGGACGTTCGGTCCATTAGTTGGGCGATTTTAAGACTTTACGCCTCATTTCTTTGTCAATATTAAGGCCTTTCGTGCCATTTAGGTGTCGATTATTTCCTGGCGAGCGATAACGATGTACAAATGTACAAATTTATCACGAAGCAGGTCTCAGGGGTGTTTTTAAAATGTCTGATTTATTATAATTGATTATATTTTTAGTGGGATTAGTATTATTTGTTTTATCTTTTTTACACACATATATATATATATATATATATATATATATATACACAATATTATACAGTATATATATATATATATATATATATATACAGTATATATATATAATATATTTATATATATGTATATATATATATTTATATCTTGCTTTAAGTCTTGCTATATAAGTCTTGCTAAGGCAGCCTCCCAGAAGCTGGGTGTGCTCAACCGCCTTAGGGGGTTCTTTTCCCCTGCACAGCTTCTTGCTCTGTACAGGGGCATAGTGCGCCCTTGTATTGAGTATTGTTCACATGTGTGGGGAGGTTCCTCTCATACCGCTCTCCTAGACAAAGTTGAAAGGAAGGCCTTTCGTATCATTAACTCCCGTCCACTCACCAACTCTCTGCAATCTCTCTCTCTCCGCCGCAATGTTGCATCTCTCTCGCTATTCTATCGCTACTATAATAATCAGTGTTCCTCAGAGCTATCCCAGTGCATACCACCTCCTTTACGTAGGGCACGTGGTACCCGTCTTGCAACTCAATCCCACCCCTACTCTGTGCAACTCTCCAACCCAAGAGTGAAACGTTACTCTCAAACTTTCTTCTACTCAACAGCTGAGCTCTTGAACTCTCTCCCAGAATCAGTCTTTCCCTCTTCTATGACTTAAATTGCTTCAAACTCCGTGTGTCCAGGCATTTTGGCTCGAACGTCCCTTGATTTTGGCCCTGTCACTCTTTCAACTATGGGGGAGGCACTCGCTATAGGCAGTTATGCCTTTTGCCTCCCTCAATCACATAGAAAAAAAAAAAAAAAAAAAAAAATATATATATATATATATTTATATATATATATATATATATATATATATATATATATATACCGTATATATATATATATATATGGGTTCGAATCCTGGTGGATCGCAGATGTGCTTTCATTAATTTCATTGGAGGTGTTTGAAGTTAATAAAAAAAAAAAATATATATATATATACAGTATATATATATTTTGTTGTATCATAGTTTTTTGTTTAAGCTTGATGGAGGTCTAGGGAGCATCCCCCCCCCCCCCATCAACCAGGCCACAACAAAATACACAAGACAACCCGCGGATTTAGGCGAGCAAGCCCAAGTTTTAATTATGGCAGTTTTAACTCTCCCTCGCACCGCCGCCGCTTCTTCACAACTTTAATCGCATTTCGTTTTAGCCTTTTTTTGTTTGTTTTACTTTTCTTCGCCGTATTTCGACAAAGTTACCATCATGCAAATTCTGCAGATGGGTTTAAAAAATACAATCACTGGTTTGTTTTTCTGTGTGGGCTGAAGGGTTCAAGGTTTATTTACAGTTGCTGTTTTCATTTTTGTATTCTCTCCTTTTCTCTCTTTCCCTGGCTTGTATCCATTCGGCCCCATTCAGCCAACTGTTTTAAGACGTTTATCCCCATCCAGGTGTCGATTTCTTCCTGGCGAGCAATAGCGAGCCAGCATTGTATGTTCAAAACAATATGCTGGCTCGCTACCGCTCGCCAGGAAAATATTGACACCTGGATGTTGGTAAACGTCTTAAAACAGTAGGCTGAATGGGGCCGAATGGATACAAGCCAAAGAGAGAGAGGGAGAGAAAGAGAAAAAAAGCGAGGTGGGCTCCCTTAAGTTAAATCAATATTGTTTGTACTCTTTACCTATATGTTTTTATATGTGTATATATGTGAATATACACTGTAAATATATAAACACTATATATATATATATATATATATATATATATATATATATATATATATATATATATATATATATATACTTTTTTTTTTTTTTTTTTTTTTTTTGTAAGTTTAGGAGGAATCCGCCCTACGGAAAAATGTAAAAATGTATCTCGAAGGGGGGCCTAGGGTTTTTTTTTTTTAAAGCTTGATGGAGGTCTAGGTAGGAAACTGAAAAACTGGCAAAAACATAAAAGAATGTGCAAATAAATACGCCCATCCGCCCTTTAAGTATCTTTTGAAAGTGATGATAAAGTGACTCGGAGCCTAGTATCGGATACAGAACCTCGTGTAACGCCGCTTGTATGGGGAGAATTGGAGTCCTTTGTACTTGATTTGTTTGTTATTATTATTATTTGTTTATTATTATTATTATTATTATTATTATTATTATTATTATTTGAATTAGGGGAGAATTGTAGTATTTATTATTTTGTGTTTGTTATTATTATTATTATTATTAGTAGTAGTAGTAGTAGTAGTAATATTGTTGTTGTTGTTGCTGTTGTATTTATTATTATTGTTATTGTTGTTGTTGTATCATCTTATATTTGTTTTCTCCTGATATTACACAGCTTTTTCATAGCCTTGGTTGTTTACAGTGGGGTCAGGGGATAAGCCGCGAGTAATCCCCTTTCTCCGGTTATCTTTTAAGGGGGTAGTGCTTGGTTTTTGGTCTATATATATATATATATATATATATATATATATATATATATATATATGATTAATATAATATATATATATATATATATATATATATATATATATATGTTAATATATTGTTTTAGTTTCCTCACTAAACCTCCATCGAGCTTCGAAAAACACCCCCTAGACCCCCTTTCAAGAAAAATATGTACATTTTTCGGTAGAACAATGTCCCGGCCGAAGGCCGGATCCTTCTAAAATCAGAGGCTCGCTTTCGCTCGCCAGGAAAAAATCGACACCTAAAGGGCACGAAAGGTCTTAATATTGACACAAAATTAGGCGAAAGGTCTCAAAATCGCCAAACTGACGGAACGAACAGGGAGAAGGGGGTCCAGAAAAAGCGAGTACTACCCCCTTAAAACCAATCAGTTTTATTTCAACTACGGATTTTGTGTGCTTTCGAATGCATTGCTTAGATTAACTCTATATCTCTCTCTCTCTCTCTCTCTCTCTCTCTCTCTCTCTCTCTCTCTCTCTCTCTCTCTCTCTCTCTCTCGTATATATGTATTTGCATTCTGGTTGGCGATCAGACAAAGGTAGATATATGCTACAAACATCTTTTCCTTTAATTGGTTAATTTTTTGGCTGACTGTTTCATGTATGTAATATTTTTTTAGTTTCCTCCCTAGACCTCCATCAAACTTAAAATAACAACCCCAGGATCCTCCTTCAAGATATATTTGTACATTTTCGGTAGAAAACATTCTTGGCCGAAGGCCGGTTCCCACTAAATCACAGGCTCGCTATCGCTCGCCAGGAAAAAATCGACACTTAAATGATACGAAAAGTCTTAATATTGACTCAGAAAAGGGGAGAAAGGTCTTAAAATCGCCAAACTAAGAGGCCGAACGTCTTAAAATTTGAAAACTAATGGGGCTAAGCATGAGGGTGAAGAGGGGCTCGAAAAACGGACCATCTCCCCTTAATGGTGCACAACTTACGAGATTAATGATCAATATTTCTATCTTCCCTTATTTCTTTGTATAACCTTTTTTCCTATGTGTATATATTTCTATCTTCCCTTCTTTCTTTATATAGCCTTTTTTCCTATGTGTATATATTTCTATCTTCCCTTCTTTCTTTATATAACCTTTTTTTTCCTATGTGTTTATATTTCTATCTTTCCTTCATTCTTTATATATTTTTTCCTATGTGTTTATATTTCTATCTTCCCTTCTTTATTTATATATTTTTTCGTATGTGTTTATATTTCTATCTTCCCTTCTTTCTTTACATATTTGTTCGTATGTGTATATATTTCTATCTTTCCTTCATTCTTTATATAACCTTTTTTTTCCTATGTGTGTATATATCTTTCTTTCCTTCATTCTTTATATATTTTTTCCTATGTGTATATATTTCTATCTTCCCTTCTTTCTTGATATAGCCTTTTTACCTATGTGTATAAAGGAGACAACAGGCAAAGCTATGTGTAACAAGTATTAGGTCGAATGGCATTGATTTTCAATTTTGAGAGGATTTATGATCATGGCGGACGGAGATATGGAAAGCATAATGGATCGAATTGCATAGATATTAATTTCCCAAAGAGCTTTTATTTGAAGGGAGGAAATCTATCAAAAAGCGGAGAGTTGACTGAGCGGAAGGAGGTATAGAAAACATAATGGATCGATTTGTTGCATTCATATTAAGGGGGGTCACCGGCTTTTTTATCTTTCTCTCCTTTTGTCTCTTTCTCTGGCTTGTATCCATTCGGCCCCATTCAGCCAACTGTTTTAAGAAGTTTATCCCCATCCAGGTGTCGATTTCTTCCTGGCGAGTGATAGCGAGCCAGCATTGTATGAAGAAATCCGGCTGTGCCGGAGACATTTTTCTATCGAAAAATGTACAAATTTAGCTTGCTGTCAAAACAAAAATATATATATGCTGGCTCGCTACCGCTCGCCTGGATAATATTGACACCTGGAAGGGGGTAAACGTCTTAACACAGTAGGCTGAATGGGGCCGAATGGATACATGCCAAAGAGAGAGGGAGAGAAAGAGAAAAAAAGCGAGGTGAGCCCCCTTAATTTCCCAAAGAGCTTTTATATGAAGGGAGGAAATCTATCAAAAAGCGTAGTTGACTGAGAAGAAGGAGGTGCAGAAAACATATTGGATCGAATGCATTGATATAAATTTGCCAAGGAGTTTAATATGGTGAGTGGAAATCTATCAAAAAGCTGAATTGACTGAGAGAAAGGAGGTAACGAATTGTATTGATATGAATTTCTCACCAAGGATCTTATAAATGAAGGCTGGAAATCTTATCAAAAATCTGAATTGACTGAGTGGAAGGAGGTAAGTAAGTCTATAAATCTCGGGGTTGGCTGGCTGGCTCGGGTGCGAACAGACTGACAGTGATGAAGGAACTTGGCCACCGCTGAAGAAATAGTTAAGGGGAGAGGGGTTGTTTTTATTTGCTCATTTATATATTATTTTCATCCGTAGACCTCCATCAAGCTTAAAAAACACCCGCCCAAGACCCTCCTTCAAGATAAATTTGTACATTTTTCGATAGAAAAATGTCCCAGCCGAAGGCCGATTTCTCTTAAAATACAGGCTCGCTATCGCTCGCTAGGAAAAATTCGACACCTAAATGGCACGAAAAGTTTTAATATTGACAAAGAAATGGGGCGAAAGCTCTTAAAATTGACAACGAAATGGGGCGAAAGCGCTTAAAATCGCCAAACTAATGGGCCAATCGTCAAAAAATATATATCTAGGGGGTTGGTGACGGGGGGGGGGGGGGGGGGGGTGCGAACAGTCTGACAGTGATGAAGGAACTCTCCCACCGGTGAAGAAATATCTCGTTTATCTTAACTGCCTGCCTGTGTGTGCTGTCGAGTGGGCCTCTCTCAGCTCAATACTATCGTCTGGTGGGAGAAGGTTAAGGTTAAAGGCATCACTGAAGGAGGTTGATTACTTTTCGTTTTTTAACATAGTCACCCCCAGATGAAATTAATGAAAGTATGCGTTCCTCCCGGGATTCGAACTCAGGACACCTCATACAGAATATACGCTCGAACCATTACACCACCAAGACAATTAACGGTGCAGCACATTACCACGATTAATATCCATTTAATGGAATACCCATAAGGGAGAATGATAAGGGCATTCAAGACACAATTTAACCATAAAGGTCTCCAAGTGGACAGTTACCCTGGTTAACCTTTCACGCACATGCAGGATGCCATTTGAGCCTATTCTGGGATACTTTAAAGCCTTTGTGACCATCAGCGGTGTTTAGAAACTTTTAGTGTATTTACTTCAACCTCTGCAGTTGTCTTTGAGTTAGCTGTGGGCAGAAAACTAATTTTGGAGAGGTAATTATAAGATTGAGAGAACTCTATTTATGATTGTTAATTGGCAATCCTGGCGTCTATACGTGCGTGAAAGGGTTAAGATCTTGGGTTAGCCAGGATATGGCTGTGTCAGCAGGTAGACGTATAGGCTTACCCAACCTTATGGGGGAGGTGATAGCACAGTGGATAGCGTCGTGGACTGCAGACCAAAAGGACCTCAGAACGAGTCCACACCAAACATCAGAGTTTTTTCTGAGGTGATCAAATCTGCATTTGTATTTTCGCTGGGCTTCTTTTAAGTCAGAATTCTCCATTTGATCGTGGCCTTATCATTACTGTCTTGATAGCGTAATGCATAAGTACGCGGAATTTCGGTGTGAGTGTCCTAGGGTCGAGTCCTTGGAGTGCCACATGTACTTGTTGATTTCATTCCTTGAGTTTAGAAGTGAAGTTGGTTGGTGAACAAATATAATACAAACCCGGGTCGAGTACCAGAACAGAGTGAAAGGGTCGGCGTCCATCCTACCTGATTAGTTGCTGTTCAATAGAGCCCTTCAGTCCGGCATAAATGTTGCAACCAGTTTCAACAATCTTACACGAGAGATTCGGGCGCTCTTTCTTTATATTTGCCAGTTAATTTTATGAAGTTCTCGTTGTTTTCTCTCTTAAAGGAAATGTTTTATTGATTTGTTTATATATATATATATATATATATATATATATATATATATATATATATATATATATATATATATATATATATATATATATATATATATGTGTATATATATTTGTATCTATTTATTATATTTTTTCCTCCCAAGAGCTCCATCAAGTTTTTTCAAAATACATCAAAGACTGCTCTTTCAGATATATGTGTACATTTTTCGGTAGAAAAAAGGGCGGTTACTCCTACATTGCAGGCTCACTATCGCTCGCCGGGAAATATATCGACACCTAAATGGCGCAACCGGTCTTAAATCGAAGGTCTTAAAATTGGCGAACGTCTTAAACTCTCAAAACTAAAGCATGAGGGAGAAGGGGGTCCAGAACAAAATATAACTTAAGTCATTTGTTTTCATTTGATTAGGTGTTAGCTGTTCAATAGAGCCCTTCAGCGCTGCCTAAATGTTGCAGCCAGTGTCGACACTTTCGCTGACAACATGAAAGACTGTCATTTGAAGATCAGGCACTCTTTCATTATATTTATCAGTTTACAATTATGAGATTCTCTTTGTTTTCGGATATTTGTTGTCAGCTGATATGATTTTCACGAATGTATACGATTGTTCATCAAGTTTATCTCAGAACTGTTGAATCTGAGTGTACAGTATATAATATATATATATATATATATATATATATACGTTAGTATAGCCAGGTAATAGATTCTCTTTTAAACAGACGAGGTTAAAGGCAATAGCAGTTTCAGCATTAAGGATTTTATTGTTACAGCTTTCAATAGTTCTAACAATTTTCCTCTGGGGTTCAGAGATGAGGTACAACAGGTTAGCAAAATTCATGGTGGATCCAACGTTTCACAAGTAAACATCTTGCATCTTCAGGGAAAGGAGAGGTAATGATTAGAACGATTACGATTAAATGAGGACAGATTACCTCAAAGCGTGGAAAATAGTGGTTTACTGTAAGAGACAGGACAGAAGAATGAAGAGTATGAGAGATAAAAGACTGTGGGCTGACCACAAAGCTATTTTTATACAGTACATGTTTATTAATGGTCTCGACGTGCGCACTCCGTCTGCTGACGTGGCAAGTTTTAGGTGTTTATAAGCCAAGCCCTGGAAAAGGCGCAAGTATGTCCGCGGCAGACCCCCGCGGGCCACGGGTCTGAGGCTCACCAGTGAGCCCCAGGCCCAAGGCCCGCAGAGACCCAACGCCAGAAGCAAAAGCCACCCCTCCCCCCATCCAGATTTCCGTTCCAAAAAAAAAAAAAAAAATGCTGTGACAATAATACAGCTAAAATTGGCTGATCCCGTGGGCCACAAACCTGGGGCTCGCCCAGCGAGCCCCAGACCCGAGGTCCACAGTGATCCAGCCAAGACATAAAAGTTTAGGGTTATAATGATGTCTAAATACTATTAAAATATTGTACAAGGATGCTGAACGACAAGACCGCTTAGTCAGAAACTGCCGAAAGATCTCAAACGAGGGACAACTGTTAAAAGTATCCCATGTATTGCTTCCTCCCGACCATATTGCCGGAAATGCTCCCATCTGCATCCTCTGTGCTCCTAATGTTTCACAGCAGATGCAGCTTTGGAGCTTGTTCGACTAATAATGGTCAGAAATTCCGCTTCTTGTGTCATATTATGATAGGATTAGTCCGTTAATGTTGCTAGAAAAAAAAAAGGAAATAATTGATAAACGCTGAGTAATCCTTATATTACTTCTGTTCGCGTCTCGCGAACAGTCTGCCTTCCACCAATGAACAGCCACCACACACCCAGTAGCTCCGCCCACCTTCCTATTCTTGATCCTCGAATTTTGTATAAATATGATACCTTGTCCCTATTCTAATCATTACCTCTCCTTTCCCTGAAGATGCAAGATGTTTACTTGTGAAACGTTGGATCCACCATGAATTTTGCTAACCTGTTGTACCTCATCTCTGAACCCCAGAGGAAAATTGTTAGAACTATTGAAAGCTGTAACAATAAAATCCTTAATGCTGAAACTGCTATTGCCTTTAACCTCGTCTGTTTAAAAGAGAATATATATATATATATATATATATATATATATATATATATATATATATATATATATATATATCTATTTATATTTATTTATCTATTTATTCATTTATTATATATATATATGTATATATAAAATACATGTTCCACGCACCCCCACACTCAGACTCGTTACTGGGATGGCAACTCGTTTTATCATCACTTACAACTTGTTATTGACGTGGTTAAAACTCCTCGGCCAATCTCGTAACGGGGACGAGTGGAGAGGGGGATTGATGACGGTAACTGTGCACGAGAGAGAGAGAGAGAGAGAGAGAGAGAGAGAGAGGGAGAGGTGATCTCTGTCGTAAAACAAGTAATTAAATATTTGATACGTAATTTCACAGGTGTGTTTAGTCTTTTCGTAATGACGGGTCTAAAGGGAGGATTTTAGTTTGCTCCCTAGACCTCCATCAACCTTTAAAATATATGTACATACTTCGGTAGACAAATTTCAAGGCCTATTATAGGCTCCCTATCGCTCGCCTGGAAAAAAAATCTACACCTTAAGGGGCATGCCAGGTTTAAAAATTGACAGAAATCGGGCAACAGGTCTTAAAATGTCCAAACCAATGAGGACAAACGTCTTAAAACCTCAAAAACAATGGGGCTTAAGCATGAGGGAAAAATGGGAGGGCTCCTGAAAAATATAATTAAGTTATTATTAAATTAATCTCCCCTTAAAGCCGGTATCACACGAGAACTTTTATAGTCAACATTCGATGATCAACATTTCTGGAACATTTTACACCGGTATCGGAAACTAGACTGATGATAGATGCATTTAGGTGACAGGAATATTTTGAATGTTGGCCTTATAAGCTGCCAGACCAGTGTTGAGCAAACATGTTTAGGGAATAAGCGCTCGTGTGATACCGGGTTAAATGCGACGAGTGGAGAGGGGGGTGGGGGGGGGACCGTGGTTGGCGGGATCTCTCTCGTAAAACAAGTAGTGGAATATTTGATACATACTTCCACGGGTGTTAAGGGGAGATTTCCACTTGAGGGATTTTTTTTACTGAACTCCTTTTCTTTCAGGTTTAGCCCCATTGATTTTGAGATTTTAAGACGTTCGCCCCATTAATTTGGCGATTTTATGAACTTTCGACCCATTTCTGTCAATTTTAAGATCTTTCGTGTCATTTAGGGGTCATTTTTTTCCTGGCGAGCGATAGCGAGCCAGCCGAAGCCCGGTTTGGCCTTCGGCCGGGAAATTTTTCTACCGAAAAATGTACAAATTTATCTTGAAAGAGGGTCTAGAGGGTGTAATTTTAAGCTTGATGGAGGTCTAGGGAACAAACTAGAAACCTCCCCTTAAGCCGGTGTCACACGAGCGCATTCTCCGTCAATTTTCGATGAGCAAGTTTTTTCTCGTACTATTTTGAGGCTCTATCACATTTGTTCTCGTACTATTTTGAGTCTTTATCACATTTGTTCTCGTACTATTTTGAGTCTTTATCACATTTGTTCTCGTACTATTTTGAGGCTCTATCACATTTGTTCTCGTACTATTTTGAGGCTTTATCACATTTGTTCTCGTACTATTTTGAGGCTCTATATCACATTTGTTCTCGTACTATTTTGAGGCTCTATCACATTGTCATTGGAAAGTAGATCGAAGGTAGATTATGTTAGCTAGTTTAATATTTATGGAACTTAAAATTTGAAGCTGCCAGAATACAATTGCCCTTAAAAATTGATGGAAAAATCGATCGTGTGACACCGCCTTTAGTGGGGCAAGGTATGTGTTTGTATGTGTATATATTTGCATGTGACTCGAGTTGTTTTCATTACAATTAAACTTATTAAGGATCCCTTTTAGTTTGCTTCCTAAACCTCCATCAAGCCTAACAAAATATATATCCCCAAGACCCCCCCCCCCCCCTACATTGCAGGCTCGCTATCGCTCGCCCGGGAAAAATTGGCACGTATATGGCAAATCTCAAAAGTAATGAGTCTAACCTTGAAGGAGAAGGGGTTCCAGACGAAGTCGGATTTCTCCATGCAATGCTGGCTCGCGAGAGAAATCGACACCTCGATGGGGATAAACGTCTTAAAACAGTAGGCTGAATGGATAAAATCCAGAGAAAGAGAGAGAAGGAGAGAGAAAAAAAAGCAGGTGACCCCCCATAAGGAAGCCCAGAGAGCGTTGATGAGTGGATGTGGGACTTCCGCCGTCAGATTAATCCGGGGTCACACGCGCGAGGCTCCAAGAAATTTTGTATTAACAAGTTTTGTCTAGCAATATTTTGGGGGATTTTCACATTGGAATCGGTAACTAAACTGACGATAGATGATTTTAAGATATTGATTTATCATAAAGCTGTAATTCACAAGTTGCTGGAACGTAATTGCCCGATGAAATTGCTGGGATAATGGCTCGTACGACACCCTAACTAGAGATGAAACGTCCTGTTGGAAGATGAAGGTGCGGGCGAGATAAAGGCGCAGTGTTGCCAACGCCGCGGCTGCCAAAACCCGCCCACGAGCCAGGAAATATCGCCCACATTTAGCCCAATAATGTTAACACATTTATCCCCTTTATTTCGGTGATGATAATATGTTCTGCCCCATTTAGGTCTCGATTGTTAACTGGCGATCAACAGCAAGCTTGTAATTTGGAAGAAATCTACCGAAAAATTTATTAATTAGCTTAAAAGGAAGTCTGGAGGCATAATTTTTGGTATTATGTTTTGATGATAGTCCCTAAAATCCATCTAAAATTCGCTAACTTTCTAAGTTTCCCGCAACAAGTTCTCAAAAGTGCGTGAACATCCCGACCTTGGCAACCGTGGGGGGGGGGGGGGGGGGCATAGTGAGGGGGGAAGGTGGGCGGAGGTGGGGGGGTGTAGCAGGGGGAAGGTGGGTGGGCGTACTTGTGGGAGAGAGGCTGGTCGGTGTACTGGGAGAAGAGAGATGGGTGGGTGTAGTGGGAGAGACGGGGTGGGTATAGTGGGAGAGAGGTGGGTGGGTGGGCGTACTTGTGGGAGAGAGGCTGGTCGGTGTAGTGGGAGAGACGGGTTGGGTGTAGGAGGGGGATGTTGGGTGGGTGGGCGTACTTGTGGGAGAGAGGCTGGTCGGTGTAGTGGGAGAAGAGAGATGGGTGGGTGTAGTGGGGGGGAGTGTAGTGGGAGAGACGGGGTGGGTGTAGTGGGGGAAGAGAGGTAGGTGGGTGGGTGTAGCAGTGGGATGGTGGGTGGGTGGGTGGGCGTACTTGTGGGGTTTCTGGGCTAAGGTTAATGAAAGGCGGTGTGTTGGCCTTTGGTGGGAGATAGGATGTAGATAGTTTATGTAAGGTGGGTTTTAAAAGGTTGGTGTTGATTTGCAGCTTTCATTTAATGACATTAATTTATATTAGGTTTATATTTTGTTGTAATATAAACAAACTTTGTAATATATAATATACTGTACATCGGTTACTTATTATATTATGGATAGTTTGTATGTTTTATATATACAGTAGGTGCCTTATATACTGTATATATATATATATATATATATAATGTTTTAACTTGATTAGGCCAGTCTCTAGGTATGTATATCCCAAAATTATAAACCCATTTGCTGTCAAAGAGATAAGGCGATAGGCTTGGAGATCAAAGGTATAGAGTTTCCTTCCCATAATGACTATATATATATATATATATATATATATATATATATATATATATATATATATATACACTAAGATGAAACTTCATAACTTTAACGAAAACCATCTTATTTTCTACTTTTTATCTTCCTCTTTGATCTCTCTCTCTCTCTCTCGCTCTCGCTCTCGCTCTCGCTCTCTCTCTCTCTCTCTCTCTCTCTCTCTCTCTCAACTGACATGACTTTATTCCGTCTGACGTTGTTCTATGTTTCATGTGTAGTAGTTATTTACCCTTATAACTATGATGGCAGTCTTGTCAGCTGTTAAGGGGAGGCAGACCGTTTTTCTGGACCCCCTTCTCCCTAATGTTTAGCCCCACTAGTTTTTAAGATTATAAGACGTTCGGCCCATTAGTTTGGCGATTTTAACACCTTTCACCCCATTTCGTTGTCAATTGTAAGACCTTTCATGCCATTTAGGTGTCGATTATTTCCTGGCGAGCGATAGCGAGCCTGCAATTTTAAGTGTAACCGGCCTCCGGCCGGGACATTTTTCTACCGAAAAATGTACAAATTCATCTTGAAGGCAGGTCTAGGTTTTTTTGTTCTAAGCTTGATGGAGGTCTAGGGAGGAAACTAAAATAAATATATGAATAAATAAATTAATAGACCAAACACACGGCCAGTCTCCCCTTAAACCTTTTCAGACGGAAAACTATAACTTTCTTTGACAATCCTCGCATTTCTTTGACAATCCTCGCATTTCTTTGACAATCCTCGCATTTCTTTGACAATCCTCGCATTTCTTTGATAATCCTCGCATTTCTTTGACAATCCTCGCATTTCTTTGACAATCCTCGCATTTCTTTGACAATCCTCGCATTTCTTTTTCCTAGATTAATATTGTTATCATCCCCTTTTGTGTTCCTTTGTATTGAATGCCAATTATACACTTGCGAGTTTCAGGCTATAAGGAAGTTGGAGCCGTGAACATTGATATTACACGAAAATGCAATAATAATGTACGTTTCTGATGGATATTTGGTATGTTGAATTGGGTTTTATGTATTTTTACATATGTGCTACGACCGTAATTTCGCTGTAAATGATGTTAAATATCGTTGTCTACAGCTCCAACTTCCTTATAGAACGAAACTCGCAAGTCGGCAATTATACAATAGTTTGACTATTTATTCTGTTTTGCCAACGTGGAGAGAAAGGTACGTGTATCAATGACTTAATTAATTCGTCTAAACCCTATTCTTTGTACGTAGACCAGAAATCGTGACCCTTAGCCTCTTGTCACTAAAAAAAAAAGGCTGGAGCAAATGGGCTGTAAATGTCCACACTTATTCCCTGGCTTCTTCAATGGTAGAACATTATTAGTTCGATTACGGTACTCTAGTCCTTTATGAGTTATATATATATATATATATATATAGGTTTGTGGTTGTTCTTGGTGTTGTTGTTCCCCAAGTTGCCTGGCCGAACAGCCCCAAGGCCCCGAGCAAGACCAAGGCCATAACCGAGCGCCCCCACAGAACCCTCCCAGCCGACCACAATAAAGCATGGGTGATCGAAGCCACTCCATGGCGGGGAGCTGAGGAGGGCGACAGAAACGCCCGGGAAACCAAAGCCCCACCCAGGGCCCTGTGCCCCTCAGCAATTATGAAGAGAAAGATGAGGGGCAAAGGAAAAAATGTGACGCTTTGGCTTCCAATCTTGGTAGATTGGGAGGTCAATCCACGGAAGAGACGCCGTCACTTGAGATCTAGAAAATATATAAGCAAAAGGAACAGTCAGAGTAAGCTATGGGTATGGCAGAGATCGCTCAGTTCTCACTCTGATAGACCAGCCTATCACCACATAGGTTTGTGGTTAGGATGTTTGGTCTACTTATTAATGATTGGTGGAAATTGTCTACATTAAATTTGTCCCGGTTGAAATTGTCTACATTTAAGTTGTCCTGGTTGAAATTGTCTACATATAAGTTATCCTGGTGGAGATTGTCTACATTATAGTTGTCTTGGTGGAAAGTGTCTACATTTAATTTGTCCTGGTGGAAATTGTCTATATTTAAGTTTTCTTGGTGGAAATTGTCTACATTTAAGTTGTCTTGGTGGAAATTGTCTACATTTAATTTGTCCTGGTGGAAATTGTCTATATTTAAGTTTTCTTGGTGGAAATTGTCTACATTTAAGTTGTCTTGGTGGAAATTGTCTACATTTAAGTTGTCTTGGTTGAAATTATATACATTTAAGTTGTCCTGGTGGAAATTGTCTACATTTAAGTTGTCCTGGTGGAAATTGTCTACATTTAAGTTGGCCCGGTGGAAATTGTCTACATTTAAGTTGTCCTGGTGGAAATTGTCTACATTTAAGTTGTCTTGGTGGAAATTGTCTTCATTTAAGTTGTCCTGGTGGAAATTGTCTACATTTAAGTTGTCCTGGTTGAAATTATCTACATTTAAGTTGTCTTGGTTGAAATTATATACATTTAAGTTGTCCTGGTGGAAATTGTCTACATTTAAGTTGTCTTGGTTGAAATTATATACATTTAAGTTGTCCTGGTGGAAATTGTCTACATTTAAGTTGGCCCGGTGGAAATAGTCTACATTTAAGTTGTCTTGGTGGAAATTGTCTACATTCAAGTTGTCTTGGTGGAAATTGTCTACATTTAAGTTGTCCTGGTGGAAATTGTCTACATGTGAGTTGTCCAGGTATTGTTTTGGAGAGGAGAAAACAGAGGAAGAAAATACCGTGTGTGTCTGTGTGTGTGTGGCATCCTAGCATAAACAAGAGTGACCAGGCCGCGTCCACTTGTCTGGCAAACTACTTGTTATCTCTTTTGGCGTACAATTGAGCTTTTCCGAAAACACCTTTCTCATTTCTCTCTTTGTTCTACTTTAATACTATTAGGTGCAACGTCTCGGGGGTTATTATGATATTTTGTTTAATTATTATTGAGGGTTTTAATTGTTTTAGCCATTTTTGAACAATGTGTTTTTAGTTTACCCCCAATACGCCTCTCCAGACCCCCTTCAAACTAAAAAAACGTCCCCCAGACCCCATTCTAGCTAAATATGTTCATTTTTCGGTAGAAAAATGTCCAAGCCGAAGGCCGGTTTCTCCCAAATTGCAGGCTCGCTGGCGCTAGCCCAGGAAAAATTGACACCTTATTGGGTTGAAGCATCTTATAATCGCCAAACTAATGAGGTGAAACGTCTTAAAATCTTCAAACTAATGGAGTAAAACAGGGAGGATCGAAATTGACCCGCCCTGCACCTAATAGGGTTAATGGGGGAAGGGTATATTTATGTTTTTATTATTATTTTACTTTCCACCCTAGATTTCCATCAAGCTTAAAACAAAAATTCCCAGGTTTATACAGTAAATGGCCAGAAAGGTCTTAATATTGCATCTGTCTTCGTAGCGCAATGGGTAAATGCACTGAATTTCGGTGTGAGCATCCTAGGTTTGAATCCCTGGACTGCCACATGTATTTGTTGATTTCATTAATTGAGTTTAGGAGTAAAGTCGGTTGGTGGAGGGAACGTAATAATTACAGTATTGACAAGATGTCACACGAACACTTTTTCCGTAATTTTCGATGAGTATTTTTTTTTTTTTCACACTAGTTGTTTTGGTATTTTTGTATTGGAATCGATAACTAGACTGAATGTATATGAGTTTAACCCTTTCAAGCTCCAATACGCATTTCTGTTTTGTTGTCTGGTAACTATTAGACGATTTTATTCAGATTATGAAGGGTATATGGAAGGCAGAGGGTTGATTGAGAGAGTTTTTACCCTTTTAATACCCACAGATCCTCCCTAAGCTGCATAAAATCGTCTAATGATATCCAAAATAAACTGCTAAAACGCGTCAGAGCTTCAAGGGGTTAAGAGGCTGACAACAAAATACATAAATAAATACGGAACAATAGTGTGTGTCTGTCTGTGTGTGGCTCCATAGCATAACCAAACGTGACCAGGCCGTGTGTCCACTTGCCTGGGTAGGCTACTTGCTATCTTTTTTTTGGCGTACATTTGAACTTTTGGCGTACATTTTCTGGCGTACATTTGAACTTTTGGCGTACATTTTCTGGCGTACATTTGAACTTTTGGCGTACATTTTCTGCCGTACATTTGAACTTTTGGCGGACATTTTCTGGCGTACATTTGAACTTTTGGCGTACATTTTCTGGCGTACATTTGAACTTTTGGCGTACATTTGAATTTTTGGCGTACATTTTATGGCGTACATTTGAACTTTTGGCGTACATTTGAACTTTTGGCGTACATTTTCTGGCGTACATTTGAACTTTTGGCGTACATTTTCTGCCGTACATTTGAACTTTTGGCGTACATTTTCTGACGTACATTTGAACTTTTCCGAAACACCTTTTTCTCATTTCTCCCTTTGTTCTACTTTAAGGCAATGTCACACGAGCGCTTTTTCAGTCAATTTTCGATGAGCAAGTTATTTTTTCATAATAGTTGTCTTGTCTTGGAATCGACAGCTATACTGAATGTATATGATTTTAAGAGACTGAAATAAATAGTGTGTGTGTCATGTACATTTTTCGATAGAAAATTGTCCCGGCCGAAGGCCCCTTTGTCTTAATATTACAGGCTCGCTATCGCTCTCCAGGAAAAAAATCAACACCTTAATGGCACGAAAGGTCTTGATATTGATATATAAATTGGACGAAGGGTTTTAAAATCGACAAACTAATGGGGCCTAAATATGATGGAGAAGGGGGGCCAGATAAATCGAGAAATAGGGATGCTATAAGTGATTCAATTGACCATTAGCGGGAAAGACAATAGACAATAACATTAAGACCATCAACCACCCAACCTCCTGTCAGTGTTGGCCATTGGGTGAGGGGGGGGGGGGGGATCTCTTGGCTACAAAGGAGGGCCGGTAAGGGGACAGTGGTTATATTTTTGGTTTCATTTAATTTCTAGGTTCCTCGCCAGACCTTCATCAAGTTATAAAAAACACTCCCTAGACCCCCTTCAAGATAATTTGTACATTTTTCGATAGAAAAGTTTCCCTTTCTATTAAAATTACAGGCTCGCTATCGCTCGCCACGAAAAACATCGACACCTAAATGACACGAAAGGTCTTGATATTGATATAGAAATGGGAAAAAAAGGTTATAAAATCGTCAAACTAATAGGACGAACGTCTTAAAATCTGAAAACTAGTGGGGCTAAACACGAGGAAGATGGTGGGGACCAGTAAAACGACCCATCTCCCCGTAAGAGGCCCTCCTGTCTACACTCTAGGGACGGTAAAGAAGTAGTTAAAAGTTTAAATAGGTCGTTCAATGGGGGGGTGGGGGGGGAGCTAAAAAAACAATGGTGCTCTGGGGCTGCAATGGTGTGTGTGGGAGAGAGAGAGTGTGTGTGAGTGTGAAAGAGTGAGTGAGAGAGAGAAAGTGTGTGTGTGAGAGTGAGAGAGAGAGAGAGTATGTGTGAGTGTGTGTGTGAGAGTGAAAGAGAGAGAGAGTGTGTGTTACTCAGTTACTTGTTCGTCAAGGGGAATCCACGCAATGCGAGCTAAGCTCATTATTATCGCGCCTCCTTAGCTGGGAATGTATTGCGTGAAATGCATGTTAAGTGTTTTATGTACTGTTGGAATGGCTGTGGATGTGTGTGTAGTCTGTATTTTAGCCAATTGGCGACATCGGAAACGAAGGCTTAGGGTGGATCTGTATGGTACCATTCTCACTATAGACGGTACCGTCTCGCCCGAAGGCTTAGGTAGCCATCAGCTTAGGTGAACCATATGATACCCATCTCGCCTTGTACCATTTTTGCCAACCCCAGATGGGACGTCACAACGTCGTCCACTTATTCCAGGTACCTATTTACAGCTAGGTGAACTGAGGCTAACACATGAAAGGAGACAAGCCTAATTTGTCTCCGCCCGGCCGGGGATTGAACCCCCGACCCCTCGTGTGTGAGACGAGAGCTCTACCTACTAGGCTACGGGCTGTGTGTGTGTGTGAGGATGAATCAATGAGGCTTGTCAGAGAAACAGGAAATGAGTCAGATTTAAGGGGGGTATGGTTAGTTTTTTTCTGGACCCCCTTCTCCCTCATATTTCGCCCCATTAGTTTTGAGATTTTAAGAAGTTCGTTCCATTAGATTGGCGATTTTGAGACCTTTCAAATCCATTTCTTTGTAAATATTAAGGTGTCGATTTTTTCTAGGCGAGCAATAGCCATCCTATAATTGTAGAAGAAATCGGCCTTCGGCCGGGACATTCTCTATCGAAAAATGTACAAATTTATCTTGAAAGGGTGTCTAGGGGGGGTGTTTTTAAAGCTTGATTGAGGTCTACCGAGGAAACTAAGAAATCTACAAATAATTTATTATATAGCCCAAAAACCAAGCACTACCCCCTTAAGGGGAGGTTTTTAGTTGATTCCCTAGACTTCCATCAAGCTTAAAATTACTCCCCCTTGACCCCCTTTCAAGATAAATGTGTACATTTTTCGGTAGAAAAATGTCCAGGCCGAAGGCCGGTTCCCCTTAAATTACAGGCTCGCTATCGCTCGCCAGGAAAAAATCGACACCTAAATGGCACGAATGGTCTTAACATTGACAGAAATGGGGCGAGGGTTCTTAAAATCGCCAAACTAATGGGGCAAGCGTCTTTAAATCTCACAAGCAATGGGGCTAAACATGAGGGAGAAAGAGGTTCAGAAAAAAATCCTCCAGGCGGAAATCTCCCCTTAAGACAGTTTTCCTCAACCAGTCAGTGAAAAGTTACCATGAGAGAAGGAAACGTTAAAATAGTAACTTTGGTGATTATCTCTATATATATATATAGCGCTTCTGTTAGACGTTCATCTGTTAAGGGGGCCCACCTCGCTTTTTTGTTCTCTCTTTCTCTCCCTCTCTCTGTGGCTTGTATCCATTCGACCCCATTCAGCCTACTGTTTTAAGACGGCTACCCCCATCCAGGTGTCAATATTTTCCTGGCGAGCGGTAGCGAGCCAGCATATATTTTTTACAGCAAGCTAAATGTGTACGTTTTTCGATAGAAAAATTTCTCCGGTGATGCCGGATTTCTCCATACAATGCTGGAAGAAATCGACACCTAGATGAGGATAAACGTCTTATAACAGTTGGCTGAATGGGGCCGAATGGATACAAGCCAGGGCAAGAGAGAAGAGGAGAGAAAGATAAACAAAACAGATCACCCCCTTTAACCCTATCTGGCCCGGGGAAGTCCTTTTTGCACCTCGATTTTTTTTCTTCTGGCGAGCAATAGCAAGCTTATACGGTAATTTAGAATTCATTTTTCTGTCAACAAATTTACAAATGTATCTCTTTTTTTTTTTTTTTTTTTTTTTTTTTTTAGCTTGAAGGAGGTCTAGCGAGGAAAAAATATAATTAATATATAAATAAATTAACCAATATATACAAATATCCCTTTAACCCGTTCAGCACGATGACGTAATTTTCATCTTATTCTGGTTACCATTAGACGATTTTCATTAGCTTATATCCTACCTCTAAGACTCAAAGGGGTAAGGACGATCTCAATAAACCCTCTGAATAACCTAGATGCTTCTTTAATAAAAAAAATAAAAATAAAAATAAAATAAAAACAAAAATAGAAAAAAATAGGAAAGTGGGGATTGGGCCTGAGTATATAGATAGATAGATAGATGGATAGATAGATAGAGAGATAGATAGCTTCTTAAACTGCATGAAGTCGTCTTACTTTAACCAGAATATAAGGTGAAATGACGTCATCGTGCTGAAGGGGTTAATGGTTAAAGTAACGGTGCCTAGAGTAATAGATCAATTAAAATATATAATTATTTACTTATATATTTTTCATTATATTATTATTTTTTCTTTCTCCCTAGACCTCCATCAAGCTTAAAAAAACACCCCAAGATAAATTTGTATATTTTGTTTTGTAGAAAAATGTCCAGGCCCAAGGCCGGTTCTTCTTAAATTACAGGCTCGCTATCGCTCGCCAGGAAAAAATCGACCCCTAAATTGCATGAAAGGTCTTAATATTGGCAACAAAACATAGGGCGAATGTTCTTAAAATCGCAAAACTAATGGGGCAAATGTCTTAAAATCTGAAAACTAATGGGGCTAAATATGAGGGAGAAGGGGAGCCAGAAAAATAGACCATCTCCCCTTAATGGGTAACGTAGCGGCGCCTAGACCCTCCTTGACAAACAACACATGGTCTAATATTCCCACACTGGGGGATTTATGACGGTAACTACAAAGTACAAAGGACTACAAAGTAAATCAAGCAACAACAGGTATAGTGACTCTTCTAGGCTGCTTGTCCTCCAAAACACTGAGGATCAAGTGTCCAAACAGTGGTTTAGAGTGGGTAAGGGAACATTGGAAAGGGAACTAATGTCCGTGGCAGGATTAGGAAGTTAGTAGGGGACAGATGGGTTAGTAACTGAGGGGAGGATAAAATAAAGTTATTCATATAAAAACGCAGTCAGTCGCGGGTTTGATGCGAGATATTTGTCTAGGCGGAGTTTAAATGAATCAACGGTGCTGCAGTCTATAACGTCTCGGGGAAGCCCATTCCACAAGTTGACAACTCGATTGAAGAAGAAATTCTTAGATTCGTGCGAGTTAAAAGATTTACCAATAATTTTGCAACCGTTTCCCCGCGTGTAATTATATTGGTCGATAGTGAAGTACTTACTACAGTTCATATTGTCGATGCCTTTGATGATTTTGAACACTTGAATTAAGTCACCTCTTAATCTGCGCTGGGTTAAAGGAAATAGATTTAATTTTCTAAGACGCTCCTCGTATGGTTTGTTCTTTAGGCTAGGTATCATTTTGGTAACTCTACGTTGAACTCGTTCTAGCTTGTTTATATCTTTTTGGTAATAAGGGCACCAGGATTGAACGCAGTATTCCAGAAGAGGGCGGACTAAGGAATTGTAAAGGGTTAGGATAACTTCTTTGGATTTATGCTCAAATGACCTGCCTATAAAGCCAATTATTTTGTTTGCCTTCTTAACAACTTCTGAACATTGTTGACTCGGTTTTAGGTTACTCGATATTGTTACTCCCGGATCGGTTTCTCTGTTTACATTCTTAAGCTGAGTGCCATTCATCGAATAGTTTGCTTTCTCATTTGGGTATCCGATATGTAGTACTTTACATTTATCCGCTTTGAAACTCATTTGCCAAATTTGGGCCCAACATGACAATTTATCTAGATTGTGTTGCATATCGTCAACTTGTTGTTTTTAGAGTACGCTATTTGCAATTTTTGTATCGTCAGCAAATTTTGAGATTGTACAGGTGAGACCCTCATCTATGTCGTTGATGTAAATTAGAAAGAGAATTGGTCCTAGTACGGATCCCTGGGGTACCCCGCTACTTACATTGGTCCATTTAGATACCTTACCGTTTATGACTACTCTTTGCTTTCTGTCGCTCAGCCAATTTTCTATCCATTTCAATACACCGTCTTGTATTCCATGCGCTTTTAGTTTTAGCAGTAAACGTTTGTGGGGAACTTTGTCAAAGGCCTTTTGAAAAAATCAAGGTATATAATATCTACAGCTTTACTCTCATCGTAGAGGTTGAGGATATCGTGGAAGAAGTCTAAGAGATTTGTTAAGCAGGAGCGTTTGTTACGAAAGCCGTGTTGAGTATCTTTAAGTATGTTATTTGCCTCTAAATGATTTACGAGTCTGTCTCTTATGACCGTTTCTAGCATTTTACATACAACTGAGGTTAAGCTAATTGGACGATAGTTACTGGGTAGGGATTTGCTGCCTTTTTTGAATATCGGTGTTACGTTGGCTAGCTTCCACTGATCAGGTATAGTTCCAGACTGCAAGGATTTATTGAATAGTAATGTCAGTGGTTTGGAGAGCTCATCCTTAGCTTCCTTTAGAACTCTAGGCGAGATTGTCCAGTTCCAGGCGTTTTATTTATCTTGAGTTTATCTAAACAGTTCAATACTTCTCTCTCTGTAACGGTGATATTGCTTAGAACATCTGAATTATCAATCTGAATCGGCGATGGTGTAGGGATATCACTGGGGTCTTCTGTTGTAACTGCACGAGAGAGAGAGAGAGAGAGAGAGAGAGAGAGAGAGAGAGAGAGAGAGATAACGCATGGCCTAATATTCAGTTTCAGTCTAGTTTCCGATGCCAGTGTGAAAGAGCTTCAAAATATTACGAGAACAAACTTGTTCATCGAAAATTGCCGGAAAAAGCGCTCGTGGCATTACTGAGTAGCTTGATTGAGTTTAGATAGGTAGAATAGCATAACAGATAAGGGAGCTCAAATAAGCTAGGTTAGACACCTTTTTTCTGAAATTCATTGGATTATATAGTTCGAATTAGCATTCCTATAAGATGAAACCCTTTTAATGTTATCGATTGTGTTACAGTCGAACGTTAATACATTGCAGTGATTATATATTAACTATATATATGTGGTAGAACACTAAATTGACAACGATTATAATACAGTATGTTTGGTCAATGGTGAAATGGTCTAAAATGTTAAATCTCTACAAATTCAGTTTATAGGCCTACTACAAAGTTACTGGCGAATGGACCTTTTCAAATTAAGGGGGTCACCTGCTTTTTTTCTCTTTCTCTTCTTTTCTCTCTTTCTCTGGCTTGTATCCATTCGGTTCCATTCAGCCAACTGTTTTAAGACGTCTATCCCCATCCAGGTGCCGATTTCTTCCTGGCGAGCGATAGCGAGCCGTCATTGTATGGAGTAATCCGGCTTAGCCCGGAGACATATTTCTATCGAAAAATGTACAAATTTAGCTTGCTGTCAAAAAAATAAATGTATATGCTGGCTCGCTACCGCTCGCCAGGAAAATATGACATATGGATGGGGGTAAACATCTTAACACAGTAGGCTGAATGGGGCCGAATGGATACAAGCCAAACAAAGAGAGAAAAGGATAGAAACAAAAACAGGTCACCCCCATTAAGTTTACAGCCCATATACAGATCTCAAAGTGAACAATATTCGCAGCCTGGAAGGAATATGGCACAACGATTACCATCAAGATCTTTGGAAGCTATAACGATCCCCTAGAGTCGATAATATAAATGCCAGTTCCTCAAGGGATGTATAAAAGAGAGGAGGGTTTGAGTTTAATCGAGAGAGTTTCAGTATTACAGCAACAGGGGTGAGGATCTAGGGAATCGTGTTCAATATTGTGTTATTGACTTGAGGGCGCACCACTGGTAATACTTAAAAGGGGAGATATCCACTTGAGGGACTTTTTTCTTGACCCCTTTCTCTCTCATGTCTAGCCCCATTGCTTTTGAGATTTTAAGATGTTTGCCCCGTTAGTTTGGCGATTTTAAGAACTTTCACCCCATTTTAAGATCTTTCGTGCCATTCAGGTGTCTATTTTATCCTGGCGAGCGATAGCGAGCCTGTAACTTCAGAGGAAACAGCCTTTGGACGGGACATTTTTCTTCCGAAAATTTTACAAATTAATCTTGAAAATGACTCGAGGGGGTGTAATTTTAAGCTTGCTGGAGGTCTAGGGAACAAACTAAATACCTCCCTTTAAGAGGGTAGTACTTGTTTGTTGGTATATATATATATTAGTTTCCTCGCTAGACCTCCATCAAGCTTAAAATAGCACCCACTAGATCCCCTTACAAGATACATTGGTACATTGTTCGGTAGAAAAGCGTCCCGGCCGAAGGCCGGTATAGGTGATAGACCTCCTGCCTGTAGAGGTTCGAATCCTAGCCCTGTCTATTATATGTGTCATCAAATAAACAACTTGTCATGCTTAGGAGAGCCGGATTTCGAGTGTGGTTGGGGAGAAACACTGGTAGAAGTACTAGATTTATACTTTTAACCATCGCAGTGGTAATGGTGATAGACCTCCTGCCTGTAGAGCATCATATATATATATATATATATATATATATACAGTATGTATATATTTATTTATTTATTTATGTATTTATATAATTATGTAGGTGTGTGTGTGTGTGTGTGTGTTTTAATACACAGGCTATCATATGTCTAGGCACTCCCCCGTTCATTGTAAACAGGAGAAGGGGGATACAAGCTCTCCTCCTATTTTAAACCGCTAACCCTCTGACTACACTGGTTACTGCATTCCCAAATTGGTGATACTCATGTTTTTCCAGTTGAGCTAGAGCCACGAGCCAAAGGGAGAAACGAGTAAAAACGAGAACAAATTAGCAAAGGGAACACAGAAATTGCAATAGAAATACGAGCAAAAACGAACAAAGGGGAGCAAAAAACACACTAACACACGAACACACTAACACAGATTACGAGCAAAAAACACACTAACACACGAACACACTAACACACTAACACACGAACACAGATTACGAGCAAAAAACACACTAACACACGAACACAGATTACGAGCAAAAAACACACTAACACACGAACACACTAACACACGAACACAGATTACGAGCAAAAGAAAAAAAAGCAAGAACGAGCAAAAGTGGGCTACGAGCACCTGGTATATCCTGGTACTGTGTGCGAACTAATACTTTATTAATGTTGACATTTCAAAATGTTTGCTCCATTAGTTTGACGATATTAAGACCATTTGCCCCATTGTTTTGCAATTTTTAAGACCTTTTTTTCCATTTTGATGTCGATTTTTCCCTGGTGAGCGATAGCCTGTAATTTAGGAGCGAAGGTAGGACATCATTCTACCGAAAAATGTGCAAATTTATCTCGTTAGGGGATCTTGGGGATGTTTATTAGGGTTGATGGATGTCTAGGGAGCAGACTTTACAAATATATAAATAAACAAATAAAATGTAATAAATAAATAGAAATAAACCAAAATATGTGATAGTATTAAGGGGAGATTTCCACTTGAGGGATTTTTTTCTTGACTCCTTTCTCCCTCATGTTTAGCCCCATTGTTTTTCTAATTTTAAGACGTTCGCCCCATTATTTTGACGATTTTAAGAAGTTTCGACCCATTTCTGTCAATTTTAAGACCTTTCGTGCCATTTAGGTGTCGATTTTATCCTGGCGAGCGATAGCGAGCCTGTAATATAAGAGGAACCGGCTTTCAGCCGGGACATTTTTCTACCGAAAAATGTACAAATTTATCTTGAAAGAGGGTCAAGGGGGTGACATTTTAAGATTGCTGGAGGAGTAGAAAACAAACTAGAAACCTCCCCTTAAACTTGCGCCTCCGGAACATCCCACTAAAAATAATTAGATAAATACAAAAATAAATAAATATATAAATTAACAAAATATATACATAAGGTTAAAGAAGCGAGATATATATAATTTAATTAAGTATCTCTGTATATTGATTTACCGAACACTGCTGCCCAATATCAAAGTTAACCTGTTTACCTTGGAGTCTGGCTAAACTTCGACGAGTTTATGCAGCTTAAGAAGGACCTGTGTTATTAAGAGGGTTTATTGAGCTCGTATTTACCCCCTTCGAGTTCTAGCGGTAAATTGAAGACTAATGAAAATCGTCTAATGGTGACCAGAATATGATGATAACTATCTATTGGTGGTCAAGGGGTTAAGGGGGGGGTCGCCGGCTTGTTTTTTTATCTTTCTCTCCTTTGCTCTCTTTCTCTGGCTTGTATCCATTCGGCCCCATTCAGTCAACTGTTTTAAGACGTTTATCCCCATCCAGGTGTCGATTTCTTCCTGGCTAGCGATAGCGAGCCAGTATTGTATGGAGATCTCCGGCTTCGCCGGAGAAATTTTTCTATCGAAAAATTTACAAATTTAGCTTGCTGTCAAAACAAAAATATATATGCTGGCTCGCTACCACTCGCCAGGAAAACATTGACACCTTGCTGGTGATAAACGTCTTAAAACAGTAGGCTAAATAGGGCCGAATGGATACAAGCCAAAGAGAGAGGGAGAAAAAGCGAGGTTGGCTCCATTAAGACAGCGATAATACAGTATATATATATATATATATATATATATATATATATATATATACAGTATATATATAATCATTGGGTATTTGTATAGTGATTTATCTTTCTATTTGTATATTGGATGGTTATTTTCTATTTTATATCGGATGGTTATTTTCTATTTTATATCGGATGGCTCTTTTCTATCTTGATATTAAATGGGTTTATTATACGAGTAATGGAGATGGACAGAGCTGCTAAATGTGCGAGAGCCTTGAGGTGAACGATACATTGTGGAATTACGTCCCTCAAGAGCCTTAGGAATACCAGGTGAACGATACATTGTGGAATTACGTCCCTCGTCCACGGCGATCGATGATAGGTGTACCATTTAGTTGTGTTCATAGAGGGATTAGCGACCATCGCTCTCTCTCTCTCTCTCTCTCTCTCTCTGACACACACTCTCACGCATTTTCTCTCTCTCTCTCTGACACACTCTCTCACGGATTCTCTCTCTCTCTCACACACTCTCACGGATTCTCTCTCTCTCTCTCTCTCTCTCTCTCTCTCTCTCTCTCTCTCTCTCTCTCTCTCTCTCTCTCTCTCTGACACACACTCTCACGGATTCTCTCTCTCTCTCACACACTCTCACGGATTCTCTCTCTCTCTCTCTCTCTCTGACACATACTCTCACGGATTCTCTTTCTCTCTCACACACTCTCACGGATTCTCTCTCTCTCTCTCTCTCTCTCTCTCTCTCTCTCTCTGACACACACTCTCACGCATTTTCTCTCTCTCTCTCACACACTCTCACGGATTCTCTCTCTCTCTCTCTCTCTCTCTCTCTGACACATACTCTCACGGATTCTCTCACACACTCTCACGGATTCTCTCTCTCTCTCTCTCTCTGACACATACTCTCACGGATTCTCTCTCTCTCACACACTCTCACGGATTCTCTCTCTCTCTCTCTCTCTCTCTCTCTCTCTCTCTCTCTCTCTCTCTCTCTGACACACTCTCACGGATTCTCTCTCTCTCTCTCACACTCTCACGGATTCTCTCTCTCTTATCAGAGTATCAGATTGATAATTCAGATGTTCTAAGCAATATCACCGTTACAGAGAGAGAAGTATTGAATTGTTTAGATAAACTCAAGGTAAATAAAACGCCTGGACCTGATACAATCTCGCCTAGAGTTCTAAAGGAAGCTAAGGATGAGCTCTCTAAACCACTGACATTACTATTCAATAAATCCTTGCAGTCTGGAACTATGCCCGATCAGTGGAAGCTAGCCAACGTAACACCGATATTCAAAAAAGGCAGCAAAATCCCTACCCAGTAACTATCGTCCAATTAGCTTAACCTCAGTTGTATGTAAAATGCTAGAAACGGTCATACGAGACAGACTCGTAAATCACTTAGAGGAAACTAACATACTTAAAGATACTCAACACGGCTTTCGTAAAAAACGTTCCTGTTTAACAAACCTCTTAGACTTCTTCCACGATATCCTCAACCTCTACGATGAGAGTAAAGCTGTAGATATTATATACCTTGATTTTCAAAAGGCCTTTGACAAAGTTCCCCACAAACGTTTACTGCTAAAACTAAAAGCGCATGGAATACAAGACGGTGTGTTGAAATGGATAGAAAATTGGCTCAGCGACAGAAAGCAAAGAGTAGTCATAAACGGTAAGGCATCAAAATGGACCAATGTAAGTAGCGGGGTACCCCAGGGATCGGTACTAGGACCAATTCTCTTTCTAATTTACATCAACGACATAGATGAGGGTCTCACCTGTACAATCTCAAAATTTGCTGACGATACAAAAATTGCAAATAGCGTACTCTCAAAAGAACAAGTTGACGATATGCAACACAATCTAGATAAATTGTCATGTTGGGCCCAAATTTGGCAAATGAGTTTCAAAGCGGATAAATGTAAAGTACTACATATCGGATACCTAAATGAGAAAGCAAACTATTCGATGAATGGCACTCAGCTTAAGAATGTAAACAGAGAAACCGATCTGGGAGTAACAATATCGAGTAACCTAAAACCGAGTCAACAATGTTCAGAAGTTGTTAAGAAGGCAAACAAAATAATTGGCTTTATAGGCAGGTCATTTGAGCATAAATCCAAAGAAGTTATCCTAACCCTTTACAATTCATTAGTCCGCCCTCTTCTGGAATACTGCGTTCAATCCTGGTGCCCTTATTACCAAAAAGATATAAACAAGCTAGAACGAGTTCAACGTAGAGTTACCAAAATGATACCTAGCCTAAAGAACAAACCATACGAAGAGCGTCTTAGAGAATTAAATCTATTTCCTTTAACCCAGCGCAGATTAAGAGGTGACTTAATTCAAGTGTTCAAAATCATCAAAGGCATCGACAATATGAACTGTAGTAAGTACTTCACTATCGACCAATCTAATTACACGCGGGGAAACGGTTGCAAAATTATTGGTAAATCTTTTAACTCACACGAATCTAAGAATTTCTTCTTCAATCGAGTTGTCAACTTGTGGAATGGGCTTCCCCGAAACGTTATAGACTGCATCACCGTTGATTCATTTAAACTCCGCCTAGACAAATATCTCGCATCAAACCCGCGACTGACTGCGTTTGTAAATGAATAACTTTATTTTATCCCCCCCTCAGTTACTAACCCATCTGTCCCCTACTAACTTCCTAATCCTGCCACGGACATTAGTTCCAGGGCAGTAATTCCCTTTCCAATGTTCCCTTACCCACTCTAAACCACTGTTTGGACACTTGATCCTCAGTGTTTGGAGGACAAGCAACCTAGAAGGGTCACTAGATCTGTTGTTGCTTGATTTCCTTTGTACTCCTTTGTACTCCTTTGTACTCTCTCTTTCTCTCTCTCTCTCTCTCTCTCTGACACATACTCTCACGGATTCTCTCTCTCTCTCACACACTCACGGATTCTCTCTCTCTCTCTCTCTGACACACACTCTCACGGATTCTCTCTCTCTCTCTCTCTCTCTGACACACACTCTCACGGATTCTCACTCTCTCTCTCTCTCTCTCTCTTCCTAGCCTTGAAATATGAGCGCGTTGCATTTCCATTGCAGCAATCCACGCCATAAGTCTCCCTTCTTCCGCAGCTTAGGGGGTAGTGCTTGGTGTTTGGTCTATATATTGATTTATTCTTGTATTTTTTAGTTTCCTCGCTGGACCTCCATCAAGCTTAGAAAAACACCCCCTAGACCACCCTTCAAGATAAATTTGTACATTTATCGGTAGAAATGTGTACCGGCCGAAGGCCGGATCGTCTTAAAATTACAGGCTCGCTATCGCTCGCCAGGAAAAAATCGACACCTAAATGGCACGAAAGGTCAGAATATTGACAACGAAATGGGGCGAAAGGTGTTAAAATCGCCAAACTAATGGGCCGAACGTCTTATAATCGCAAGACTAGTGGGGCTAAACATTGGGGAGAAGGGGGTCCAGAAAAACGGTCTGCCTCCCCTCAACTCAGACGTGTGAAAGCAAAGCCCACAATTGATTAACCCAGCGCGCCACAGAAGGTTCGCTAATATGGAGGGCATTTGCTACACTTAGATAATTTGTAGTACTTGGTAGAGATAGATCATTGACAAAGGAAAGGTTTTTTGACAAAGGAAAGGTTATTGACAAAGGAAAGGTTTTTATTATATTATATATTTTTTTTATTTATCTTTTGATATTATTTAGTATCATTGTTAAAAAAAAAATAAAAAAATAATGGGGAATGGGCCTGAGTAAATACACACATACAGTACATACATACATCATTGTTATACTAATAATAATAATAATAATAATAATAATAATAATATAACCCCTTTACGTTTCCCTTACGGTATTCGACCAAAGGCGGCCGAGTACCGGGCGGTAAGTGCTTATACCGCCCAAGGGGAAGGGTAGCTAATGCAACCCACTTCCTTCTTAACCCTTTGAGTACCAGCGACGTGTGTTATATATCATCTTAGGTATATTTAGACGATATTATGCAGCTTAAGAAGGAGCTGTGATAGTCGAAAGGGATGGTTGAGATAGATTGAAGCCATATTATTGCTAGAGATCCTTTCTAATCTGAATTAAGTCTTCTAATAGTAGCCAGAATAAAGTTCAAAGGACGTCGCCGGTACAGTACAGTCGACCTCACAAATCCGGGCACAATATGAACTCTCGAATAGCAAAACGAACCTCCGAATACAAAATGTATCAGGTAAAACATAAATGAGGGAATTCAATTAAGGGAGCCCACTTCGTTTTTTTTTTTTTTCTCTCCTTCTCTCTTTGGCTTGTATCCATTCGGCCCCATTCAGCCTACTGTTTTAAGACGTTTACCCTCACCCAGGTATCAATATCTTCCTGGCGAGCGGTAGCGAGCCAGCATATATATTTTTTTGTTTTGACAGCAAGCTAAATTTGTACATTTTTCAATAGAAAAATGTCTCCGGCGAAGCCGGATTTCTCCATACAATGCTGGCTCGCTATCGGTCGCAAGGAAGAAATCGACACCTGGATGGGGATAAACGTCTTAACACAGTTGGCTGAATGGGGCCGAATGGATACAAGCCAAAGAGAGAGGGAGAGAAAGATTTTGCAACTAAAACTTTTATATATATATATATATTATCCCTAGTTCTCTATCAAGCTTAAACAAAATAAAAAGAAGTTACAGGCTTCATATCGCTACCCCCAAAAAAATAACACAGCTAAATTACAAGAATGCTCTTAATATTTACGAGATAAATGGGGCGAAAGGCCTTTAAGTCGCCAAACAAATGGGGCAAAACATGCGGGAGAAGAGGTCCTGAAATAATATATACCTCAGCTTAAGTTTTCGAAGTAACTCGGAACTTAAATGGATCTTCTTATAATATTAATTATTTATAGGTTTGTGTATGCTGTTCGTGCGTGCAAATTGACCACTTGCGGATTTCAGGCTAAAAGGAAGTCGGAGCCGTTAACATCGCTTTTCTACAGAAATGCAATAATAATATAGGTTTCTGATAGATTATTCTACAGATATTTTCACAGCAATTGTTCCGAGGAACTTGCTTCAATTGTGCCGCCTCTCCACATCTTTCCCCGTAGAACTAGGGCAGCTGAGAGCGCCCATGAATTTACACTTTCTCCTCCACAATGCAGAACTTCTGCATATCAGAATTCATTTATCCCCAGAGCTACTACTCTTTGGAATTCACTTCCCTCGAATTGCTTTCCACAAACTTACAATCTACAAATGTTTAAATCCAGTTGTTACAAACATTTTATGAATGGAGGATGCCTTTAGGCACATGGACCTTTTTGTTTTATCTGTGTTTTTCCTTCCTCCGTTCATTGTCTCTTTAAAAAAAAAAAAAAAAAAAAAAAAAAAAAAGTATGTTGAATGGGTTATTATGTATTTATACATGTACTACATCAGTATTTTAGCTGGTAATGCTGCTAAATATCGATGTCTACAGCTCCAACTTCATTATTGCATGAAACTCGCAAGTGGTGAATTGGGCCAGGATTTGTGTGTTAGAGTGAACTGCTGGTCAGATGTGGGTTGCACAAAATAAACCAATACAGCCATCTTAGAAGGGAGCTATATAGAGTGGGTGTGAAAGTGGAAGAATAGGCTTTGTGCACTCTATGAATACCCCTTTGTTTTGGATGTATTCTCGAGCTACTAAATTAATGAGGTTAGTAAAGAAAGATGTTTTTTTGTTTTCTTTTTTTTTAAAGATGTAGGGGTATTAGATGTTAATTTTAGGCCTATTTGGAATATAAGTAATGTATGGTAGCGCTAATATGTCATGTCTCAGCTGGCATTACGTTTGGCTCGCTCTGTGCTGTATTATTGTCTGTCAGATGTTGAATAGGGTGGATAAGTGTTGGAACATGGTTATATATCTCACTCGAAACGAATTAATCAAGTTTTAGATATTGTTGATAGCAATTATGGATGAACCCATACTTGATGTCGATACATCACTTATATGGCCGACTGTACTCCATTTGCGTTTCGGATTTTATTTTGGAAAAGTGTGTTAAGGGGGCGAAAGGTCTTAAAATTGACAAACTAATGGAACGAACGTCTTAAAATCTCAAACCTGAGGGAGAAGGGGGTCTATAAAAAGCGACTACCTCCCCCTTAATATACAGTATATGCAACAAGTATTTGGGACCACGAGAGAGGCTGGGAGTGTGTTGGCTGGGACGGTAAGATAATGTACTTTTACCTAATTATCAAAGACTAGGAGTTAAGCCTTCTCTCTCTTGCTCGCTCTTGCTCTCGCTCTCTTACTCTCGCTCTCTTACTCTCGCTCTCTTACTCTCTCTTGCTCGCTCTCGCTCTCGCTCTCTCTCTCTCTCTCTCTCTCTCTCTCTATCCATCTCTCTCTCTCTCTCTCTCTCTCTCTCTCTCTCTCTCTCATATATCCTATCTATCTATCTATATATATATATATATATATATATATATATACTGTATATATATATATAATGGATTCCTCAGTCCGTTTTGATTCAAATGGTATATGATATTGTTATATGTGTGTGTGTGTGTGTGTATGTGTAATGTAGGTATTTATATGTGGGTGTGTGTGTGTGTGTGTGTGTGTGTGTGTGTGTGTGTGTGTGTGTGTGTGTGGGTGGGTGTTTGCGCGCGCCCGTGTGTATGTGTGTGTGTGTGTGTGTGTGTATGAGATAAAATTACCAATGGCTCCACTTTTCCCTCCACCTCCGCCTTCCACTTCCGCCTACCCCCTTCAAGACCGCTATTTTTCTTCCCCGGTAATTAATGCAGGCGATCAAAGTAACCTGGAAGAGAGAGACCAATATAAACTACCAAATTCTGGGAAGATCTAAGCCGATTCACTTGTGTGTTTTTTTTTGTTTTTTTACGGTCTATATCATTTGTTAATACTCTTATTATTATTATATTTTTTTTTTTCTTCACTAGACCTCCATCAAGCTTAAAATAATACCCCCAAAACCCCCATCGGTATTAAATTTGTACATTTTTCGGTAGAAAAATGTCCCGGGCGAAGGCCGATTCCTCCTAAAGTATAGGCACGATATCGCTCGCCAGAAAAAAAAGTCGACACCTAAATGGCACAAAAGGTCTTAGAACAGCAAAACTAATGGAACGAACGTCTTAAAATGTGAATACTAATGGGGCTAAGCATTAGGGAGAGGGGGGTTCAGAAAAAAACCCTCCCCTTAACCCTTTCAAGCTCCAATACGCATTTCCTTTCTGTTTTCTGGTAATTATTAGACGATTTTATTCAGATTAGGAAGGGTATATGGAAGTTAGAGGGTTGATTGAGATAGTCTTTACCCTTTTAACACCCACAGATCCTTCCTAAGCTTCATAAAATCGTCTAATGATAGCCAAAATAAAACTGCTAAAACGCGTCAGAGCTTCAAAGGGTTAATGCACGCGAAAAGAAAGGTAGAGAAAGAGAGAGAAGAGAGTAGAGAGAGAGAGAGAGAGAGAGAGAGAGAGAGAGAGAGAGAGAGAGAGAGAGAGAGAGAGAGACGAAAAAACTACCGGATTCTAGGAAGACATAAGCCGATTCATCCTGTAGGGGTTTAGCGTTCGCTTATAACAACTTGGGGAATTATCGCTGAGAAATAGCCCTCCTTTCATCTGTAATAACTTCTGGGCGAAAAGTGGTTATATTCAAATATTCGCATAATATTTTTTGTTTTGATATCGTGGCTCAGAGATAGATACTTGGAATTCGTTTTGTTCTCTCTCTCTCTCTCTCTCGCTCTCGCTCTCGCTCTCTCTCTCTCTCTCTCTCTCTCTCTCTCTCTCTCTCTCTCTCTCTCTCTCTCTCTCTAATCGTGGCTAAGATAAATACTTGGAATTCTGCTTTACAGATCCCCAATTTCAAAGGACAAACTAATGATATCAATGGTGTATTTGTAAATTATACATCTGAACGCGCCATAACCGTGAGACTCCTATCTTGTCCATGATTCTATCAGGAAGGGTGTGTGTGTGTGTTTTTGTTTTTTTTTTTTTTTTTTCTATATTCCAACTTACTTCCTCTCGGGCATAGGCTGAGAGCCTTAACATTCACCGCTTTACAATGAACAGTGAAGCCCGTGAGGTCTTGTTCCAGTCTAGGGAGTGAGACATGTGAAGCACGTAGAGTACAACGAGCACCTGCCATCTTGCCTTCACATGAGGCACGGTGCTCACTCATGGCCCGAAACGACCCCATCTCTGAAGCCACCTCGTTCCCGTGCTTCACTGTCTCATCCCCTACACTCGGACTCTCACATTTACACACACACAACGCCACCTGTGTGTGTGTGTGTATGTGTATGTGCCATAACCGGGACGAAATTCCTCTTCCGCTGGTTATGAGTCATTAGGCAGCTGGGTGCTACACAACAACAACAACAACAACAACAGGTTATATTACAGTGTCATAAGCTAGAGTTGGAATATAAAAAAGAGCGAGAGCGAGAGCGAGAGCGAGAGCGAGAGAGAGAGAGAGAAGGCAAAAACAGAGATAAACAGATAAAAAGCAAAAAAACAAAAACAAATACAAAATAAATATATAAATAAATTAATTAAATAAATAAATTAGATAAATATCACTCCACCATATCGCGATCATCCTGTAACTTTTGCCCTATAGTTTCGCTAAAGGTGTAATAGTGAGGAGTGGCCGCGGTGGTGGACATACAGCTTTATGATTCCGGCTGCACTATGATAATTACACTCTTTGGTGGGTAATTAGTGGCCGCCGCTGTGGGGAACCCGGAACATTGGGCCTTAATTGTTTTATCAGCTGGGGTAATCAACGCACCTCCGTTATCGATGGGATGGGGGGGGGGGGGCAGTTTCCTGTCTATACCTCTATCAAGCTTAACCCCTTCAGAACCATGACGTATGTTTACCTCTGATTCTGGCTAAAATCAGACTATTTTATTCAGTTTAAGAAGGACCTATACGTTATCAAGAGGGTTTATTTATGTATTTATGTTTATTTATGTTTATTTATGTATTAGTTTATATATTTATGTATTAGTGTATATATTTATGTATTAGTTTATATATTTATGTATTCGTGTATATATTTATGTATTAGTTTATATATTTATGTATTAGTTTATATATTTATGTATTCGTTTATATATTAATGTATTTATTATTGTTTTAGTTTCCTACCTAGACCTCCATCAAACTTAATACACAGATTCCCCCCCCCCCCCTTTCGAGATAAATGTGTGCGGTTCCTCCTAAATGGCAGGCTTGCTAGCGCTCGCCCGGAAAAAAAATTACACCTAAATGTCACGAAAGGCCATAAAATCGCCAAACTAAGGGGGTGAATATCATAACATTTGAAAACTAATTATGCTAAACATGAGGGAGTAGGGGGTCCTGTATAAAACCTTAATTATGTCAGCGATGGTAATCAACACAACTCTGTCTAAACCTTGATGTAAATATATCCCGGTAATGTGAGAGAAGTGACGTTAATAATGGCGTTTGATTCACATTACGAGTGGTTTTATATAAATGACAAGAGAAAAAGAGAATATCAATGTAAATATCGTCATTTTTCACGGCAAGAATAGCATTGTATATTTACATTTATCAAACAGGGATCTCGTTTGAAAACTTCGTTATTTCTCTAATCTTTGTATTAATTTGTATTCGTGAAAAGCTGTATATAAAGTTTATATACTGTATATTGCTAGTAACCAACAAAACATTAACTGTATTTATAAGAGGGAAAAGTTGAATATGAATAATATTTATATACCGGTATACAGTATATATATATATATATAGCAGAACCCATACTGATTTCATTCTATTCGTTTTTTATTTAATTTGTTTCGTTAACCTTTTCATCACATTAATATTGTAGACAGAGGCACCAGTAAAAAAATAAAATAAAAAAAATATCGTTCAGATCTGGAGTTGAGTTCCAGGAATCCATTACAGTAAATGCAATAACAGACTTTTATAACAGACCAGAGAAGCTATATTTCTCTGTAACCCCTTCTGTACCGGCGACGTCTTTTTTCATTCATTCTGGCGATTAGGAGACGATTTTATTCAGCTTAGGAAGGACGTCTATCAATGAAAAGGCTACAGACCATCTCCATTCATCCTTTAAGGGGAGATTTCCACTTGAGGGATTTTTTTCTTGACTCCTTTCTCCCTCATGTTTAGCCCCATTGTTTTTCTAATTTTAAGACGTTCGCCCCATTATTTTGATGATTTTAAGAACTTTCGACCCATTTCTGTCAATTTTAAGACCTTTCGTGCCAGTTAGGTGTCGATTTTATCCTGGCGAGCGATAGCGAGCCTGTAATTTAAGAGGAACCGGCTTTGAGCCGGGACATAATTATTTCTACCGAAAAATTTACAAATTTATCTTGAAAGGGGCTCAAGAGGATGTAATCTTAAGCTTGATGGATATCTAGAGACCAAACTAAAAACCTCCTCTTAAGCTTTCACATAACCATCCTAAGCTTTATTGAATCGTGTAAATGTAGGCCTAGCTGAAATAAAATACAAAAGGACGCCATCGGTACAGAAAGGGTTAAGGAGGGTTCTGGTCTCCCTTCTCCCTCATGTTTTCCCCATTCGTTTTGAGATTTCTAAGACCTTGCGCCTCATTTCTTTGTCAAACTGTAGACCTTTCGTGCCATTTAGGTGTTGAGGGGTTTTTGTTTTCCTTGCGAGCAATAGCGAGCCTGCAATTTAAGAGGAATTGGCCTTCGACTGGGACATTGTTATACTGAAAATATGTATTTCAACACCTCGAAGCTGGGTCTTAGGGGTATTGTTTTAAGCTTGATGGAGATCTAGGGAGCGAACTAAGATAAAATCATATATGTATAAGATAATATATAATTTAAATGAATAAATAGATAAAACTTCCCCTGTTTCGAAATTCACAGAGGACTTGGGCAATCGAGCTAATACTGTTTTACAATTTGGGAAGAGTCAAACAATAGATAGGTGTGGAAAAAATACATAAGATAAAACTCACTAACTACTCTCCTAGACAAGTAAATCAGGGGTAAAATAAGAGAAGCCGAGGCAGCAAGGTAACAGAGCCTTAACCCCTTCTTTACCAGCGACGTCTTTTTCATGTCATTGTAGCTATATATAGACGATTTTGTGCTGTTTATGAAGGTTATGTGGTAGGAAAAAGGGTTGACAGAGATATTTCGAACCTGTTCATTGCTGGAGGCCCTTTATAAACTGCATAACATCGTCTAATAGTAGCCAGACTAAAGCTAAATTGACATAGCCGGTAGAGAAGGGGTTAATTATAGTCCGTTCATTATAAGTAGGCCAGAAATCGGAACCCCTAACCTTTGTAACTCAAAAGAACTTAAGGGGGAGGGTTTATTTTTTGGTGCATTTTTTTAATTTACTTATTTACTTATATATATATATATACAGTATATACAGTGTATATATACAGTATACTGTATATACAGTACTTATGCCTAATATCCTAATCTCTTCTAAAGATGTACTTTCTACCCTCTCTGGGCTTAACACTAATAAGGCGTACGGTCCGGACGGTGTTCCTCCTGTTGTTCTCAAAAACTGTGCGACTCCCTGCGCCTAGGCAAACTCTTTCGTCTCTGTCTATCCTCTAACGTCTTCCCTTCATGCTGGAAGTTTGCTCACATTCAACCTGTCCCAAAGAAGGGTGACCGCTCTCAACCCTCCAACTATCGTCCAATTGCTCTTATCTCTTGTCTTTCTAAAGTTTTTGAAACTATTCTTGCTTCCAAATTTCTTAAGCATTTCTCTTCTCATAATCTGCTCTCAGATCGCCAGTATGGCTTCCTTAAGGGTCGCTCTACTGGTGATCTTCTTTCATATCTTACTAACTCTTGGTCATCCTCCTTTCGGGACTTCGGTGAGACTTTTTCTATTGCACTAGACATATCGAAAGCCTTCGATAGAGTCTGGCATAAATCTTTAATTTCTAAACTACCCTCCTTCGGTTTCTATCCCTCCATCTGTGCCTTTGTCTCTAATTTCCTTTCCGGCCGTTCCATAGCTGCGGTTGTGGACGGCCATTGTTCACTTCCTCACCATATAAACTCCGGTGTTCCTCAGGGCTCTGTCCTATCTCCTATTCTCTTTCTAATTTTTATAAATGATCTCCTTAACTGTACCTTAATTCCCATCCATTCATACGCAGACGACTCAACCTTACACTACTCCATTAGTTTTTCAGAACGCCCCAGCCAGCAATCCCTCAACGACAAATGTAATGAAGCCATAGAACTCTTAAATTCTGATCTAAATACTATTTCCAATTGGGGCAGAGAAAACCTTGTTAACTTTAATGCTTCCAAAACCCAATTTCTCCATCTATCTACCCGTCAGAATCTCCCAGCGGACTATCCCTTATTCTTCAACAATACAAAAATCAACCCTTTATCTTCTCTCAATATTCTTGGTGTCTCTTTTTCTTCTGCTCTCATTTGGAAGGACCATATTACCAGTCTTGCTAAGGCAGCCTCCCAGAAGCTGGGTGTGCTCAACCGCTTTAGGGGTTCTTTTCCCCTGCACAGCTTCTTGCTCTGTACAGGGGCATAGTGCGCCCTTGTATTGAGTATTGTTCACATGTGTGGGGAGGTTCCTCTCACACCGCTCTCCTAGACAAAGTTGAAAGGAAGGCCTTTCGTATCATTAACTCCCGTCCACTCACCAACTCTCTGCAATCTCTCTCTCTCCCGCCGCAATGTTGCATCTCTCTCGCTATTCTATCGCTACTATAATAATCAGTGTTCCTCAGAGCTATCCCAGTGCATACCACCTCCTTTACGTAGGGCACGTGGTACCCGTCTTGCAACTCAATCCCACCCCTACTCTGTGCAACTCTCCAACCCAAGAGTGAAACGTTACTCTCAAACTTTCTTCTACTCAACAGCTGAGCTCTGGAACTCTCTCCCAGAATCAGTCTTTCCCTCTTCCTATGACTTAAATTGCTTCAAACTCCGTGTGTCCAGGCATTTTGGCTCGAACGTCCCTTGATTTTGGCCCTGTCACTCTTTCAACTATGGAGGAGGCACTCGCTATAGGCAGTTATGCCTTTTGCCTCCCTCAATCACATAGAAAAAATATATATATATATTATATATACGGTATATATTTTTTTAGTTTCCTCCATAGACTTTCATCAAACTTGAAAAAACATCCCCAAGATACCCTCCAAGACAGTACATGTTTCGGTAGAAAAATGTCTCGGCCGAAGGCCGGTCCCTCCAAAATTTCAGGCTCGCTTTCGCTCGCCAGAAAAAAACAATCGACACCTAAATGACACAAAAAGTCTTAATATTGACAAAGAAAAGAGGCAAAAGCTCTTAAAATCGCAAAACTAATGGGCCGAACGTCTTAAGATCTGAGAACTAAACAGCCAAAGCATGAGGGAAAAGGGAGTCCAGAAAATCCAACCATCTGCCCTTAAGCAAATGGACTGTAAATCTCTACATTAATTCTAGCTGACTCTTCCCAAATGATAGATACATTAGGTCGAATACGCTTGTTCTTTGCTGAGTTATAATGATTAGTAGTCAAGAGTTTTTGGCCTATTTATAATGAATAGACTATAGATGTCAACAATAGGAAATAGATAAGATATAACTCAAAATATATCCTAGACAATCAACTCGCTATCAACTCACTATCCCTTCTAGACAATCAAATAGAGGGTAAAAGTGGACACAGCGAGGCAGCAGGGAACACAGCGCCCCCTCCCCCCCCTCTCTCTCTCTCTCTCGTATGTATGTGTGTGTGTGTGTGTGTGTGTGTATGTATGTATGTGTATGTGTTTATATATATGTGTGTGTGTATGTACAAATATATATACTATAAGCCCACTTAGAACAGTGGGGCCAAAGAGTGGGAGGGATTTTCCCCGGAAACAGGGGATTATCTGGGGCGGGAGGAAGCGTTGATTGAAATTAGGGTAGCTAAGAATCTATTTGGGATTTAGGGTATTACCAGAAGTGGGCTGAACCTTTTCTCTTTTATATTGGTGTATTTACAAGAATATAATAAGTCGTAGGAACCAGCCCCGGCTTGGCTTTGGTCTGTTATTCACAGATTTATATTTAATGTTTTGTTTTTCGTGTGTATATATATAATTATTAATATGAGTAGGGTAAAGGAATGTATAATCACCTTTGACCTTTTGAGACAATGTATTTGTAATTGTATGTATGTGTACTATCTCAATAAAGAATCAAATCAAATCTCTCTCTCTCTCTCTCTCTCTCTCTCTCTCTCTCTCTCTCTCTCTCTCTCTCTCTCTCTCTCTCTCTCTCTCTCTCTCTCTCTCTCTCTCTCTCTCTCCCTCCCCCCCCCCCCGCCCACTGACTGACACATCCAATTATGCCAGAAATTGAGAACCAGGAGCTATTGAAAGAGGGGCCGTGTACTTGTGTACAACCACTTGCTAACAAAATTCCCTGTGCGTTCTGTGTCTTGGTATAATGGGAATTGAGGTGTATATGAAAATCTTAACCCCTTCAGCACCATGACCACTTTTTACCTATGGCATTGGCTGAAATTAGACGATTTTATGCGGATTAAGAAGGACCTGTGTCGTTAAGAGGGTTTATGGAGATCGTATTTACCCGTTTCAGTCGTTGAAGTATATACAAAACACACACACACACACACACACACACACACACACACACACACACACACACACACACACACACACTACAACACACAACACACCTTCCTTTACCGGTGTTCCATGTACGAGCCACCATCCTGCTCGTTATTCATTCAGTAACGAGCCAACTTGGGTAAAGGAAGTGTGATGGGGTCATATATAGCCTCTAATTGACTACCTCACTCCCCTAACTCTACCTAACATATACGGTATCAGACACACTAAACTATATTCAAAGTAACCTGGCAGTAATTGGTAACACTGTCTATCTTTATCTATACATATCGTTCTATCTATATCTATCTATCTATCTATCGTTCTGTCTATCTGTTTATCTGTCTATGTGTCTGTCGTTCTATATATCGTTCTATCTATCTATCATTCTATCTATCTCTATCTATCTATCTATATGTCTATATCGCTCTGCCTATCTATTTATCAATCTATTATAGTTATATCTATCGTTCTATATATCTATCTATATATCTATCTATCTATGTTGCCCCCTCATTAACAAACACTCTAGCTCTACCAAACAGCAGTAATAATATGTCACCTACATTTCTTACTCCACACTCGCCTTTGACAGACCAAATTAAAGGGGGGGGGGGGCCTATTTGCTCATTTATATATTTGTTTATATTTTTTAAGATTTCCTCCCTAGACCTCTATCAAACTTAAAAAATACACACCCCAAGATCCCCCTTTAAGATAAATTTGTACATTTTTCGATAGAAAAATGTTCCGGCCGAAGGCCGCTTCCTCTTATATTACAGGCTCGCTATCGCTCGCCAGGGAAAAGTCGACGCTTAAATGACAGGAAAAGTCTTAATGTCGACAAAGAAATGGGGCGAAAGGTCATAAAATCGCCATACTAGTGAGCCGAACATCATAAAATCTGAAAACTAATGAGGCTTAACATGAGGGAGAAGAGGGCTCAGAAATACGACCCATCACCCCTTAACGGCCGAGTAATTCCCTAGCTAATAGACCGGTTCCACAAAGGCTTGAGTATAATGTCAATGGTTTGAATGCAATAGAGAACATAATTGCATTTACTGGATAGTATAGTAGTATAATAATTGCATATATAATAATAATGCATAATTGTAATGTTGCAGTAAAGTGGTATTAATGATGAAGATGTATAATTTGAACATATTTTAGGAAGATTCAATATTATATCATTCATTCGCAATGTTAATTTAATATACATCAGGCGTGTGTTCAAAATGCTGGCAGAAATGTGTTCGAATTATTATGAAGATCTAGGGAGGAAACTGAAAAAAAAAATAATAATTACACACATAGGCCTACAGTATATAAAGATCTCCCGCTTAAGTAGTCACAGGACACACACAGACACCCATAAACACACACACACACAAACACCCATAAACACACACACACACACACACACACACACACACACCCATAAACACATCCACACACACACACACACACACACATATGAGCTTACCATTTTCATATCTGTACATCTCATGTTCATCCACTAATTGTAAAATGTGTATTTTCAGCTCATGAGGCTGCCATTCTTTAATAAACCGTTTATTATTATTATTATTATTATTATTACACACCCACACACACATACAAACCACTTCATTTATTTCTGCTTCCGTCCAGTTCTCTCGTGTATTGCAATAAACCTCTTGACATTCCAATAACATATCACTCAAGGGATGAACAATTCCGGCGGGGGATTAGGGGGGGGGGGAGAGAGAGAGCTTGGTGGGGGGGGGGGGGGGAGATAAGGGGGTAGGGGGGACAGGGTACGGGGGCTCAAGATCAAAATTTGACGTGACTTTTTTTCATCGATTTGGTTCTGATCAATTCTTGGCCAGTTGGAACCTTTTATTTTTACTTTGGGTCTGCCTTTTTCGACAGAGTTTGGCTGGTTCAGCTATTATTCTGACATTGTTCATATTGTTAAGACGTCTTTAGTGATATTGTCTGCGTTAAGTATATATATATATATATATATATATATATGTATACAGTATGTATATATGTGTACTTATATATATATATATATATATATATATATATATAAGTAGGCAGTATGTTTTCATTGAGGCAAAAAAATTTAAAGACCAAGGCATATTTGTTTTTTACTATCTTGTTGCTTGTTTTTTTCAATATTTCTCACTGTATGTTTGATTTCATCGTTCAAATTGTATATCATTTGCATGATGAAATCAGACATACAGTGAGAAATATTGAAAACACAGGTAAAAAGTTAGTAAAAAACAAATATACCTTGGTCTTTAATACATTTTGCCTCAATATATATATATATATATATATATTTCTTGTGGTTCTATTTTTATCTATGTCTCGTCTGTCACTGTCTAACCCAGGAAATAGCTCACCGACTCTATTCACACGCGGACCTATTTATATTTCTTGCATTTCTTTTAAGGGGAGGCAGACCGTTTGTTTGGTCTGTTAATTAGTTTATTCATATATTTGTTTAGTTTCCTCCCTAGACCTCCATCAAGCTTAGAAAATCACCCCCTAGACCCCCCTTCAAGATAAATTTGTACATTTTTTCGGTAGAAAAATGGCCCGGCCGAAGGCCGGATCCTCTTAAAATTGCAGGCTCGCTTCGCTCGCCAGAAAATAATCGACACCTAAATAGCACGAAAGGTCTTATAATTGACAACGAAATGGGGCGAAAGGTGTTAAAATCGCCAAAATAATGGGGCGAACTTCTTATAATTTCAAAACTAGTGGGGCTAAGCATGAGGGAGAAGGGGGTCCAGAAAAACGGTCTCCCTCCCCTTAACTGTCTATCCCAGGAAATAGCTCACCTAATCAATTCGGACACCTATTTCCATGTAAAGCGAACCAGTTAACCACTTGAATAATTTTAATTCTCCTGGAAGAGTTAGAGCGAAGGTTTTATGGCTTCCGGGCAGATTGACTCCATTCCCTCTCGCCTTACTTTAGCCTGCTGTTAAAAATAGTTTTTTTAAATTATGCTGGCTCACTACCGCTCGCCAGGAAAAAAGCGATACCTGGATGGGGATAAACGTCGTAAAACAGTAGGCTGAATGGGGCCGAATGGATATAACTCAGAGAGCGAGGGAGAGAGAGAGAACAAATGAGGTGGGCCCCCTTAAAATAACCCCTTCTCCGATACGATGACGCATTGCTCTCTTCTGGCTAATATTAGACGGGTTTACTAAGTTTAGGAAGGATCGTCTAATGAAAGCCAGAATAAACTGTCAACATGCAACATAATGATAGCCAGAATAAACTGTCAACATGCAACATAATGATAGCCAGAATAAACTGTCAACATGCAACATAATGTTCAAAAGGTTAACTATGTATATGCACAGTCAAGCCCAAAAGTCTCTCTCTCTCTCTCTCTCTCTCTCTCTCTCTCTCTCTCTCTCTCTCTCTCTCTCTCTCTCTCTCTCTCTCTCTCTCTCTCTCTCAAGGTGTTTGGTGTTGGAGTAAAAATAATACAATAGATTTATAATGTTATTACCAGTTGAATATAGTTAATTTGAAGATAATAGTTGAAGATATTATTGGGATTGAATTTGTGCTGTACCTAGTATCAGTGCATTACCACAAAGCCCACCGAAATGCCAAAAAAATACCCTCATTGTTCCCTGATTAAATAACACTGTATGAATATTCCCATATTCAAAATATGTTACAGGGGGACAATGCCTAGTGAGTTCACTGCTCAATAGGTGGCGTTCTGAGAGTGAGGGTCTGAGTCTGGAGGGTGAGACGGTGAAGCACTTGGGCGAAGCAACCGGCCGCTTCAGAGATGGAGCTGCTTTGAGCCATGATGGATGCTTCACATGTCTCACTCCCCAGGCTGGAACAAGACCTCACGGGCTTCACCGTGTTGAGCGGTGGAATGTACAGGCTCTCAGCCTATGCCCGAGAGGGAGTAGTTGGAATATAGAAAAAAAAAAAAAAAAAAAAAAAAAAATTGCTATTATAATAAAAGGGATACATATAATATGTACGGTCGCGCTAATAAGTCATGCTCCAGCTGTCATTACGTTTGGCTTGCTCTGTGCTGTATTAATGTCTTGTCAGATGTTGAATAGGGTGGGTAAGTGTAGGAACATGTTTGTATATTTCACTCGATATGAAGAAATGAAGCTTAGATATTGCTGATACCAATTATTGATCAAAACATACTTGGTGTTGAGACATCACTTATTAGCGCGATTGTACAGTTGCGCTAATAAGTGATGTCTCGGCACCCATTATGTTTTGATCAATAATTGGTATCGGCAATATCTAAGTTTCATTTCTTCATATCGAGTGAAATATACAAACATGTTCCTACACTTACCCGCCCTATTCAACATCTGACAGACATTAATACAGCACAGAGAGAGCCAAATGCAATGACAGCTGGGAATTGATTTATTAGCGCGATTGTACATAGTTTTAATTGGCATATTCTGCTGACCCGTAGCTCCTTAGCAGACACTTGCATTATTTCAATATGTTATAATCAACACACGTTTAGTATTTTATCGTTAGGTAAACATTTACAAGTATTATATATACAATTTATAGTTGCATTATTAAGCTAAATTACTGTCACCTGCTTTATTTATTATAATTACATTATTAAGCTAAATTACTGTCACCTGCTTTATTTATTATAATTACATTATTAAGCTAAATTACTGTCACCTGCTTTATTTATTATAATTACATTATAAGCTAAATTACTGTCACCTGCTTTATTTATTATAATTACATTATTAAGCTAAATTACTGTCACCTGCTTTATTTATTATAATTACATTATTAAGCTAAATTACTGTCACCTGCTTTATTTATTATAATTACATTATTAAGCTAAATTACTGTCACCTGCTTTATTTATTATAATTACATTATAAGCTAAATTACTGTCACCTGCTTTATTTATTATAATTACATTAGTAAGCTAAATTACTGTCACCTGCTTTATTATTATAATTACATTATTAAGCTAAATTACTGTCACCTGCTTATTTATTATAATTACATTAGTAAGCTAAATTACTGTCACCTGCTTTATTTATTATAATTACATTATTAAGCTAAATTACTGTCACCTGCTTTATTTATTATAATTACATTAGTAAGCTAAATTACTGTCACCTGCTTTATTTATTATAATTACATTATTAAGCTAAATTACTGTCACCTGCTTTATTTATTATAATTACATTAGTAAGCTAAATTACTGTCACCTGCTTTATTTATTATAATTACATTATTAAGCTAAATTACTGTCACCTGCTTTATTTATTATAATTACATTATTAAGCTAAATTACTGTCACCTGCTTTATTTATTATAATTACATTATTAAGCTAAATTACTGTCACCTGCTTTATTTATTATAATTACATTATTAAGCTAAATTACTGTCACCTGCTTTATTTATTATAATTACATTATTAAGCTAAATTACTGTCACCTGCTTTATTTATTCGTCCTTTTATAATTTAAGAAGACTGTGCCTGTCTACCTATCTATCTATTTACGTATATCTATCTATCTATATATCAATATGTATCTATCTATCTATATATCAATATGTATCTATCTATCTATATATCAATATGTATCTATCTATCTATATATCAATATGTATCTATCTATCTATATATCAATATGTATCTATCTATCTATATCAATATGGATCTATCTATCTATATATCAATATGGATCTATCTATCTATATATCAATATGGATCTATCTATCTATATATCAATATGTATCTATCTATCTATATATCAATATGTATCTATCTATCTATATATCAATATGTATCTATCTATCTATATATCAATATGTATCTATCTGTCTATATATCAATATTTATCTATATGTATTTCTATCTATCTATCTATATATTTACGTATATCTATCTATCTATATATAAATATGTATATCTATCTATATATCAACATTTATCTATATGTATTTCTATCTATCTATATATATTTACGTACGGTATATATCTATCTATATATCAATATTTATCTATCTATCTATCTATATATTTACGTATATATCTATCTATATATCAATATTTATCTATATGTATTTCTATCTCTCTCTCTCTATATATATATATATATATATATATATATATATATATATATATATATATATATATATATATATAGTTAGTTATGTAGGGCAGATTAATAACCAGACCACTGAGCTCCATACGGATATATATATATTTATTTATAAAGCTGTATCTATCTATTTATCTATTTATCTATCTATATACCCGCAGCATCTATCTACCTATCTATCTATCCCCGGAATCGATAGAGTGCATGCTAACGTTTTGATCCCATTTCACACCCGTGGCTTTTAAAGGGTCGGGAATTAGGAAACATGACGTGGTAAAAGAGAACGCCCGGGTTAATTGATGGTGTGCATTGATCCGGCAGCGGGGGAGAGAAGGGGGGAGGGAGGGGGAGGAGGGGATAGAAGGAGGAGGAGGGGGGAGGGGATAGAAGGAGGAGGAGGAGACAAATGAAGGATAGAAGGAGGAGGAGGAGACAAATGAAGGATAGAAGGAGGAGGAGGAGGGAGGGAGGGGGAGGAGAGGGATAGAAGGAGGAGGAGGGGGGGAGGGGATGGAAGGAGGAGGAGGGGGGGAGGGGATGGAAGGAGGAGGAGGAGGGAGGGGGATAGAAGGGGGAGGAGGAGGGAGAGGGATAGAAGGAGGAGGAGGAGGGAGAGGGATAGAAGGAGGAGGAGGAGGAGGAGGGAGAGGGATAGAAGGAGGAGGAGGAGGGAGAGGGATAGAAGGAGGAGGAGGAGGGAGAGGGATAGAAGGAGGAGGAGGAGGGAGGGGTGAAGGAGGAGGAGGAGGGAGGGGTGAAGGAGGAGGAGGGGGGGAGGGGATAGAAGGAGGAGGAGGGGGGAGGGGATGGAAGGAGGAGGAGGGGGGAGGGGAGAGAAGGAAAGAGAGGGGGAGGGGATTGGTATGGAATAATAGAGAGAAGGTGGGAAGAGACGAAGGGGGAGATAATAAACAGAGGAATGAAGAGGCAGGGGAAGGGAAGAAAAGATAGGAGGGAAGAGAGAAGCAGGGAAGAGAGGAAGGGAGGAGGAGAGGAAGGGGGAAGGAGAGGGGAGAGAAAAATAGTATAGGAGGGGAGAGGAGACAAGGACAGAGGAGGGATAATTAAGGGGGCCCACCTCGCTTTTGTTTTCTCTTTCTCTCCCTCTCTCTTTGGCTTGTATCCATTCGGCCTCATTCAGCCTACTGTTTGAAGACTTTTACCCCCATCCAGATGTCAATATTTTCCTGGCGAGCGGTAGCGAGCCAGCATATATATATTTTTGTTTTGACAGCAAGGTAAATTTGTACATTTTTCGATAGAAAAATTTCTCCGGCGAAGCCGGATTTCTCCATACAATGCTGGCTCGCTATCGCTCGCCAGGAAGAAATTGACATCTGGAAGGGGATAAACGTCTTAAAGCAGTTGGCTGAATGGGGCCGAATGAATACAAGCCAGAGAAAGAGAGAAAAGGAGAGAAAGAGAAAAAAAAAGCAGGTGACCCCCCCTTAAGGAACACCCTGTTCTCCTTAAGGAACACCCTGTTCTTAATATTAATCCCCCCCATTACAAAACCCCAATGCACAAGAATAAACTAATGAAAGCCTATGATCCTCCCGGGACGCGAACTCGGGACACCACACCCAGAACATAAGCGTCTAATCCATTACACCGCCAACACAGTTAAAGGTTAAGGGGAGGCAGACCGTTTTTCTGGACCCCCTTTTCCCTAATGTTTAGCCCCACTAGTTTTGAGATTATAAGATGTTCGGCCCATTAGTTTGACGATTTTAACACCTTTCGCCCCATTTCGTTATTAATTTAAGACCTTTCGTGCCATTTAGATGTCGATTATTTCCTGGCGAGCGAGAGCGAGCCTGCAATTTTAAGAGGAACCGCCCTTCAGCCGGGAAATTTTTCTACCGAAAAATGTACAAATCTATCTTGAAGGGGGGTCTAGGGGTGTTTTTCTAAGCTTGATGGAAGTCTAGGGAGGAAACTAAAAAAATATATGAATAAATGAATTAATAGACCAAACAAACGGCCAGTCTCCCCTTAAATACACGGTCAGTCTCCCCTTAAATACACGGTCAGTCTCCCCTTAAATACACGGTCAGTCTCCCCTTAAATACACGGTCAGTCTCCCCTTAAGTACACGGTCAGTCTCCCCTTAAATACACGGTCAGTCTCCCCTTAAATACACGGTCACGATAAACCCCTTCTGTACCGGTGTCGACCTTTTAAATATATTCTGGTCATATTGTCATACGATGTGTGCAGCTTAGTAAGGATGTAGAGCTGTTATAAGGTTTCAAACTAGCTCAATTGCCCGTTTCTACTGCTACCGATTCTTCCTAAGCTGCATACAATCGTCTAAATGTAGCTGAAAGAACGCACATTATATCCTCGGTACTGAATGGGTTAATAATATCTAACTTTAAGAAATGGGGGCACAGTGAGGGTGGCTGAAATTATATGGGGAGAAAAACAAAACAAAAAAGAAGAAGAAGAAGAAGGGGGGATTGGGCCTGAGTATATAGATAGATAGATAGATAGAAAGAACACATTGGGATACATTATCATCGAGATAGATAGATAGATAGATAGATAGATAGACAGATAGATAGATATATAGATAGAAAGAAAATATTGGGATAAAATATAATTGTTTTTCTTGTTGACAGGTGTACGGACGGAGTAGGAAGGAGGACGGACATGAGCAGTACGGTACCCCATCAGGAGATAACGTAAGTACCCTGACGCTTGTATCAAGGGGGGTTGGGTCGTTTTTATGGACCCCTTTCTCCATCCCATTTTTTTTTTTTTTTTTTTTTTTTTTTTTTTTTTTTTTATAAGACGTTCGACCGGTTAGTTTGGCGATTTTAACACCTTTCGACCCATTTCGTTGTCAATTTTAAGACCTTTCGTGCCATTTAGGTGTCGATTTTTTCATGGCGAGTGATAGCGAGCCTAAATTTTTAAGAGGAACCGGCCTTCGGCCGGGAAATTTTTCTACCGAAAAATGTACAAATTTATCTTGAAGGGGGGTCTAGGGGGTGTTATTCTAAGCTTGATCGAGGTCTAGCGAGGAAACTAAGAAATAAACGAATACATGAATTAATAGACCAAAAAAACGGCCCATCTTTTTATTATGTTGTTTAGTTTGCTCCCTAGGCCTCCATTAAGCTTAAAATTACACCCCCTTGAGCCCCTTTCAAGATAATCAATGTGTAACTAGCCATAATATAATAAGTAATTAAACAAAATAATACATAAATACTTAATTATATATATAAACGCAATTAAACAAGCAATACATAAATAGATATAGACATGGGTAAATAATACTAAAGTAATACATACTTAAACAATACGTAAATACTTACCCGTTTGGTCCGGACGTGAATCTTGCCAAATTCCGGAGAAGAAGAAGTCCCCCTAGGATTTAGCCGACGGTGGTGAAAATGCTGAGGCGAGCGTTGGCAAGGGAATCGATGCGGCATAAATTAGGTGTGAAACGTGATAACATTCAAATCTATTGGCAAGATATCTCATTCTATTAATCTTAAGGGGAGGTCTCCACTTGAGGGATTTTTTTTCTGGACCCCTTTCTCCCTCATGTTTAGCCCCATTGCTTTTGCTATTATAAAGCGTTTGCCCCATTAGTTTAGCGATTTTAAGAACTTTCACCCCATATTAAGACCTTTCGTGCAATTCAGGTGTCTATTTTATCCTGGCGAGCGATAGCGAGCCTGTAATTTAAGAGGAACCGGCCTTCGGCCAGGACATTTTTCTACCGAAAAATGTACAAATTTATCTTGAAAGGGACTCGAGGGGGTGTAATTTAAAGGTTGATGGAGGTCTAGGGAACAAACTAAATACCTCCCCTTAATATAGAAGTAGAGGTGGTGGCGATCGTTGGCAAGGGAATCGATGCGGCATAAATTGGGTGTGAAACGTGATCACATTCAAATCTATTGGCAACATATCTCATTCTGTTATTGCCAGGGTTAAGGGGGTGACCTGTTTTGGTTCTGTCCTTTTCTATCTTTCTCTGGCTTGTATCCATTTGGCCCCATTCAGCCTACTGTTTTAAGACGTTTATCCCCATCCAGGTGTCAATTTTTTACTGGTGAGCGGTAGCGAGCTAGCATATTTTTTATTTTTGTTTGACAGCAGGCTAAATTTGTACATTTTTCGATAGAAAAATGTCTATATCTTGAAAGGGGGTCTAGGGGGAGTAATTTTAAGTTTGATGGAAGTCTAGGGAATCAACTAAATACCTCCCCTTAACTGTCTTCGTGGTGCAATGCATAAGTGTGTTGATTTTCGGTGTGAGCGTCCTGGGTTCGAATCCCCGGACTGCCACAGGTGTTTGTTAATTTCATTAATCGAGTTTAGCAGTAAAGTTGGTTAGTGGAGAGAACATAATCATTTTTAATATAGAAGTAGGGTGGTATATAGAATAATGCATAAGGTAACCATAATATCAACACGCTTAAGGGGAGGTATGTCGTATTGCTGGACCCCCTTCTCCCTCATGTTTATCCCCATTAGTATTGAGATTTTAAGTCGTTCGCCCCATTAATTTGTCGATTTTAAGAACTTTCGCCCCATTTCTGTCAGTTTTAACACATTTCGTGGCATTTAGGTGTCGATTTTTCAACGGCGAGCGATAGCGAGCCTGTAATTTAAGAGGAACCGGCTTTTTCTACCGACAAAAAATACAAATATATCTTGAAGGGATTTTTTAATGGGAGGAAACTAAAAATATAATAAATAATTGAAAAAAAAAAAAAACTACCAAAAAATGAACCAAAGTGTTCATATAATAAATTATGTAAAGTGTGAGTAAGCCCTGTAAAAGAAAAAGAAGAACAAAAACAACAACAGTGTGTGTGCTGCTACGTCTCATTTATCAGGTGACCTTTCTGCCGGAGGGGGGGGGGGGGGGGGGGGGGGGGCGGGGGGGGGGGGGGGGGGGGGGCATTTTATGAACCCAGGGCGCTATCTCCCCCCGCACCAACCACAGGGGGATGGGAAAAAAAAAGTCAGACACGAAAAGAGAGAGTGGGTGGCCGGGGGGAGGGGGGGGGGGGGGGGGGGGAGAATATCACCCGCACTTCCTTATCGCATACTGTTTGTCTATACGCTGGGGTTGTTTTTTTTTTTTTTTTTTTTCAACTGACGGTATATTGCAAAGTCCATATTTCTGCAAAAGTGTGGGAAAGTCTGCGGTGCAAGCTGAATGTTATAGTATGCGGCACAATATAGTGAAATGTGTTTAAGGGGAGGTATTTAGTTTGTTCCCTAGACCTCCATCAAGCTTAAAATTACACCCCCTTGAATCCCTTTCAAGATAAATTTGTACATTTTTCGGTAGAAAAATGTACCGGCCGAAGGCCGGTTCTTCTTAAATTACAGGCTCGCTATCGCTCGCCAGGATAAAATCGACACCTGAATTGCACGAAAGATCTTAATATGGGGTGAAAGTTCTTAAAATCGCTAAACTAATGGGGCAAACGTTTTATAATATCAAAAGCAATGGGGCTAAACATGAGGGAGAAAGGGGTCAAGAAAAAAATCCCTCAAGTAGAGATCTTCCCTGGGGAGATGGTCGGGGCCGTCTTTCTGGTCCCCCTTCTTCCTCATGTTTAGCCCCATTTAGTTTTGAGATTATATGACGTTCGGCCCATTAGTTTGGTGATTTCAAGACTTTTCGCCCCATTTCTTTGTCAATATTAAGACTGTTCTTGTCATTTAGGTGTCGATTTTTTCCTGGTGATTGATAGCGAGCCTGTAATTTAAGAGGAACCGGCCTTAGCCGGGACATTTTTGTTAAAGACCTTTCGCCCCATTAGTTTGGCGATTTTAAGACCTTTCGTACCATTTCGATCTCGATGTTTTTCCTGGCGAGCGATAGCGAGCTTGCAATTTAGGTGGAACCGGCATTTGTGTACCAAAAATAATAATAATAATAATAAAATGCACATATTTATCTCGAAGGGGGTCTTGGGGGTATGTTTTAAGCTTATATGAAGGACTGAGGAGGAAACAAAATATAAATGAATAAATGGATAAATAGAATTCTCCCCTTATATCATCTCTCTCTCTCTCTCTCTCTCACACACACTCTCTCTCTCTCTCACACACACACACTCTCTCTCTCTCACACTCACTCTCACTCTTTCTCTCTCTCTCAGGATTACAGGATTATATACATACTGTAGATTATAGTGTAGGTTATATACATACTGTAGATTATAGTGTAGGTTATATACATACTAGATTATAGTGTAGGTTATATACATACTAGATTATAGTGTAGGTTATATACATACTGTAGATTATAGTGTAGGTTATATACATACTGTAGATTATAGTGTAGGTTATATACATACTAGATTATAGTGTAGGTTATATACATACTAGATTATAGTGTAGGTTATATACATACTGTAGATTATAGTGTAGGTTATATACATACTGTAGATTATATACATACTGTAGATTATAGCTTAGGTTATATACATACTAGATTATAGTGTAGGTTATATACATACTAGATTATAGTGTAGGTTATATACATACTGTAGATTATAGTGTAGGTTATATACATACTAGATTATAGTGTAGGTTATATACATACTGTAGATTATAGTGTAGGTTATATACATACTAGATTATAGTGTAGGTTATATACATACTGTAGATTATAGTGTAGGTTATACATACTGTAGATTATAGTGTAGGTTATATACATACTAGATTATAGTGTAGGTTATATACATACTGTAGATTATAGTGTAGGTTATATACATACTGTAGATTATAGTGTAGGTTATATACATACTGTAGATTATATACATACTGTAGATTATATACATATTTATTCTAGGTTATAGTGTAGGTTATATACATACATTTTAGATTATAGTGTAGATTATATACACATACTGTAGATTATATACATACTGTAGATTATAGTGTAGATTATATACATACTGTAGATTATAGTGTAAATTATATACATACTGTAGATTAGTGTAAATTATATACATACTTTAGATTATATACATACTTTAGATTATAGGTGTAGATTATATACATATTGTAGATTATATACATACTTTAGATTATAGTGTAGATTATATACATACTGTAGATTATATTGTAGATTATAGTGTAGATTATATACATATTGTAGATTATATACATATTGTAGATTATAGTGTAGGTTATATACATACTTTAGATTATAGTGTAGATTATATACATACTTTAGATTATATACATACTGTAGATTATAGTGTAGGTTATATACATACTTATTTTAGATTATGTCATGACTTATATGCATACTTACTTTACATTATGTTGGAGATTATATCATACATTCTTACCAAAACTCCGCTCAAAATTATAGCAAGCATATATTGAGATTATAATTTTGCTTGCATTTTTCCTACCCTGCATAATTCAAATCCTTAACCCCTTCTGTGCCGGCGAGGTCCTTTCAACTTTATTCTGGATACTATTATACGATATTACTCAGTTTAAAAAGGGCCTCCAGGAATTAACAGGCTTCGAACTGTCTCACTTAACCCTTTTTACTAACACAGATCCTTCTTAAGCAACACAACATCGATTAAATATAGCTGGAATGAATTAATAAAGATGTCGCCGGTACAGAAGGGGTTAAGGGAAGGATTTTAGTTTGTTCCCTAGACCTCTATCAAGTTTCATAATACACCCCCTAGACCTCCTTTCAAGATAAATTTCTACATTTGTTGTTAGAAAAATGTCTCGGCCAAAGGCCGGTTCCTTCAAAAATTACAGGCTAGCTATCGTTCGCCAGAACAAAATCGACACCTAAACGGCACGAAAGGTCTTAGTCTCAAAATCGCCAAACTAGTGAACGAACGTCTTAAAATCGCAAAACTATTGGGTCTAAGCACGAGGGATAAGGGGGTCCAGAAAAAGCGAGTACCTCCCCCTTAACATGACTTCTTTAGGTAGCATATTACGTTTACTGAAAATAAAGCATTATGATAATTATGGTTTTGTTTTGTTTAGTGTATTGGAAAGAAGTGTGGTGTGCTTTTTTTATTTAGTGAAATTAATAGGAGGAGAAGGTATATGTGAGAGCTAGCTGGAATACTCTCTGTGTAGGTGAGACAAACAGAAACAGTGAGGAAGGCCAGACAAATGAAACAGGCTTCTAGCAACTCCTTATCACATGCCTCTGAGACCTCCCCTGTGTATTGCCCTGCTCGATTGGTGCCTACAATCTCCCCAATATATACAGTACATAAATATATATATATATATATATACTGTATATATATATATATATATATATATATATATACCGGTATATATATATATACCGGTATATATATATACCGGTATATATATATTTCAATTTACATTATACAAAAATAAAAATGTCTATAATCACCAGGGATGAGCATAAAAATCATAAGATGCATAGTTATTATCACAGTACTATTAGTGACCTATCAGTGACCTTTGTTCTAAATATCAAGATTTTGGCCGAACTATTGAATCTGCCTGTACCCAATGTTCTAACACAGTTGCACAAAAACACAATCCTACAAGCTGGCCGGCCCAGATTGTGTACATTTGTCGCAGTCATAAACAGCGAGGGGAAGCCGGGGTGGGCGAGGCAGGTCAGGGGTGGGCTGCAATATGGCGGCTTGGGGGCACACTATTAGGATATGTGTTAACCCTGGTTGATGCAGGGTAGGTCTGTTTGGAGCCTAACTGTTTTACTCCATTAAGTTGGAGATTTTAAAACGTTTCACCTCATTAGTTTGGCGATTATAAGACGCTTCAACCAAATATGGTGTCAATATTTCCTGGGCAAGCGATAGCGAGTCAGCAATTTGGGAGAAACCGGAACAATGCACATATATAGCTTGAAGGGGGTCTGGGGAACGATTATTATTGTGAAGGGGTTTGGAGAAGCATTTTTATAAGTCTAGGGGGTAAGCTGAAAATGCGTAATCCACAAATTACTAAAACTATTAAAACCCTCAATAATAATGAAACAAACTATCATAATAACCCCCAAGACGTTGCACCAGATAGTGTTAAATGGTTGCATACACGAAATGATATCCAAGGTCATTTGGTTTACGTTTAAATGTTTGGTAAAGGATCGTTTTAGAGAACTAGAGATACGTATTAGATAACGTATAGATAACGTTTTATAGAGACGCATAGCAACGTATAGATAACGTTTTAGAGGGACGCATAGACAACGTTTTAGAGGGACTTTAAACAACGTACAAATAACGTTATAAAGAGACACATAGATAACGTTTTAGAGGAACTTTAAACAAACGTACAAATAACGTTATAAAGAGACGCATAGATAACGTTTTAGAGGAACTTTAAACAAACGTATACATAACGTTGTAAAGAGACGCATAGACATCGTTTTAGAGGTATACTTATAAAAACGTACAGATAACGTTTTAGAGAGACGCATAGACAACGTTTTAGAGGGACTTATAGAAACGTATATATATATCGTTTTAGAGAGACTAGATAGGTGATAGATAACGTATAGATACATATAGAAAACAGTCGCTATAATTTTGTAAGGGGTTACTTAACAGGAAAATGGCGTGAGGACTTTAATATATCTCAGACGAAAAGAAAGAAAAGTAATAGTGGTATATAAGTAGTAGTAGTAATAGTAGTAGTCTTAATAGTAGTAGCAGTAGTAGTAGTAGTAGTAGTATATAGTATAGTTGATGGGCCAAATCCCAAAATCACAGAAATAGGTATCATCCAATTAGTTCAAACTATTAGCATACCCAGTAATTGGTTGTAAGTGGCTGGAAACTCATTGAACCTAAAGTAACATATCGAAATAATGTATCTACAACAATAAGATAAACTGCCTCTCTGGTGGTACCGAATTCAGTGGCAATTAATACCTTGCTAGTTCCGGTTATTAAGGTGGTTACGTGATA
>CM064567.1:12436322-12534967 GCA_032716605.1 Paralithodes platypus
ATTCGTGCGAGTTAAAAGATTTACCAATAATTTTGCAACCGTTTTTCCGTGTGTAATTAGATTGGTCGATAGTGAAGTACTTACTACAGTTCATATTGTCGATACCTTTGACGATTTTGAACACTTGAATTAAGTCACCTCTTAATCTGTGCTGGGTTAAAGGAAATAGATTTAATTCTCTAAGACGCTCTTCGTATGGTTTGTTCTTTAGGCTAGGTATCATTTTGGTAACTCTACGTTGAACTCGTTCTAGCTTGTTTATATCTTTTTGGTAATAAGGGCACCAGGATTGAACGCAATATTCCAGAAGAGGGCGGACTAAGGAATTGTAAAAGGTTAGGATAACTTCTTTGGATTTATGCTCAAATGACCTGCCTATAAAGCCAATTATATTGTTTGCCTTCTTAACAACTTCTGAACATTGTTGACTCGGTTTTAGGTTACTCGATATTGTTACTCCCAGATCGGTTTCTCTGTTTACATTCTTAAGCTGAGTGCCATTCATCGAATAGTTGGCTTTCTCATTTAGGTATCCGATATGTAGTACCGGTACTTTACATTTATCCGCATTGAAACTCATTTGCCAAATTTGGGCCGAACATGACAATTTATCTAGATTGTGTTGCATATCGTCAACTTGTTCTTTTGAGAGTACGCTATTTGCAATTTTTGTATCGTCTGCAAATTTTGAGATTGTACAGGTGAGACCCTCATCTATGTCGTTGATGTAAATTAGAAAGAAAATTGGTCCTAGTACCGATCCCTGGGGTACCCCGCTACTTACATTGGTCCGTTTAGATGCCTTACCGTTTATGACTACTCTTTGCTTTCTGTTGCTGAGCCAATTTTCTATCCATTTCAACACACCGTCTTGTATTTCATGCGCTTTTAGTTTTAGCAGTAAACGTTTGTGGGGAACTTTGTCAAAGGCCTTTTGAAAATCAAGGTATATAATATCTACAGCTTTACTCTCATCGTAGAGGTTGAGGATATCGTGGAAGAAGTCTAAGAGGTTTGTTAAACAGGAACGTTTTTCACGAAAGCTGTGTTGAGTATCTTTAAGTATGTTATTTTCCTCTAAGTGATTTACGAGTCTGTCTCGTATGACCGTTTCTAGCATTTTACATACAACTGAGGTTAAGCTAATTGGACGATAGTTACTGGGTAGGGACTTGCTGCCTTTTTTTAATATCGGTGTTACGTTGGCTAGCTTCCACTGATCAGGCATAGTTCCAGACTGAAAGGATTTATTGAATAGTAATGTCAGTGGTTTGGAGAGCTCATCCTTAGCTTCCTTTAGAACTCTAGGCGAGATTGTATCAGGTCCAGGCGTTTTATTTACCTTGAGTTTATCTAAACAATTCAATACTTCTCTCTCTGTAACGGTGATATTGTTTAGAACATCTGAATTATCAATCTGAATCGGCGATGGTGTAGGGATATCACTGAGATCTTCTGTTGTAAAAACTGATGCAAAGAAGGTATTGAGGGCATTACTCATTTGTACTTCGTCTTTGGTGTATTCTCCATTTTCATCGACTAACGGTCCAACAGTTGAAGTAACTACTTTTTTCTTTCTGATATAACTATAGAATTATTTCGGGTTTGTTTCACTTTGATTCGCAATATGTAACTCTAAGGTCTTTTTACTTTGCTTAATTAACTTTTTGGCTTTGCGTCGTAGCTCTACAAATTTCACCCGTTCTTCGTCATTTTGAGGAGAGAGAGTGAGAATGTTTGTGTGAGAGAGAGAGAGTGAGAGAATAGGAAGGGAGGATAAGAGAAGAGATGAGGGTAGAGTAGAGTAGAGGATAGAACGAGGCCGACAGGGGACGAGAGCGAGAGAGAACGAGGCCGAACACACTTGGCGGTCGTTGGTGTAGGCGTCATAAGACCATAAACCAGGATGTATACCGGCCGGGCTCACTCACAGAAATTGCTGTTTATGTTGGATGTCCTTGTAACCCACCCTCATCACATTCTTTTCAGGCGCTGGGGAGAATGTTTGGCTTAGACCCTTTTAATCCAATGTGGTGTATTCATGTTATGATTAAATGTTGGATTATGTAACACCGCTCTATATGATATTATAAAGTTTGTTGTATTTTGTATGTCCCTGTAACCAGCCCTCATCACATTCTGTTCCGGCTTTGGGGAGGATTTTTGGCTGGAGTCCTTTAATCTAATGTAGTATACCGGTACTCATGTTGTGATGATTGAATAGTGGATTGTGTAAAGCTATTTTATATATTTGGTATATTTTGAATGGTTTGATGTATATATACAGAAAGATTGAATGTGTGATTGAGAGTGATTCAGATAGATATACAGATTGATAACTTTGTAGCCTACGATACAGACTACACATCGTATTGCAATATAATAGACTGTAAGGTAACTATACATGAATACTGTATATACCTGCAGCTTTGAGAAATACTATATAAGCCTAGTATGCCAAAACTAGACCAACACCGAAATTCTGTACTACACGTTATCAAAACATGTTTGTTGTATTGGAGATTAGGGAGAGAGAGATTTAGGTATTATAAAAACGTGTTGGTCAGAGAGAATTGATTGAACGCACACACACACACACGCACTGACACACCATTCAGTCTGCCACACTTATTGTCATCATCATCATCATTATTATTACTAGTGTTATTATTAGTATTGTTGTTGTTGTTGTTGTTGTGATGGTTTTGATTGCTTTATACCAATTTCGAACATGTGTTTTTAGTTTGCCCCTAGACAAAATGACCCCTTTTTTTTTCTAAATGTGTGAGTTTTCTCGGTAGAAAATTATCCCGAAATGGATACATTATGGTCAAAGATAATTAATTGAAAGAAACAAAAATAATAATAATAAATAAATAAATAAATAATAATAATAATAATAATAATAATAATAATAATAATAATAATGAAAATAATAAAAATAATAAAAATAATAATAATAATAATAATAATAATAATAATGATGATGATGATGATGATGATGATGATAAAATATCAAGCGACCGATGAGCCTCCCACCCGTTCGTTCCGCTTCGGTAGCTTTTGGCGTATTAAGGGGGGTGACTCTTTTTTTTGTTCCCTCCTTTTCTCTCTTTCTCTGGCATTTGGCCCCATTTGGCCCCATTCAGCCTACTGTTTTAAGATGTTTACCCTCATCCAGGGGTAAATATTTTCCTGGCGAGCGGTAGCGAGCCAGCATATATATATATTATGTTTTTGGCAGTTAGCTAAATTTGTAAATTTTTCGATAGAAAAATGTCTCCGGCGAAGCCGGATTTCTCCATACAATGCTGGCTCACTATCGCTCGCCAGGAAGAAATCGACACCTGGATGGGGATAAACGTCTTAAAACAGTTGGCATAATGGGGCCGATTGGATACAAGCCAGAGAAAGAGTGAAAAGGAGAGACAGATAAAAAATATTAGGTGACCCCCTTAACAAGCTAAACTCTTTACACCTTGATTGGCTTCGTTTGTCACGGTGGTTTGTGAACGGAACAATATCCTTACCAAATGTGTGGACAATAAATAAATACCAATTGACTTTTAACGGGGCAGGGGGCTAGGAATCCTCCTCCCCTTGTATAATTCTCCTACTCGACGAGACAGAGAAATGGGCGAGAGAACGCGAAAGTGGTCCTGGACCCTGAGAATAAGAAATTTAAATGTTGTTTCTGTTCGGGCTCTGTCTCGTGTCGGCCACCCCCAGCAATGGGGTTTGTGCCTGAGTATATACATACATACATACATACTTTTAACGATCTGCTGGCCATTTGTGAAACTGAACTATTATGATATTCAATAATGCTTAATGATATTTTTATATACAGTATATATATATATATATATTTATATATATATATATATATATATATATATATATATATATATATATATGTGTGTGTGTGTGTGTGTGTGTGTGTGTGTGTGTGTGTGTTAGAGTTCTTGTAGCTTAAGGGGAGGTTTGTAGTTTGTTCCCTATATTTCCATCAAGCTTACGATTACACCCCCTAGACCCCCTTTCAAGATAAAGTTGTAAATTTTTCGGTAGAAAAATGTCCCGGCCAAAGGCCGTTTCCTCTTACATTACAGGCTCGCTATCGCTCGCCAGGAAAAAATCGACACCTAATTGGCACGAATGGTCTTAAAATTGACAGAAATGGGGCGAAAGTTCTTAAGATTGTCAAACTAATGGGGCGAAAGTCTTAAAATCTCAATAGCAATGGGGCTAAACATGAGGGAGAAAGGGATCCAGAAAACAATCCCTCAAGTGGAAATCTCCCCTTAAAGGGAGATTTTTTATTAATTTTCTATTAATTAAATCATTTATATGTTTACTTTCCTCCCTAGACTTGTATCAAGTTTGCAGATTAAAAGCAAGACCCACTTGCAAGAGAAATTTGCTCATTTTTCGGTAAAAAAAAAAAATAGTCCACCTACATTACAGGGCCGCTCTGGCTATCTATAACACAATTGACACTTAAGGGGAGATATTTTCCACTTGAGCTATTTTTTTGTCTGGACCCCTTTCTCTCTCATGTTTAGCCCCCATTGTTTTTTTTTTAGATTTTAAGACGCTCGCCCCCTTTAGTTTGGCGATTTTAAGAACTTTCGCCCCATTTATGTCAATTTTAAGAACTTTCGTGCCATTTAGGTGTCGATTTTTTCCTGGCGAGCGATAGCGAGCCTGTAATTTGAGAGCAATCGGCCTTCGGCCGGGACATTTTTCTACCGAAAAATGTACAAATTTATCTTGAAAGGGGGTTAGGGGGTGTAATTTTAAGCTTGATGGAGGTCTAGGGAAGAAACTAAATACCTCCCCTTAAGTTGACGCTTAAATGGTGCGAGATGTTTTAAATTCGGCAAACTAAAGGGGTGAATGTCCTAACATTTCAAAACTAATGGGGTTAAACACGAAGGAGAAGGGGTCTTAATTTGCACCTAAATGGCGCAACAGGTTAATAACATTGACAATGAAATGTGGTGAAAAGTCTTAAAATAGCCAAAACCAATGGGGCGAACGTCTTAAAATCTCAAAAGTAATGGCGCTAAACAAGAGGGAGAAGGCCGTCCAGGGAAAACACACCATAATTAAGGGAGGCCACCTCGCTCTTTTTCTCTTTCTCTCCCTCTCTCTTTTTGGCTTGTATCCATTCGGCCCCATTCAGCCTACTGCTTCAAGACGTTTACCCCCATCCAGGTGTCAATATTTTCCTGGCGAGCGATAGCGAGCCAGCATATATATATTTTTGTTTTGACAGCAAGCTAAATTTGTACATTTATCGATAGAAAAATTTCTCCGGCGAAGCCGGATTTCGCCATACAATGCTGGCTCGCTATCGCTCGCCAGGAAGAAATCGACACCTTGATGGGGATAAACGTCTTAAAACAGTTGCCTAAATGGGGCCGAATGGATACAAACTGGGGAAAGAGAGAAAGGGAAACAAACGCATGCAAATATACCTGCTTGTCCGGACTCATATGTGATTGCTTGCACGGGAACACACACATACGCACACAGTTCAGTTCAGTACACACACACACACAGCTCAGTATAGGTCACACGCACACACACACATACACACAAACATACACACACACACACACACACACACACACACACACAGCTCAGTATAGGTCACACGCACACGCACACACACACACACACACACACACACACACACACACACACACACACACACACACACTCACACACACACAGTTCACACACAAAGTTTAATTGTGACGATACCACAATTTAATGGGGGATGGGGGTTTTCTGGACCCCCTTCTCGCTCATGTTTACCCCCAATAGTTTTAAGATTTTAAGACGTTCGCCCCATTAGTTTGCCTATTTTCAGAACTTTCACCCAATTTATTTTTCAATATTCTGACCTTTCGTGAAATTTAGGTGTCGATTTGTTCCTGGCCAGCGATAGCGAGCATGTAATTAAGGAGGGACCAGCCTTTGGCCGGGACGTTTTCTACCGAAAAATGTACAAGTATATCTAGAAGGGGGATCTTGGGGATGTTTTTTATAGTTTGATATAGGCTAGATCTTGGGAGGAAACTAGAGAAATTACATAGCGATTTTGATATTTGTTTGACCTTCATCTTGTATCGTCCCAGTTTTGGTTCGTTTAGTTTGCAAGTTTTACATTTTAATATATGAAATAATCGACCAAAACACAAACAAACCCTTCCCCCTTTAGACTCTCCCCGGAGCCCTCCTTCGCGACTCCAGAGGGAGCCGAAACTGTGGTGTCCTTACAATATATTTGTTCGTCCTGTGAGTAATTTAACATTCAAGTAATGACGGAGCTGTGAATTTTTCCTCTCATAGTTTATTTTTAGTTTTACCTCTTGAGTTTTTATTTGCAAGTGCATTATTCCTATCGTGTTATTTTTATTTTCTATTCGTTTACTATATTTGTTGTTATTATATAATTGTATTGTATATATTATACAGTATATACAGTATATATATATATATATATATATATATATATATATATATATATATATATATATATATATATTCATTATTATTATTTTATTTGTTTATTTTTTGCATAAGTGTTTTATATCCCAATTTGAATATTTTTGTTTTTAGGTATGACTTATTCTATTCCCGTTGATTGAGGTCTCATTATATTTATTTGCCATTTTTCATATATCGTTGATTATTTGATTAGGCTATTAAATTAATGTGTCATCTCCGACATTTGATAAATATTCAATGTTTGTTCAATATTAAAATGCAATCTCTTCCTTGCATTTAATTGCACAAATATGATTAGCTTTAGTCTTTTTATCGTAAATAGCAGGGGTAATTGATATTGGATGGAAGCTTGAGGAATGATAATAATAATAATAATATTGATAATAATAATAATAATAATTGGTGCTTGGAACTCAATTTGGATGCTAGACATTTAAACACCATGCCATCTCACCACACAAACAAGACGAGTCACCTCAACACCATGCCATCTCATGACCAGACCTTTTATTGACCAGTCAATTTCATCACCATACCAGCTCAATACCAAGCCAATTCAATACCACACGATGCCACATCTACTGTCCTGTACAGCGATCACGGGTACCTCCCCCCCCCCCTCTCTCTCTCTCTCTCTCTCTCTCTCTCTCTCTCTATCTCTATCTCTCTCTCTCTATCTCTATCTCTCTCTCTCTCTCTCATCTATGCAGTAAAGATAAGGATAAAAAAAAATCTCTACCCACTACAGGGAAATGTTTTCGTTTATTTTGACACATAGGCCTACACGTATTATATATACACTATAAATTATATATATACAGTATATTGCAGTACCGGTAATGTGTGTTTTATATTTCAAATATATTTAGACGGTTTTGTACTGCTTAGGAAGGGTCATGTTAGCTAAGGTTCATTGAGATGTAGCACTATAACTGATAGACGTCCTTCCTAATTTGAATAACCTCGCATAATAGTTAGTAAAACAAAATAATGCGATCGAACTATTTCATTCGGTACCGTATATTAAATCGTTTAAGATATAATAGGGGTTTACGGTCTATTCGCCCTCAAGTCTGTTCGCCCACACTAGGAATTTGTTAGCCCAAACAATGAAGTTCGTTATCCCACACCTTGAAGTATGTTCGCCCACACTTTGAAGTTTGTTAGCCTTCCACACTCTAAACTGGTTTCTAAAGGATGCACAAACATTTTGTGTATTATGTTGACGACAAAATGTTGTCCATTCATAATAAAATAATGTTATGAATAATTTGTGTTATTTTATTTCCGGACTTAACTTAGTTTAAATATCTTCAGATTAATTGGTTAACTTTTCATCATATTCATATTACTAACTCTGTGTAATGTTGAGGCTAAGCATTTTGTTTTAATCTACATTGTCTGACCCATTCAATATATATAAGAATTCCATATGAGAGAGAGAGAGAGAGAGAGAGAGAGAGAGAGAGAGAGAGAGAGAGAGAGAGAGAGAGAGAGCGTATATATAGCTCGTAGTCAAGGAGCAAAGCATAATAATATGTAACAATACTAGTGAAGCATTGTACAACTAGGACTGTCCTGTGTTTTAGTGTGTGAGGAGACTAATGACGTGACCGATTAGAAGGATTAGAGTAGGAGGAGAAGGTATAATAATTATATAGGATTAACTCGGTCACCTTTCCCCGGCCACTTTTCTGGGCAACTATATTCTGGAATATCTAATGTTAATTTTGGAAGCTTCTAAATATATGTTTTTATTAGAATGTATATCATGGTCATTATAGCATTCAAACTCAGTATATTTGTCAATTATATACATAATAGCGCCTCATAGTGCTGCCACAAACATAACTGTCGATCGAACATTTCCGGAAATAGCCTGTACCTGTGCACTGATTCCTGTATACATTTTATGTCAACTACTCTAACCTCAAAAGTCCTACATAATTATTATCAACCGTAATTTATTGAAATGCTAACAAGAAGAACACTGTTTATGTTAACAAGAAAAACACTGTTTATGCTAACAAGAAGAACACTGTTTATGTTAACAAGAAGAACACTGTTTATGTTAACAAGAAGAACACTGTTTATGTTAACAAGAAGAACACTGTTTATGCTAACAAGAAGAACACTGTTTATGCTAACAAGAAGAACACTGTTTATGCTAACAAGAAGAACACTGTTTATGCTAACAAGAAGAACACTGTTTATGCTAACAAGAAGAACACTGTTTATGTTAACAAGAAGAACACTGTTTATGTTTTTTGATTATGTTATTTTATTTGAATGCTCTAGGCCTATAATCTTTCCATTTATGCATTTTAGTTATCAAGTTCCTTTTCGTTCTGTGTTGACCAGTTGACAAGCAAAGACTGTGAAATATTTCACTCTTCTATCAGTATTACAACCTTCAGTGTTCTTCTCGGTCTTTCTTCTACTCAACAAACTCTATCCCTTAATTAATCTTTCCTTCGTCATATGACTTAGACTGCTATATATTCCTTGTGTCCAGGCATTTTGACCGAAACGTCCCTTGAATTTGGCTCCCTGTCACTCGTTTGGCTTTGGGTGAGACACTCGTTACATTCAGCCTGCCGTTTGTCTCCTTCATACACACATAAGAAAACAAAATACTTATTGAAACGTTTTGCTGTCTTCTAAAGCTTTTAGATCTGTAGTATGAACACAAACAATAATGATAGGTTGTCCTGTCGTATATTTCATATGAATTGTTGTATATTATTAATTTCGTGTTTCTAATATAAGAACATAAGAAAATGGGAGTCTGCAAAAAGCCGATCAGCCCACACAAGGCAGATCCCTGTCACACCCAACCCCAATAATTACAAGGCCCAATTATAGGCCCAACTCACTAATACCTTGAGTACTGACCCCACCAGATTAACACAAGATTACGGGGGTCTGCTAGGCGCCGATTGGCCCACACCTGGCAGATCCCCCTCATACCCAACCCATCTCGTCCATATGCCTATCGTTATATATATATATATATATATATATATATATATATATATATATATATATATATATATATATATATATATATATATATATATATATATATATATATACAGTATATACATCGGTATATATAACTGCGCTAGTGTACATGATACAGTATAATCCTATATTCAGATCAAGCAAAATTATACATGTTCACAGAAAACGAGAGCTGCCCAGCATTCCATGGTCTTGGCGGGAAACGCGTGACATCCGGGAACCCACCGGGAGTGGCATATCAAATCACCTTCCATATTTAACTCTAGGTGGTCCTTATGAATATTTTCACTTCCCATAAACAACATTATGATATTGAGTTAACGTTTGTATTGTTTAGTTGGTTTTTAAGCCGGATATTTATTTTATTTTGTATAAGTGTCCAGGTGAAGGATTATAGACTCTTGCTTGATTCCCAGAGACGGTGACGCTCGGTAAAGACCCGTTGTTCCTCCCGTAGTTATTTTTGTTATTTGTGCGCGATATTCGAGTGCCAGAAGTGCGGAAAGAGACTGGAGGTGGTATTTGACGAATAGCGGACGGGCTGAGAGGAGAATGGGAAGGAAATAGGCTGAAATAAGGTGAGAAATATGGGTGATATAAGTAACCCCTTCAGGATACTATGACGCGTTCCTTCATTATGTTCTGGCTATTATTAGACGATTTTATGCAGTTTAGTAAGGACGTCTAGGAAGGAAATACATAATAACTATCCTTAATAACCCATTGAGAGGATTATGACCAGTTTTGACAGTTTATTCTGGCTACTAATAGACGACTTTATTTTAATGGTGTATGGTGCCTGGTTGTGGTTGTGGTTGTGGTAGTTATTGTGGATGTGGTTGTGGTAGCTATTGTGGTTGTGGTTGTAGTTATTGTGGTGGTGGCTGTGGTAGTTATTGTGGTTGTGGTTGTGGTAGTTATTGTGGATGTGGTTGTTATTGTGGTTGTAGTTATTGTGGTGGTGGTTGTGGTAGTTATTGTGATGGTGGTTGTGGTAGTTATTGTGATGGTGGTTGTGGTAGTTATGTGATGGTGGTTGTGGTAGTTATTGTGATGGTGGTTGTGGTAGTTATTGTGATGGTGGTTGTGGTAGTTATTGTGATGGTGGTTGTAGTTATTGTGGTGGTGGTTGTAGTTATTGTGGTTGTGGTTGTGGTAGCTATTGTGGTTGTGGTTGTAGTTATTGTGATGGTGGTTGTAGTTATTGTGATGGTGGTTGTGGTAGTTATTGTGATGGTGGTTGTGGTAGTTATTGTGATGGTGGTTGTGGTAGTTATTGTGGTGGTGGTTGTGGTAGTTATTGTGATGGTGGTGGTGGTAGTTATTGTGATGGTGGTTGTGGTAGTTATTGTGATGGTGGTTGTGGTAGTTATTGTGGTGGTGGTGGTGGTGGTGGTGGTTAACATAACTCGGTATGTGTATTGTAGATGTATACCTTCCAACCCATATTGTATTGTAGATGTATACCTTCCAACCCATATTGTATTGTAGATGTATACCTTCCAACCCATATTGTATTGTAGATGTATACCTTCCAACCCATATTGTATTGTAGATGTATACCTTCCAACCCATATTGTATTGTAGATGTATCCTTCCAACCCATATTGTATTGTAGATGTATACCTTCCAACCCATATTGTATTGTAGATGTATACCTTCCAACCCATATTGTATTGTAGATGTAGACCTTCCAACCCATATTGTATTGTAGATGTATACCTTCCAACCCATATTGTATTGTAGATGTATACCTTCCAACCCATATTGTTGATGTATACCTTCCAACCCATATTGTATTGTAGATGTATACCTTGATGTATACCTTCCAACCCATATTGTAGATGTATACCTTCCAACCCATATTGTAGATGTATACCTTCCAACCCATATTGTAGATGTATACCTTCCAAGCAATATTGTAGATGTATACCTTCCAACCCATATTGTAGATGTATACCTTCCAACCCATATTGTAGATGTATACCTTCCAACCCATATTGTAGATGTATACCTTCCAACCCATATTGTAGATGTATACCTTCCAACCCATATTGTAGATGTATACCTTCCAACCCATATTGTAGATGTATACCTTCCAACCCATATTGTAGATGTATACCTTCCAACCCATATTGTAGATGTATACCTTCCAACCCATATTGTAGATGTATACCTTCCAACCCATATTGTAGATGTATACCTTCCAACCCATATTGTAGATGTATACCTTCCAACCCATATTGTAGATGTATACCTTCCAACCCATATTGTAGATGTATACCTTCCAACCCATATTGTAGATGTATACCTTCCAACCCATATTGTAGATGTATACCTTCCAACCCATATTGTAGATGTATACCTTCCAACCCATATTGTAGATGTATACCTTCCAACCCATATTGTATTGTAGATGTACCGGTATACCTTCCAACCAATATTGTTGTTATTTTCAGTCAACTTCATTTCGCTTTGCCTAATGTCAGACAAGTTTGAAGTTCGAGTTAGATGCATGAAGAATGTGTACATAAAAGTTGTAAGGAAATAATGCAATCCAGTAAATGGTTTTTATTATGAACAGGATCTTAAAGTAGTTTTTTATAGTTAAGCCTAACACAGAATTAGGATGTTAGGTTGAAAAAATTAGGCTTACATTCGTTAGAAAGACGCAGAGTTAGAGGGGATATGATAGAAGTGTTCAAATGGGTTAGTGGGATAAATACAGGAGACATGACAAATATACTCAGTGATAGCGAAACAACTCGAACAAATGGTTTCAAATTAGATAAATTTAGTTTCAGAAAAGATATAGGCAAATATTGGTTTGGTAACAGAGTTGTAGATGGGTGGAATAGGCTACCAAGTGATATAGTGGGATCAAGAACGATAGGGAGCTTTAAGATAAAATTAGATAGGCATATGGACGAGATGGGTTGGGTGTGAGGGGGATCTGCCGGGTGTTGGCAAATCGGCGCTCAGCAGATCCCCGTATTCTTGTGTTAATCCCTGACCGTTTTGGTGGGGTCAGTGCTCAAGGTATTAGTGAGTTGGGCCTGTAATTGGTGTTGGGTGTGACAGGGATCTGCCTTGTGTGGGCCGATCGGCTTTTTGCAGACTCCCATTTTCTTATGTTCTTATGTTCTTAACGTGGACATACCGGCATGTAATACATTGACATCCGAGTCAACATTATGTGAAATGCATAGGGTTTTTTGTTTTTCTTTTGCTAGCATTATATCCATCGATCTGGGTGTTCATTATCTCTCGATACCTTCACCTGACCAAGTCAGATCGACGAGTCGAGTAATTTAGCCAAGTGAGATGAGTTTTAATATCTACTTAGTTGGATAAAAAACACCATCTGAGGAAGAGCACTTTATTGACAACGTTTCGCAGATAGGTCCATCAGGTCACTTCATATATATATATATATTATGCTCTCTCCACTAACCAACTTTACTCCTAAAACTCGATTAATGAAATTAGCAAACACATGCGAGAAAGATTTGGGTGTATTTGTTAGCAACGATTTGAAGCCTAGAAAACAGTGTATAAGCGTTCGCAACAAGGCAAACAGGATTCTAGGGTTCATCTCAAGGGGTGTATGTAACAGAACTGCCGATGTTATCTTGAAATTTGACTTGCCATTAGTGAGACCTCTATCCTCCTCCATCTAATCGGTCACGTCATTAGTCTCCTCACACACTAAAACACAGGACAGTCCTAGTTGTACAATGCTTCACTAGTATTGTTACATATTATTATGCTTTGCTCCTTGACTACGAGCTATATATACTCTCTCTCTCTCTCTCTCTCTCTCTCTCTCTCTCTCTCTCTCTCTCTCTCTCTCTCTCTCTCTCTCTCTCTCTCTCTCTCTCTCTCTCTCTCTCTCTCTCTCTCTCTCTCATATGGAAGTCTTATATATACTGAATGGGTCAGACAATGTGGATTAAAACAAAATGCTTAGCCTCAACATTACACAGAGTTAGTAATATGAATATGATGAAAAGTTAACCAATTAATCTGAAGATATTTAAACTAAGTTAAGTCCGGAAATGAGATAACACAAATTATTCATAGCATTATTTTATTATGAATGGACAACATTTTGTCGTCAACATAATACACAAAATTTGCATCCTTTAGAAGCCAGTTTAGAGTGTGGGAGGCTAACAAACTTCAAAGTGTGGGCGAAAAGACTTTAAGGTGTGGACGAACGAACTTCATTGTTTGGGCGAACAAATTCCTAGTTTGGGCGAAGACTTGAGGGCGGATAGACCGTAAACTCCTATCATATCTTTAACGATTTAAGATACGGTACCGAATGAATATAGTTCGGTCGCATTATTTTATTTTACTAACTATTATGCGATCTTATACACATTAAGAAGGACGTCTATCAGTTATAGTGCTACAAACCATCTCAATGAACCTTAGCTAACATGACCCTTCCTAAGCAGTACAAAGCCGTCTAAATATATTTGAAATATAAAACACACATTACCGGTACTGCAATATAATATATATATATATATATATATATATATATATATATATATATATATATATATAGTGTATTTATAATACGTGTAGGCCTATGTGTGTGTCAAAATAAACTGTTTGTTTACTTATTTTACTGCGTGTCTGTAAGCAGGATTTCTCATAATCTAGATTACGGATTTAGATGAAACTTGGTCAATACCTTCATGTTTTACCCGAATAGAAACACTAACATTTATCCAGGAACACCCAGTAAATGTATTCGCTCCCCTCCCTCCTCCTCCCCCTCCTCCTCCTCCTCCTCCTCCTCCTCCTCCTCCTCCTCCTCCTCCTCAACCCATAAATAATAGAATAAGATAAACAAATATATAAAAAAACAAATATTCTATACAATAAGATCGATGAATAACAATAATAAGTAAATAGATATTTAATACTGATAACAAAAAGTAAATAGATAATGAATAATGATACCTTTTATAATTATAATAATGATAATGATAATAATAATGTAAATATATAATAATTTAAATATATGATAAAGTAAATACATAAATAATTTATAATTATAATAATGATGATAATAATAATGATGTAAATATATAATAATTTAAATATATGATAAAGTAAATACATAAATAATTTATCTTTATAATAATGATGATAATAATAATGATGTAAATATATAATAATTTAAATGTATGATAAAGTAAATGCATAAATAATTATCATTATAATAATAATAATAATGTAAATATATAATAATTTAAATATATAATAAAGTAATTACATAAATAATTATAATTATAATGATGATAATAATAAAGTAATTATATAATAAAGTAATTACATAAATAAGTAATAATTATAATAAATCATATACATAACCATGAACAGTGTTTGCTTGATGTTAATAATATTATCGGTGATACAATTTGGTTACCCAACTTGCCCAAGGACTTTAGCCAGACAGTTTGGGTTCAGACTGGTTACACTTGTATGCAACACTGCTCCCAAGCAAGCAAACTCCTCCCCCCTCCCCCCCCCCCCCCTTCCTCACTTAAGGGGGAAGGGTATAGTTTTTGGTAATTTTTTATATTTATTTAGTGTTTTAGCTTCCTCCCTAGACCTCCATCAAACTTCAAAACAACATCCCCAAGATCCCTCTTCTGGATATATTTGTAAATTTTTTGGTAGAAACATTTCCCGGCCACAGTCCGGCCCCTCCTTAATTATAAGCTCGCTATCGCTCGCCAGGAAAAAATCAACACCTAAATGACACAAAAAGTCTTAATATTGACAAAGAAATGGCGCGAAAGGTCTTATAATCGCCAAACGAATGGGTCGAACGTCTTAAATATGAAAACTATTGGGGTTAAGCATGAGAGAGAAGGAGGGGGGGGGGGGGAGTTGCAGTAAAGCCAAGCACCCCGCCCCTTAATGAAAAATCTAAGAACCCCAAACAGCCAACCTGGATTGTGGTCATGTGAGGCGTCAAGAACAGCAAGGGCCCTAAGGGAAATCTGCCAATTATTGACCGGAGGATGTGTGGTGGGGGGAAGGAGGAGGTGGGGGGGGGGGGGGGGCTTGCTGGAGATGTGGTTGTGGTAGGGGAAGGTGGTGGTAGGGGAGGTGGTGGTGGGGGGGGAAGGGGGGGGAGGCTTAGGTGCTTGAGATGTGGTTGTGGTAGGGGGGAGATAGTGGTTGTGGCTTAAATGCTGTGGTGGAGTTGATGGAGAGTGTGTGGTGGGGGAAGGAGGAGATGTGGTGGGGAAGGGAGAGGTGTGTGGTAGGAGAAGGGGGAGGTGTGGCGGGAAAGGGGGAGGTGTGGCGGGGGAAGGGGGAGGTGTGGTGGGGGAAAGGGGGAGGTGTGGTGGAGGGTGTGGAGAGTGTGTGGTGGGGGAAGGGGGAGGTGTGGTGGAGATATGGTAGGGGAAGGGGGAGGTGTGGTAGGGGAAGGGGGAGGTGTGGCGGGGGAAGGAGGAGATGTGGTAGGGGAAGGGGGAGGTGTGGGGGGGGAGGGGGAGGTGTGGTGGAGGTGATGGAGAGTGTGTGGTGAGGGAAGGAGGAGGGGAACTGGGAAGTGTGGTGGGTGAAGGAGGGGGGGGGAGGAGGTGCTGGAGAGATAGTTGGTTGTGGCTTAGATGGGGGGAAGTGGTGGGTGGGGGAGATGAAGGAGAGATACCTGTGGAGTGATTGTGGGCGGGGGGGGGGGGGGGGGAGGTGTGGTGCAGGAAGGGGTTGCTGGAGAGATTGTGGTTGTGGCTTAGATGTTGTTGTGGTGGTGGGGGGGGGGGGGGATGAAGGAATTTAACAGTTGAATTTTTTTGGTTGAACTGACTTTCCGGTTGAGTTGACCTGACTCCCAACATCAAACACCTCCCAATGAAATTAATGAATGCATGTGATTCTCCCGGGATTCGAACCTGGGTGACCTCATACGGATCTTAAATACTCTAAACTATTGCACCACCAGTTCAGTTAAAGGTTAAGGGGGGGCAGTGGTTAGTTTTTAGTCTATTTTTTTATTCATTCATATATATTTTTAGTGTCCTCGCTAGCCCTCCATCAAGCTTTAAAAAACACTCCCTAGACCGATACATTTTTTCATTTTTCGATAGAAAAAATTCTCGGCCGAAGGCCAGGTCTTCTTAAAAATACAGGCTCGCTATCGCTCGCCAGGAAAAATCGAAACTTAAATGGCACGAAAGTTCTTAAAATTGACAAGAAAATGGGACGAAAGTGGTAAAATAGCCAAACTCATGGTCGGAACGCCTTAAAATCTCAAAACTAATGGGGCTAAACATGAGGCAGAAGGGGGTCGAGAAAAACCCTCAGCCTCCCCTTAAGTACAGTACGTGACTACGATGTTATAACCATTTATCGAATACTGGAAAGCTGAACCCCTCTCTGAGAATACCCGCGTCTCGGAACTTACGGGGAGACTGGCCGTTTGTTTGGTCTATTAATTCATGTATTCATATATTGTTTTAGTTTCCTCCCTAGACCTCCATCAAGCTTAGAAAAACACCCCCTAGACCCCCCTTCAAGATAAATTTGTACATTTTTCAGTAGAAAAAGTTTCCGGCCAAAGGCCGGTTCCTCTTAAAGTTGCAGGCTCGCTATCGCTCGCCAGGAAAAAATCAACACCTAAATGGCACGAAAGGTCTTAAAATTGACAACGAAATGGGGCGAAAGGTGTTAAAATCGCCAAACTAATGGGCCGAACGTCTTATAATCTCAAAACTAGTGGGGATAAACATTAGGGAAAAGGGGGTCCAGAAAAACGGTCTGCTTCCCCTTAAGGCGGTGTCACACGAGCGATTATTCCGTCAATGTTTACGGGCAATTGTGATCTGGCAGCTTCAAAATATAAGTTCCATGTGAATTAAACTACCTAATATGATCTACCGGCGACCTAGTTTCCGATTCCGATGTGAAAGAGCCTCTAAATAGTACGAGCAAAAACTTGCTCATCGAAAATTGCCAGGAAATGCGTTCGTGTGACATCACCTTTATATACCATGGTAATTACTGTAAATAGGTTGGCTTACCATTCTCCCTGTAAATGGCTGGTATTCACGGTTATCCACCTGGAAGGCTTTTGTTCCCTAACTATTTATGGCTCTGTCTCGCTTACTGTCATTCATTCTCTTTGTTAATGTCATTCATTCTCTTTGTTACTGTCATTCATTCTCTTTGGTACTGTCATTCATGCTCTTTGTTACTGTCATTCATTCTCTTTGTTACTGTCATTCATGCTCTTTGGTACTGTCATTCATTCTCTTTGTTGCTGGCATTCATTATCTTTGTTGCTGTCATTCATTCTCTTTGTTACTGTCATTCTCTTTGTTACCGTCATTCATTCTCTTTGTTGCTGTCATTCATTATCTTTGTTACTGTCATTCATTCTCTTTGTTATTGTCATTCTTACTGTCATTCATTATCTTTGTTACTGTCATTCATTCTCTCTCTTACTGTCATTCATTATCTTTGTAACTGCCATTCATTTTCTTTGTTGCTGCATCGAAAACAAAACCAAAACAAATCTGAGAATACAATTTTTTTTTAAATTGTCAAATAATTTCGTCAAATCATGTTATTCGAAAATAATGTTATAACCAGATCCAAACATTTCCATGTATAGGATATATAACTTACTCTCGAGTTAGTTCATCCTGTATTCCGAATGTCAGTAACTTATTTCCATGTTTTGTTATAATAGACAAATGGAAAGTTCCACCCCTTTCCCACTGATATTCTAAAACAATATATAACGAGCCAAAAATTTCCACATGCAGATTATATATATATATATATATATATATATATATATATATATATATATATATCAGGGTTTTCTTTACCATATTCCGAATGTCAGTAGGTGTGTATCGAATCATATTATTTGAAAATTTATATTTCAAGATCCAAATCTTGAGGGGGCAGGCGTCTTGGGGTTAAATTTATTAGCTTGATGTAAGTTTATGAAGCAAAATTGAAATGGAGAGAGAGAGAGAGAGAAAGAGAGAGAGAGAGAGAGAGAGAGAGAGAGAGAGAGAGAGAGTCAAGAACTCAACATATCCATACACAGAATACATAACTTATTTTTTTGTTCTCTTCAGACTGTCAATACCTGTTTGCAAACCTTGCTCTGTCATTAGTGTGTTTTACGGTGTAGAAAATTACGTCTAGGATTTTTTTGTTTTTTTTTTGTTTTTTTTGTTTTTTTTGGCGTTGCTATCGAGCGAAGGGGTATATTGAGGATAGTCATGGCAACCGGTTATGTAACGACCTGGGTGCACGATTATTGGTTTCGAACACGACATATTCAATCAGACGAACACTTTTTACGGTGTTCTCGAGGCTACTATACTCGTTTAAAAAAAAAAAAAAAAAAAACGCACACACACACACACACACACACACACACACACACACACACACACACACACACACACACACACACACACACACACACACATTCACACACAAAAAAATACATAAAACATGTCCCAGGTGTATGTTAATAATTTCAGTTGGTTGGTTCTTGCGACCGTATCAATGTCTCGGCTTGTATGGATGTATGTATGAATATATGTATGTATTTTGTATGTATGTATGTATGTATGTATGTATTTTGTATGTATGTATGTATGTATTTTGTATGTATGTATGTATGTATGTATGTATGTATGTACAGTATGTGTGTATGTATTTATGTATGTACAGTATGTATGTATGTATGTATGTACCGTATGTATTTTGTATGTATATGTATTTTGTGTGTATGTATGTATGTATGTATGTATGTATGTATGTACTCAGGCGCACACTCCATAGCTGGGGGTGGCCGACTCGAGACAGTTAATATATATTGTTAACCCTTTGAGTACCAGCGACGTGTGTTATTGTGCATTCTCGGTATATTTAGACGATATTATGCAGCTTGGGAAGGATCTATTGTCGTAAAAAGGGTTAAGGGGGGTGACCTGCTTGTTGTTATTTCTGTCCTTTTCTCTCTTTCTCTGGCTTGTATCCATTCGGCCCCATTCAGCCAACTATTTTAAGACGTTTATCCCCATCTAGGTGTCGATTTCTTCCTGGCGAGCGATAGCGAGCCAGCATTATATGAAGAAATCCGGCTTCGCCGGAGACATTTTTCTATCGAAAAATGTACAAATTTAGCCTGCTGTCAAACAAAAATAAAAAATATGCTGGCTCGCTACCGCTCACCAGTAAAAAATTGACACCTGGATGGGGATAAAAGTCTTAAAACAGTAGGCTGAATGGGGCCAAATGGATACAAGCCAGAGAAAGATAGAAAAGGACAGAACAAAAACAGGTCACCCCCCTTAAGTGAGATAGTTTGATGCCTTATATATTGCTAGAGGTCCTGCCTAAACTGAATAGAATCGTCTAGTAGCTGCCAGAGTAGGATGAAAAAGTCGTTTATGGTACTGTATGAGTTAACTAAGGTTTTAATAATCACGGTCGCACAAGTTTGCGTGTTATGAGTAGAGCAAACACACACACACACACACACACACACACACACACACACACACACACACACACACACACACACACACACACACACACACTCACACACACAGCCTACACAAACACACTCTAAACCAAAACGTTCCCTTATATTTATAGAAGAACAAACTGGTATTACACACACACACACACACACACACACACACACACACACACACACACACACACACACACACACACACACACACACACACCCTAAACCAAAACGCTCCCTTATATTTTTAAAAGAACAAACTGGTATTATACACACACACACACACACACACACCCACACACACCCACACACACCCACACACACACCCACACACACGCACACACACTCTAAACCAAAACGCTCCCTTATATTTTTAAAAGAACAAACTGGTATTATACACACACACACCCACACACACACACACACACACACACACACACACACACACACACACACACACACACACACACACACACAGAAACACACACACACACACACACACACACACACACCCTAAACCAAAATGCTCCCTTATATATCTAAAAGGAGAGAGAAACATAAGCTCGTGTCCGTGTGTCGCCAGGTGTAACTGAGCCACTACCGTTTCCATGGCAACCAAAGTAATAGAATAGGTGTGTGTGCAGCAGGTGACCGGTGATAATGTGATATATACGCGTCTACTACCGGGGCTGGGAGGAAAAGTCCGCCTCGTAACACGTAACTCATCTAACACATTCATTATTCGACCTATATTCAGACGGATGTTGTACACTTAAGGGAGCCCAGACGGTATTGTGCAGCATAATTTACTAGTTCGGCTCAATGGTTTAAGGAGGGGGTTTAGTATGCTCTCTAAACCTCTATCAAGCTTAAAAAAACACCCACAAGACCCCCGTTCGATATAAATTTGTATATTTTTCGGTACAAAAAAGTCCCGGCCGAAGGCCGATTCCTCTCCAAATACAGGCTCGCTATTGCTTGCCAGGAAAAAAATCTACACCTAAATGGCACGAAACGTCTTAATATTGGCAAATAAATGGGTGCAAAAGGTCTGAAAATCGTCAAACTAATGGGGCTAATGTCTTGAAATCTCAACACAAATGGGGCTTAACACAAGGGAGAAAGGGGACCAGAAAAAACAACTGCCTCCCCTTAACCCCTTCAGCACGATGACTATTCTCACTCGGTCCTGTGTCTCCTCAGCTCTCTTGTCCGCCTTCCCACTTAAGGGGAGGCAGTTGGGTTTTCGAGTACTCCTCCTCCCTCATGTTTAGCCCTGTTAGTTATGAGATTTCGAAAGCCGGGAATTTTTCTACCGATTTTTTTTTTTTTTTTTAAATATCTTGTCTAGGGGTGATTTTTACAAGTTGGTGGAGATCTAGGGAGGAAACTAAAAAATGCTTAACAGATAATAATTACAATAAGCAAATAAATACGCCCATCTCCCCTTAATACGCCCATCTCCCCTTAATACGCCCATCTCCCCTTGACACACTGGACAATACCAATGTCAACCAGCATTATGTCTGTAACGGTTGAGATATATCATTATGCTTAGAATGTGTTGTATATCCTAATCCTGAAGTACAGTTGAACAGTCTCTCTCTCTCTCTCTCTCTCTCTCTCTCTCTCTCTCTCTCTCTCTCTCTCTCTCTCTCTCTCTCTCTCTCTCTCTCTCTTCTTCTCCTTCTTTTCTATCTTCTTTTCTATCCTCTCCTTCAACTTTCCTTTTCTATCGGATATGCCATCACTACTAGAATTAAGGCCTGACCACCTCGTTTGGATCGTAAGGTCTGTGTGGCCAGTGTATCTATGTAAATCTATGTAAATCTTTATTTTATATATATATATGGATGTTTATTTTATTATTTTCAAAGTGTACATACAGTATATGATATACTGTATATATTTCTTGTACTCTATCCTATATCACTTTACTGTTATAGCACCATCCCTGGCTTGATCTACGTAATGGTGCCGGCTAGTACTTTTATGGGTCGGGTCCTTTTTATCGGAAGGCGTATATACACGGCCGAGCATAGTAATAATATATAGCATTGGTTCAATAGCAGTTATAGTAGTGGATATATACTAGGTAGCGCCAACCAACTTGACAATAATCCTGACCCCTGACCTCTGTAACTCAAAAGGGCCTAGAGGAAACTGGCTGTGAATATCCACACCTATTTCCTGGTGGACTCTTCCCAAATTATATAAACGTTAGCCCGCTTGCTTTTATTCATTTTGGGTTATAAGAAGTTAAGGGGTCAAGATTATTGTCCAGTTCGCTGGTGCTACCTATAGTTATATAGTATTGGTTCCATAGTAGTTATATAGTATTGGTTCCATAGTAGTTATATAGTATTGGTTCCATAGTAGTTATATAGTATTGGTTCCATAGTAGTTATATAGTATTGGTTCCATAGTAGTTATATAGTATTGGTTCCATAGTAGTTATATAGTATTGGTTCCATAGTAGTTATATAGTATTGGTTCCATAGTAGTTATATAGTATTGGTTTCATAGTAGTTATATAGTATTGGTTCCATAGTAGTTATATAGTATTGGTTCCATAGTAGTTATATAGTAGTGGATATATAGTAGAGACAAGAGCCCGAACAGGGACATCACAACATACAGACAAACAAAACAAAACACAAAATCACACACATCTAGGCAGTTGGATAGAAGACCAAAATACAGGATAGATTGCTCTTCATTCATGGGTGAGGGCCGGTCCTATCCAGAGTGAGGTTTGGCATCCTCTATCCAACCTTAGCCGTGTTTTGTCTATCTCTTATACTGTCCTACTTTTCCTTCTGGGAGCAGGTGGCTGGGAATCCTCCTCCCTTTATAAAATTCACTTACTAGATGAGACAGAGTAAGGGTCGAGGGAACGCGAAAGTGGTCCCGGACCCTAAGAATTGGAACTTTAAATGTTGTTTCTGTTTCGGCTCTGTCTTCAGTCGGCCACCCCTAGCTATGGGGTATAAGCTTGATGAAGGTCTAGCGAGGAAACTAAATTATATGTATATACTGTATGTGTATATAATATATATATATATATATATATATATATATATATATATATATATATATATATATATATATATATATACCGGTATATATATTTACAAATTTATCTTGAAGATGGTTCTTGAGCGTGTTTTTCTAAGTTTGATAGAAGTCTAGGGATGGAACTAAATATAATAATAATAATAATAATAATAATACATGCATACATGAATAGATACAAATATTCAAATATATAATGACCACCTAATGCATGTAATGGAAAAATTGCGTTAAACCATTGTATGTATGTATGTATGTATGTATGTATGTATGTATGTATAAAGCAATATAGAATAATGGTTCTCGACTCAGGGTGGTGAGAGAGACCTGTATGGAGGGTGAGGGGCTTCTTGTTTGGGTTAGCCTTCTGGAGTGTCTGGGGATAACATTGGAGAGAAAGAGGAGAGAGAGAGAGAGAGAGAGAGAGAGAGAGGGGGGGGGGGGAGGGCAGAGAGAGAGAGAGAGAGAGAGAGAGAGAGAGAGAGGGGGGGAGGGCAGAGAGAGAGCGAGAGAGAGAGAGAGAGAGAGAGAGAGAGGGGGGGAGGGAGAGAGAGAGAGAGAGAGAGAGAGAGAGAGAGAGAGAGAGAGAGAGAGAGAGAGAGAGAGGGGGGGAGGGCAGAGAGAGAGAGAGAGAGAGAGAGAGAGCCGATCTCGTTACTATAGGGTCTCTCTAGGGAGGAGGAACTACTCTAGCCCACCCTCCCCCCCCGCCCCCTCCCCCGGAAACTATTAAATCAACAATACCGCCTCGATGGGTCACCCTCTGTCTCTCTTGTAACTTAATGTTTGGGTGTGTTAAGGTAGTTTGGTTAGGTAGTTAGCTAATGTGTGGGTATAGACAATTATAACAACACTTGAGGGGAGGTTTTTATATTTCTCTCTAGATCCCCATCAAGCTTAAACTATAAAATTCCCCCAACACTCTCCCCCCCCCCCCCCCCCCTTTGGAGATAAATTTGTAAATTTTGCAGTAGAAAAATGTGCCGGCCAAAGGCCGGTTCTTCCTCAATTGCAGGCTCGCTATCGCTCGCCAGGAAAACATCGACACCTAAATATCACGAAAGGTCTTGATATTGACAAATAAATGGTGCGAAAGGTCTAACGGGGCCAAACTAATGGGGCGAACGTCATACGAAATCGAAACTAATTGGGCTAAGTCTGAGGGAGAAGGGGGTTACTATAGAAGGACTGCTAGGCCCCCCGGAAACTATTAATTAAGTCAACAACGCCGCCTCGATGGGGTCACCCTCTGTCTCTCTCCTAACTTAATGTTTGGGTGTGTTAAGAGGAGATCTCCACTTGAGGGATTTTTTTCTTGACCCCTTTCTCCCTCATGTTTAGCCCCATTGCTTTTGATATTATAAAACGTTTGCCCCATTAGTTTAGCGATTTTAAGAACTTTCACCCCATATTAAGACCTTTCGTGCAATTCAGGTGTCGATGTTATCCTGGCGAGCGATAGCGAGCCTGTAATTTAAGAGGAACCGGCTTTCAGCCGGGACATTTTTCTACCGAAAAATGTGCAAATTTATCTTGAAAGGGGGTCTAAGGGGTGTAATTTTAAGATTGATGGAATTCTAGGGAACGAACTAAAAACCTCCCCTTAAGGTGGCATGGTTAGGCAGTTAGCTGGTAAGTGTTTAGTCAATTATAACAACATAGATGGTTTCGTTGTATTAAGGTGGGGGGGGGGGGTGACCTGCTTTTTGTTATTGCTGTCCTTTTCTCTCTTTCTCTGGCTTGTATCCATTCGGCCCCATTCAGCCTACTGTTTGAAGACGTTTATCCCCATCCAGGTGTCGATTTCTTCCTGGCGAGCGATAGCGAGCCAGCATTGTATGGAGAAATCCGGCTTCGCTGGAGACATTTTTCTATCGAAAAATGTACAGACTTAGCTTGCTGTAAACAAAATATATATACTGTATATATATGCTGGCTCGCTACCGCTCGCCAGGAAAATATTGACACCTGGATGGGGGTAAACGTCTTAAAACAGTAGACTGAATGAGGCCGAATGGATACAACCCAGAGTGAGAGTGAGAAAGAGAGAAACAAACGAGGTGGGCCCCCTTAAGGGGGGTGACTTGTTTTTTTCTCTCCTTTTCTATCTTTCTCTGGCTTGTATCCATTTGGCCCCATTCAGCCTACTGTTTTAAGACGTTTATCCCCATCCAGGTGTACATTTTTTACTGGTGAGCGGTAGCGAGCCAGCATATTTTTTATTTTTGTTTGACAGCAGGCTAAATTTGTAAATTTTTCGATAGAAAAATGTCTCCGGCGAAGCCGGATTTCTTAATATAATGCTGGCTCGCTATCGCTCGCCAGGAAGAAATCGACACCTAGATGGGGATAAACGTCTTAAATGTGTTTGTAATATTTCATTTATCGATTTTAGAAGTAGAGTTGGTTGTTGGATAGAACATAATAATAGTTGCCTAAATGGGGCCGAATGGATACAAGCCAGAGAAAAAGAGAAAAGGACAGAAATAACAAAAAGCAGGTCATTCCCCTTAAGGTACTTTGGTTGGGTATTTAACTAATATGTGCATAGCAAGTTATAACAAAACTTTAGGGGAGGTTTTTGGTTTGCTCCCTAGACTCACTATCGAGATAATGTTGTACATTTTTCGGTAGAAAAATGTCCCAGCCTCCTAAATTACAGGCTCGCTATCGCTCGCCAGGAAAGATATCGACACCTAAATGGCACGAAAAGTCTTAATATTGACCAACAAAATGATGCGAAAGGTCATATAATTGCCAAGCTAATGGGGCGAACGTCATAAAATATCAAACCTAATTGGGCTAAGCATGAGGGAGAAAGGGGTTACTATAGGGCCCCCGAGAAGGAGGAACTGCTCTATATGGGCCCCCTGGAAACTATTACATCAACAGTGCCTCAATTGGGACGCCCACTGTGTCTCCTGAGTTAATGTTTCGGTGGGTTAAGGGGAGATTTCCACTTGAGAGATATTTTTCTGTACCCCTTTCTCCCTCATGTTTAGCCCCATTGCTTTTGATATTCTAAGATGTTCGCCCTAGTAGTTTGGACATTTTATGACATTTTGCCCCATTACTGTCAATTTTAAGACCTTTCGTGCCATGAAGGTGTCGATTTTTTCCTGGCGAGCGATAGCGAGCCTGTAATTTAAGAGCAACCGGCCGTTTTTCTACCGAAAAATGTACACATTTATCTTGAAAGGGGGTCTAGGGGGTGTAATTTTAAGCTTGATGAAAACGTAGGGAACAAACTAAATACCTCCCCTTAAGGTAACATGATTAGACAATTAGCTAGTGATTGTATAGACCAAGTATGACAGCACTTAATGGTTCGTTACATTGGGGCAGTTTGGCTAGGCAGTTAACTAGTATATGTATCGATAATTGCAACAGCACTTCATATTGCGTTGTAATGGGGTAGTTTGGTTAATTAGTTAACTAGTATATGTATCGATAATTGCAACAGCACTTAATATTTCGTTGTAATGGGGTAGTTTGGTTAATTAGTTAACTAGTCAGTGTATAGACAAGTATGGCACCGGCACTTAGGGGAGATTGTTATTTTTTGTGGGTGTATTTATTGATTGATATATTTGTTTATTTTCTAATTTACTTGCTAGACCTCCATTAAGGGGGGGTCACCTGCTATTTTGTTTTCTCTCCTTTTCTCTCTTTCTCTAGCTTGTTTCCATTCGGCCCCATTCAGCCAACTGTGTTAAGACGTTTATCCCGACCCAGGTGTCGATTTCTTCCTGGCGAGCGAAAGCGAGCCAGCATTGTATGGCGAAATCCGGCTTCACCGGAGACATTTTTCTATCGAAAAATGTACACATTTAGCTTGCTGTCGAAACAAAAATACATATATGCTGGCTCGCTACCGCTCGCCAGGAAAATATTGACACCTGGATGGGGGTAAAAGTCTTAAAACAGTAGGCTGAATGGGGCCGAATGGATACAAACCAAAGAGAGAGGGAGAGAAAGAGAAAAAAAAGCGAGGTAGACTCCCTTAAACAGAAGAAAAAAAACCCAAGACCCCCTCGGTACAGAACATACCTCCGGCAGCGTATGCAAAAGTTATGCGTTCTGCCAGGGAAGTTGGAGGTATGCGCTCTCCCGAGTGCCTCTCTTTTTTTCCAGAACTATTATGGTATGGTCTAACTTTAGGTTTATCATAGAGCAGTTGAGTGTATGTACAGTCGCGCTAATAAGTCATGTCCCAGCTGTCATTACGTTTGGCTCGCTCTGTGCTGTATTACTGTCTGTCAGATGTTGAATAGGGTGAGTAAGTGTAGGAACATGTTTGTATATTTCACTCGATATGAAGAAATGAAGCTTAGGTATTGCTGATACCAATTAATGATCAAAATATACTTGGTGCCGAGACATCACTTATTAGCGCAATTGTACACTGGACCAAAACACAATCTTTACACTGGTGAGCTGTAAATAATCTAGTGTGAACGGAATGCATCGGGTGAAACATACGTCTGTGAGGTATTATCGTAAGATTTCGACCCACTTCCAGAATGTTTAGAGCGTTAGTGTAAAGATTGTTTTTTGGTGGACTGTACGTGCTTAGATTAATGTGCAGTATTCGAGAATGGATAATATATTGTAGGCTTGTGCACAGACCTGTTATGAAACTGTCTTGATAACCTAGTGCTTAGTGTGCGGAATTTCGGTATGAGTATCCTAGGTTCGAGTCCTTGGAGTGCCACATGTATTGGTTGATTTGATTAATTGAGTTTAGAAGTAAAGTTGGTTGGTGAAAATTATGAATGTATCTACTATATATACTGCAACTATTTAGACCGAGAGAGCCGTGAAGGTCCAAGTTGACCCTGTTACATGGCTCGGCACCACCACCACCACCACCACCACCCGACACTGTTGTTGAATTTCCCGGACAAACCAGGTTATGGGGAGACTGGCCGTTTATTTGGTCTATTAATTCATTTATTCATATATTTATTTAGTTTCCTCCCTAGACCTCCATCAAGCTTAGAAAAACACCCCCTAAAGATAAATTTGTACATTTTTCGGTAGAAAAATTTCCCGCCCGAAGGCCGATTCCTCTTAAAATTGCAGGCTCGCTATCGCTCGCCAGGAAAAAATCGACACCTAAATGGCAGGAAAGGTCTTAAAATTGACAGAAATTGGGCGAAAGTATATAAAATCGCCAAACTAATGGGGCTAAAGATGGGGGAGAAGGGGGTCTAGAAAAGTGGCCCATCTCCCCTTAATTTAGGTGGGGATCGGTAGAGCGCATACCTCAGCCATCGTAGCTGAAGGTATAGCATTCCTAACTCCAGCGTAGGATTTTCACGAAATTTGGGTGGGAGATACAGTTTATTCGCTGTAAGTAGGCGAGAAATCATGACCTCTAACCTCAGTAACTAAAAAACGGCTAGAGTAATCGAGCTAATATTTCTACAATTTGGGAAGAGTCAGTCAAGGAGTAGATGTGAAAATGTACAGCCCGTTTGCTATAGCCCTTTTTGAGTTACAAAGGTTAGAGGCCATGATTTGATCGCCTACTTACAGCGAATAGACGAAAGGATTGAAGAAGTGATTTAATTTAGGAGGCGATTGGTAGAGCGTATACCTCCGCCATCGTAGGCGGAGGTACAGTCGCGGTAATAAGTGATGTCTCGGCAATTATTGATCAATAATTGGTATCAGCAATATCTAAACTTCATTTCTTCATATCAAGTGAAATATACAAACATGTTCCTACACTTACCCACCCTATTATACAAACATGTTCCTACACTTACCCACCCTATTCAACATCTGACAGACATTAATACAGCACAGAGCAAGCTAAACGTAATGACAGCTGGGACATGACTTATTAGCGGGATGGTATACGCTCTACCAAGTGCCTCTCGGGTTGCCTATTCGTTTACCTTGCCTCACACATTAAGGGGAGGTTTCTAGTGTGTTTCCTAGACCTCCATCAAGCTTGAAATTACACCCCCACGACCCCCTTTCAAGATAAAGTTGTACATTTTTCGGTAGAAACATTTCCCGGCCGAAGGCCGGTTCCTCTTAAACTACAGGCTCGCTATCGCTCGCCAGGAAAAATCGACACCTAAATGGGACGAAAGGTCTTGAAAGTGACATAAATGGGGTGAAAGTTCTTAAAATCGCCAAACTAATGGGGCGAAAGTCTTAAATCTCAAAAGCAATGGGGCTAAACATAGGGAGAAAGGGGTAAAGACAAAAATCCCTCCAGTGGAAATCTCCCCCTTAACCAGAGTTATTCATCCACAACTCAAGACCGCACCCATCCCGATTTGTGTTGCCTTATTCCCTTATTCTTCCTTAAGGGGAGATTTCCACTTGAGGGATATTTTTTTCTGGACTCCTTTCTCCCTCATGTTTAGCCCCATTGCTTTTTAGATTTTAAGACCTTCGCCCCATTACTTTGGCGATTTTAAGAACCTTCGACCCATTTCTGTCAATTTTAAGACCTTTCGTTCCATTTAGGTATCGCTTTTATCCTGGCGAGCGATAGCGAGCCTGTAATTTAAGAGCAACCGGCCGGGACATTTTTCTACCGAAAAATGTTCAAATTTATCTTGAACGGGGGTCTAGGGGGTGTAATTTTAAGCTTGATGAAAACGTAGGGAACAAACTAAATACCTCCCCTTAAGACATCCACCACCCGGCTCCTCTTGATATCTGTTCACCTATCCTTCAGCTACTATTGGTATCTGTTCACTTATCCTTCAGTTACTATTGGTATCTGTTCACCTATCCTTCAGTTACTATTGGTATCTGTTCACCTATCCTTCAGCTACTATTGGTATCTGTTCACCTATCCATCAGCTAATATTGGTATCTGTTCACCTATCCTTCAGTTACTATTGGTATCTGTTCACCTATCCTTCAGTTACTATTGGTATCTGTTCACCTATCCTTCAGCTACTATTGGTATCTGTTCACCTATCCTTCAGTTACTATTGGTATCTGTTCACCTATCCTTCAGCTACTATTGGTATCTCTTCACCTATCCTTCAGCTACTATTGGTATCTGTTCACCTATCCTTCAGTTACTATTGGTATCTGTTCACCTATCCTTCAGCTACTATTGGTATCTGTTCACCTATCCTTCAGGTACTATTGGTATCTATTCACCTATCCTTCAGTTACTATTGGTATCTGTTCACCTATCCTTCAGCTACTATTGGTATCTGTTCACCTATCCTTCAGCTACTATTGGTATCTGTTCACCTATCCTTCAGCTACTATTGGTATCTGTTCACCTATCTTTCAGCTACTATTGGTATCTGTTCACCTATCCTTCAGCTACTATTGGTATCTGTTCACCTATCCTTCAGCTACTATTGGTATCTGTTCACCTATCCTTCAGCTACTATTGGTATCTGTTCACCTATCCTTCAGCTATTGGTATCTGTTCACCTATCCTTCAGTTACTAATGGTATCTGTTCACCTATCCTTCAGCTACTATTGGTATCTGTTCACCTATCCTTCAGCTACTATTGGTATCTGTTCACCTATCCTTCAGCTACTATTGGTATCTGTTCACCTATCCTTCAGCTATTGGTATCTGTTCACCTATCCTTCAGCTACTATTGGTATCTGTTCACCTATCCTTCAGCTACTATTGGTATCTGTTCACCTATCCTTCAGTTACTATTGGTATCTGTTCACCTATCCTTCAGCTACTATTGGTATCTGTTCACCTATCCTTCAGCTACTATTGGTATCTGTTCACCTATCCTTCAGCCACTATTGGTATCTGTTCACCTATCCTTCAGCTACTATTGGTATATGTTCACCTATCCTTCAGCTACTATTGGTATCTGTTTACCTATCCTTCAGCCACTATTGGTATCTGTTCACCTATCCTTCAGCTACTATTGGTATCTGTTCACCTATCCTTCAGCTACTATTGGTATCTGTTCACCTATCCTTTAGCTACTATTGGTATCTGTTCACCTATCCTTCAGCTACTATTGGTATCTGTTCACCTATCCTTCAGCCACTATTGGTATCTGTTCACCTATCCTTCAGCTAATCCTTCAGCTAGAAAAGCAATGGGGCTAAACATGAGGGAGAAAGGAGTCAAGAAAAAACTCCCTCAGGTGGAAATCTCCCCTTAAGCAACCCCAGATCCAGCTGTAAGATATTCAGCACCCCTCACCCCCAACCCACACATGGTATATTTATATAGTAGTTCACCCCTCAGCTGTCTTCTCTCCCGTGGCAAATTCCGTTTTCTATTATTAAGGGGAGATATCCACTTGAGGGGATTTTTTTCTTGACCCCCTTTCTCCCTCATGTTTAGCCCCATTGCTTTTGATATTATAAAACGTTTGCCCCATTAGTTTAGCGATTTTAAGAACTTTCACCCCATATTAAGACCTTTCGTGCAATTCAGGTGTCGATTTTATCCTGGCGAGCGATAGCGAGCCTGTAATTTAAGAGGAACCGGCCTTTGGCCGGGACATTTTTCTACCGAAAATGTACACATTTATCTTGAAAGGGACTCAAGGGGGTGTAATTTTAAGCTTGATGGAGGTCTATGGAACAAACTAAATACCTCCCCTTAACACCTTGAGAATTATGACGCGCTTTGGGGATCATTAGACAATTGTATTCAGTTTTGGAAGGCCCTCTAGCAGTCAAAGCACCCATCTCAATCCCACAATTCCTTCCTATGCTGTATAAAAGCGTCCAATGATAGCCAGATTTTTAAAACTGGGCACCAAGTGAGAATACATTTTTGTAATTGGTTTTACCCAGTATAAATATGTTTAAAACAAAAATATATACACTGTCAAAGCACGTCATGATCCAAATATGGGCTAACACCTTTATGGTTAAATAATTTCGCTTTGAAAGTTTGTTCTGGTTATTATTATACCATTTTATTAGACCATTATAATTATTAGACCATTATATTTAGCTTAGGAAGAAGTTGTGGAAGCAAGGGAGTAAATTGAGATCGTGTGTACCCCTTTTTTACAGTCGGCCTAATAAGTGATGTCTCGCCACCAATTATGTTTTGATCAATAATTGGTATCAGTAATATCTACACTTGATTTCTTCATTTCGAGTGGGATATACAAACATGTTCCTAAACTTACGGTACCCTATTCAACATCTGACAGTCATTAAGGGGAGATTTTCACCTGGAGGATTTTTTTCTGAACTTCTTTCTCCCTTATGTTTAGCCCCATTGCTTTTGAGATTTTAAGACGTTCGCCCTAGTAGTTTTGACATTTTAAGACATTTTGCCCCATTTCTGTCAATTTTAAGACCTTTCGTGCCATTAAGGTGTCGATTTTTTACTGGCGAGCGATAGCGAGCCTGTAATTTAAGAGTAACCGGCCTCTGGCCGGGACATTTTTCTACCGAAAAATGTACAAATTTAACTTGAAAGGGGGTCTAGGGGTGTAATTTTAAGCTTGATGAAAACGTAGGGAACAAACTAAATACCTCCCCTTAATACAGCACAGAGTAAGCCAAACGTAATGAATGCTGAGACATGACTTATTAGTGCCACTGTACCTACAGATCGTTCCTAAATCGCATAAAATCGTTTGATGATAGCCAGAATAAACTGGTGGAACGTGTCTTAATCCTCAAAGGGTTAAGGCAAAAATACCAATTGCGAGTTGCAGGCTATAGAGAAGTTAGAGGTATAGCAGAAGTAACAACTAAACTATGATCGCATAAATACATCAATATAATTATACTCATAGTGTTTTAATCATCAGATATCTACATTAGTATTGTATTTCCGTTTGATATCGATGTCTACAGCTCCAACTTCCTTATATAGCCTGAAACTCGCAAGTGGTCAATTGAATCGCCTTTAACCCCTTCACTACCGAGGATGTTCGTGGTTATATTTCGACTATATTTAGACAATTGTATGCAGATTAAAAAGGATCTGTGCTAGCAAAATGGGATAGGCGAGATAGTTCGAAGCCTGTTAGTTGCTGGAGCTCCTTTGCAAACTGAATCAAATCGTCTAATAGTAGCTAGGATAAAGTAAAAAGACGTCGCCGGTACAGAAGGGGTTAAGGGGAGGTTTTTAGTTGATTCCCTAGAGTTCCATCAAGCTTAAAATTACTCCCCCTTGCAAGATAAATTTGTACATTTTTCGGTAGAAAAATGTCCCGGCCGAAGGCCGGTTCCCCTTATATTACAGGCTCGCTATCGCTCGCCAGGAAAAAATCGACACCTAAATGGCACGAATGGTCTTCAAATTGACAGAAATGGGGCGAGGGTTCTTAAAATCGCCAAACTAATGGAGCAAGCGTCTTTAAATCTCACAAGCAATGGGGCTAAACATGAGGGAGAAAGAGGTTCAGAAAAAAAATCCTCCAGGTGGAAATCTCCCCTTAACCCTCTCCGACATATGACGCGATTTTGATCCGATTAGGGATACTTTAAAGCCTTTGTTACCATCAGGGGTATTTAGAAACCTGTAGTTTAGTTACTTCAACCTCTGCAGTTGTCTTTGAGTTAGCTGTGGGCAGAAAACTAATTTTGGAGAGGTAATTATAAGAGTGAGAGAACTCTATTTCTTATTGCTAATCTGGCAACCTCTGAGTCATATGAGTCTGAAGGGGTTAAGCAGCCCCAGGTCCAGTTGCAGGTTATTCAGCAACCCCCCTTCCCCCTCCCCCAACCCACACATGTTACTTATATTAGTCCACCCCTCAGCATGCCTCGCCCTCCATGTTCGATTCTGTTACCACCTATTGTATTAAGACAACAATACTAAATCGCCATCTTGTGCTAATTACCTGTCCAATCCAACCTATATAAACTAACAACTCCAAAAGGAATATCCCCTGTGCTTAAAAAGTTGTTTGTTGTTGTTGGTAGCAGTGATGGCTGATGAGGGTAATGTTGATTGGTGGTGGTAGAAGTGTTGATTGATTGATGAAGGTGGTGGTGGTGGTGGCTGGTGATGGCGGCAGGTGATGGTGGTGGTGGCAGTGTTGGTTGTTGTTGGTGGTGGTGGTGGCAGTGTTGGTTGGTGGTGGTGGTGGTGGTGGTGGTGGTGGCAGTGTTGGTTGGTGGTGGTGGTGGCAGTGTTGGTTGTTGGTGGTGGTGGTGGTGGCAGTGTCGGTTGGTGGTGGTGGCAGTGGTGGTTGGCGGTGGCAGTGGTGGTTGATGATAGTATTGATAGTGATAGTGGTGGTGGTAGTAGTGGTGGCAGTGATGGTTGATGATGGTAGTGATAGTGGTGGTGGTAGTAGTGATGGCAGTGTTGGTAGGGGTGGTGGTAGCAGTGATAGTGGTGGTGGTGATTATCTCCCCTCACCACCCTCACCACCACCCCAGTGTTTGATGTTCCCCTCACCCGTCCCAGTCACTCATTAAGGTGTGTGGATGACGGCCCCGCTCCATCATTTCCTCTCATTTCAGGCTCCAGGGCATAATTAGCCTACATTTCTGCCCAATCAGTAATTGGAGAAGGTCAAGTAATATATATATATATATATATATATATATATATATATACATATACAGTACATATATAAATGACATGGAACAATAAAGTGAGTAACAAATATGAATATAAAATGTGATTTCCCAAGAAGGTATATTTAAGTAAATTGAAGATCATTTCTCTAAGGGTACGGTGTGTGGTACCGTGGTATATAACTGAAGTGTCTGTACGGCGGGTGATGTGGGAGGCAAGTCATTACATGTCATAAACGTATATTCTTACGACGGTCACGGATTCGTTCAAGAGTAATTGAAGATAAGTATATTAGAGCAAGTGTTGTGGGTAGAGCGTGATTTGTATATAGTACTTCTTTGAGCCTAGGAAGGGCCTCTTAAGGGAAGGTTTTTAGTTGATTCCCTAGACTTCCATCAAACTTAAAATTACTCTCCCTTGACCCCCTTTCAAGATAAATTTGTACATTTTTCGGTAGAAAAATGTCCCGGCCGAAGGCCGGTTCCCCTTAAATTACAGGCTCGCTATCGCTCGCCAGAAAAAAATCGACACCTAAATGGCACGAATGGTCTTAAAATTGACAGAAATGGGGCGAGGGTTCTTAAAATCGCCAAACTAATGGGGCAAGCATCTTTAAATCTCACACGCAATGGGGCTAAACATGAGGGAGAAAGAGTTTGAGAAAATAATCTTCCAGGTTGAAATCTCCCCTTAAGGCGTCGAGACGGACCGTTTTTCTTTTTTCTTTGGTCTATTCATCAATGTATTCCTTTAGTTTCTTAGTTTGTTCGTTAGACCTCCATCAAGCTTATAAAACACCCCTACACCCCCCTTCAAGGTTAATTTGTACATTTTTCGGAAGAAAAATATCCCGGCTAAAGGCTGATTCCTCCTAAAATTACAGGCTCGCTTTCGCTCGCCAGGAAAAAATCGACAGCTAAATGGCACGAAGGGTCCTAATATTGACAAAGCTATGGGGTGAAAGATCATAAAATCCCCAAACTAATGGAACCAACGTCTTAAAATCTCAAAAACTAGTGGGGCTAAACATTAGGGAGAAGGGGGTCCAGAAAAAACCGACAATAGTAACTAATGCGTCCATCCTGACGTGGTTCGGTTGGGGCGTCTTGGGTAGGGCAGTCGTCACGTCTGGATTACGGGTAGGTTAGGTGGGCGGCTCCTTCTCCGAGTTGGTGGTGTAATGGTTTAGGTACTTAAGGGGAGATATCGACTTGAGGGATTTTTTTCTGGACCCCTTTCTCCCTCATGTTTAGCCCCATTGCTTTTGAGATTTTAAGACAGTCGCCCCATTAGTTTGGCGATTTTAAGAACTTTCGCCCCATTTCCGTCAATTTTAAGACCTTTCGTGCAATTTAGGTGTCGATTTTATCCTGGCGAGCGATAGCGAGCCTGTAATTTAAGAGGAACCGGCTTTCAGCCGGGACATTTTTCTACCGAAAAATGTACAAATGTATCTTGAAAGGGGCTCAAGGGGGTGTAATCTTAAGCTTGATGGATATCTAGGGACCAAACTAAAAACCTCCCCTTAATGTTCTGGGTGTGGTGTACCGAGTTGGAATCCCGGGAGGACCATATGCTTTCATTAGTTTATTCAAGTACATTGGGGTTTGTAATTGATGATTAATGTTAAGAACGGGATGTTACTTTATTGGTTTAATGTATTGACTGGCAATGGTGAGGGTGACCGAGTTACTCCCGTCGGTACCCAATAATCAAACATAACACAATTGACCACTTGCGAGTTTCAGGCTATAAGGAAGTTGGAGTTGTAGACATCGATATTTAACAGAATTTACAGATGAAATACGGTCGCAGTACATTCATAAATGCATGAAACCCAGTTCAACATACCATTTATCCATCAGAAACGTACATTATTATTGCATATCTGTTTAATATCGATGTTCACGGTTCCAACTTCTTTATAGCCTGAAACGTGCAAGTCGTCAATTGAACTAACCGGAAGTTGCTGGAGTTGCTCTCTGTCAGTGCTGAGGTACTCCGGCAGGACCCGAATAAGGCATTCAAATCGGGGGTCGGTTTACTGCCATGGAGAGTTCATAGAGTTTCTCCTTGTCGTCAATGCTTGGATACTCAAGTGTGACCTGAATGAGCTACTTAAATCAGCAATTGTGGCGACTCTAACTAGAAGTAACAGAGTTTATCACATCTTTTGGCTAAAATATTCAGAGAGGGCGCTGCTTGATTATAATAAAGATGAGCTGACGTTTAAAGGTGAACTACATAAGCTGTATACCAAGTAAGATGTATATTTTGTATGCATCAAAACATATTAAGGATGTTCAGGTTTGTGTATTATAAAGTAAATTTACTTCAGTAAAGAAAACAGATATTCAACATTTTTATATCTGGTGGCATCTGGTAGTTGACTGTCTTGCAAATTTCGCGCCTTCCAGTAGTGTGATGACGTCATAGATTCCGATAGTTGTCAGGCAACAGAAATTTACCTTTAACTTGACCTTATTTATTTTATATGGTAGAGGCAAATTTAAGGATATTCCCAATAATGGTGTATTACTAGAGCATTTAACGTTCTGCTGAATAACTTATCTCACTTTTTTTTCATCTTTGTGTAATTCACCTTTAACTCTTCGCCGAACATGTCATGCAATTTTCCTTTCATTTTGCAGGTCCTACGGCTCGGCTCGGGGCTACAAGGTTCCTCTCCCTCTCAGAAGGTAAGTGGCGGTTGTGCCTTTCTCGTCCTGCAGGGGTCAACGGAATCGGCGATATTATAGGGAGGCTGGCCGTTTGTTTGGTCTATTAATTAATTTATTCATATATTTTTTTAGTTTCCTCCCTAGACCTTCATCAAGCTTAGAAAAACACCCTCCTAGATCCCCGTTCAAGACATTTGTAAATTTTTCGGTAGAAAAATTTCCCGGCCAAAGGCCGGTTCCTCTTAAAATTGCAGGGTCGCTATCGCTCGCCAGGAAATAATGAACCCCTAAATGGCACGAAAGGTCTTAAAATTGACAACGAAATGGGGCGAAAGATGTTAAAATTGCCAAACTAATGGGCCGAAGGTCATAGAATCTCAAAATTAGTGGGACTAAACATTAGGGAAATGGGGGACCAGAAAAACGACCCATCTCCCCTTAAATGGAGCAGAGGCAGGTGGGCTCAGCCTTCCGACTCCTTTGGGGACTCGGGGGCATGATTTGGGCTCCCGGGTCGTTGTTTTCTGCTGAGCCAAAGTCATACAGGAAAGAGATGGGTTGGGAGTGAGGGGGATCTGCCGGGTGTGGGCCAATCGTCTTTCTGCTGACTCGCATTTTTCTTATGTTTTTATATGCTTATGTTCTTAAAGAGAAGGTGTTTTTCTGTCCATAGAGGTTATAATCTTCGGGGTGGACTCGTGTGTGGATTGTGTTCTTTTATTTCACAAATGTTATTTTAGTAAGCGTTGTTTCCAAATAGCGATTTTGATAAGTTGTTTTGACTTTATATTGTCTTTGTCCCAGTTTTGCTTTGCTTTGTTTTCAAGTTTTACATTTTAATTGTGGCTATCCTAGTCGGCTAAGAGTTCTGATTACCGTATTATATTTTTTCACCAACCATCTTCACTTCTAAACTCAATTAATGAAATCAACAAATACATGTGGCACTTCAAAGACTCGAACCTACGACACTCACACCGAAATTCCGCGCACTTATGCATTAAGCTATCAAGACTGTTCATATGATACACAGCATACATACATAGCACACAGTATATGCAATATGAATTAAACTCTACACCACCACCACCACCACCTACCCTGTAGAGTGTATTTACGCTGTCAATGATGCACACAACATTTATACGCTTTGATTCATTAAGGGAGCCCACCTCGCTTTTGGTTTCTCTTTCTCTCCCTCTCTCTTTGGCTTGTATCCCTTCCGCCCCATTCAGCCTACTGTTTTAAGACGTTTACCCCCATCCCAGAGTCAATATTTCCCTGGCGAGCAGTAGCGAGCCAGTATATATATATATATATTTGTTGTGACAGCAAGCTAAATTTTTACATTTTTCGATAGAAAATTTTTTCCGGCGAAGCCGGATTTCTCCTTACAATGCTGGCTCGCGAGATATCGACACCTGGATGGGGATAAACGTCTTAAAACAGTTGGCCGAATGGGGCCGAATGGATACAAACCAGGGAAAGAAAGAAAAGGAGAGAAAGAGAAAAAAAAAGTCCGGTGACTCCCCTTAACAGAGTAGCAGCAAATGTCCTTTCACTGTAAACCAATGACGAGTCGACAAACATATCGGTGTATGTGAGAAGGGCGGAGAGCTTTGACATATGGTGAGTCGACAAACATATCGGTGTATGTGAGAGGGGCGGAGAGCTTTGACATATGGTGAGTCGACAAACATATCGGTGTATGTGAGAGGGGTGGAGAGCTTTGACATATGGTGAGTCGACAAACATATCGGTGTATGTGAGAGGGGCGGAGAGCTTTGACATATGGTGAGTCGACAAACATATCGGTGTATGTGAGAGGGGCGGAGAGCTTTGACATATGGTGAGTCGACAAACATATCGGTGTATGTGAGAGGGGCGGAGAGCTTTGACATATGGTGAGTCGACAAACATATCGGTGTATGTGAGAGGGGCGGAGAGCTTTGACATATGGTGAGTCGACAAACATATCGGTGTATGTGAGAGGGGTGGAGAGCTTTGACATATGGTGAGTCGACAAACATATCGGTGTATGTGAGAGGGGTGGAGAGCTTTGACATATGGTGAGTCGACAAACATATCGGTGTATGTGAGAGGGGCGGAGAGCTTTGACATATGGTGAGTCGACAAACATATCGGTGTATGTGAGAGGGGCGGAGAGCTTTGACATATTAAAGGGGGGATGGGCTATTTATTTGAGTGGGGATGGGCTATTTATTTGAGTGGGGATGGGCTATTTATTGGAGTGGGGATGGGCTATTTATTTGATAATGTGTTGATATTTTTATTATTATTTTGTTTAGTTTCCTACTCAGGCCTCTATCAAGCTTCAAAAGTAATCCCATAGACTTCAAGATGAATTTGTATATTTTTTTAGTAGACAAATTTCCCGGCCGAAGGCCGGTTACGGGCTCGCTGTCGCTCGCCAGGAAAAAATCGATACTTAAATGGCACGAAAGATCGCAGAAGAGAGGGAGAGAGAGAGAAAAAAAACCGAGGTGGGCCCCCTTAAGGGGAGGTTTTTAGTTGATTCTCTAGACTTCCATCAAGCTTAAAATTACACCCCCTTGAGCCCCTTTCAAGATAAATTTGTACATTTTCGGTAGAAAAATGTCCCGGCTGAAAGCCGGTTCCTCTTAAATTACAGGCTCGCTATCGCTCACCAGGATAAAATCGACACCTAAATGGCACGAAAGGTCTTAAAATTGACAGAAATGGGTCGAAAGTTCTTAAAATCGTCAAAATAATGGGGCGAACGTCTTAAAATTAGAAAAGCAATGGGGCTAAACATGAGGGAGAAAGGAGTCCAGAAAAAAATCCCTCAAGTGGAAACCTCCCATTAATAACCTCTATAACTCACAAACGGCTAGAGTAATTAAGCTAATATATGTATCATTTGGGAAGGGTCAGTCAGGGAATAGGTGTGGATATTTACAGCCCATTTGATCTAGCCCTTTTTGAGTTATGTTATGTATGTTTACAGTCAGTGTTTAATGTTGGTATATTGTGCACACGTGGGTGTATGTATATGTGTGTGTATATTATGTATGTATGTGTGTGTTTTTCTGTGTGTGTATATGTATGTAATAATAATAATAATAAACGGTTTATTAAAGAATGGCAGCCTCATGAGCTGAAAATACACATTTTACAATTTAGTGGATGAACATGAGATGTACAGATATGAGGATGGTAAGCTTAGTTTACAAACAAAATAAATAAATACAATAATGATGCATGTGCAGAATACAAATTATCATAAAATAACCATGAGAGTAAGTGATATACAGTACATATACACATTTATTTACTTACTCATATACAGAACATACGTATATACACGTACGTGCGCACATACATATACATACATATATAGGAACATAAGAACATGCAGTAAGTGTGCACATGTCCGTATACACAAACGCTCACGTATGTACACAAACATACATACATACAGAAACTGTTTTGGTATGGTCAGGGTAAAGAGGGTGCAGGTACTACAATGGGAGGTTAATCCTCGGTAGTGTAGGTGTGTGTGTGTGTGTGTGTGTGTGTGTGTGTGTGTGTGTGTGTTTCTGTGTGTGTATATGTATGTGTGTGTGTGTGTGTGTACAGTATGTATGTATGTACAGTGTGTATGTACAGTATGTATGTATGTATGTGCAGTATGTATGTTTGTATGTATGTATGTATATGTATGAATGTATGTATGTATGTGTATATGTATGTATGTATGAATGTGTTTGTATGTATGTGTATATGTATGTATGAATGTATGTATGTATACTGTATGTATATATGTATGTATATATGTATGTATGTATGTATGCTGTCAACTAGGGGAGTTTGTGAAATGCCAGTGACTTAACTTTGGGGAGAATAGTTTGAGTGTGTTGTCGATGATTGGAACCATGTGCCCTTTGTGTGTGTGTGTGTGTGTGCTTGTGCTTGTAACTAAGTGAGAGGAGGCAATGTTAATCCTTTGAGAGTGATTGCTGTCAATGAATGAGGTAATTTAGCGTGTGTGTGTGTATATATATACCGGTGTATATATATATATATATATATATATATATATATATATATATATATATATATATGTGTGTGTGTGTGTGTGTGTGTGTGTGTTTGTGTACCCCCCATTTACCCTGCACCATACCCCCTCCATACCCCCAGCATACTCCCCACTTACCCTCCACTTTACCCCCTTACCCTCCCACTTACCCCCTCCCCACTAACCTTCCACCTTACCCCCCCCCCCTCCCCCAACCCCCAACCTCCACCTCCCTAGTACTAATTACACACCACCCTAAAAAAGCCCCAGTAATTATGGGGGCAGATTGGGTGGCTGGCCTCAAAGAACGCCTTAATGACTCTTAGGTAACCTCAATATGATGCACGAGGCGGTCTTACTTAAGGGCAGGGTGGCTTATTTGGTTTATTACACTCTTTCCCTCATGTTTAACACCATTATATATATATATATATATATATATATATATATATATATATATATATATATTATATACAGTATATATATAATTAATCGTAAGTACACAGAGTTTATGATTACATGAATACACTGGCAACGAGTAAGCCCTTGAATAATACAACAATACAAATACATTGCAATAACAATAACATGAATAACACCCCGGAACTATTATACCAAATGTGTTGAATGGGTAAAGAAAAACCTGCCATTGATCACCCTCCTAAAAGGCCTCATGAAGTTATATAAGCGTCAATAAATCATCGCGGGAGACATGGACGAAATCACTTGAAATCACTTGAAAATTGATGTTAACTTTAGAAATACTGTATGTATGCTTATCCGTACATTCTCTATAGACAGCGCTCATTCCCATAATCATTCGGTATCAGGCGCTGCGAAGGGAAAGAATTGTTTAATTTTTTCTCTGCGGTCTTATTTGCACTATTTAGGGCATATTCAGGCACTCCTGAATGATTAATCAAGTATCTGCATTAAATGAACTGTATTTTGTCGAAAACTAGGCAAAAATAGCTTTAAAATGACACCAGACGAGCTTCGTAGGTGGCGGGGTTCACCCGCAGCGTTGCCATAGACATTCAGGAAAACTCGCTAATTATTAGCTCTCGCTCGCTCGGCAACACTGTCGAGACAGCCGCGCGAGACACAGTCTCCCTCAGTGAGCAGCTGGCTGCTCTGAGGGTCGGAAGGAGGTCTCTCACGCTCCCGCCCACTGACACTTGATTTCTATGGCTTTTACAGACTTTTAAAGCCTGGAAATTGCTGTAAATTGCCTATGCCTTCCAGAAAGTCACCCGCAGGGAAAGGGTTAAGAGGAAACCGACTGCTTTTTTTGTCCTATAAATTCATTCATCCATAAATTCTTAGTTTCCTCGCTAGACATCCCTCAAACTTAGAAAAACATCCCCTAGACCCCCTCCTTAACCCATTGGCTGCGGCTATGTTTGGGCTATTTAGGGCATATTCAGGCACTCCTGAATGATAAATCAAGCATCTGCATTAAATGAAGTGTATTCTGCCAAAAACTAGGCGAAAATAGCTTCAAAATGACACCAGAACGGACTGTATGCGTGGTCTGGTTCACCCACAGTGATCCCAGTGAAATGCGGGAACCCCACTATTATGTAACACTCGCTCGCTTGGCTGCACTTATGAGAGAGACAGAGAAAGACTCGCCCGAGACACAGCCTAGCTCAGTGAGCCGCTCGGTGCTTGAGGGTCGGAGGTGGGCCCCTCACGCTCCCACCCACTGACACTCGATTTTTACGTTTTTTACAGGCTTTTAAAGCCTGGAAATTGCTGTAACTTGCCAAAACATTCCAGAACGTCACCCGCAGCGAAAGGGTTAAGATATATTTGTAAATTTATCAATAGAAAAACTTCCCGGCCGAAGGCCGGTTCCTCTTACAATTACAGGCTCGCTATCACTCGCCAGGAAAAAATCGACACCTAACTGGCACGATTGGTCTTAAAATGTATAACGAAATGGGACGAAAGGTCTTAAAATCGCCAAACAAATGGGCCGAAGGTCTAAAAATCTCAAAACTAATGGGACTAAACACGAGGGAGAAAGGGGACCAGAAAACCAACCGCCTCCCCTTCAGAATACCACCACATATTGTTCCCCGGACCGCCATGGCCGCGTGAAGAAGAATAGCTACCCCATCATAAAATCTGAAGGCCTGAACTTTACAATAGCCTGTACAAATAGCTGTTTCACTCGAGGACATAAATCGTGGCTTTAAGTTTAAGGGGAGATCGGCGTATTTATTTAAGTTTAAGGGGAGATCGGCGTATTTATTTAAGTTTAAGGGGAGATCGGCGTATTTATTTAAGTTTAAGGGGAGATCGGCGTATTTATTTCCTCATTTATGTTTCTTTGTAATATTTTTTTTTAGTTTCATCCGTAGACCTCGATCAAGCTTAAAAAAACATCCGCCCAAGACCCTCCTTCAAGATAAATGTGTACATTTTTCGATAGATGAATGTCCCGGCCGAAGGCCGGTTCCTCTTAAATTACAGTCTCGCTATCGCTCGCCAGGAAAACATCGACACCTAAATGACACGAAAAGTCTTAATATACACAAAGAAATGTGGCGAAAGGTAACAAAATCGCCGAACTAATTGGCCGAACGTCCTATAATCTCAAAATTAATGGGGCTAAACATGAGGAAGAAGGGGGGACCAGAAAAACGACCCATTTCCCCCAAAGAGTAGTAAAAAAAAATAGCATGTTGGCCATTTATTTTGCCTTGACCTTTCATATCGAATTATATATGTTCTTGAATTATATATGTTCTTAGAATTATATATGTTCTTAGAATTATATATGTTCTTGTATTATACAGTATATGTTCTTGAATTATATATGTTCTTGAATTATATATGTTCTTGAATTATATATGTTCTTGTATTATACAGTATATGTTCTTGAATTAATATGTTCTTGTATTATACAGTATATGTTCTTGAATTATATATGTTCTTGTATGCCTAGGTATTCCGAATATACGTAATATGCCTATTGAGAATCTGAACGTTGGTATAAGAAGTAATAGCAAAAATCTTATTTTGACCTTTGACCTTGAGTTATGACCTTATCCTTAAGGGGGATGGTTGTTTTTTTCTGGCCACCCTTCTCCCTCATGTTTAGCCCCATTAGTTTTCAGGTTTTAAGACGTTCGGCCTATTAGTTTAGCGATTTTGACACCTTTCGCCCCATTTTGTTGTCTTGTTTTAGACCTTTCGTGCCATTTAGGTGTTGATTTTTTCCTGGCGAGCGATAGCGAGCCTGAAATTTCAAGAAGAATCGGCCTTCGGCCGGGACATTTCTCTACCGAAAAATGTACAAATTTATCTTGAAGAGGGGTCTAGGAGGTGTTCTTCTAAGCTTGATGGAGGTCTTGCGAGGAAACTAAAAAAATAAGGAATACATTAATTACTAGACCAAAAATACGGCCCATCTCCCCGTTAAGACTATTTATCTAAAATTTGGTCAATATGATATCAATGTTACCAGAACATTATATATTCTTTAGATGACAGACACTTTTAACTTTGTAACTTAAAAAGAGCTAGAGCAAATGGGTTATACATGTTCAAACCTATTCCCTGGCTGACTCATCCCAACTGGTATAAATATTAACTCGATTTTTTTTTTTTTTTTTTTTTCTATATTCCAACTACTCCCTCTCGGGCATAGGCCCTACCCTACCGTACCCTAGTCATTAATTAGTTATAAAGGTCAATAATTCTGCCCTATAGCGTGTTCATTATAGGAAGGCTATACACATTTACTTAGACCTAATATTGCAAAAGCCCCACTCATCTATCACACTGAGTTAAGGAGGGTCACCGGCTTTTTTTTTCTTTCTCTCCTTTTTTCTCTTTCTCTGGCTTATATCCATTCGGCCCCATTCAGCCAACTGTTTTAAGACGTGTATCCCCATCCAGGTGTCAATTTCTTCCTGGCGAGCGATAGCGAGCCAGCATTATATGAAGAAATCTGGCTTCGCCGGAGACATTTTTCTATCGAAAAATGTACAATTTAGCTTGCTGTCAAAACAAAAAATATAGATATGCTGGCTCGCTACCCCTCGTCAGGAAAATATTGACACCTAGATGGGGGTAAACGTCTTAAAGTAGTAGGCTGAATGGGACCGAATGGATCCAAGCCAAAGAGAGAGGGAGAGGAAGATAAAAAAAAGCGAGGTAGGCTCCCTTAAGAGAGCTCCACGGACACTGCCGACATTAAAGGACAATCAGTGACCTCTTTTATGACCTCCCATGTTTCGATCCAGTAGTTTGCAGATTTTTTAGACGCTTCGCCTCCATTAATTTGGCGTTATTCAGACACTTCTCCCTCTTCAGGTGTCGACATTTTGGGCGAGCGATAGCGAGCCTGGAATGTAGAAGAAATCGGCCTTCGGCCGAGAAATTTTTCTATCGAAAAATGTACAAATTTAGCTTGAAGGGGGTCTGGGTGGACATTTTATAGTTTGAAGGAAGTCTGGGAAGGCGTTTTTGTTAGATTTGGGGACAAAATAAATGCAATATTCGAGAATGATAAAACAAAAAACAAAAACAAAAAGCAAAATCCTCAATAATAAAATCCCGTCCATCACGGTGACTTAAGACACTGCCGACATTAAAGGACAATCAGTGACCTCTTTTATGACCTCTCTCTCCGTGGTGGTCTGGAGGAGAGGGGGGCCGGGAGAGAGTAACTGTTATTGTATTTGTTTCCGGGACTTGAGCCTCCTGAGTGGGGCCGGGGATGGCTCGGGTTAACTTAAGTTCAGAACAAGCTTGGCGGAGGAAGGTTTTTGGGTGTTTTGAATCTGAGCTTGGTTGTAAGGGAAGTACTGTTGTTTATTTCTCTCTCTCTCTCTCTCTCTCTCTCTCTCTATATATATATATATATATATATATATATATATATATATATATATATATATATGCTCAGGCCCAATCCCCACTTTTCTTATTTTTTTATTTTCATTTTCTATTTAATTCTATTGTATTATTTTGTTTTCTTTTTCTTGGGAGTGGCCGCCTCAAGACAGAGCAAGAACAGGGAAAACACAAAACACAACATAAAACAACGAACAAACACAGACAAATTCACACACATATCAAAGGCATTTGATAGAGTCTGGCATCAATCCTTATTGTCGAAGATGTCACACTACGGCCTTGCATCATTAGTTCCACTAATTTCTTCTTATCTTCATAACAGAAAAATACGTGTAATGGTAGATGGCCTTTATTCTCAATTTCACTCAATAAATGCTGGTGTTCCCCAGGGATCAGTTTTGGCCCCAATTCTGTTCCTCATTCATATCAATGATCTCATATCTACCACTCATAATCCAATACATTCCTACGCAGATGACTAAACACTCCACACTTCCTTCACATTTACCAATTCTTTCACCCAACCCGATCTTATAAATTCAAAAATAAACACTGCAATTTCTCTGAACCAGGACCTTTCTAGAATTGATGGATGGGGACAAAAGAATCTAGTTTCCTTTAATGCACAGAAAACCAAATACATTCAATTTTCTAACCGACAGAATCTCACTGACTCCCATATATTTTTTAATGATGTAAATATTCCCACTTCCCCTAGTATTGACATTCTCGGTGTAACATTAACTACTAACTTGAGCTGGACACATTATGTTAGAAGCATTGCTAAGAATGCCTCTAAAAAACTGGGACTCCTGTACAGAGTTCGAGAATTCTTCACTGACGAGCAGTTGGCCGTGATATATAAAAGTCATGTACGTTCTCAGATGGATTACTGTTCACGTCTGTGGGGTGGAAGTGGAGTGGTTGCATTGAGGCAGTTGGACAAAATTCAAAATAAAGCTATTAGATTAATCAATAACCCTGCAATCACACAGGACCTTCCTACATTATCCATACGAAGAAACGTTGCATCCCTTGCATTATTCTACAGATATTTTCACAGCAATTGTTCCGAGGAACTTGCTTCAATTGTGCCGCCTCTCCACATCTTTCCGCGTAGAACTAGGGCAGCTGAGAGCGCCCATGAATTTACACTTTCTCCTCCACAATGCAGAACTTCTGCTTATCAGAATTCATTTATCCCCAGAGCTACTACTCTTTGGAATTCACTTCCCTCGAATTGCTTTCCACAAACTTACAATCTGCAAATGTTTAAATCCAGTTGTTACAAACATTTTATGAATGGAGGATGCCTTTAGGCACATGGAACTTTTTGTTTTATCTGTGTTTTTCCTTCCTCCGTTCATTGTCTCTTTAAAAAAAAAAAAAAAAAAACCCATCTAGGTCACCCAGGAGAAGACCCAGAGACCAGGGTCACCAAGGTCGCTCCAGCACTCTCCGGGCCCCCGACCACCCGGAGAGGTTCCGATCTCGGCAGGCAGACATGCAGCGGAGCCGAAGCCACATGCCCGCCCACCACACTTCCAGGCGCACCCTTCATATTATTTGTCTCCCCAGGCCAGGCGCCTGATGGACTATTATCTAGTCCAACTTGCGCCCGACCCCTTCCCCCAAATGACCACGTGTTCACTCAACTATTCACAAGCATTCTCCATTCATTCCTGTTTATTACCACTTCCTTTGCATGATCTATAGTCATTCCTCTATCACCCGAAGCTTGTCTTACACAGTCTCTCCATCTCAATGGGGGTCTTCCTGCCCTTCTATCTCCCCTTGTACCTGACTCACATATTCTCTTTGTAAGCCTTTCATCTTACATTCGTTGAACATGACCATACCAGCTCAGCACCCTTCTGTCCACTCTGGCTGACAAATGTTCCTGCTGCCCCACTCTCCTACGTATCTCTTCATTCCTCAATCCGTCTCTACGAGTAACTCCATACATACTCCTCAAGCAGCTCATCTCCATCACATCCAGCTTTCTTCTCTCCCTTTTCTTCAGAGCCCATGTCTCAGCTCCATACATCACTGTTGGCACAACAATTCCTTGATGCATTGCACTTTTTACTTTCATTCCTAGATTTCTCTTATATATATATATATATATATATATATATATATATATATATATATGTGTGTGTGTGTGTGTGTGTATATATTTGTGCATTTTTTCGGTAGTACAATGACCTGGCCAAAGGCCGGTTCCTTCTAAATTGCAGGCTCGCTATCCCTCACCAGGATAAAATCAACACTTCGATGGCACGAATGGTCTTAAAACTAACAAATAACTGGGGCAAACGCTGTTCAAATAGCCACACTAATGGGGTGAACGTCATAAAATCTAAAATCTATTGGGGCTAAACATGAAATACAATGAGGTCCAGAAAAAAAGAAAACAAAAACACTTTAAGTAAATAATATATTCTTCATAGTGCCTTGTTTTCCTCACTGGTAACGTCTTGTAAAGTGTGTGTAACCCGCGGAGGAGATTTATGTGCGTGAGATGTGTTGTGTTGTGGGAATTAGGAGGAGGGTGGCTGGGGCGTTACTATTTGATGCCAGGGAGGGGGGGGGGGGGGGGGGGCTCATTTCTGCCGCCCCTTGGAGATTTTAAGGGGGTAGTGGTGAATGCTAAACTACTCGGCCCACGGGACAGCTCGGCCCACGGCGAGACAGCTCGGCCCAGTAAAAACGAGACGGCTCGGCCCCGTGTTAATTACGAGACAACTCTTAATTAACCTAACCTAACCTACACATTATGAATCGAGAAAACTAGCCTATGACATAATTATACAATAAACGAAAGTTTCGCCCACATTACACACACGCCATAAACGGGAGGCCATGTATGCAGCACCAAATCCTGCAAATCCTGTCCTCTGCGCATTGGTGAGAATCTTAGGCCCCTTGGCACGATATTTTGTTTCCTTTATACTATTATATTATCTTAACCTAACCTAAACTAACCTAACCTAACCTAACCTAACCTAACCTAACCTAAACTAACCTAACCTAACTTAAATTAACCTAACAGTTGAGCCTCAATAAGGTATTATTCTATAATTGCACCTATACGAGCTAAACAAATTATTATTCTATTTAACAGGAAGGTACGACGAGGTAAGTGATGTGGTATAGGTGGCAATATGCGGAAATGGATTATAAAGGCATTCTGCCCCCCTCTTACCCCCTTACGAAAATCTACGGTTATTTACTCCACCCCAACTGGATTTCTACCGTTTTACCCAACCAGCGGGGGTGTGGAGGCGGCAGCCCCCACCCATAATACTAGGTTAGGTTAGGTAAGGTTGTTAGGTTAGGCTAATGTCTCTCTGAAACATTGTAAATCTGATTATAGAAATTTACCCTAAATAATATAATATAAATATTAGGGAAAAGGCCGCGCATACGAAGAGGACAGGATTTGGTGCTGCATACATGGCCTCACCCATAAACCCTCCACTTAGCTCTCCTCATCCTTATCCTGACTGGTCTCGTCAAATTGCCCCATAGGAAAACATGGGGCCGAGCTGTCTCAAATAATGGGCCGAGTTGTCCAAAAGTGGGCCGAGCTGTCCGAGCCGAGTTGTCCCATGGGCCGAGTCGTCCAGTCACCGGTAGTGGTTAGTTTATGGTCTATATATTTATGTATTTATTTATTTTTTAGTTTCCTCCCTAGACCTCCATTAAACTTTAAAAAAAAAAAAAGAGAGGGAGGGGGAGTTCCAGAAAAACGGCGAAATAATAGACCAAAAGGTAAACTCTTCCCCCTTAAAGAAAACAGAGAAAATTGAGTGTGGTGTTTTTGTTTTTCTTCCATGTTTTAAAATCCATGAATCTCCCGGAAGAGGAACTAGTGGTGCACCCTCCTCCTCCTCCACTCGTCTTGACAAATAACGAATGGCCCAATACACAGAACACCGCAGCTTACACGTGAATAGCCAAGGGAATATATTACTGTGTGTGTGTGTGTGTGTGTGTGTGTGTGTGTGTGTCTGTCTGTGAAAGCATGAGTGTGTGTGTGTGTATATGCTTCTGTATATATCAGTATGTGTATATGTGTGCACTAGTGTGTAGGAGACTATGTGTGTGTTTAATGATAATAATAATAATAATAATAATAATAATAATAATAATAATTAGTTTATTTCGAGCCGGCAGCTAATAAGGCTGCAATTACACAATTCCTTAACCTAGTTTATCCCAAGTAGTCAACAGGTTGACTTTGGCTGTCACAAGGGCGGTTACATACGCCCAGAAGGGGTAGGATGTGGCCAAGGAATCAAGTGGAACCCAAAGGTAGTTCATCCACACCTAACTCACACAACCAGGAAAGTTAGTGACACAAATCTCACTCTCAGGTAGCTGGATTAAAACCCACGCTACCTGAGCCAAGCGACTAGAATACAGTGATTCCGTTCGCTTGGCTGTGGATGTGTGTGTGTGTGTGTGTATGTGCTCTTGTGTATGTCAGCATGTGTGTGTGTGCGTACGTGAGTGTAGGTGAACGTTATAGTGCGTGTCACGATTCATGAGTTCATGCATTATACAGGCTTGCGAAAATGAGTGTGGATGGTCGTGGTGATGTTACGAGCACCTGCATACATGATCGCCAGTCCAAAATACGAACACCTGCATACATGATCGCCAGGCCAAAATACGAACACCTGCATACATGATCGCCAGGCCAAAATACGAACACCTGCATACATGATCGCCAGGCCAAAATACGAACACCTGCATACATGATCGCCAGGCCAAAATACTTCCAAAGACTGTTCAAAGTCAAAGTCATCAAAGTCAATGGTTTTTATTAGCCAAAAGCAGATTACATATACAAGTTATATAAGATAGTATATTACATGGCTGAGCCCATTAAATTAAGGGGAGGTTTCCACTTGAGGGATTTTTTCTTGACTCCTTTCTCCCTCATGTATGGCCCCATTGCTTTTCTATTTTTAAGACGTTCACCCCATTATTTTGACGATTTTAAGAACTTTCGACCCATTTCTGTCAATTTTAAGACCTTTCGTGCCATTTAGGTGTCGATTTTATCCTGGCGAGCGATAGCGAGCCTGTAATTTAAGAGGAACCGGCCTTCAGCCGGGACATTTTTCTACCGAAAAATGTACAAATTTATCTTGAAAGGGGCTCAAGGGGGTGTAATCTTAAGCTTGATGGATACCTAGAGACCAAACTAAAAACCTCCCCTTAAGCCATGTATGACGGCCTCCAAGAAAGCATTAACCCCTTCAGACTCATATGGCGGAGAGGTTGCCGGATTAGTAATAAGAAAAAGAGTTCTCTCACTCTTATAATTACCTCTCCAAAATTAGTTGTCTGCCCACAGCTAACTCAAAGACAACTGCAGAGGTTGAAGTAACTAAACTAAAGGTTTGTAAATACCCCTGATGGTAACAAAGGCTTTAAAGTATCCCCAATAGGCTCAACACAGCTAACTCAAAGACAACTGCAGAGGTTGAAGTAACTAAACTGAAGGTTTGTAAATACCCCTGATGGTAACAAAGGCTTTAAAGTATCCCTAATAGGCTCAAAATTGCGTCATATGTCGGAGAGGGTTAATCAATGTATAGAGTTATATGTCTGGGTAGAATAATGTCACCTATTAAGTTAAGAAGAGAATACATATTGCTTTTGAATGATATAGACTTTATCAGATCAACAATTATGAATCCATCGGGCACAGAAATGCACCTTAGCCTCAAAAATGCCTCAACAATCGTTCGGATAAACATAATGTATCCATTAATCAACCAATAATAACATTATTAACCCAAGTACGAAATACACCTGTTTTAAGGGGAGGTATTTAGTTTGTTCCCTACTTTGTCATCAAGTTTAAAATTACATCCCCTAGACCCCCTTTCAAGATAAATTTGTACATTTTTCGATAGAAAAATGTCCAGGCCGGAGGCCGGTTGCTCTTAAATTACAGGCTCGCTATCGCTCGCCAGGAAAAAATTGACACCTTAACGGCACGAAAGGTCTTACAATTGACAGAAATGGGGCAAAATGTCTTAAAATATCCAAACTACTAGGGCGAAGGTCTTAAAAGCTCAAAAGCAATGGGGCAAAACACGAGGGAGAAAGGGGTCCAGAAAAAAATCCCTCAAGTGGATATCTCCCCTTAACCCGTTCAGTACCTGTGACGCTGTCTATTATATCCTGGCAATATTATAGACGATTAAAATTCAGCATAGAAAAGATGCCTTTAAGGGGAGGTATTTAGTTTGTTCCCTAGACCTCCATCAAGCTTAAAATTACACCCCCTTGAGTCCCTTTCAAGATAAATTTGTAAATTTTTCGGTAGAAAAATTTCCCGGCCGAAGGCCGGTTCCTCTTAAATTACAGGCTCGCTATCGCTCGCCAGGATAAAATCGACACCTGAATTGCACGATAGGTCTTAATATGGGGTGAAAGTTTTTAAAATCGCTAAACTAATGGGGCAAACGTTTTATAATATCAAAAGGAATGGGGCTAAACATGAGGGAGAAAAGGGTCAAGAAAAAAATCCCTCGAGTGGAGATCTCCCCTTAATGGCTACAGACTATCTCAATTAATCCTTTTAGCTACCATATTTCCCTCCTAAGCTTCAGAATATCGGCTAAATGTAGCTGAAATCCAATAAAAAAAGACATCACCGGTACTGAAGGGGTTACAGTTAGCCATAAACAAATCTATCTATCTATCTAATCTATCTCTCTCTCTCTCTCTCTCTCTCTCTCTCTCTCTCTCTCTCTCTCTCTCTCTCTCTCTCTCTCTCTCTCTCTCTCTCTATCTATCTATCTATCTATCTATCTATCTATCTATCTATCTATCTATCTATCTATCTATCTATCTATCTATCTATCTATCTATCTATCTATCTATCTATCTATCTATCTATCTATCTATCTACTCAGGCCCAATCCCCCTTTTCCTTTTATTTTGGGTGGGGGGGGGGGGGCGACTCGAGACAGCGCAAGAACAGGGGCAACACAAGCCATAAACAAGTACCAGCATAGAATTTATCACTGGACTTTCTTTTAGGTCTATCTATCTATCTATCTATATGCTAGGTCTATGAATTATAATAAAGAATAAATATCAACAATAGGTCTAATGGGTAAAGGCTTCTCATGACACTTAAGGGGAGGCTGGTTTTCTTTATCTGGACTCCCTTCTCCTTCATGTTTAGCCCCATTAGTTTTGAAGTTTTAAGACGTTCGCCCCATTAGTTTGTCGAATTTAAGACCTTTCGTCCACTTTCTTTATTATTATCAAGAACTTTTGTGCCACTTAGATGTTGATTTTTTCTAGCGAGCGATAGCGAGCCTGTAATCTAGAAGGAACAGGCCTTCGGCCGAGACATTTTTCTACCGAAAAATGTCCAAATTAATTTCAAAGGGGGTTTTGGGGGTATTATATAAATGTTATGGAAATTTTGGGAGGTAAGTAAATATAATAAATACATGAATATAGATGAATGAACAAAGAAATATAAATAAATACAAAGCTACCCTTAAGGGGGGTGACCTGCTATTGTTCTCTCCTTTTCTCTTATTATCTGGCTTGTATCCATTCGGCCCCATTCTGGCTACTGGTTTAAGACGTTTATCCAGGTGTCAATTTTTTTACTGGTGAGCGGTAGCGAGCCAGCATATTTTTAAACGTTTGTGACAGCAGGCTAAATTTTTACATTTTTCGATAGAAAAATTTCTCTGGCGAAGCCAGATTTCTTCACATAATGCTGGCTCGCTATCGCTCGCCAGGAAGAAATCGACACCTAGATGGGGATAAACGTCTTAAAATAGTTGGCTGAATGGGGCCGAATGGATACAAGCCAGAGAAAGACAGAAAAGGAGAGAAATAAAAAAAGCAGGTCACCCCCCTTAACCGATGTTATTAGTAAAATGTTAAGAGTTTCAGCTTTAACCTCTTCTGTACCGCGACTCTTCTTAACTTTATTCTGGCTACCATTAGACGATTTTATTCAGTTTAAGAAGAGCATCCGGCAATTAACAGGCTTCGAACTATCTCATTTAATCCTTTTTACAACCACAGATCCTTATGAAACGGCACAAAATCGTCTAAATATAGCACAAATAAAATATAAAAGACGTCGCCGGTAGAGAAGGGGTTGAGGAATACCCTTTATTACCGAAAATCGAAGCATAGATTTGAGTGTGTTTCAAGCTCCGGAGGTCATCTAAAATTCGTTAGTTTCTCGTCAGGGCCCGTGTTAGAAGGTGGTGGGGGCGGGGGGTGGGGGGGGGTGGGGTCATTCTCCTTCCCTGGGGTGGGGGGGAGGGGATTTGCCTTTCCTGGGGAGGGGGAGGAGGGGGTCCGTATTCTCCTTCCCGGGGGTGAGGGTGGGGAGGGGGAGGGCGGGACGGGGGTGCATTCTCCTTCCCTGGGGAGGGGGGGGGGGGTATTCCCCTTCCCTGGGGTGGAGGGGAGGGGGGGGGGCGTATTCTCCTTCCCTTGGGGGGTGGGGGGCGTATTCTCCTTTCCTGGGACCCGTGTTGTTAGTGGGGACAGGAATCGGGGCTCTTAACACAGTGCTATCAGGAAGTCATTACACCAAATTACACCAGCATTATCCATGTTAGATAATGCGTTCATGATACACTTAGACGAGGAATACACACACACACACACACATGCACACCACACACACGCACACCACACATACACATACACACACACACATATATATATATATATATTCTGACATACGGAGCCCTGTATGTTAATTTAAGAGTTAGAATTAGAGTTCAAGGAGCCAAACTACCCAAGCGGTGAAGCAGACTAGCGAGCGAACGAGCGAGTGGGCAAACCTTCTCGCCCGCATACCTGCAAACTACCCTTCACACCTGCGTGCGTCATAGGGGACCCTTGCAAACTACCTCGATGACCGATGCTATGACGTATGATCGACGCCAGGAGCTGTGAGTGGACCATGCACCTGTTATGTGATTCGAGGAGCTATGATTGGAGCGCGCACCATCGCCGCCTCCTGATTCGTTCCTACACCATCATTGTTTGGTATATAAGACCCGAGTTGTGGGCATTCAAATCAGTCTCATTTGGAGTTGGGGAAGGTGAACTTGCAGCTGGAGGAAGACGGGGTGAAGTATTATAATGGGATTGTGACTGTCAGTCAGATTATATAAATGTGTGTTAAGTGTGTTCGGTGTAAACACTTATGTTATGTTGGTTAGTGAGATATGTGATTGGGAATTAACGTGAACACTATTATGTGTTTAACTATTTGATTGGGAATTAACGTGAACACTACTATTATGTGTTTAACTATTTGATTGGGAATTAACGTGAACACTACTATTATGTGTTTAACTATTTGATTGGGAATTAACGTGATGTGTTTAATGTGTGTAATGTGTTTAACTATTTAATTGGGAATTAACGTGAACACTACTATTATGTGTTTAACTATTTAATTGGGAATTAACGTTAACGCTATTATTATGTACTTAACTATTTTAGTTGACTAACTTGTGGACTAAAGCAACTCTTTAAGTAATTGGGTTATGATGAAAGTAATACTATTGTTTTATATTAATACTTACGAGTTCTTTCATTTTCTTTGAATTAAGCTTACAGTGCTTAATGGTGCTTAGTACGGTGATGCTATTGTCTCGTATTAGTAATATCGCCTTAGACTAACATGGCTGTGTTAATATTACTTCTAGTGATTTCCTAAGCTGAAGAAAATTCTTTTGCTTCAAAATATTATATTTTGCTTTTCATATTATTTGAGTGAGACCTGAATCGAATCTATGAAACGATCCTGTAACTTTATTTACTCATAATCAAACCTCAATGTTACGTGGTTAAGAAATAAATTTAACTAATTATTAAATATATATCTAACTTTTTATGTGACTTTGATATTACTCCTGATGATAATAATAATATAATACTATTAACGTAAGACAAGAACCAAGAATAATTACATTAAATATAAATAAAAGGACATAGAAGAAAACTATCTATTCATTTCAAAAAGGGTAAGAGACAGAAATATTCTTACTTTAATATTTATCTTTCAAGACTTTTATAAAATTAATAGTCCTTCTTTAGCTATAACTTATTCGGTTCATAACCATAGCCTACTAAGCTTCGGTTAAATAATAATTCTTTATAAATACTACATGACTAATTAGTTTCAGTATTTTTCATAATTAAAGAGTATCAGTCAATAAAGGATACTAAGTCCTAAGATCCAAAAGGAAAGGAAGCAACAACAGAAAATTATTTTATTAGATTTTACTTTTGTTTTGCCTTCAGCTGACTGATACCTTAATATATATCTCTGTGCTATCTAGATTCATCAAGTTAACCACTTGAGGATCAAGATACGTAACAGAAGAGTATTGTATATTTATAACAACATGCACGGTTAAGTAAAACTTTAGTTAAAATAGGACTTCAGAGGTTATCAACCCTTCTGGATTAATAAGCCAGCACACTGCAAGTCAAGAATAGCGTCAGGACTGGAGCCCCCTTTCGAGATCTCCAGTTCCTTGTGCATGTGTAATTATATGTGTGCAATATTGAACACTGCATCAATGCTGGTATAATATTCATCCGAAAAATGTGCAAATTTATCTTGAATGGGGGTCTAGGGGGTGGGGTATTTTACAGCTTGATGGAGGTCTAGGGAGGAAACTAAACAATACTAAAAAGTTAAATCAGTATAAGAAAATAAATACGTCCATCTCCCTTGAACAAAACATCGTAATAACACACACATATCAGGTCGGCCCAGCTAGTGTTAATAAAGGGGAGGTAGGTTTTTGTTTTCTCCCTCGTTAGTCCCATTAGTGTTTAGATTGTAAGACGTTCGTTCTATTAGTTTGGCACATTTTAAGGCCTTTCGCCCCATTTCTTTGCCAATATAAAGACCTTTCGTGCCATTTAGATGTCGATTCTTTCCTGGCGAGCGATAGCGAGCCAGTAATTCTAGGAGGAACCGGCCAATTTGTCTACCGAAAAATTTACACATTTATCTTGAAAGGGGGTCTAGGGGAGTTTTGTTTAAGCTTGATGGAGGTCTAGCGAGAAAACCATATAATAAATATATATATAAATAAAATTAGACTACAAATAACCAATACCCCCTTAAGGGGGGTGACCTGCTTGTTGTTATTTCTGTCCTTTTCTCTCTTTCTCTGGCTTGTATCCATTCGGCCCCATTCAGCCAACTATTTTAAGACGTTTATCCCCATCTAGGTGCCGATTTCTTCCTGGCGAGCGATAGCGAGCCAGCATTATATGAAGAAATCCGGCTTCGCCGGAGACATTTTTCTATCGAAAAATGTACAAATTTAGCCTGCTGTCAACAACAATTAAAAACATGCTGGCTCGCTACCGCTCACCAGTAAAAAATTGACACCTGGATGGGGATAAACGTGTTAAAACAGTAGGCTGCATGGGGCCAAATGGATACAAGCCAGAGAAAAATAGAAAAGGACAGAACAAAAGCAGGTCACCCCCCTTAAAGGACTATTCCAGTACCCTCGGAACCAGGGTTATATATGGGGTAGAGAGGCGGGGAACTTTTTTGTCCGCCTGTACCTTCCCGCTTCCTTTTATAGCGCGGGTATCGTCGGTAGGGTGACGTTTTAATCAGGTATACTGACACCTTGGAAATGGCTTACCGTGAGGGGAATTGAAGTGTGTTTGTTTGTGCGTGTTTGAGTGTGTGTGTGTGTGTGTGTTAGTTTGTGTGTGTGTGTGATTTGTTTTAAAGTATGTAATGGATTGTACTTTGTGTGTGTGTGTGTGTATGTGTTTCTTTTAAGTATGTGATGTCAAGTACTCTGTGTGTTACTTTATGTGTGTGTGTGTGTTCTGACGCATGTAGTGGCAATTATTATGTGTGTTAGCTTTGTTGTGTGTGTGTGTTTTGAGGATTATAATGGCGATTAGTCTGTGTTATATTGGTCGTGTGTGTGTGTGTGTGTGTGTGTGTGTGTGTGTGTGTGTGTGTGTGTGTGTATTTTAGTATATAATGGTAAGTACTCTCCTATTGCTAGCTACATGCCAGTAATTTTGACTTTTATGATTGATAATAGCGTTACTGAACAGAACTATATATTGGTATGTCTATCATGCTTAAGAAACACGCACATACACACACACATACATACACACATACATAGACAGACACACACACATGCATATATATACTCTCTCTCTCTCTCTCTCTCACTCACTCACTCACTCATTCACACACACACACACACACACACACACACACACACACACACACACACACACATTAAACTTTACGGTATATAACAGCCAAGTATATTCATGGACTGACTCACATATATTCATGGACTGACTCACATATATTCATGGACTGACTCACATACATCAGAACTGAGCTTCTTAGAGAGGGATTTTATAAGGCTTAAGGTGGGTGACCTTTTTTTTTTTCTGTCCTTTTCTCTCTTTCTCTGGCTTGTATCCATTCGGCCCCATTCAGCCCACTATTTTAAGACGTTTATCCCCATCTAGGTGCCGATTTCTTCCTGGCGAGCGATAGTGAGCCAACATTATATGAAGAAATCCGGCTTCGCCGGAGACATTTTTCTATCGAAAAATGTACAAATTTAGCCTGCTGTCAACAACAATTAAAAACATGCTGGCTCGCTACCGCTCACCAGTAAAAAATTGACACCTGGATGGGGATAAACGTGTTAAAACAGTAGGCTGCATGGGGCCAAATGGATACAAGCCAGAGAAAAATAGAAAAGGACAGAACAAAAGCAGGTCACCCCCCTTAAAGGACTATTCCAGTACCCTCGGAACCAGGGTTATATATGGGGTAGAGAGGCGGGGAACTTTTTTGTCCGCCTGTACCTTCCCGCTTCCTTTTATAGCGCGGGTATCGTCGGTAGGGTGACGTTTTAATCAGGTATACTGACACCTTGGAAATGGCTTACCGTGAGGGGAATTGAAGTGTGTTTGTTTGTGCGTGTTTGAGTGTGTGTGTGTGTGTGTGTGTTAGTTTGTGTGTGTGTGTGATTTGTTTTAAAGTATGTAATGGATTGTACTTTGTGTGTGTGTGTGTGTGTATGTGTTTCTTTTAAGTATGTAATGTCAAGTACTCTGTGTGTTACTTTATGTGTGTGTGTGTGTGTGTGTTCTGACGCATGTAGTGGCAATTATTATGTGTGTTAGCTTTGTTGTGTGTGTGTGTTTTGAGGATTATAATGGCGATTAGTCTGTGTTATATTGGTCGTGTGTGTGTGTGTGTGTGTGTGTGTGTGTGTGTGTGTGTGTGTGTATTTTAGTATATAATGGTAAGTACTCTCCTATTGCTAGCTACATGCCAGTAATTTTGACTTTTATGATTGATAATAGCGTTACTGAACAGAACTATATATTGGTATGTCTATCATGCTTAAGAAACACGCACATACACACACACATACATACACACATACATAGACAGACACACACACATGCATATATATACTCTCTCTCTCTCTCTCTCTCACTCACTCACTCACTCATTCACACACACACACACACACACACACACACACACACACACATTAAACTTTACGGTATATAACAGCCAAGTATATTCATGGACTGACTCACATGTAATCATGGACTGACTCACATATATTCATGGACTGACTCACATATATTCATGGACTGACTCACATATATTCATGGACTGACTCACATATATTCATGGACTGACTCACATATATTCATGGACTGACTCACATATATTCATGGACTGACTCACATATATTCATGGACTGACTCACATATATTCATGGACTGACTCACATATATTCATGGACTGACTCACATATATTCATGGACTGGCTCACATATTCATGGACTGACTCACATATATTCATGGACTGACTCACATATATTCATGGACTGGCTCACATATTCATGGACTGACTCACATATATTCATGGACTGACTCACATATATTCATGGACTGACTCACATATATTCATGGACTGACTCACATATATTCATGGACTGACTCACATATATTCATGGACTGACTCACATATATTCATGGACTGGCTCACATATTCATGGACTGGCTCACATATTCATGGACTGACTCACATATATTCATGGACTGACTCACATATATTCATGGACTGACTCACATATATTCATGGACTGACTCACATATATTCATGGACTGACTCACATATATTCATGGACTGACTCACATATATTCATGGACTGGCTCACATATATTCATGGACTGACTCACATATATTCATGGACTGACTCACATATATTCATGGACTGACTCACATATATTCATGGACTGACTCACACATATTCATGGACTGGCTCACATATTCATGGACTGACTCACATATATTCATGGACTGACTCACATATATTCATGGACTGGCTCACATATTCATGGACTGACTCACATATATTCATGGACTGACTCACATATATTCATGGACTGGCTCACATATTCATGGACTGACTCACATATATTCATGGACTGACTCACATATATTCATGGACTGGCTCACATATTCATGGACTGACTCACATATATTCATGGACTGGCTCACATATTCATGGACTGACTCACATATATTCATGGACTGACTCACATATATTCATGGACTGACTCACATATATTCATGGACTGACTCACATATATTCATGGACTGGCTCACATATATTCATGGACTGACTCACATATATTCATGGACTGACTCACATATATTCATGGACTGACTCACACATATTCATGGACTGACTCACATATATTCATGGACTGACTCACATATATTCATGGACTGACTCACATATATTCATGGACTGACTCACATATATTCATGGACTGACTCACACATATTCATGGACTGACTCACATATATTCATGGACTGACTCACATATATTCATGGACTGACTCACATATATTCATGGACTGGCTCACATATATTCATGGACTGACTCACATATATTCATGGACTGACTCACATATATTCATGGACTGACTCACATATATTCATGGACTGACTCACACATATTCATGGACTGGCTCACATATTCATGGACTGGCTCACATATATTCATGGACTGACTCACATATATTCATGGACTGGCTCACATATTCATGGACTGGCTCACATACATCAGAACTGAGCTGCTTAGAGAGGGATTTTATAAGGCTTAAGGTGGGTGACCTGTTTTTGTTTTATTTCTGTCCTTTTCTCTCTTTCTCTGGCTTGTATCCATTCGGCCCCATTCAGCCAACTATTTTAAGACGTTTATCCCCATCTAGGTGCCGATTTCTTCCTGGCGAGCGATAGTGAGCCAACATTATATGAAGAAATCCGGCTTCGCCGGAGACATTTTTCTATCAAAAAATGTACAAATTTAGCCTGCTGTCAAACAAAAACAAAAAAATATGCTGGCTCGCTACCGCTCACAAGTAAAAAAATTACACCTGGATGGGGATAAACGTCTTATAACAGTAGGCTGAATGGGGCCAAATGGATACAAGCCAGAGAAAGATAGAAAAGGACAGAACAAACACAGGTCACCCCCCTTAAGGTAGGTAAAGCAATGGAAACATAAGTCGGCACTACATCACGGCTTAAGGGGGGTGACCTGATTGTTGTCTCTCCTTTTCTCTCTTTCCCTGGTTTGTATCTGTGCTAGGCTGCTCGACACGACTCCTTAAGGGGGCCCACCTCGTCTTTTGTTTTTCTCTCTCTCTCGCTCTCTCTCTGGGTTGTATCTATTCGACCCCATTCAGCCTACTGTTATAAGACGTTTATCCCCATCCAGGTGCCGATTTCTTCCTGGCGAGCGATAATAAGCCAATATTGTATGAAGAAATCCGGATTCGCCGGACACATTTTTTCTATCGAAACATTTAACAAGTTTAGCCTGCTGTCAAAAACATGTTTTAAAATATGCTGGCTTGCTACCGCTCGCCAGGAAAAATATCGACACTTGGATGGAGATAAACGTCTTCCAACAGTAGGCTGAATGGGGTCGAATAGATACAACCCAGAGAGAGAGCGAGAGAGAGAGAAAAACAAAAGACGAGGTGGGTCCCCTTAAGGAGTCGTGTCGAGCAGCTAGCACAGGGATGATTTCCCGCTCAATTTGTTTTCGCTAATTTGCTTACTTAAACTTACAACGAAATATAGCAAAAGAATAAATACACGAACATTTGTAACCCTGTATATTTGTTTTTATTTATATATTTTGTGTTTACATTTTAAGCAGCTATGTTTTTTTATGTTCGTGTTTTTTATTCTTTTCTTTTCGGTGTTTAATTAAGTAATGAGATGAATTAATATCACTGTCATATGTTTATACAATTTTATCCATCACACAACAATATTGCGAGCCAATATAAAAAGCTATGCCTAGAGCTTTACATAAAATACTATATATATATATATATATATATATATATATTTTTTTTTTTTTTTTTTTTTTTTGCTGACGATAAATTGAATCCATTAGCAGCTGGTTGTTGGTATTTAAGGGGAGATGGGGCGTTTTTCTGGTCCTCTTTCTCCCGCGTTTTAAGCCCCATTTGGTTTGAGATTATAAGACGTTCGGCCCATTAGTTTAACGATTTTAACACCTTTCACCCAATTTCGTTGTCAATTTTAACAATTTTCGTGCCATTTAGGTATCGATTTCTTCCTGACGAGCGATAGCGAGCCTGACATTTTAAGAGAAACCGGCCTTCGGCTGGGACATTTTTCTACCGAGAAATGTACAAATTTATTTTGAAGAGGGGTCTTGGGGTTTTTTTTTTAAGCTTGATAGAGGTCTAGCGACGAAACTGAAAACATAAATGAATATAATTATAAATTAATAAAGAAAATAGTCACTATCCCCTTAATGGGAAAGCGAGAAACTAGCCTATGTTTTTCTCTACCAGGTATTCATAATAGCAAATTAAGATGAGGCCATATCAATATACCGTTAGTTAAAAACAAATAACAAATAATTATGTATATAATTATATATATATATATATATATATATATATATATATATATATATATATATATATATATATATATATATACTAGCAGGGGTACCCGGCGTTGCCCGGGTAATCACCATAATCACCATCACTACTACCACCACTACTACTACCATAATCACCATCATCAATCACTACTACTACCACAATCATCACAATACTACTACTACCATAATCACCGGCCTCTGTGCCTCATTAAACGGCGACCTCGATTTCGGCCGCTAAATGACCTCCGATTTTGGATCTGACCTCATCCGTACCCCCATTTTGGGGAGCTGCGAACAACTTTCGTTCCATACACCTTTTCGATCGGAGGCCTCCTTCTGCCCCAAACGGCCATTTTTTTTTCCTCATTTTTTTCGCTCCCGTATACTACATAAGTTCTGCCGAAAATTTTATTAAACAAAAGTGTCTCTGATTTCCACTAAACTCGCCTAAAACCATCTCCAAAGCCTGGGCTTTCCAACGGTGCCCCACACTCCCACCTGGCACCAAAACTGTGGGAGGAGTTTAGTAACAAAGGTCGGGTAACTGACAGACAGACAGACAAACATTGACCATTATTTATTAAGATATATATAATATATATTATGATAAAAACAAAACCCTCTTCCCCACACACACACACACACACACACACACACACACACACACACACACACACACTGCCCGTAGCCTAGTAGGTAGCGCTCTCGTCTCACACACGAGGGGTCGGGGGTTCAATCCCCCGGCCGGGCGGAGACAAATTGGGCTTGTCTCCTTTCATGTGTTAGCCTCAGTTCACCTAGCTGTAAATAGGTACCTGGAATAAGTGGACGACGTTGTGACGTCCCATCTGGGGTTGGCAAAAATGGTACAAGGCGAGATGGGTATCATATGGTTCACCTAAGCTGATGGCTACCTAAGCCTTCGGGCGAGACGGTACCGTCTATAGTGAGAATGGTACCATACAGATCCACCCTAAGCCTTCGTTTCCGATGTCGCCAATTGGCTAAAAATACAGACTACACACACATCCACAGCCATTCCAACGATACATATAACACCTACACATATAGGAGGCGGGAAATAACGAGCATGCTCACTCCCGCAATACAACTAGAGTAATACAACTAGAGTAAGTACACACACACACACACACACACACACACACACACACACATACACCCAGCCCGTAGCCTAGTAGGTAGAGCTCTCGTCTCACACACGAGGGGTCGGGGGTTCAATCCCCGGCCGGGCGGAGACAAATTGGGCTTGTCTCCTTTCATGTGTTAGCCTCAGTTCACCTAGCTGTAAATAGGTACCTGGAATAAGTGGGCGACGTTGTGACGTCCCATCTGGGGTTGGCAAAAATGGTACAAGGCGAGATGGGTATCATATGGTTCACCTAAGCTGATGGCTACCTAAGCCTTAGGCCGAGACGGTACCGTCTATAGTGAGAATGGTACCATACAGATCCACCCTAAGCCTTCGTTTCCGATGTCACCAATTGGCTAAAATACAGACTACACACACATCCACAGCCATTCCAACAGTACATAAAACACTTAACATGCATTTCACGCAATACATTCCCAGTTAAGGAGGCACGATAATAATGAGCTTAGCTCGCATTGCGTGGATTCCCCTTGACGAACAAGTAACTGAGTAACACATACACACACACCCACACATATTGTCATTGATGATAATGTCTAGGAAGCAGGACGATACGAGCCAAAAATTACAATTATTATGAATACAATTATGAACACACACACACACACACACACACACACACACACACACACACACACACACACATACACACACACACACCAACCATTATATATATATATTTGAACCCGGTGAATAAAATGTATGCGGTTCGATTCACAAGCCGGTTCAATAAGCCGGTTAGAGAGCCCCTGATCCGGATTGTGTTGATGGGTATGCAGATCCGGCCCGCGGCGTTTAAGGGGAGATGGCTCGCTTTTCTGGACCCCCTTCTCCCTCACGTTTAGCCCCATTAGTTTTAAAAAATGTAAGACGTTCGAACGCCCATTAATTTGGCAATTTGATTACCTTTCGCCGCATTTCGTTGTCAATGTTCAGACCTTTTCTGCCATTTAGGTGTCGATTTTTACCTGGCGAGCGACAGCAAGCCTGTAATTTTAGGAGGAACCGGCCTCCGGCCGAGACGTTGTTATACCGAAAAAGGTACAAATACATCTTGAAAGAAGATCTAGGTTTTTTTTTTTTTTTTTTTTTTAAGCTTGATAGAGGTCTAGCTCGGAAACTAATAAATTGATAAATAAGTAAATCAATAGACCAAAAAATAACCACGTGTGTGCATATGCGCGCGCACACACACCTGCATTCATAAGCATATACACCCGCACACGTTCAACCCCCCCCCCCCCCTCCTCCCCCTTAAGCACACACAGATAGATAAATAATTGTCTATCCACACACACACACACGCACGCAAACATACACACACGCACACACACACAAACATACACACACGCACACACACACACACACACACACACACACACACACACACACACACACACACACACACACACACACACGCACGCACGCGCACACACACACAGAAACACACACACACACACACACACACACACACACACACACACAAACTTAATTCGCTTGATGAAATTCTTTTGATCAGTGCAGAAAGAATGCGAAATTGAATTATTCCTGCATTTTTCCGCCGTGGCAACTTTTAATATTTGAGAGACCCTCCTAGCATATGCGGAAGAAAAATATAAAACACTCTCATACCAAGGATTCCACCCAAATAAGTTAATTAAAAGTAGTACTGATGCCTAGGAGCGGTGGTTTGTGTGTGTGGGTGTATGTGTGTGTGTGTGTGTGGGGGGGGGGGGGATGTTTGTTTGTGTGGGTGGGTGGGTATTTGTGGGTGTGTGGGTGGGTGTTTCTGTGTGGGTGTCTGTGTGTGTGGACAATAGTGGTGTGCTTAAAAGTACAAAATTTGACTTAATATGTATAGTTTGCAGGAACATGAGGTTTGGGGCGACAGTTTAAGTGTACACACCTCTTTAAAATGCGTTGAAATGGAGTATTTTCGGTTAGGTTAGGTTGGGTTAGGTAGGTTAGGTTAAGATTTATCTAGATAGTTCTGTTTAGGTTTAATAATCGAAAAAACTACTGGTAAGCATGCATAATTAACGTGTGTACCGATAAACACTCCACCGCTTGTGTGTGTGTATGTGTGTGTGTGTGTGTGTGTGTGTGTGTGTGTGTGTGTGTGTGTGTGTGTGTGTGTGTGTGTGTAATATAAAGGAAAACAGAAAGAGAGACAGATGCATAGACAGATAGTTAGGTGGGTATATCAATAAATAGATAAATAGATAGATATGTATGTAGATAGACCAATCAATCAATATATCATCCAACCAACATTTGTTCATATCTTAAGGATATATTCTTCATTGTTAATAAATATAACGTTCTACGTACAGTCGCGTTAATAAGTGATGCTCGGCACCAAGTATGTTTTGATCAATAATTGGCATCAGCAATGTCTAAGCTTCATTTCTTCATATCGAGTGAAATATACAAACATGTTCCCACACTTCCCCTTCCTATTCAACATCTGACAGACATTAATACAACACAGAGCAAGCCAAACGTAATGACAGCTGGAACATGACTTATTAGCGCGACCGTACACTACATGTAAAATGCCTATTGTTTTATATTTGTTTTAATATTGTTTAGTTTCCTCCCTAGATCTTCATCAAGCTGTAAAAAGCACCCCGTAGACCAGCCGAAAGCCGGTTACTTTTACAATTACAGGCTCGCTATCGCTCTCCAGGAAAAAAAAATCGACACATACAGTAAATGGCACGAAAGGTTTTAAGAAATTGGGGCGTATAGCCTTATTAAAATCGCCATACTAATGGGCCGAACGTCGTAAAATCTAAAAACCAATTGAGCTAAGCACGAGGGAGAAGGGGGCCCAGAAAAACCGGCCTATCCCCTATCCATGAAAAAATAAAATACCCCCCCCCCCCCCCCCCGCCCCGCCCCGCCCCAATAAACAGATGATATTATAGTGGCTAGCGTTTGTGTGAGTGAGTGGGTGTGGGTGTGGCATAAGAGTTTTAGACACATGTGAAAATCCATGTGAAAGAGATGGGAGGAGCGCGAGGGAGATGTGTAATTTGGGAGGGTCTGCCTGTGATAGCGGGAAATGAAAGACTAGATTGGGTTTCGTTGAGGATTCCAGGACTGAACGGGAATGGGAATGGGAATGCTTTGATGGACATGTGGACTGCTGGGGAGGAACTGTGTCATACCCATATTATGCAGTAAATGTATGATATATAGTAAGTAAATATCCATATACGTATTGGGGGGGGGGGGATGGAGTTTTCTCCTTAGTCTTCTATCAAGCTAAAAACTATTATATATATACCGGTATATATATATATATATATATATATATATATACTGTAGTGTATATGTATACCTGTATATATATATATATATATATATATATATATATATATATATATATATATATATATATATATATATATATATTATAATATTAATAATAATAATAGTAATAATAAACAAAACACATAATATAAAATAAATACATACCCCCAAGAAATGCCTTTGAGATAAATTTGTAAATTTTTCGGTATAAAATATTGTCGGCTGTAGGCCGGTTCCTCCTAACTTACAGGCTGGCTATCGCTCGCCAGGCAATGACCAACACACAAATTCCACGAAAGGTCTTAATATTGGCAAAAAAATTGGGTTAAATGTCTTAAAATCACCAAACTAATGGGGCGAACGTCATCAAATCTCAAAGCTAATGGGGCTAAACATGAGGGAGAAGTAGGTCCAGACAAATCATAAACCTCCCCATAAAGCCAGGTTGTGAAGCCTCTAATAAAGCATTGTATTGACCCGGCTTGGATGTTGTGGTGGGTTGAGAACATCTTTTGAAGAGTTTGTATTGGATTTGGTAGTTGTCGATCAGGTTCCAACAATTGTTTTATGGCCAGTGTGGTGTGATGATTAAGGGGGATCACAGGCTTTTTGTTTCTCTCTTTCTCTGGCTTATATCTATTCGGCCCCATTCAGCTTCAAACTAACTCAACCAACCCTTTTAGCTACCACAGATCCTTCCCAAGCTGCACAATATTATCGTCTAAATATAGCTAGAATGAAACCTAACACACGTCGCTGGTACTCAAAGGGTTAATGATAAGTAGGCCAACATTGTGATTCTTAACCTATATTACTCAAAAACGGCAAGAGCAAATCAGGGGGGTGGGGGGGGGGGCATTAATTATGGTTTCACTTATTATTATCTTCCGTCCTGCTTTATGAAAAAAAAATATATATAAATATAATAAAGACATTTGTGTTGTCCCTATTCTAGCTCTGTCTTGAGTCGCCCCCCCCCCCATTTTTTTTTTTTTTTTTTTTTTTTTTTTTTTGAAAAGGGGAAAAAAAAAGGAAAAGTGGGGATTGGGCCTGAGTATATAGATAGATATAGAATAGATAGAATACAGACTAAAGTAATCAAATACAGACTCATTTTGCCCCTGAGGCTCCCAACTGCCATCATATAGTTAAAGGTTCTCCCATCTCTTGAATGCTGAAGGCCCCTGCGTCTGAGAGTTCTGAAGCCACCCTCCAACTTCAGTCAGTCTGGGGGAGTTAGGGGGTAGTGCTTGGTTTTTTATTTATATATTCATTTATTTACAACTTTTTGAGTTTCTTCGCTAGACCTACATCAAGCTTTGAAAAACACCTTCTAGACTCTCTTTCAAGGTAAATTTGTACATTTTTCGGTAGACAAACATACCGGCCGAAGGCCGGTTCCTTCTAAAATTAGAGGCTCGCTATCGGTCACCAGGAACAAGTCTTGATATTGACAAATAAATGGTGCAAAAGGTCTCAAAATCGCCAAACTAATAGAACGAACGTTTTCAAATCCCAAAACTAATATGCTAATCATGAGGGAGAAGGAGGTCCAGATAAAGCGACTAGTACCCCCTTGAGAGAAGTTGTGAGTCAGAAACTCTGATGTGGCCATGTCGGTCGGGGAGCTGGTTTCCTTGGTGCAACTCGGTTCGGGCCCATACCTCGGACGCTTTACCCTTACATTATCGTATGACGTCCTGTTCATTCTATGCTGGCTACTATTAGACGATTTAATTCAATTTAAAAAGGGCCTCCAGCAATTAACAGGCTTCGAACTGTCTCACTTAACCATTTTGACTACCACAGATCCTTCTTAAACTACCTTTGACGCGTTATTATATTGTTAACCCTTTGAGTACCAGCAACGAGTGTTATGTTTTTCTTGTAGCTCTATTTAGAAGACATTATGCTTCTTAGGAACGATCCGTGCTATGGTTGGGCTCTTCCCTATTATTATATTTGTTCTATTATTATATTTGTTCTATTATTATATTTGTTCTATTATTATATTTGTTCTATTATTATGTTTGTTCTATGCTTGTTTATTAGTCTATATAATTATGTATTAATTTATATTTGAGTTACTCGCTAGACCTCCATCAAGCTTAGAAAAACACTCCCTAGACCCCCTTTCAAGATAAATTTGTAAATTTTTCGGTAGAAATATTTCCCGGCTTTCTAAAATTACAGGCTCGCTATCGCTCGCCAGGAACACATCGACGCCGAAATGACACGAAAGTCATAATATTGACAAAGAAATGGGGCGAAAGGTCTTTAAACAGCCAAACTAACGGATAGGGAGAAGGGGGTCCAGACAAAGCGATTACCTCCCCTTTAACCCCTTCAAAATACTTTTACGCATTTTTTTTTTCGTTTTGGGGGTATTTCTTAGACTTTTTTGTTACCCTTTTAAAATACTATTACGCATTTCTTTTCTATTTATGGGTGTTTTCAGGCGATTTTAATATGTTAATTATATATATATATATATGTATGTATAATGTGCAGTATATATATATATATATATATTATATTATTATTCTTTATTTTTTTATTTTTTTTGTTTGCCCTTTCAAGATAGTATTACGCATTTCTTTGCTATGTTCTGGCTATTTTTAGACGATTATATTTTATTTATTTTATTATTTATTTGCCATTGCAAGATAGTATTACGCATTTCTTGTCTGTGTTCTGGCTATTATGAGACGATTTTACTTAAGAATAGTAAGGGTATGTGGACGTCAGAGGGTTAATTAAGTTAGTCTTTACCCTTTTAATTCCCACAGATCATTTCTAAACTGAATAAAATCGTCTAATGATAGCCAGAATAAACTGGCAACATGCGTCATAATCTTCAAAGGGTGAAGCTGGCGAGAAATGGGCGTATTCCCCTTTTAATTGATCTTTATGCCAACGTTTCGTGACTATATATATTGTTACTTAAGGGGAGATATCGACTTGAGGGATTTTTTTCTGGACCCCTTTCTCCCTCATGTTTAGCCCCATTGCTTTTGAGATTTTAAGACAGTCGCCCCATTAGTTTGGCGATTTTAAGAACTTTCGCCCCATTTCCGTCACTTTTAAGACCTTTCGTGCAATTTAGGTGTCGATTTTATCCTGGCGAGCGATAGCGAGCCTGTAATTTAAGAGGAACCGGCTTTCAGCCGGGAAATTTTTCTACCGAAAAATGTAAAAATTGATCTTGAAAGGGGCTCAAGGGGGTGTAAATCTTAAGCTTGATGGATATCTAGAGACCAAACTAAAAACCTCCCCTTAAGAAAACCTGTCAATACTATGATGCCGAGGTAGACTAACTTCTTATTTGGCCATTAGTAATTGAGAAATGAACTGCTTCGGGAGTCACATTTCCGTCAAATTCGAATAGAAGGGAGTATCTTAAGCCGGTATCACACGAGCGCTTTTTCACTCAACACTTATCGTCAACACTGGTCTGGCAGCTTATGAGGTAAACATTTAAACTATTTCGGTCACTCAAATTCATCTATCACCAGTCTAGTTTCCGATACCAGTGCAAGATATTCAAGAAATGTTGCCAGAAAAATGTTGATCATCGAATGTTGACTATAAAATCTCTCGTGTGATACCGGCTTTATAGTAACAGAGATCGGCCAACCTCCCCCATCTTAAGCCAGTATCACACGAGCGCTTTTTTAGGTGATAATCAACAATTTTGTGGCAACATTTCTGGAATATTTTGCACTGGTATCGGAAACTAGACTGATGATAGCCGAATTTACGTTACCGAAATATTGAATATGTTGACCTAATAAGCTGCCAGACCAGTGTTGAGTATAAATGTTGAGGGAAAAAAACGCTCGTGTGATACCGGCTTTATTGTGCATTTCTTGTTTACAAAAATGCACAAGTTTATCTCGAAGGGAGGTCCTGGCGGTAGCTCTTTAAGGGGGGTGACCTGCTTTTTGTTATTTGTCCTTTCCTCTCTTTCTCTGGCTTGTATCCATTCGACCCCCTTCAGCCAACTATTTTAAGACGTTTATCCCCATCTAGGTGTCGATTTCTTCCTGGCGAGCGATAGCGAGTCAGCATTATATGAAGAAATCCGGCTTCGCCGGAGACATTTTTCTATCGAAAAATTTACAAATTTAGCCTGCTGTCAAACAAAAATATGCTAGATCGCTACCGCTCACCAGTAAAAAATTGACACCTGGATGGGGATAACCGTCTTAAAACAGTAGGCTGAATGGGGCCGAATGGATACAAGCCAGAGAAAGAGAGAAAAGGAGAGAAAGAGAAAAAAAACAGGTTACCCCCCTTAAGCTTGAAGGTCTAGGGAGGAAACTGAGATAAAAAAAAAATCCCCTTAAGATTATTGGTCGACTTATGCTGTAAATATAGTCTGTTTCATTTCATCCGGCGGTAAATTGAATCCCTTAGCAGCTAATTTCTCGATACTTAATGGACAAAAAATATGAAACCACTATGTCTCTGCATCATATTAAGACCAAGTTTATATAATTAGCACCATATTTCACTACACAATATGCATAATAACTGAGAAATCTTGAGGGAACTTAGCAATTTACCGTCAGGTGAAATGAAACCGAATAAGGAGAGATCGTTAGCATTCAACTAATAGAGGTAGGCCACGACTCTTGTCCGTGACTATACGCCTGGTGGGAAGTGGGTTGCAACAAACAGAACTGACGCTGAGGTGACCGAGCGGCCGCGGACCCTGTCAACATTTTGCAAAAGTTAAAGGCCACCGAAATGTGTTTGGTATTTTGCACGCCATGATTTTGTGTGTGTGTGTGGGGGGGGGGGGGTTAGTTTGTGGGTGTGTGTGGGGGGGGGGTTAGTTTGTGGGTGTGTGGGGGGGGGGGCAACGTGGGTGGGGGTGGGAGGGTATATCACGACGTGATTTTGTGTGGGTGGGTGAGTTGGGGGGAGGGGGGGGGTAGTGTATGGGTGTGAGTTGGGGGAAAGGGGGGCAGTGGGCGTGTGTGTGTATGGGGGGTTGGGAGTTATGTCACGCCATGATTTTGTGTGGGTAGGTGGATTGGCGTGGGGTAGTGTATGGGTGGGTAGGGGGATGTATGAGTGTAGGGGAATTGGGTGAGGGGGCGGTGGTGTGTGAGTTGATGTATATGTGTGTGGGTGAGTGGGGGGGGGGGGTCACCTTGATCCCCTTATTCCAGGGGTGTTTATAAAGCTGGGTACAAGTTTCTGTTCATAGCCAGAATAATATATTAATGGAATCATCGTATTGAAGGAATTAACTTTTCGGAATTCATTTGATATTTTCACGACATATGTCTTCGCATTTGTTCACTTATATAAATGGAATATTATTAATTTAGTTATTATTTTTATTTCTTTAGTTCCTCAGTATTTCTCTATCAAGCCTTTTTTTTAATCCCCCCCCCCCCCATGGCTTCGAGATGATTATTGCAGTTATCATAAGACCTTCAATTTGAGGTATATCTTCCTGTTGTGAGCTGTACTGACTGCACCATGGTTTGCATTCTAAATTTATTGAAATATTGTTATCGAAATCATGCGCTCATATGTACATTATGTGCACTATGAAAAATACACAGTACACTCTGTAGCTCATAGAATAAGCTGACTCACCTCGCGAAATTACGATTGCTTGCGTTTTACTTATGAGTGTCACATGCTATTGAACAGAGGTAATACTAAGATATGCAAATTGGAAATAAAATAATAATAAAGGGTATGTTGTGGAGGAAAGAAAGAATAACGACCAAATACGAAATGGAAGGACGGCATCTCTGTCCCATCCGAAGGTGGACGAAAATGAACCTTCACACTCACACACACACACACACACACACACACTCACACTCACACACACTCACACACACACACCACACACCACACACCACACACACACACACACACACACACACACACACACACAACTCACACTCACACACACACACACACTCTCTCTCTCTCTCTCTCTCTCTCTCTCTCTCTCTCTCTCTCTCTCTCTCTCTCTCTCTCTCTCTCTCTCTCTCTCTCTCTCTCTCTCTCTCTCTCGCTCTCTCTGGCTCTCTCGCTCTCTCTCTCTCTCTCTCTCTCTCTCTCTCTCTCTCTCTCTCTCGCTCTCATCTCTCTCTCTCTCTCTCTCTCTCTCTCTCTCTCTCTCTCTCTCTCTCTCTCTCTCTCTCTCTCTCTCTCACTTTTCTTATTTTCCTCCCTGTTAGAAAGAGTGCAGGGTGGGCAGAAATGTTGCGTCAGAGTAACGAGGTAAAGAGCAGGGAACTTGGAATGCTGTATTTCAACTCCGGGAAGACAAGAGTGCAAACCCGGGCGGAGGGTGATGATATTCAAATTGCGTGCGTGGGTGCGTGGGGTATGTAGCCTATATATATATATATATATATATATTTAAAGTCAAGTTATCTGTCAATATCAAGTATAAATATACAAAAAGTATGTATTTTTGTATATTTTTATTTTTATTTTGACAGATAACTTGAATTTAAAGGCGACAGTAGGGTTGGGTGGTGGCTGATAACTACCGTGTTTGATGGAGGAGCAATAATGGTTTGGTGGCTCTCACAGGTAAGCCACGGTAGCCTTGTCCGTTTCTTAGTCATTAATGTGTGACTTTAATCTCATGACACAGGGACAAGTGCCTTATTTCTACACTTTTGATAATGCACTATATTGACGAAAATTAGGGCACGGTGTGAAACAAGCTGTGTCAAAATATCATACTGATCCAACTGTTTGTTAATACGTTATTCCCGAAAAACGATGTAACACGGCCTCTGAAACCCATAGTAAAAGGCACTAAAGTTCTTAAACTTGAACTGACCAAGAAATTGTGCAAAAAGGTCTCAAAATGGCCAAACTAATGAGGCGAACGTCTTTAAATCTCAGTCAAAACTTATGGGGCTAAACATGAAGGAGAATCAGGTCCAGAAAACAAAAAAATAACTTAAAATTAAGAAGATTATCGTCAGAATGAAGGGTCTAAAACCATTTTGATGCAAAATCTATCTCTTTGTGGAGACCTGTCGCAATGCTGGAAAGAGACACACATGGATAAGCAATGACCCGTCAGTCTTGATATATATGTTTTCACCAACCAACTTCACTTCTAAACTCAATTAATGAAATCAACAAATACATGTGGCACTCCAAGGACTCGAACCTAGGATACTCACACCGAAATTCACAGGGTACGGTCGCGCTAATAAGTCATGTCTCAGCTGTCATTACGTTTTATCTTGCTCTGTGCTGTAGTAATGTCTGTCAGATGTTGTATAGGGTGGGTAAGTGTAGGAACATGGTTGTATATCTCACTCAAAAAAAAAGAAATCATGTGTAACTATTTCTGATACCAATTATTGATCAAAACATAATTGGTGCCAAGACATCACTTATTAGCGCGACTGTACACCAGATACCGGTATATCCCTTTTACTAAAGTTCACCCTTTAAGGGGGAGGTAGTCGCTTTTTCTGGACTCCTTTCTCCCTCATGTTTAGCATACTAGTTTTGAGATTTTAAGACGTTCTTTCTGTTAGTTTGGCGATTTTGATACCTTTCGCCCCATTTTTTGGTCAATATTAAGATCTTTCGTGCCATTTAGGTGTCGATTTTTTCCTGGCGAGCGATAGCGAGTCTGTAATTTTTGGCCGGGACATTTTTCTACCAAGTATTTGCAAATTTATTTTGAAAGGGGGTTTATTTATTTATTTTTTGTATTAAGCTTGATGGAGGTCTAGCGAGGAAAATAATTAAAAACAAAATGTATAGACAAATATGCCTATATAGACCAAAGAGAGAGAGAGAGAGAGAGAGAGAATCAGGCCTGTATAAGCAGTAAGATGCCAATCCATGAGTGGCGTCTGGCACTTTGCTTTCTGTTTTATTGAATTTCGGAACGGAGGCTAGAGTGAAAAGATAGATAGATAGATAGGTAGATAGATAGATAGATAGAGTAAATAAATAGATAAATAGAGAGATAGATGGATAGATAGATAGATAGATGAATTTCGGAACGGAGGCTAGAGTAAAACGATAGATAGATAGATAGATAGAGTAAATAGAAAGATAGATAGAGTAAATAGATAGAAAGATAGATAGATAGATAGATTGAGTAAAAAGATAGATACAAAGAGATAATTGGTGTTTAACCCTTTCAGTACCGCCAGTAGGAGCCAAATAATCAGCAGCATCCGAGCCTTGTTTGGGGGTTTATTCATGGCAAGGGATAGAGTGCATTTTGACTACCTACCTTAGTCTACCTTAGCCACTCCTAGTGGCACCGAGAAGTGCGCCGCCCCTCGTTCTGGGTGGTGATTTGGTGCAGCAGACTGTTCGAAGGGGCAGCACGCTCCCCTGCGAAGATGGGCTCGTTTGGCACTTTTTGCAGTACGACATCGAGGGCTCTCTTGAAGTTGTCTAACGAGACGCCCCTCATGTCTCTTACTCGCCGCGGGTGTTTGTTTGACTGACTAACTGACTGACTGGCTGGCGATCGCACATAAATAAACAATAAGCAGTAACCGGCACTTGTTTTCCGTTTTATTCATGTAAAGGTATTTATTGCATTTTGACTGACTGACTGACTGACTGACTGGCTGACTGACTGAGGATCACACATAAATAAGCAATAAGTGTCAGTCAATCAGCGGTATCCGGGCCATGTTTTATGTTTGATTCATACCAAGGGATATATTGCATTTTGACTGACTGACTGGCTGACTGACTGACTGACTGACTGACTGACTGACTGACTAACTGGCTGACTGACTGACTGACTAACTGGCTGACTGAGAATCACACATAAATAAGCAATAAGTGTCAGTCAATCAGCGGTATCCGGGCCATGTTTTATGTTTGATTCATACCAAGGGATATATTGCATTTTGACTGACTGACTGGCTGACTGACTAACTGACTGAGGATCACACATGAATAAGCAATAAGTGTCAGTCAATCAGCTGTATCCGGCTCTTGTCTTTTGTTTTACGAAAGGGTTTATTGCGTTTTGACTGACTGACTGACTGAGGATCACACATGGATAAACAATAGGGTGTCAGTCAGTCAGCGGTATCCGGCTCTTGTCTTTTGTTTTACGAAAGGGTTTATTGCGTTTTGACTGACTGACTGACTGACTGGCTGACTGAGGATCACACATGGATAAACAATAGGATGTCAGTCAGTCAGCGGTATCCGGCTCTTGTCTTTTGTTTTACGAAAGGGTTTATTGCGTTTTGACTGACTGACTGACTGAGGATCACACATGGATAAACAATAGGGTGTCAGTCAGTCAGCGGTATCCGGCTCTTGTCTTTTGTTTTACGAAAGGGTTTATTGCGTTTTGACTGGTATTATTTCGGATAACTTGGTTATCTAAACATATTTGGTATCAGCCGCTATCCTATTCTAATTTAAGGGGAGTCAGACCGGTTTTCTGGACCCCCTTCTCCCTAATGTTTAGCCCCACTAGTTTTGAGATTTTAAGACGTTGGTTCCATTAGTTTGGGGATTTTATGAACTTTCACCCCATTTCTTTGTCTATATTAGAACCTTATGTGCCATTTAGGTGTCGATTTTTTCCTGGCGAGCGACAGCGAGCCTGTAATTTTAGGAGAAATCGGCCTTTGGTCGGGACATTTTTCTACCAAAAAATGTACAAATCTAACTTGAAGGGGGGTCTAGGGGGTGTTTTTCTAAGCTTGATGGAGGTCTAGGGAGGAAACTAAAAACAAAATATGAATAAATTAATTAATAGACCAAACAAACAACCACTGTCCCCTTAACGTGATATGCTAGTTGATAAAGGGAAGTATTATCAGGTCATTAAGGGGAGGTTTTTAGTTTGGTCTCTAGATATCCATCAAGCTTAAGATTGTACCCCCTTGAGCCCCTTTCAAGATAATTGTTTACATTTTTCGGTAGAAAAATGTCCCGGGTGAAAGCCGGTTCCTCTTATATTACAGGCTCGCTATCGCTCGCCAGGATAAAATCGACACCTAAATGGCACGAAAGGTCTTAAAATTGACAGAAATGGGTCGAAAGTTCTTAAAATCGTCAAAATAATGGGGCTCATAACGTTTTCTACATCCCTAACATTGTGTTATTTTCCTAACACACATATCCCTAACATGAGGGAGAAAGGAGTCAAGAAAATAATCCCTCAAGTGGAAATCTCCCCTTAATGTTTACTCATAAAGTACTTAACACTTTCTGATCCGACGTTCTACATTACACACACATATCCCTAACAGTTTATGTGTTATATTTTGTAACACACATATCCCTAACAGTGTGTGTGTTATATTTTGTAACACACATATCCCTAACAGTGTGTGTGTTATATTTCCTAACACACATATCCCTAACAGTGTGTGTTATATTTTCTAACACACATATCCCTAACAGTGTGTGTGTTATATTTTGTAACACACATATCCCTAACAGTGTGTGTGTTATATTTCCTAACACACATATCCCTAACAGTGTGTGTGTTATATTTTGTAACACACATATCCCTAACAGTTTATGTGTTATATTTTCTAACACACATATCCCTAACAGTTTATGTGTTATATTTTGTAACACACATATCCCTAACAGTGTATGTGTTATATTTTCTAACACACATACCTCTAATAATGGACAGTCTATGTTGTTTTATTTTGTAACACACATACCGCTTATCTTTGACAGAGTGTGTGTTCGATTTCATAACACACATACCCCTAAGCTTTGACAGTTTATGTGTTTTATTTTGAAACACACATAACCCTACTCTTTGACAGTTTGTGTTCTATTTTATAACACACATACCCCTAAGCTTTGACAGTTTATGTGTTCTATTTCGTAACACACATACCCCTAAGCTTTGACAGTTTAGGCGTCTATTTTGCACCCTCATATTTGACAGCCCAGGTGATGAAGGAGGCCAGGTAATTAGACTCGTTTGTATGCAAATTACTGCCACCGGAGCCAAACACGAGCTGTGGTGGTAGGTACTCTTCAAGATCTACCTCACACCTTAAGGGGAGGTCTTTAGTTTGTTTCCTACTCCTCCAGCAATCTTAAAATTTCACCCCCTTGAACCCCTTTCAAGATATATTTGTACATTTTTCGGTAGAAAAATTTCCCGGCCGAAGGCCGGTTACTCTTAATTTACAGGCTCGCTATCGCTCGCCAGGATAAAATCGACACCTAAATGGCACGAAAGGTCTTAAAATTGACAGAAGGGGGCGGAAATTCTTAAAATCACCAAACTAATGGGGCAAACGTCTTAAAATGTCAGGAGCAATGGGGCTAGACATGATGGAGAAAGGGGTCAAGAAAAAGTCCCTCAAGTGGAAATCTCCCCTTACGGGATGGTTCGTTTTTCTGGTCCCCCTTCTTCCTCGTGTTTAGCCCCATTAGTTTTAAGATTTGATGACGTTCGCCCCATTTCTGTGTCAATATTAAGAATGTTCGTGTCATGTAGTTGTTGACTTTTTCCTGGCGAGCGATAGCGAGCCTGTAATTCAAGAGGAATCGGCCTTCGGTCGGGACATTTTGCTATCGAAAAATGTACACATTTATCATAGGGGGTGTTTTTTTTTAAGCTTGCTGGAGGTTTAGGGAGGAAACTAAATAAAATTCAAAACACGTATATAAATGAGCAAATAGATACGCCCCCCCCCCCCCCCCCACCTTAACCCCTTTAGTACCGGCAACGTCTTTTTAATTTGAGTCTAGCTATATATATATGTTGACGATATGGTGCAGTTTATAAAGGATCTGTGGCAGTAGAAAGGGTTAAGTGAGATAGTTGAAAGCCTATTAACCCTTTCACGCATTTATGACGCAGAGGTTGCCAGATTAGCAATAGGAAATAGAGTTCTCTCACTCTTATAATTACCTCTCCAAAATTAGTTTTCTGCCCACAGCTAACTCAAAGACAATTGCAGAGGTTGAAGTAACTAAACTAAAGGTTCCTAAATACCCCCTGATGGTAACAAAGGCTTTAAAGTATCCCCAGTAGGCTCAAAATCGCGTCATATGTCGGAGAGGGTTAATTGCTGCAGGCCCATTTGAAGCTGTATATAATTGTCTAATAATAGCCTGGAAACATTTAAATCGACGTCTCCGGTACTGAAGGGGTTAAGGCATTTTTGAAGGCTACATAATTATTTCTTCCGATACACAATATCTCAGTAAAGCCAGAGTCACACGAGCCCTTTTTCGAGCAATTTTTACGAGCAATTATGGTCTGGAAGCTTCAAAAAATACACTTTATCAGAATTCAGCCGCCTAACATAATCTACCTTCAGTCTAGTTGCCGATACCAGTGCGAAAAAGTCCCGAAATAATACGAGAAAAAACTTGCTCATGGAAAATTGACGGAAAAAACGCTCGTGTGACAGCGGCTTAAGGGGAGATTTCCACTTGAGGGATTTTTTTCTTGACTCCTTTCTCCCTCATGTTTAGCCCCATTTCTTTTCTAATTTTAAAACGTTCGCCCCATTATTTTGACGATTTTAAGAACCTTCGACCCATTTCTGTCAATTTTAAGACCTTTCGTGCCATTTAGGTGTCGATTTTATCCTGGCAAGCGATAGCGAGCCTGTAATTTAAGAGGAACCGGCTTTCAGCCGGGACATTTTTCTACCGAAAAATTTAAAAATTTATCTTGAAAAGGGCTCAAGGGGGTGTAATCTTAAGCTTGATGGATATCTAGGGACCAAACTAAAAACCTCCCCTTAAGCCAATATACCTGTAGGCTTTAAAGGGGCAGTACTTGTTTTTTGGTCTATATATATTTAGCTATTCATATATTTTGTAGTTTCCTCGCTAGACCTCCATCAAGCTTAGAAAAACACCCCCTATAGACTCGCCAGGAAAAAGATCGACACTTAAATGCCACGAAAGGTCTTAATAATGACAAAGAAATGGGGCGAAAGGTCTCAAAATCGCCGAACTAACGGAATGAACGACTTAAAATCTCAAAACTAACGGGGCTAAACATGAAGGAGAAGGGGGTCCCGAAAAATCAACTATCTCCCCCTTAACAACATGGAAATATATTCATGACGTTTTAATAATCTCTATAAAATGTTCAGTTTCCGGCCACCAGTGGAGTTTAAGGGAGCCCACCTCGCTTGTTTTTTCTTCTTTCTCTCCTTATCTGGCTTGTATCCATTCGGCCCCATTCAGCCTACTGTTTTAAGACGTTTACCTCCATCCAGGTGTTAATATTTTCCTGGCCAGCGGTAGCGAGCCTGAAATTGTAAGAGGAACCGGCCTTCGGCCGTGACACTTTTCTACCGAAAAATTTACAAATTTATCTTGAAGTGGGATCTAGGGGATATTTTTCTTAGCTTGATTGAGGTATAGTGAGGAAACTAAGAGATATAGGATTTTTTTTCTCTTCCAACTACTCCCTCTCGGGCATAGGCTGAGAGCCTGTACTGTACATTCCACCACTCAACAAGGTGAAGCCCGTGAGGTCTTGTTCCAGTCTGGGGAGTGAGACATGCGAAGCATCCACCATGGCTCGAAGCAGCTCCATCTCTGAAGCGGCTGGTTGCTTCGCTCAAGTGCTTCACCGTCTCACCCTCCAGACTCACACCCTCACTCTCAGAACGCCACCTATTGAGCAGTGAACTCACTAGGCATGGTCCCCCTGTAACATATTTTGAATATGGGAATATTCATACAGTGTTATTTAATCAGGGAACAATGAGGGTATTTTTTTGGCATTTCGGTGGGCTGTGTGGTAATGCACTGATACTAGGTACAGCACAAATTCAATCCCAATAATATCTTCCCATTGACATATCGGGATTTGAACCCGGGTCCATTGGATTACCAATCCAGTGTCATGACCACTCCACCGGCCCATCTCCCCTTAAAGCCTTGGAAATGGTATGCACATTAAATCAACAGCACTTTTATTGTCGGGAGCGAATGGGAAGAAAAGAACGAGTAGTGGTTAAGGGGAGGTATTTAGTTTGTTTCCTAGACCTCCATCAACCTTAAAATTACACCCGCTCAAGTCCCTTTCAAGATAAATTTGTACATTTTTCGGTAGAAAAATGTCGCGGCCGAAGGCCAGTTCCTCTTAAATTACAGGCTCGCTATCGCTCGCCAGGATAAAATAGACACCTGAATTGCACGAAAGATCTTAATATGGGGTGAAAGTTCTTAAAATCGTTAAACTAATGGGGCAAACGTTTTATAATATCAAAAGCAATGGGGCTAAACATGAGGGAGAAAGGGGTCAAGAAAACAATCCCTCAAGTGGAGACCTCCCCTTAAACCTCTTCTGTACCGGGGATGTGCTTTTCATCATATTCTGGCAACTATTAGACGATTTGGTTCAGCTTAGGAAGGACATCTACCCATTAAAAGGCTACAGACCATCTCCATTCATCATTTTTTTTTTTTTTTTTTTTTTTTTTAAAGAGACAATGAACGGAGGAAGGAAAAACACAGATAAAACAAAAAGGTCCATGTGCCTAAAGGCATCCTCCATTCATAAAATGTTTGTAACAACTGGATTTAAAAATTTGTAGATTGTAAGTTTGTGGAAAGCAATTCGAGGGAAGTTAATTCCATATATCCTTCTTTAAGCTTCATAAAATCGTTTAAATGTAGCCGAAATCAAATTAAAAAGACGTCGCCGGTACTGAAGGGGTATATAATAATAGAAGCCATGGTGACTATTGTTAGAAGCGACTTTGATGTGCCGACGTCATATTTTATCAGCCTCCCACGTTCATAATTTAAGGGGGAGGTAATCATTTGGTCTGCCCTTCCCCCCTTCCCCTCCCCCCACCCCCACCCCCCTCTTCTCCCTCATGTTTAGCTTATTAGTTTTGAGGTTTTAAGACGTTCGTTCCGTTAGTTTGGCGATTTTGAGACTTTTCGCCTAATTTCTTTGTCAATATTAAGACCTTTCGTGCCATTTAGGTGTCGATGTTTACCTGGCGAGTGATAGCGAGCCTGTAATTTTAGAAGGAGCCGGCCTTCGGCCAGGACATTTTTCTACCGAAAAATGTACAAATTTATCTTGAAAAGGGATCTAGGGGGTGTTTTCTTAAGCTTGATGGAGGTCTAGCGAGGAAACTCAAAATATATTGATAAATAAATATAAAGACCAAAAGCGATTACTATCCCTTTCAAATTACGCTGTGTATACTTAGAGAGAGAGAGAGAGAGAGAGAGCTAGAGAGAGAGAGAGAGTACGTATATGCGTATCTACAGTATGTATGAGTACAGTATATAGGCGTATCTCCTGATCACCCACAGCCACTAAACTACCACTAACAACCTTCGTACGTCACAATTCCAGCGTTTTTCTTTTGAGTCCGTCCCCCGTAGCGGAAAGACGAACCTGCTGACGAGGTAAGGGGAGACTGACCGTTTGTTTGGTCTATTAATTAATTTATTCATATATTTATTTAGTTTCCTTCCTAGACCTCCATCAAGCTTAGAAGAAAAAAAAACTAAACCCCCCTTCAAGATAAATTTGTACATTTTTCGGTAGAAAAACAACAACAAAGACGTCACCGGTACAGAAGGGGTTAAAAGGACGGCACCGGTACTGAAGGGGTTGATCATATGTACCTGAATGTGTATATTTCTAAGGTATACTACATATCATTCCAAAATCATAATGGATGCACATAGAGAAATAGATAAACAAATAGATAGATATAGATAGTTAGATAGATAGATTGATAAATAGATAAACATATAGATAGATAGATAGTTAGATAGTTAAATAGATAGATAGGTAGGTAGATAGATAGATATAGATAAATAGATAGTTAGAAAGAGAGATAGAGAGAGAGAGAGAGTGAGAGTGAGTGAGCGAGTAACTTCCGACAGTCAAATTATATGCAAATAGTACTGATGATTGGCATTTTCTTTCGTGCGGTACCAATTCTCTCGTGAAAGCTATTTTATCTCGAGCACTATATCATATTTTATCTCGAGCACTATATCATATGTAAAAGACAGCCATATTAATGTAATGCACTGCTGGGAGTATAATATATTTCAGCGGTTATAAGTAAGTACTTTTACGGCGTCACAAGTGTACTTTAAGGGGAGGTTTTTAGTTTGTTTTCTACTCCTCCAGCAATCTTAAAATTTCACCCCCTTGACCCCCTTTCAAGATAAATTTGTACATTTTTCGGTAGAAAAATGTCCCGGCTGAAAGCCGGTTCCTCTTAAATTACAGGCTCGCTATCGCTCGCCAGGATAAAATCGACACCTAAATGGCACGAAAGGTCTTAAAATTGACAGAAATGGGTCGAAGGTTCTTAAAATAGTCAAAATAATGGGGCGAACGTCTTAAAATTAGAAAAGTAATGGGGCTAAACATGAGGGAGAAAGGAGTCAAGAAAAAAATCCCTCAAGTGGAAATCTCCCCTTAAAGAAGATAGACTATTACTCAGATAAGAAATATAGTGAATTATTATGTTTTTTCCACCAACCAACTTCACCTCTAAACTCAATTAATGAAATCAACAAATACATGTGGCACTCCGAGGATTCGAACCCAGGATACTCACATCGAAATTCCGCGCACTATGCATTACGCTATCAAGACCGCCAAAATTCTCCTCTCCTTGGAGTTAGCGAAGGCAAATTATATATCCAGAAAGACTGAGTAACCCAAATGGAAACATCGGCTCCTCAAAGGAAAGCCGAGGGGTGGGGGGGGGGGTAATTTGCTCTTTCTCCCTCATGATTAGTCCCATTAGCTTTGAGATTTTAAGACGTTCGTTCCATTAGTTTGGCCATTTTAAGACATTTCGCCTCATTTCTTTGTCATTATAAAGTCCATTCGTGCCATTTAGGTGTCGATTTTTTCCTGGCGAGCGATAGCGAGCCTGTAATTCTATAAGGAACGGGCCTTCGCCCGAAAAAATTACAAATTTAGCTTGAAGGGGGGTCCAGGGAGCGTGTGTTTAAGCTTGATTCAGGTCTAGCAAGGTTACTATTTTAACATCGTGCTTAACCCCTACAGTACCAGGGACGTCCTTTTCATCATATTCTGGCAACTATTAGACAATTGTATTCAGCTTAGGAAGGACCTCTAGCAATAATAAGGCTTCAAACTATCTCAACCCACCCTTTTAACCACCACAGATCCTTCCAAAGCTGCATAATATCGTCTAAATATAGCTAGAATATAATATAACACACGTCGCTGGTACTGAAAGGGTTAAGGGGAGGTATTTAGTTTGTTCCATAGACCTCCATCAAGCTTATAATTACACCCCCTTGAGTCCCTTTCAAGATATATTTGTAAATTTTTCGGTAGAAAAATGTCCCGGCCGAAGGCCGGTTCCCCTTAAATTACAGGCTCGCTATCGCTCGCCAGGATAAAATTGACACCTGAATGGCACGAAAGGTCTTAATATGGGGTGAAAGTTCTTAAAATCGCTAAACTAATGGGGCAAACGTTTTATAATATCAAAAGCAATGGGGCTAAACATGAGGGAGAAAGGGGTCCCGAAAAAAATCCCTCAAGTGGAGATCTCCCCTTAACAGCAATAACACTGAATGAAATAAAATAGATGAATTAAATAGATAAATAGACCGAACAATAAACACTACCCCTTTTGAAGGGGAGATCTCCACTTGAGGGATTTTTTTCTTGACCCCTTTCTCCCTCATGTTTAGCCCCATTGCTTTTGAGATTTTAAGACGTTCGCCCCATTATTTTGATGATTTTAAGAACTTTCAACCCATTTCTGTCAATTTTGAAACCTTTCGTGCCATTTAGGTGTCGATTTTATCCTGGCGAGCGATAGCGAGCCTGTAATATAAGAGTAACCGGCTTTCAGCCGGGACATTTTTCTACCGAAAAATGTACAAATTTATCTTGAAAGGGGTTCTAGGGGGTGTAATTTTAAGCTTGATGAAAACGTAGGAAACAAACTAAATACCTCCCCTTTAAACCCCGACCGTTGACCTTGCCCAAGGTGAGTTATGAGGAGTACATGGCGTTAACCCCTTCTGTGTCGACGTCGGCTTTTGTATTTCGTTCTGGCTACATTTAGACGATTTTGTGCAGTTTAACCCCTGCTGTAACAGCGACGTCTTTTATGGTATATTCTAGCAATATTTTGACGATTTTGTGCAGCTTAAGAAGGATCTGGGGTTGTAAAAAGGGTTAAGTGAGATGGTTCGAGCAAATCATTACAAATCACCCCTTAATCATCTCAATTTTCCCTACCCTCCCTCCCCCCCCACGCCCACCCCCTCCAACCCCCGCCTCGCGCTCCCTCCAAACCAAAGCCTCAATTAAAAAAAAAAAAAAAAAATATCCAGTAATTAATTGAGCAGGATAAATAATAAAAAAACAAAACACACACACACACACCGAAAATAAGAAGGCAGTCTCTAGGGTTCTGGGAAGGGGGTACACCAATTTAAAAGCCTTGGTAGCGGAAACTTTATATATAAATTTGTTGAACCATTATTGGATCTCAGCCACTCCAGCCGCTAAGAACTGCACTTTGGGGAATACTTATAGTTGGGAAAAATCTTGCGGGAGCGGGTTTAAAAGAGTGGATAATTATGGTTTTGCCGATTAGGGTGTTGATTCTTTGCTTAAGGGGAGGTATTTAGTTTGTTCCTTAAACCTCCATCAAGCTTAAAATTACACCCCTTGAGTCCCTTTCAAGATAAATTTGTACATTTTTCGGTAGAAAAATGTCCCGGCCGAAGGCCGGTTCCTCTTAAGTTACAGGCTCGCTATCGCTCGCCAGGATAAAATCGACACTGGAATGGCACGAAAGATCTTAATATGGGGTGAAAGTTCTTAAAATCGCTAAACTAATGGGGCAAACGTTTTATAATATCAAAAGCAATAGGGCTAAACATGAGGGAGAAAGGGGTCAAGAAAAAAACCCTCAAGTGGAGATCTCCCCTTAAGTGTGTGTGTGTGTGTGTAGTGTGTGTGTGGGTGTGAGTGTGGGTTTGTGTGTGTGCGTGTGCGTGTGTGTGTGTGTGTGTGTGTGTGTGATAGGAGGTGGCGGGGGGGAGGTACTCTGTTTGAAGCGAATACATGGCAAATTATCAATAAGTATTTATTGGGAGAGGGGGTCAGGCGCCAGTTGGACTAGATAATAGTCCGTCAGGCGCCTGGCCCGGGAGCCGGTGCCCGGTGTATAATATGAAAGGTCATGCCTCGATGTGCTGTGGGTATGTGCATGAGTATATGCATATAGACATACATACATGGATTGGAAAATATACAATTGATCACGTGTTATCTCCTCAGGCAGTTATTTTGGAAATATATACAGGTCAGGAAAAAATAAATACAAATAATAAATTACACTCCCCCTTTTTCATCCTCCTCATCCCAGATCTCGCAGCTTGGTTCAACATATAGTACCGTTACATTCGTTATTTCCGCGTAGATTCTTGTCGTCTTATCATTACAAATGGGTAACCTATTGGTTTTGTATTATGATATTTGAATATAATATGTTTTCTCGTGATTGCAGTCCTTGCACCTTTTGTGAAGAAAAACAAACAGTTCCTCCTTCCAAAAATGCTTTCTGTAGCTTAAGATATTGGCATGAGGTTTTCTTTCAATTTTCTGTCATTGAAATTGTATGGGGTAACTAATCTAAGATACTGTAAATATGTTCGTGAAGATCTCTACTCCTGTGTAGCTGTTTCACATATACTTTTGTCTATAAATATTGTATATGCAATTATGCATTCATATACCATAGAGACAGTAACAATTGACCACTTGCGAGTTTCGTTCTATAAGGAACTTGGAGTTGTAGACATCGATATTTAGCTGAATTACCAGCTAAAATACGGTCGTAGTTCATTTATATATAGCCTACATAAAATCACATTCAACATACTCTTTAGCCATCAGAAACCTACATTATTATTGCATTTCTGTTTACTATCGATGTCTACAGCTCCAACTTCCTTATAGCCTGAAATTCGCAAGTGGTCAATTGCAACAGGCATGAATAATTTCACTCGTTTTTACCGTTAATGAGGGATGTGATATTTGGCCTACAGTTGAAGACCAAAGAAAACGGAATTTACGCGGGGATTTAAAAGCAGAGTACTTGAACATTATTAACCCCTTACGTACCGGCCACGCCTTCTTAATTATAATCTAACTATATTTAGAAGATTGTGTGCAGTTGAAGAAGGATCTGTGGTAGTTAGGTTAGGTTAGGTTAGGTTAGGTATAGGTAAAGTATTAAGCGAGATAGTTCGAAGCTTGTTAATTGCTGGAAGCCCTTTTTAAACTGAATTCAATCTTCTAATAGTAGCCAGAAGTTTAAAAGACGTCGCCGGTACGGAAGGGGTTAAGGGGGGATGGGAGTATTTATTTGCTTATTTATATATCTAGGCTATATATATTTTTTAGTTTCCTTCCTAGACCTCCATCAAGCTTTCAGAAAACACCTCTCAAGACCTCCTTCAAGATAAATTTGTACATTTTTCGATAGAAAAATGTCCTGGCCGAAGGCCGGTTCCTCGTGAAATACAGGCTCGCTATCGCTCGCAAGGAAAAAAATCGACACCTAACTGACTCGAAAAGTTTTAATATTGAAAAAGAAATGGGGCGAAATATCTTATACTCGCCAAACTATTGGACCGAACGTCATCAAATCTGAAATCTAACGGGGCTAAACATGAAGAAGGAGGCCCAGAAAAACGACCCATCTCCCCTTAAAGTAGGCTACTCCTCATCACAATTACAACAACAACTCGCGCATCATATTAACTCATCATCACAATTACAACAACAACTCCGCATCATATTAACTCATCACAATTACAACAACAACTAGCGCATCATATTAACTCTTCATCACAATTACAACAACAACTCGCGCATCATATTAACTAGACAGGAATACGGCCAAGCTAGCCTACTATTTTTCCCTTGCCCCTCAACTTTCTCTTCATAATTGCTGAGGGGCACAGGGCCCTGGGTGGGGCTTTGGTTTCCCGGGCGTTTCCGCACCCTCCTCAGCTCCCCGTCATGGAGTGGCTTCGGTCACCCAGGCTTTATTGTGGTCGGCGGGGAGGATTCTGTGGGGGCATTCGGTTATGGCCTTGGAATTGCTCGGGGCCTTGGGGCTGTTCGGCCAGGCAGCTTGGGGAACAACAACAACAACAACAACTATTCAGGGGATAGATAGGCCTAGTAGATGTTATTTAATTTAATTTAATTTTCTTTATTGTTTCCTTGCTAGACCTCCATCAAGCTTAGAAAAACCATCCCCTAGACCCCCCTTCAAGATAAATATGTAAATTTTTCGGTAGAAAAATGTCCTGGCCGAAGGCCGATTCCTCTTGAAATTACAGGCTCGCTATCGCTCGCCAGGAAGAAATCGACACCTAAATGGCACCAAAGGTCTTAAAATTGACAACGAAAGGGGCGACGGGTGATAAAATCGCCAAACTAATGGTCGTTCGCGAACGTCTTAAAATCTCAAAACAAATGGGTCTAAACACGAGGGAGAAGGGGGTCCAGAAAAAGCAGCCCATCTCCCCTTAATTACGGTACCTCTGGCCATGAAGGAGTTTGTCTAGGAATACTTTTTGATGATTGAAAACGCGGCTAGATGATTGACAGTCAGTAGCCAACCCTTACTCCCACAAGGGGTAGGGAGGATCAGCAAGAGACACGAGAAAGGAAAACATAGGTGACCGGGCAAGAACACATATTCATATTTGTTTTCACCAACTCGCCAATTAATTTACAAATAAACCAAACTGATGAAATCAATGAAAGTAATGAATACATGTGGTACTCCAAGGACTCGAACCTAGGATACTCACACCGAAATTCCGCACACTAAGCACTAGGTTATCAAGACATAATGACAGAACTGGGATTACTAGGAAGGTGGTAGTGAAAGGAGGTATAGAGGGAGGTGGGGGATGGAGGAAGAGAGGCAGGTGACAGGGATGAACGGAGATGGGGGAAGGAGGGATGGAGGGAGGTAGGGTGGAGGGATGGGGGGAGGTAGGCGATGAAGGGAGGTAGGGATGGAGGGAGGGGATGGAAGGAGGGAGATGGGGGGAGGTAGGGGAAGGAGGGAGATGGGGGGGAGGTAGGGGAAGGAGGGAGATGGGGGAGGAAGGGGAAGGAGGGAGGTAAGGGATGGAGGGAGATGGGCGAGGTAGGGGAAGGAGGGAGGGAGGTAGGGAAAGGAAGGAGATGGGGGAAGGAGGGAGGTAGGGGTGGAGGAAGGTAGGGGAAGGAGGGAGGTGGGGGGAGGTAGTGGATGAAGGGAGGTAGGGGAAGGAGGGACGGAGGGAGGTGGGGATGGAGAGAGCGGTGATGGAAGGAGAAAGAGAGGCAGGCTCTAGGTAGCCTATTCCCCATATCTACAACTCTGTTACCAACCCAGTTTTTGCCTACATCTTTTCCGAAACTAAATTTATCCTATTCTGGAGCAATTATCGTCTATTATAGTTTCCAATGTCAAAAAGCCCCGAAAGAGAACAAACTTAAGCCGGTATCACACGAGAGCTTTTATAGTCAACATTCGATGATCAAAAAAAAATTGGCAACATTTCTGGAGTATTTTGCACTGGTATCGGAAACTAGACTGATGATAGAGGAATTTAGGTAGCAGACAAATATTAAGTGTTTACCTCCCAAGCTGCCAGACCAGTGTTGAGGATAAATGTTGAGTGAGAAAGTGCTCGTGTGATACCAGCTTTACTCCTACAATAATGCCGAGGAAAGCGCTCATGTAACATCATGCATTAAGGGGAGGTTTTTAGTTGATTCCCTAGACTTCCATCAAGCTTAAAATTACTCCCCCTAGACCCCCTTTCAAGATAAATTTGTAAATTTTTCGGTAGAAAAATGTCCCGGCTGAAAGCCGGTTCCTCTTATATTACAGGCTCGCTATCGCTCGCCAGGATAAAATCGACACCTACATGGCACGAAAGGTCTTAAAATTGACAGAAATAGGTCGAAAGTTAAAGTTAAAATCGTCAAAATAATGGGGCGAACGTCTTAAAATTAGAAAAGCAATGGGGCTAAACATGAGGGAGAAAGGAGTCAAGAAAAAAATCTCAAGTGGATATCTCACCTTAAGGGAGGTAGTGCTTGGTTTTTGGTCTATATATTTATATATTTATATATTTATTTTTGAGTTTCCTCGCTAGACATCCATCAATCTTAGAAAAACATCCCCTAGACCCCCTTTCAAGATAAGTTTGTACATTTTTCGGTAAAACAATATCCAGGCCGAAGGCTGGTTCCTTCTAAAATTAGAGGCTTGCTAACGCTCGCTAAATGCCACGAAAGGTCTTAATGTTAAGATGTCTAAAAATCTGTGGGTGATAACCCGGGTTCGATTCCTGGTGGATCACATATATGCGTTCATTAATTTCATTGGAGGTGTTTGGTGTTTTGGTGAAATTATTAAAAAGATTATTGATCAAAATTGAGGTGAAAAGTCTCAAAATCGTCAAACTAACGGAACGAACGTCTTTAAACCTACAAACTAATATCCTATACATGAGGGAGAAGGGGGTCCAGAAAAAGCGAGTACTACCCCTTTAAATCATATCGAACGAAGATAGATCTAATTAATGAAAGCAGACTTGATATAATTCGCTTTCTCGTAAATTTATCCCGTTCAGTACCAGTGACGTTCTTTTAGACGATTAGACGATGTTATTCAGGTTAGGAAGGACCTTTAAGCCGGTATCACACGAGAGCTATTATAGTCAACATTCGATGATCAACATTTTTCTGGCAACATTTCTGGAGTATTTTGCACTAGTATCGGAAATTAGACAGATGATAGATGAATTTAGGTTACCAAAATATATTAAATGTTGACCTCATAAGCTGCCAGACCAGTGTTGAGGATATTTGTTGAGTGAAAAAGCGCTCGTGTGATGCCGGCTTTAGCAATAATAAGCGTTCAAACTATCTCAACCAACCCTTTTAACTACCACAGATCCTTCCTAAGCTGCAGAATATCGTCTAAATATTGCTAGAGTAAACTGTAGCACGTCGCTGGTACTCGAAGGGTAAAGTGTATTTATATTCATCTTCGTTGCCAAGTGCATAGGGATTCACTATAGTGGCCGACAGAGAGGTGAACAAAGGAGGGATGGTGGGCGTGGGAGGTGGAGGTGGGAGGTGGAGTAGCGAGGGCAACAGGTCGGGGATGTACGGAGAAGGTGGGTGGGATGGGGGTTTGGGGGAGGGAGGGAGGAGGAATGAAGGAGAGGGGGGTACAAAGAATAAAGAGAAAGAGATAGGGTAGAGGAATAAGGAGGGAGATAAGGGAGGGACGGCGATGGGGGAGGTAGAGGGAGGGACGGGGTGGAGGAGGGGAGGGAGGGATCATGTGCACCACGTGGTCTCAAAACTCATCAGTCAACCCCCACCGCGCGGGTAGTGTAGACGTGCCGGGTAATTGTTTAATTGGTTTTGTGTTGTGTATCGCTGGTATTTCGTTCCACATAACATTGACGCGTATTGCACCATGCGTCATCATTGCAGAAGACGTTGCAAGAGTTGTAGAAGCCATAGACTGCTAAGGAAGGGCGCTGGTGGTGATCAACTTGAGACTGGCGCCGGCGAAGGAAGGTATGGAGTGTCACGGGTGGCTTGCATTATATGTGGCCTGTTTTCTATTGTATATTTAAATAACCAAGAAGTATCTTATGTTTGTCCGTGTAAGCAAGGGGGTGTGCTGTGTGTTATAGCATAGCCTATTGTCAATGCATTGGGGGTGTACAATTGAATAATATTTTCGCGTGGTGGCGGAACCTAGCTAAGTATCGGCTGCTTCACAACGTAGTGTGTTGACAATGGCGATAAATCTCAGTTTTCACTCTCCCGTCCTCCTCCTCTCACTTCCTTTCTTCCCCTTGTTCCCTCTCAGCTCCCCCACCCCCCCTTTTCTGTCCGCTCATTCCTCTTCCTCCCTCCCCATCCCTCTCCCTCCCCATCCCTCTCCCTCCCCCTCCCTCTCCCTCCCCCTCCCCCTCCCCATCCCCTCTCCCCACTACCCAACCCTCCCCCTCCCTCCCTCCTCTCCCCACTACCCAACCCTCTCCCACCCTCCCACCCTCCCTCCTTCCTTCCTACCACTCTCTCTCGAGTCTCCCCCATGGAAAGGGGGGTAAGGGGGAGCCCCTTACCCCCCTCTCCATCGCTAAGCCTACTAAACAAGCAATGGAATAGGTTTTTTCTCCTAAGCCTCACTTCACATGGGTTTATCATAATTTTGTAATAGATATGGACAAGTAATGGCAGAGTTCGCAAGTTAGACAGAACATTATTATACCGTACCTCAGCCAACTCAGCTGGACGAAGGTTATGTTTTCACTTTCGTCTGTCTGTTTGTAAACACATCTCGCAAATTTATGTACCGAATTTCATGAAATTTGGTGGGCAGATCGGATATGCACCAAGGAAGAATTGATACAATTTAGGAGTCGATGCAGCAATGTTCACGAAATTCTGTGGCCACATAGAATATGCGCTAATTAAGATTTGCTTCAATTTAGTTGGGGATTGATTCACAGGGTGGGAAAAAAAACGCGATTTTTTTTTTTTTTTAAATAAACCAAATAGGCTAAACCACATTTTTTAAATGTTTACGGTTTAATAATATGTACAAGTATATATATATATATTACTTACCGGGTGATTAACAAATGTAAATGTATAAATAAAAATGTGAATTATTGTGATGCAATCAGTTCAGTCAGTTCAGTTGGAATTCGAGAAGTTTAGCCTTAACGTCGGCACTTCCCTAAGAGGTTTTGTTATTTTTCTTTTTGTGACGTGCTCATTTGTCTAAAAATAAATATATCTCATTTTTCATCCCTTTTTCTGAAATCTTCTTTCTTCAGTCTTGTTTCTTCGCTCTTCTTCCTTCATTCTTGTTTCTTCTCTCTTCAGTCTTCTTATTTCAGTTCTTTCAATTTTTTCTCTCGTACTCTCCACATTTGATAGATTGTCTGTTTCACTCTATCGCTTATTTCTTTGTTAAATAAAAGATGTCCGATTACTTGGTTTTAATTTTCAATATAAGGCTGTTGGAACTCTGGATCTTTTATTCTGAATGCTTTATAAAATTAACAGTGTAGTAGAAAATGTTTTAGGTCTTCTGTTCCTTCCTTACACAGATCGCATTGTGTCTCTCCTCCCACATGCCTATTTCTATCTTTTAGATTTAAGTTATTTGTCCTACATCTGTAAAATATTATAGATGCCTGTGTGTTGTCATAAATATCTTCCTCGCTCTTAATCTCCTTTTTATAACTTCTATACACTTCTAGGCTACTCTTCTCTGCCAACTCTTCGCCATCTTCCCGAATCCCAGTCCAGAACTCTTTTTCTAATGTCGTCCTTCTTAATATTTGCTAAATTTGTTTCTCCTAACTTCAAATTCCCTACATACTTTCGAATTTCTGCAGTCCAGGGAACTTTACTAGGCTATTTCTAAGTGTTTCCTCTGTGATTCTTCTTAGCAAGTCATTACTTTCCTCTCCTACTAAATATTTAAGATATTTTATGTTACCTTCCATAATTCTTGCCTCCATTGATGAGGCTCCTATTTCACCCCTTAAGGTTACCTTTTGGGCATATCTGGGTGCCCCTAATGTGTCTAAAAACCCTATTCTCTATATTTTGTAATTTATTTATTTCTGTTTTTGAAAAACCTATAACATTCGAGCCATACAGGACTGCTGGTATCACAATACTTTTCCAATATGTTTTTCCAATAAGTATCTTATTACAACTTTGTGATATTACCGGGTATGTAAGGTTAGCCATTCTATTTGCTTTATCCAAAGCTTCTATTTTCTGGGTTTTAAAACATTTTTTATTATCATTAATTTGTATTCCTAGATATTTAATTTGTTTTACCACTTCTATTTCTCGTATATTGTTTGGTTTGTTTTTCATATTAAATATTAGGATTTTACTTTTGTCTTTATTTATACTTAAGCCACACTCTCCCCCTATCTCTATTAATTTATCTATTACTCTTTCTGCTTCCTGGATTGTATGAGCCAAGAGTAGCCCGTCATCGGCATAAAACAATGAATTTATTTTGAAACACTCGTCTACAAACCCTCTTTTATTTTCTAACTGCTTAATTATCTCATAAGTTATCAAGTTCTGTATTGTACCACTGCTGTTGAAAACAAGTTCAAACAAGATGGCTAGACTCCAACCTGTCGCTACAACTTGTAGATCAGTTCAGTATAGTGTGAGGGTGTGTTGAGGAACTTGTGGGCATAAATAAAATCATAAATCAGAATTTTTATATATTCATGGCTATATCTGAAATTAAATACGCCATACCATTAATAGAAATAAATGCTGGATAAAATTTATTTTGAATGAACCTATGTTAATAATATATTATCCGCAGTAACGAAATAGTTTAATGTAATTATTCTATACGTAATTGTTTAATCGAAGTCCTCTTTTTCTAGTTATTAAAAACGTATTCTATGGTGTATTATATGATATATTAAAAACGTATTCTATGGTGTATTATATGATATATTAAAAACGTATTCTATGGTGTATTATATGATATATACAGTAGAAGCAATAGAACTGTTCAAATGACCTGGGAAGTGTATATTAAACCAAATACAAAACTTTGAATAATGAGGTATGAGATATGTGTTTTTTATCACTTTTCAACCCAAGACCAGCGGGGGTCTGGGGGCAGCAGCCCCCAGGATGCCCAGGTTAGGTTAGGTTAGGTTAATGACCAGCTATGTAAATACAGTAGTGAACATTTGGTTCAGTCTGTGCTCAAAAATCCATTTTCTTTAGGAGGCCATTCACTAAACATTTACCATTCTATAATAATACTAAATTGCTCTGTAAAATGGGAATAAAACTATCCTTTGTTTCACACTTTTTTTGCAGAACTGCATGATCTCTTTGTTAACTATTTCATAAATATGCGGTTATATTACCTTAACTCTTTTCAAAGTTTTAAAATCACACACAGAAATAAAATAACCAAAAAACTAACAAAAAGCTTTGGTTTATTTAAAAAAAAAAAAACGTGGTTTAAACTACTTGGTTTAAATCATTGATTAAAACCAATCCACCCTGCCGGCTCATATCCTGAATCCTATAAAATTAGATTATTCTTTTTGGATCAAACCTATTCCACCTATTTAGTTTGGCGATTTTAAGACATTTCACCCCATTAGTTTATCTGTTATGATACACTTCACCCCATTCAGGTTTTATTATACTGGGCGACCGATTGCGAGCTTGCCAAGTATAGGAAATAGTCCTTTGGCGGTGATATTGTTCTGTAAAAAGTATAAATTAAGCTTGAAGAGGGCCCTGAGAGAGGTTTGCTTGGGGGTAGACTTTTGTTAATAATTGTAATTATCTACCCGTTTAATGGATAAACTCATCATATACCAATTCGAAAGGTAAATCACTATCAATATACCCAATTATGATATACTGTATAGGCTTTACTTATTTTCATTATTTTAATTGATTTTCAGCAATTAGGTTTATTTGTAAGTTAATTTGTGGGTTGGTGATATTACGAAATTATATCCTAGACATTTAAGTGTTTTACCAACCAACATCCAGTAACATCGTGTTCTCTATACCTTTGTTGTACCCTAGATTCATTAGTGCATTAGCCTACCAACTTTCAGCAAGATAGAAATATTGTGTGTTGTATGTACCGGTACTTTTTTTTTATCTATCTATCTATCTATCTATCTATCTACTCTGGCACATACCCCATTATTATATATGGTTATTATTATTTTAATATATATATATATATATATATATATATATATATATATATATATATATATATATATATAATTTTTTTTTTTTTTTTTTTTTTTTTTTAAATTTGGTTATACTCAAGATTTTTACGGCCATATATTAAACCTCCCTTGAGGCCCTAAACCTTCATAAACGTAATAAGCAGAATCAAATAGTGATCTTCCTGAAATTGAATGTTTGTTTATATTTGTTTATCACAAACTAGTGCCCAGTTATTTTATCTTCATTCAATGGTAGCTAGGCTACCTCCTCATTTTTGTTACCTGTTATTGTTTGTATTATATAAATATATATACAGTATATATATATATATATATATATATATATATATATATATATATGGGGGTTAGAGGTGTTATCAACCCTGAGCCAGAGAGTAATATTGTGTGTTGTCGCTAGAGTGAATCCACCCAGAACTTTTTGGGAGTCAACTTTGGGTCAGATCACACTAATAAAAAACTCGGGTGTAAATGAAAAAAGTTGTGTTGAACTTAGAGGGCGTAATTTGACACGTGGGGCTTTACTCGGTGGGTTGTTTGAGATAGCGAGAGCCTTGCTTAATTCTAATCTTATTCTTACTATATTTCGACGATATTGTGCAGATTAACCGTCTCCGACATATGACACAATTTTGAGCCTATTGGGGATACTTTAAAGCCTTTGTTACCATCAGGGGTATTTAGAAACCTTTAGATTAGTTACTTCAACCTCTGCAGTTGTCTTTGAGTTAGCTGTGGGCAGAAAACTAATTTTGGAGAGGTACCGGTAATTATAAGAGTGAGAGAACTCTATTTCTTATTGCTAATCTGGCAACCTCTGCGTCATAAATGCGTGAAAGGGTTAAGAAGGATCAGTGGTAGTAAAACGGGTTAAGTTTGATAGCTCGAAGCCTCTTAATTGCTGGAGGCCCTTTTTGAACAGAATAATTTCGTCTAACAGTAGCCAGAATAAAGTTAAAGAACGGCACTGGTAGTGAAGGGGTTAAGGGGAGATGGGCCGTTTTTCTAGACGCCATTCTCCCTCGCGTTTAGCCCCATTGGTTTATAGATGTTAAGACGTTCGGCCCATTAATTACGATTTTTAACCTACCCCATTTCGTTGTCAATTTTTAGACCATTCGTGCCATTTAGGTGTCGATTTTATCCTGGCGAGCGATAGCGAGCCTGTAATTTTACGAAGAACCGGCCGAATTTGTCTACCGAAAAATGTACAAATTTATCTTCAATGGGTGTCTAGGTTTTTTTGCAAGCTTGATGGAGGTCTAGCAAGGAAACTTAATAAATATATGAATATATAAATGTATAGATCAACCAAATAGCCACTATCCCCTTAACCCTCTCTGTATCGACGACGTCTTTTGTCTGTTATTCTAGCTATGTTTAGACGATTTTGTGCATTATAATATTCTAGCAGGGATACCCGGCATTGCCCGGGTAATCACCATAATCACCATCACTACTACCATAATCACCATCATCAATCACTACTACCACAATCATCACAATACTACTACTACCATAATCACCGGCCTCCCTGTGCCTCATTAAACGGCGACCTCGATTTCGGCCGCTAAATGACCTCCGATTTTGGATCTGACCTCATACGTACCCCCATTTTGGGGGGCTGCGAACAACTTTCGTTCCATACACCTTTTCGATCGGAGGTCTCCTGCCCCAAACGGCCATTTTATTTTCAATTTGTTTTCAACAAAATTTTAATTTGGTCTCGAAACGACTTCCGATCGTGGCCTCGCCCCCTCTATGACCTGACCCAGGTCAATTGACACCCACATGCAAAGTTTCAGCTCCCCAGGTCCAAAACTGCGGCCGCCTATTAAGAACACACACACACACACACACACACACACACACACACACACACACACACAATCGAAAATATTATATAGATCTCACTCACCCCACACACACACACACACACACACAATCGAAAATATTATATAGATCTCACTCACCCTTTCACCTCGA
>CM064567.1:12535067-12618428 GCA_032716605.1 Paralithodes platypus
GCAGTCATAAACAGCGAGGGGAAGCCGGGGTGGGCGAGGCAGGTCAGGGGTGGGCTGCAATATGGCGGCTAGGGACAAGGTATTAGGATGTATTGGTGCATATCGATCCTTCCTGTTTTACTCCATTAAGTTGGAGATTTTAAAACGTTTCACCTCCTTAGTTTGGCGCTTCAACAAAATATGGTGTCAATATTTTCGTGGTCGAGCGATAACGAGCCTGCAATTTGAGAGAAACTGGCCTTCGGCCGGAACAATGTACATATATAGCTTGAAGGGAGTCTGGGGACAATTTTTAGTTTGAAGGGGGCTTGGAGAGTCATTTAGTTTGAAGGGGGCATGGAGAGTCATTTAGTTTTAAAGTGGCATGGAGAGTCATAATTAGTTTTGAAGGGGGCTTGGAGATGTTCCTTTAGTTTTAAGTGGGCATGGAGAGTCCATTTCGTTTTGAAGGGGGCAATGGAGAGTCCTTTAGTTTGAAGGGGCATGGAGAGTCATTTAGTTTGAAGGGGGCATGGAGAGTCATTTAGTTTGAAGGGGGCATGGAGAGTCATTTAGTTTGAAGGGGGCATGGAGAGTCATTTAGTTTGAAGGGTGGCTTGTATAGTCATTTAGTTTGAAATTGGGCATGGAGAGTCATTTAGTTTGAAGGGGGCATGGAGAGTCATTTAGTTTGAAGGGGGCATGGAGATTCTTATAGTTTGAAGGGGGGCGTTGGAGAGTCATTTATTGTTGAAAGGGGGCATTGCGAGTCATTTTGAGTTTGAAGGGGGCATGGAGAGTCATTTAGATTTGAAGGGGGGCGGTTGGGAGAGTCATTCGTTTTGAAGGGGGCATGGAGAGGTCATGTTGGTATGTTGAGAGTGGGGTTTCATTGAGAGTGCATTTAGTGGTGGGTGCAGGGGGCATGGAGAGATTCATTTAGTTTTGAAGGGGTCATGGAGAGTCATTTAGTTTTAAGGGGGAATGGTATTCCGATTTATTTTTGAAGGTGGCTTGGAGAGTCATTATAATTTGAATGGGCAATGGAGAGGTCATTAGTTTGAAGGGGGCATGGAGAGTCATTTAGTTTGAAGGGGGCATGGAGAGTCATTTAGTTTGAAGGGGGCATGGAGAGTCATTTAGTTTGAAGGGGGCTTGGAGAGTCATTTTTGTAAGTCAAGGGGGTAAACTGAAAATGCGTAGTCCGAAAATTACTAAAGCTATTAAAACCCTCAATAATAATGAACCAAAATAGCATAATAACCCCAAGACGTTGCACCAGGTTGTGTTAAATGGTTGCATACACGAAATAATAACCAAGGTAATTTGCTTTATGTTATGTTTTGGTTTGGTTTGGTAAAGGATCGTTTTAGATAACTAGAGATACGTATTAGATAACTTATAGAAACGTATATATAACGTTTTATAGAGACGTATGGACACGTTTTTGAGAAACATAGAAACGTATATATAACGTTTTAGAGAGACGTATAGATAACGTTTTTAGAGGGACTTGTATAAACGTATAGATGACGTTTTAGAGAGACGCATAGATAACGTTTTAGAAAGACGCATAGACAACAACGTTTTAGAGGGACTTATAGAAACGTACATATAACGTTTTAGAGAGAGTATAGATAGGTGATAGATAACGTATAGAAAACAGTCGCTATAATTGTGTAAGGGGTTACTTAACAACAGGGAAATGCCGTGAGGACTTCAGTTTATCTCAGATGAAAAGAAAGAAAAGTAATAATGGTATAAGTAGTAGAAGTAGTAGTAGTAGTAGTAGTAGTAGTAGTAGTAGTAGTAGTAGCATATAGTTATGGGCCAAACACCAAAAACCACAGGAATAGGTAACATCCAATTAGTTCAAACTATTAGCATCTCCAGTAAATGGTTTTAAGTGGCTGGAAACTCATTGAACCTAAAGTAACATATCGAAATAATGTATTTACAACAATAAGATAAACTGCCTCTCTGGTGGTACCGAAATTCAGTGGCAATTAACAACACACCTCCTTGATATTTTCCGGGTTGAAATAAGGTGGTTGTGATATTGGATTATTTTTTCCTAACTTCAAATTAATATATATTGTTACGTATCTTGATCCTCAAGTGGTTAACTTGATGAATCTAGATAGCACAGAGATATATATTAAGGTATCAGTCAGCTGAAGGCAAAACGAAAGTAAAATCTAATAAAATTATTTCCTGTTGTTGCTTCCTTTCCTTTTGGATCTTAGGACTTGGTATCCTTTATTGACTGATACTCTTTAATTATGAACAAATACTGAAACTAATTAAAGTCATGTAGTATTTATAAAGAATTAGTATTTAACCGAAGCTTAGTAGGCTATGGTTATGAACCGAATAAGTTATATCTAAAGAAGGACTATTAATTATATATCAAGTCTTGAAAGATAAATATTAAAGGTAAGAATATTTCTGTCTCTTACCCTTTTTTAAATGAATAGCTTGTTTTCTTATATGTCCTTTTATTTATATTCAATGTAGTTATTATTCTTGGTTCTTGTCTTACGTTAATAGTTTTATATTATTATTATTAGGATTAATATCAAAGTCACATAACAAATTAGATATATATTTAATAATTAGATAAATGTATTTTCTTAACCACGTAACATTGAGGTTTGATTATGAGTAAATTAAGTTACAGGATCGCTTCATAGATTCGATTCAGGTCTCACTCAAATAATATGAAAAGCAAAAATAATATTTTGAAGCTAAAAGAATTTTCTTCAGCTTAGGAAATCACTATAAGTAACATTAAAACAGCCATGTTAGTCTAAGGCGATATTACTAATATGAGACAGTAGTATCACCTTTCTTGTTCTTACCAGCAATGTAAGCTTAATTAAAAGAAAATGAAAGAACTCGCAAGTATTAATATAAAACTATAGTATTACTTTTATCATAACCCAATTACTTAAAGAGTTGCTTTAGTCCACAAGTCAGTCAACTAAAATAGTTAAGTACATAATAGTAGCGTTAACGTTAATTCCCAATCACATATCTCACTAACCAACATACTGTAAGTGGTTACACCGAACACACTTAACACACACTTATATAATCTGACTGACAGTCACAATCCCATTATAATACTTCACCCCGTCTTCCTCCAGCTGCAAGTTCACCTTCCCAACTCCAAATGTGACTGATTTGAATGCCCACTACTCGGGTCTTATATACTATGCAATGATGGTGTAGGAACGAATCAGGAGGCGGGGGGGATGGTGCGCGCCCCAATCACAGCTCCTCTAGTTGCGTAGCAGGTGCGTGGTCCAATGGCATTGATTATCGTCATAGCGTCGGGTCATCGAAGTAGTTTGCAGGGTCCCATATGACGCATGCAGGTGTGAAGGCTTGTTTGCTGGTATGCAGGCGAGCTAGTTCCCACTCGCTGGTTCGCTCGCTGGTCTGCTTCGCCGCCTGGGTAATTCGTCACTCCTTCAACTCTTAATTCTAACTCTTAAATAAACACATACAGGGCTCCGTATGTCAGAATATACATATATATATATATATATATATATTTGTGGGTGGGTGTAGGTTGGTGGGTGTGTGGGTGTAAGTCTGCGATAAAGAAAGATTATATTGCGACAAAATATTTTAATTAACAAAATATGATAACAGTGTTTGCACGTACGAAATTGAGATGACTTTTGCTGTCAGACAATATCATAAATTAAATAATAAATCCAAGTGATGTTGTTCCTGGAATGTTCACAAAGGTAAAGAGTGTTTCTTATTTGTTACATGAACAGGTTTCATAATCGTGAAATGCAATACTGCAAATAGTGTTTTCTCCGCGCACGCACGCACACTCGCCTACACACACACGCAGACACACACATACGCTCAAATACAAACACACACACATACTCAAAAATACACCCACACCCACACACACATACACTCACACTCAAATACAAACACACACACACACACACACACACACACCCACACATACACACAAACACGCAGCCAGAGTTATCCAGGAAGGTTATGTGTGGCCAATATAGCTAACATTTTATTGGGTGTGAGTGTTGGTGGAAGTGGAGCTGCCCGGCGGACTAAGGTCGTATATATTGCTGTTCATGTACAACATACCCAACCTCATACTTTACACAGGGATTATATATATATATATATATATATATACTTATATACACAAATTAGTGTGTGTGGTTGTGTTTTGGTTCCATAATTTAAAACACTCTCATTTGAAGATTAGTTGACTCGTACGAATCTTATGCTCAAGAATACAAAGTATTTCAGATGTATTGCCTTGATCAAGTCTATAGTCAATTCTCTCCGACAAAATCAGATATTTAACGGTATTGACTTTGTATATACAGTATATATATATATATATATACATAGAGAGAGAGAGAGCGTGTGAGAGTGAGTGATGGGAAGGAGTCGTTAGATAGTGATACTGAATAATGGTATGTTTGTTTTCACTTTGATTGGCATGACATTTATAATCAAGTTTAGAGAGAGAGAGAGGAGGAGAGAGAGTGAGAAAGTTTGTGTGTGAGAGAGAGAGTGAGAGAATAGGAAGGGAGGATAAGAGAAGAGATGAGAGTAGAGTAGAGTAGAGGATAGAACGAGGCCGAGCGCCCTTGGCGGTCGTTGGTGTAGGCGTCATAAGACCATAAACAAGGATGTACCAGCCGGGCTCACTCACAGAAATTGCTGTTTATGTTGTATGTCCTTGTAACCAACCCTCATCACATTCTTCGCAGGCGCTGGGGGGGGGGGGGGGATGTTTGGCTAGAGTCCTTTAAGGGGGGTCACCTGCTTTTTTTCTCCTTCTCTCCTATGTTTGGCTAGAGTCCTTTAAGGGGAGTCACCTCGCTTTTTTTTCTGTTTCTCTCCCTCTCTTTTTGGCTTGTAGCCATTCGGCGCCATTCAGCAAACTGTTTTAAGACGTTTATCGCCATCCAGATATCGATTTCTTCCTGGCGAGCGATAGCGAGCCAGCATTGGTATGGAGAAATCCGGCTTCGCCGGTGAAATTTTTCTATCGAAAAAATTACAAATTTAGCTTGCTGTCAAAAAAAAAAAATATATATATATGCTGGCTCGCTACCGCTCACCAGGAGAATATAGACACCTGGATGGGGGTAAACGTCTTAAAACTGTTGGCTGAATGGGGTCGAATGGATGCAAGCCAAAGAGAGAGGGAGAGAAGAAAAAAAATAGCGAGGTGGGCTCCCTTAATCTAATGTAGTAACTATGCTCATGTTGTGATTGAATAGTGGATTGTTTAAAGCTATTTTATATACTTTGTATATTTGGAATGATTTTGTTATAGATTCTGTATTATCACATCGACTTTCATCACATTCTTCTCGGGCTCTGGTGAGAATATTTAGCTAGGGTCCTTTAAGGGGGCCCACCTGGCTTTTGTTTTTCTTTATTTCCCACTCTCTTTGGGTTTCATCCACTCGGCCCCATTCAGCCTACTGTTTTAAGACGTTTACCCCCATCCAGGTGTCAATATTTTCCTGGCGAGCGGTAGCGAGCCAGCATATATATATTTTTGTTTTGACAGCAAGCTAATTTTGTACATTTTTCGATAGAAAAATGTGTCTGGCGAAGCCGGATTTCTCCATACAATGCTGGCTCGCTATCGCTCGCCAGGAAGCAATCGACACCTGGATGGGGATAAACGTCTTAAAACAGTAGGCTGAATGGGGCCGAATGGATACAAGCCAGGGAAAGAGAGAAAAGGAGAGAAAGATAAAAAAAAAAAAAACGGTGACCCCCCCTTAATCTAATGTAGCATAGGGCGTACTCATGTTGTGATTGAATATAGTGGATTGTATAAAGCTATTTTATATACAGTACTTTGTATATTTGGAATGATTTTGTTATAGATTCTGTATTCTCACATCGACTTTCATCACATTCTTCTCGGGCTCTGGTGAGAATGTTTAGCTAGGGTCCTTTAATGTAGTGTATTCATGTTGTGATTGATAGTGGATTGTGTAAGACTGTTTTATACATTAAGCATTAAGATTGGTTTTGTGTAGGTATTCTCACGGGAGTATGTGTGGAGTTAAGGAGGGTGACCTGTTTTTGTTCTGTCCTTTTCTATCTTTCTCTGGCTTGTATCCATTTGGCCCCATTCAGCCTACTGTTTTAAGACGTTTATCCCCATCCAGGTGTCAATATTTTACTGGTGAGCGGTAGCGAGCCAGCATATTTTTTATTTTTGTTTGACAGCAGGCTAAATTTGTACATTTGTCGATAGAACAATTTCTCCGGCGAAGCCGGATTTCTTCATATAATGCTGGCTCGTCGCTCGCCATGAAGAAATCGACACCTACAGTAGATGGGGATAAATGTCTTAAAATAGTTGGCTGAATGGGGCCGAATGGATACAAGCCGGAGAAAGAGAGAAAAGGACAGAAATAACAAAAAGCAGGTCACCCCCCTTAATCGTAGAGACAGATTGAGGAATGAAGAGATACGTAGGAAAGTGGGTCAGCAGGAACATTTGTCTGCCAGAGTGGACAGAAAGGTGCTGAGCTGGTATAGTCATGTTGAACGGATGAAAGGATTGCAAAGAGAATATGTGAGCTAGATACAAGGGGAGATAGAGGGGTACGAAGACCCCCATTGAGATATCCTCGTACCCACCCTCATCACATTCTTCTCGAGAGAATGTTTGGCTAGACCCTTTTATTCCAATTGTTATAGTCATGTTGAGATTGATAGTGGATTAGGTAAGGCTTCTATATAACTTCGTTAATCATTTAATGTGTTTTGTATTCTCAAATCGGCTCTCATCATACGCTTCTAGAGCGTGTGAGAGAATCTCTACAAATAGTTATATAATTTTGTGATCTAATATTATCACCATGGAAATTGTTCTCAGTCTTATACTACTACTTTATATACCGGTACAGTACACATATATATATATATATATATATATATATATATATATATATATATATATATATATATATATATACAGACAGAAAGAGTGAAAGTGAGAGTGATTCAGGGAGATAGATAGATAGATAGATTGATAACTATGTAGCCTAAGATACATGTCGTATTGCAATATAATAGACTTTAAGGTAACTATACATGAATACTGTATATACCTGCAGCTTTGAGAAATACTATATAAGCCTAGTATGCCAAAACTAGACAAACACCGAAATTCTGTACTACAAGTTATCAACACATGTTTGTTGTATTGGAGATTAGGGAGAGAGAGATTTAGGTATTATAAAAACGTGTTGGTCAGAGAGAATTGATTGAACACACACACATTCTCTCTTTCACACACACACACACACACACACACACACACACACACACACACACACACACACACACACACACACACACACACACACACACACACACACACACACACACACACACACACCCCAATCAATCTGCCACACGTATTATCATCATTATCATCATTATTATTATTATTAATATTATTATAATTATTATTATTATTATTGTTGTTGTTGTTGTTGTTGTTGTTGTTGTTGTTATTGTTATTGTTGCTGTTCCCCAGGCTGCCTGGCCGAACAGCCCCAAGGCCCCGAGCAAGGTCAAGGCCATAACCGAGTGCCCCCACATAACCCTCCCTGCCTACCACAATAAAGCCTGGGTGACCGAAGCCACTCCATGGCGGGGAGCTGAGGAGGGTGCAGAAACGCCCGGAAAACCAAAGCCCCACCCAGGGCCCTGTGCCCCTCAGCAATTATGAAGAGAAAGTTGAGGGGCAAAGGAAAAATGTGACGCTTTGGCTTCCAATCTGCCAACCTCTAGGTTGGCAGATTGGGAGGTCAATCCACGGAAGAGACGCCGTCACTTGAGATTTAGAAAATATATAAGTAAAAGGAACAGTCAGAGTAAGCTATGGGTATGGCAGAGATCGCTCAGTTCTCACTCTGATAGACCATCCCATCACCACATGACTAGAACCCAATCCTCTCAGCATCAGCTAGGAAAGGCCCTAGAAAGCCGCCTTTGGCGGGGGGATAGCTCCCCTATTTCAACCCCTTTCAACACACCGGAAATAGAAGGGTTAAGAGAGTGAGAATTTGGCTGGGGTAATAAAGTATAGGCAGCTTTTCTGGTCCCCCTTCTTCCTCATGTTTAGCCATATTAATTTTCAGATTTTAAGACGTTCGGTCCATTAGTTTGGCGATTTTAAGACGTTTTGCCCCATATCTTTGTCAATATTAAGATTTGTCGTGTCATCTAGGTGTCGATTTTTACCTGGCGAGCGAAAGCGAGCCTGTATTTTAAGAGGAGCCGGCTATCGAAAAATTTACACATTTATCTTGAAGGAGGATCTTGAGGCGGGTTTTGTTTTAAGCTTGATGGAAGTCTTGGTTGGAAAGTATAAAAGTAATAATACATAGCTGACGGACCAAGCGGAGGTAACAACGTGACTGAGGGACCGGTCGCCTTCTCTTACTGGCAATGTGTACATAGCCAATCACCCGCTCTGAGAATAGAAGGTGAAGAGAGGGAGAGTTTGGTGGGGGTATAGAGAGTGTGGATTTGGATGGTGAGATAGGTGAAATGGGAGAATATTTGGTGGGTGCAATAGATAGTATGGATTTAGCGGGTGAATTAGACGATAAAGAATGTGAGGATTTAGCTTGCAGAATATTGGATTGATTATGCCCTTGCATTATATATGTACAGTATATAATATATATATATATATATTATTGTTATTATTGTTAGATTAATTAATATATATTTTGTTTTCTATATACAGTATATTTATTATTTTATTGCGAAGAATTTCTGTGCCTGTCTGTTTGTTTACTTATTTTACTGTGTGTCTGTAAACAGGATTTATCATAATCTAGATTACGGATTTAGATGAAACTTGGTCAATACCTTCATGTTTTACCCGAATAGAAACACTAACATTTAGCTAACATCTGAAACCCAACCCAGGAACATCCAGTAAATGTATTCACCCTCCCCCCTCCTCCTCCTCCCCCACCCATAAATTATAGAATAAGATAAACATACATATATAAACAAACAAATATTCTATATAATTAGATAAATGAATAACAATAGTAAATAGATCTTAAATAATTATAAAAAATAAGTAAATAGATAATTAATAATTATACCTTTTAATCATTATAATAATGATAATAATAATAAAGATGTAAATATATAATAATTAATATATAATAAAGTAAATACATAGATATATAATAATTAAATCAATTATAAACATAACCATGAATAGTGTTTGCTTGCTGTTAATAATATTATTGGTGATACAAACTGGTTACCCAACTTGCCCAAGGACTTAAGACAGACAGTTTGGGTGCAGACTGGTTAGCCTACACTTGTATGGAGCACTGCTCCATAGCAAGCAAACTTCTCCCCCCCCCCCTCACTTAAGGGGGATGGGTTTAGTTTTTGGCAATTTTGTATATTTATTTATTGTTTTAGCTTCCTCCCTAAACCTCCATCAAACTTCAAAAAAACATCCCCAAGATCCCTCTTCTACTGTAGATATATTTGTATATTTTTCGGTAGAAAAGTGTCCTGGCCACAGGCCGGTCCCTCCTTAGTTACAGGCTCACTATCGCTCGTCAGAAAAAAGATCGACACCTAAATGACACAAAAAGTCTTAATGTTGACAAAGAAATGGTTGGGAAGGTCTTATAATAGCAAAACGAATGGGCCAAACGTCTTAAAATCTGAAAACTATTGAGGTTAAGCATGAGAGAGAAGGAGGGGGGGGGGGGGTGCAGAAGAACCAACCTCCTCGCCCCTTAATGAAGAATCTAAGAACCCCAAACAGCTAACCTGGATTGTGGTCATGTTAGGCGTCAAGAACAGCAAGGGCCCTAAGGGAAGTCTGCCAATTATTGACCGGAGGAGGTGTGGTGGGGGGGAAGGAGGGGGAGGTAGGGGGATGGTTGGAGGGTGGTTGGAGGTGCTTGTGGCAGGGGAAGGTGGTGGTTGTGGGGGAAGGAAGGGGGAAGGGGAAGGTGTGTGGGGGGAAGGTGCAAGAGAGATAGTTGTTGTGGTGGGTGGGGAAGGAGGGGTGGAGAAGGTGCTGGAGAGATGGTTGTTGTGGTGGTGGGGGGTGGGGGAGATGAAGGAGAGATTGTGCTTGTGGAGAGATTGTGGTGGTGGGGGGCGGGGAGGTGTGGTGGGGGAAGGGTAGTGCTGAAGAGATTGTGGTTGTGACTTTGATGTTGTTGGGGTGGGGGGTGGGGGGTGGGGGGGGGGGGTGATGAAGGAATTTAATGGTTGACATTTTCTGGTTGAACTGACTTTCCGGCTGAGTTGACCTGATATAATCTAACTGATTAATTTCACTCCCAACACCAAACACCTCCCAATTAAAGGAATGGTTCATGTGATTCTCCCGGGCTTCGAACATGGGTGACCACACACAGAACTTAAACACTCGCTAACTATTGCACCACTAGTTCAGGTAAAGGTTAAGTACACTCGGTCAAAAAAGTATCTGCACCCCTACGCTGATCATCTGGTGTTTACAGCTCGGTAGGGTTGGCATATCTGCCTGCAGCTATACTACTACCTACCTATACTACCTAAGACCTACTACCTACGACCTACAACCTATACTACCGAGCTGTACACACCACACCAAATGATCAGCGTAGGGGTGTAGATGCTTTTTTGACCGAGTGTACATGACTACGATTTTATATCCATTTATCGAATACTGGAAAGCAGAATCTGAGAATACCCGCGTCTCGGAACTTATATACCATGGTAATTACTGTAAATAGGTTGGCTTGCCATTCTCCCTGTAAATGTCTGGTATTCACAGTTACCCACCTGGAAGGCTTTTGTTCCCTAACTATTTATGGCTCTGTCTCGCTTACTGTCATTCATTCTCTTGTGTTACTGTCATTCATTCCATTTATGGCTCTGTCCGTAACTGTCTCTTTTACTGTCATTCATTCTTTTATGTTACTGTCATTCTTACTGTCTCTGTTACTGTCATTGTTACTGTCATTCATTCTCTTGTGTTACAGTAATTTTTACTGTCTCTGTTACTGCCTCTCCTACTGCCTTATTGTCATTGTTACTGTCTCTTTTTCTGTTTTTCTTACTGTCATTCATTCCATTCATGGCTCTGTCCGTAACTGTCTCTCCTACTGTCTCTGTCATTCATTATTTTTGTTACGGTCATTGTTACTGTCTCTTTTACAGTCATTCATTCTCTTTTGTACTGTCATTCATGCTCTTTGTTACTGCCATTCATTCTCTTTGTTACTGTCATTCATTCTCTTTGTTACTGTCATTCATTCTCTTTTACTGTCATTCATTATTTTTGTTACGGTCATTGTTACTGTCTCTTTTACAGTCATTCATTCTCTTTGTTACTGTCATTCATTCTCTTTGTTACTGTCATTCATTCTCTTTGTTACTGTCATTCATTCTCTTTTACTGTCATTCATTCTCTTTGTTACCGTCATTCATTCTTTGTTACTGTCATTCATTCTCTTTTACAGTCATTCATTCTCTTTGTTACTGTCATTCATTCTCTTTGTTACTGTCATTCATTCTCTTTTACAGTCATTCATTCTCTTTGTTACTGTCATTCATTTTCTTTATTACTGTCATTCATTATCTTTGTTACAGTCATTCATTATCTTTGTTACTGTCATTCATTATCTTTGTTACCGTCATTCATTCTTTGTTACTGTCATTCATTATCTTTGTTACAGTCATTCATTCTCTTTGTTACTGTCATTCATTCTCTTTTACTATCATTCATTCTCTTTTACAGTCATTCATTCTCTTTGTTACTGTCATTCATTCTCTTTGTTACTGTCATTCATTCTCTTTGTTACTGTCATTCATTCTCTTTGTTACTGTCATTCATTCTCTTTGTTAGTCATTCATTCTTTTTGTTACTGTCATTCATTCTCTCTTTCTGTCATTCATTCTGTGTTACTGTCATTCATTCTATCTTACTGTCAATTCATTCTCTTTGTAACTGCCATTCATGTTCTTTGTTGCTGCATCGAAAACAAAACTAAAACAAAACTGCGAATACATTATTTTTTAAATTGTCAAATAATTTCGTCAAATCATGTTATTCGAAAATAATGTTATAACCAGATCCAAACATTTCCATTTGTAGGATATATAACTTACTCTCGAGTTTGTTCATCCTGTATTCCGAATGTCAGTAACTTATTTCCATGTTTTGTTATAATAGACAAATGGAAAGTTCCACCCCTTTCCCACTGATATTCTAAAACAATATATAACGAGCCAAACATTTCCACATACAGATTATATTATACTGTATATATATATATATATATATACCGGTATATATATATATATATATATATATACCGGTATATATATATATATATATATATATATATATATATATATATATATATATATATATATGTATATTATACAGTATATCAGGGTTTTCTTTACCATATTCTGGATGTCAGTAGGTGTTTATCGAATCATATTATTTGAAAATCTATATTTCAAGATCCAAATATTTCTACACACGGGATACATAACTTACTCTCTCAGTTTCTCCATCATTAGTTTGGATATTTTATAATGTTCGTCCTATTAGTTTGGCGATTGTAAGACCTTTCGCCCCATTACTTTGTCAATGTTAAGAACTGTCGTGCTATTTAGGTGTCGTTTGTTTCCTGGCGAGGGATAGCAAGCCAGAAATTTAGGAGGATAACGGGACATTTCACTACCGAAAAATATAAAAATATATCTCGAAGAGGGGTCTTGGGGGGAGGGGGGGGGGTTTGTCTTGGAGTTAAATTGATTAGCTTGATAGAAATCTAGTAAGAAAAATGTAAAAGCAGAGAGAGAGAGAGAGAGAGAGAGAGAGAGAGAGAGAGAGAGAGAGAGAGAGAGAGAGAGAGAGAGAGAGAGAGAGAGAGAGAGAGAGAGAGAGAGAGAGAGAGAGAGAGAGAGAGAAGGAGAGAGAGAGAGAGAGAGATGAGAGAGAGAGAGAGAGAGAGAGAGAGAGAGAGAGAGAGAGAGAGAGAGAGAGAGAGAGAGAGAGAGTGTCAAGAACCCAACATACCTGTATCCATACACAGAATACATAACTTATTTTTGTTCTCCTCTTCAGACTGTCAATACCTGTTTACAACCCTCGCCCTGTCATTAGTGTGTTTTACGGTGTAGAAAATTACGTATAGGATTTTATTTTATTTTATTTATTTTTTTTTTTTTTTTGCGTTGCTATCGAGCGAAGGGGTATATTGAGGGTAGTCATGGCAACCGGTTATGTAACGACCTGGGTGCACGATTATTGGTTTCGAACACGACATTCAATCAGACGAACACTTTTTACGGTGTTCTCGATGCTACTATACTCGTTTTCCGCTACTCTTTAAAAAAAAAACCGCACACACACACACACACACACACACACACACACACACACACACACACACACACACACACACACACACACACACACACACACAGCCCGTAGCCTAGTAGGTAGAGCTCTCGTCTCACACACGAGGGGTCGGGGGTTCAATCCCCGGTCGGGCGGAGACAAATTGGGCTTGTCTCCTTTCATGTGTTAGCCTCAGTTCACCTAGCTGTAAATAGGTACTTGGAATAAGTGGACGACGTTGTGACGTCCCATCTGGGGTTGGCAAAAATGGTACAAGGCGAGATGGGTATCATATGGTTCACCTAAGCTGATGGCTACCTAAGCCTTCGGGCGAGACGGTACCGTCTATAGTGAGAATGGTACCATACAGATCCACCCTAAGCCTTCGTTTCCGATGTCGCCAATTGGCTAAATTACAGACGACACACACATCCACAGCCATTCCAACAGTACATAAAACACTTAACATGCATTTCACGCAATACATTCCCAGTTAAGGAGGCGCGATAATAATGAGCTTAGCTCGCATTGCGTGGATTCCCCCTGACGAACAAGTAACTGAGTAACTGAGTAACACACACACACAAACAAAATACATAAAACACGGCCCAGGTGTATGTTAATAATTTCAGTTGGTTGGTTCTTGCGACCGAATCAATGTCTCGGCTTGTATGTATGTATGTATGATTGTATGTATGTATGTGTTTTGTATGTATGTATGTATGTATGTATGTATGTATGTATGTATGTGTTTTGTATGTATGTATGTATTTTGTATGTATGCATGTATGTACTTAGGCGCATACTCCATAGCTGGGGGTGGCCGACTCGAGTCAGTTAATATATATTCTTAACTAAGGTTTTAATTATCACGGTCGCACAAGTTTGCGTGTTATGAGTATAGCAAACACACACACACACACACACACACACACACACACACACACACACACACACACACACACACACACACACACACACACACAGCCCGTAGCCTAGTAGGTAGCGCTCTCGTCTCACACACGAGGGGTCGGGGGTTCAATCCCCGGCCGGGCGGAGACAAATTGGGCTTGTCTCCTTTCATGTGTTAGCCTCAGTTCACCTAGCTGTAAATAGGTACCTGGAATAAGTGGACGACGTTGTGACGTCCCATCTGGGGTTGGCAAAAATGGTACAAGGCGAGATGGGTATCATATGGTTCACCTAAGCTGATGGCTACCTAAGCCTTCGGGCGAAACGGTACCCGTCTATAGTGAGAATGGTACCATACAGATCCACCCTAAGCCTTCATTTCCGATGTCGCCAATTGGCTAAATACAGACTACACACACATCCACAGCCATTCCAACAGTACATAAAACACTTAACATGCATTTCACGCAATACATTCCCAGTTAAGGAGGCGCGATAATAATGAGCTTCGCTCGCATTGCGTGGATTCCCCTTGACGAACAAGTAACTGAGTAACTGAGTAACTGAGTAACACACACACAGCCTACACACACACACAGCCTACACACACACACAGCCTACACACACAGCCTAAACCAAAACGCTCCCTTATATTTATAGAAGAACAAACTGGTATTACACACACACACACACACACACACACACAGACAGAAAAACACACACTAAAGAAAAATTATCCTTTATATATCTAAAGGGAGAGAGAAAAATAAGCTCGTGTCCGTGTGTCTCCAGGGGTGACCGGTCAATTCAACCAGTAGACCATTTCAACCAGTAGCTCTCAACCAGTACCAAATCAACCAATACGGTTAGGTTAGGTTAGGTTAGTACTATATTTTGGCATTGGTTTGGTTGGTCTGGGTTTATTTGGCACTGGTTGAGAGCTACTGGTTGAAATGGTCTACTGGTTGAGTTGACATGGAACCGTCGCCAGGTGTAACGTACTGAGCCACTACCGTTTCCATGGCAACCAAAGTAATATAATTAGGTGAGTGCAGCTGACCGGTGATAATGTGATATATACGCGTCTACTACCGGGGATGGGGGGAAATGTCCGCCTCGTAAACCCGGTATCACACGAGCACTTTTTCCCTCAACAATTATCCCCAACACTGGTCTGGCAGCTTGTGTGGTAAACATTTAAAATATTTCGGTCCCTTAAGTTCATCTATCATCAGTCTTGTTTTCGATACCAGTGTAACAAATTCCAGAAATGTTGCCAGAAAAATGTTGATCATCGAATGTTGACTATAAAAGCTCTTGTGTGATACCCGCTTAAGGGGAGGCAGACCGCTTTTCTGGACCCCCTTCCCCCTAGTGTATAGCCCCACTAGTTTTGAGATTGTAAGACGTTCGGCCCATTAGTTTACCGATTGTAACACCTTTCGCCCCATTTCGTTGTCAATTTTCAGACGTTTTGTGTCATTGTAAGAGGAACCGGCCTTCGGCCGGGAAATTTTTCTACCGAAAAATTTACAAATTTATCTTGAAGGGGGGTCTATTTTTTTTTCTAAGCTTGATGGAGGTCTAGGAGGAAAATAAAAAAAATATATGAATAAATTAAATAATAGACCACACAAACAGCCAGTCTCCCCTTAACACGTAGCTCATCTAACAGATTCATTAACCCCTTCTGGACCGCTGACGTTATTTAAAGTTTATTCGAGCTATACTCAGACGATTGTGTACAGTTAAGGGAGCCCAGACGGTATTGCGCAGCATAATTTACTGGTTCAGCTCAATGGTTTAAGGAAGGGGTTTAGTTTGCTCTCTAAACCTCTATCAAGCTTAAAAATACACCCACAAAACCCCCCTTCGATATAGATTTGTACATTTTTTGGTAGAAAAATTTCCCGGCCGAAGGCCGATCCCTCTTCAAATACAGGCGAGCGATTGGTACATATATAATATAATATATATATATGTTGTACTCTATGCTATATCACTTTACTGCTATAGCACCATCCCTGGCTTGATCTACGTAATGGTGCCGGCCAGTACTTTTATGGGTCGGGTCCTTTTTATCGGAAGGCGTATATACACGGCCGAGCATAGTAATAATATATAGCATTGGTCCCATAGCAGTTATAGTAGTGGATATATACTAGGTAGCGCCAACCAACTTGACAATAATCTTGATCAATGACTTCTGTAGGCCTAACTCACAAAGGCCTAGAGAAAACTGGCTGTAAATATCCACACCTATTTCCTGGTGGACTCTTCCCAAATTATATAAACGTCAGCCCGATTGCTTCAATTCATTTCGAGTTATAAGAAGTTAAGGGATCAAGATTATTGTCCAGTTCGCTGGCGCTACCTATAGTTATATAGTATTGGTTCCGTAGTAGTTATATTTTAGTGGATATGTACTAGTTATGTACTATTGGTTCTATCGTAGTTATATAGTAGTTATATAGTAGTGGATATATACTAGTTATGTACTATTGGTTATATACTAGTTATATAGTATTGGTTCCATATTAGTTATATACTATTGGTTCCATAGTAGTTATATAGTAGTGGATATATTATAGTAGTTATATAGTAGTGGATATATAGTAGTTATATAGTATTGGTTCCATAGTAGTTATATAGTATTGGTTCCATAGTAGTTATATAGTATTGGTTCCATAGTAGTTATATAGTATTGGTTCCATAGTAGTTATATAGTAGTGGTTCCATAGTAGTTATATAGTATTGGTTCCATAGTAGTTATATAGTATTGGTTCCATATTAGTTATATAGTATTGGTTCCATAGTAGTTATATAGTATTGGTTCCATAGTAGTTATATAGTATTGGTTCCATAGTAGTTATATAGTATTGGTTTCATAGTAGTTATATAGTATTGGTTCCATAGTAGTTATATAGTATTGGTTCCATAGTAGTTATATAGTATTGGTTCCATAGTAGTTATATAGTAGTATTGGATATATAGTAGTTATATAGTATTGGTTCCATGTTATTATACCAGCGGTTGGAAAGGTTTGTAGTGCTTACCTTTATAGAGCAATATTAAGGAGAGATAAGCGTAATATGTATTTGTTTTTTGCTTTATCTAGTTATCCATCAACCTTTCAAAAACACCTCCTAAACCCCCCTTCAAGATAAATTTGTACATTATTCTTTAAATTACCGGCTCGCAATCGCTCTGGACCCCCTTTTCCCTTCCTTTTAGCCCCATTAGTTGTGAGATTTTAAGACCTTTTGCCACATTTCTTTCCCAATATTTACTCCTTTCGTGTCATTTAGGTGTCGATTTTCTCGTGGCGAGCGAAAGCGAGCCTGTAATTTAGAGGAATCGGCCTTCGGCCGGAACATTTTTCTACCAAAATATGTACAAATTTATCTCGAAGATGGGTCTTGAGAGTGCTTTTGTAAGTTTGATAGAAGTCTGGATAGGGAACTAATAATATTGTTAATAATAATAATAATAATAATAATAATATTAATTCATAAATTAATAGATAAAAAATATTCAATTAAATAATTACGTCACCTAAATCAATATAGAATTATTGTTCTCGACTCCGGGTGGTGGGAGAGAGGCGTGGAAGGAGGATGAGGGGCTTATGTTTGTGTTAGCCTTCTGGAGGGGGCGCATTTCATTTGGGCGATTAAGCACTTCATTTGAGCGAATAAAACATATCATTTGGGCGCCAGTTATCTCTTCATTTGGGCGAGAAATTAAGCTCCTTTTTGACGTATCACTTGGGCGATAATCATACCGATTCCCTGTTTTTTTTGTTTTGTACTATTAATTCAGTTATTCATATAATTTTGAGTTTCCTCGCTAGACCTCCATCAAGCTAAAAAAAAAAAAAAAAAAAAAAAAAAAAAAAAAAAAAACCCTAGACCCCCCCTTCAAGATAAATTTGTAAATGTTTCGGTAGAAAAAGTTCCCAGCCGAAGGCTGGTTCCTTTTAATATTACAGGCTTGCTATCGCTTGCCAGGAAAAAATCGACACCTAAATGGCACGAAAGGTCTTAAAATTGACAACAAAATGGGGTGATTTTTTTTAAACCTTCAAACTAATGGGCCGAACGTCTTAAAATTTTAAAAAACTAATAGGGCTAAACACGAGGGAGAAAGTGGCCCAGAAAACCGGCCCATCTACCCTTAAATGCCTGAAATCATGTTTATCATTACAAACCACTTGACGTAAATCAAACTACATTTCACCACCTTCACAGAAGGAGTATGTAATAGGTGTAGTAAAATCTTTTAAAATGGTATTCTTTCAAACGTACGTAACAAGCGTAGTCAAATCATAAATGTATTCTATCATCATTAATAGATGTGCGTGTAGAGCGCATGATAATAGTCTGCCCAAATTCTGACTCCTCACCTCAGTAAAGTAGAACCAGATCCAATGTGGAAAGTAAATGACAACATTAAAGTAACGCAGTAAAGTAAGAACGCTTAATGCACATAATGAACTCATCATTTTGTAAACAAAATAATATAGTACAACAGTAATCTATATTTGATTAATTTCACCACAACACCAAACACCCCCAATGAAATTAATTACCCGGGTTATCACACACAGATTTTTGCCACCTTAACCATTACACCACCAGGACGGTTAAAGGTTTATGCACACGCCTACGACTTATTATCCATTCTCGAATACTGGATATTAATCTAATCATGTTCATACTCCCAACCGCGCTATGGTAGGCCTAATGTTTAAGTGAGAGGAAAGAATATTCCTGGGGCACAGATCATATAGACCAGATCGCCTGTGGAAAGTAAAGATAAATACATATCGTACAAAAAATGTAATGCAAAAATATAAACTTGCATATAAACTTCCTTTACATAATTTCATTGGGAGGTGTTTAGTGTTAGAGTGAAATTAATATAAATAAATACTATACATACCTGTGGTTCGAATCCTTGTGTTCCTACGGATCCCACTACTTAGTCAAAATAATCTAAATTATGAACCCTCTGCCTCGTATCTTATTGTCTCTCCTGTGATCGATCCTGTTGTTCAAACCCGTATGTTCCTACAGCTGCCGCTACTCGGTCAAACTACTCTAAATTATCAGCCATCCTTGACAGGCAGTTATATAGCATTTACGCTGTTGTTGCCTTATTCTGATTTCGCCCAAATGGTGGTTACCATTTCACGGAATTACTGATATGCTGTCGCCCAAATGACATAGTGAACTGGCGCCCAAATGACATAGTGAACTGGCGCCCAAATGACATAGTGAACTGGCGCCCAAATGACATAGTGAACTGGCGCCCAAATGACATAGTGAACTGGCGCCCAAATGACATAGTGAACTGTCGCCCAAATTACATAGTGAACTGGCGCCCAAATGACATAGTGAACTGGCGCCCAAATGACATAGTGAACTGGCGCCCAAATGACATAGTGAACTGGCGCCCAAATGACTTAGTGAACTGGCGCCCAAATGACTTAGTGAACTGGCGCCCAAATGATAGAGTAACACATCAAATATTTCGCCCAAATGAAATGAGCCCTTCTGGAGGGTCTGGGGATAACATGAGAGAGAGAGAGAGAGAGAGAGAGAGAGAGAGAGAGAGAGAGAGAGAGAGAGAGAGAGAGAGAGAGAGAGAGAGAGAGAGAGAGAGAGAGAGAGAGAGAGGAGAGAGAGGAGAGAGAGAGAGAGAGAGAGAGAGAGAGAGAGAGAGAGAGAGAGAGAGAGAGAGAGAGAGAGAGAGAGAGAGAGAAGAAAGAGAGAGAGAGAGAGAGAGAGAGAGGAGAGAGAGAGAGAGAGAGAGCGAGAAGAAGAGCGAGAGAGAGAGAGAGAGAGAGAGAGAGAGAGAGAGAGAGAGAGAGAGAGAGAGAGAGAGAGAGAGAGAGAGAGAGAGAGAGAGAGAGAGAGTTGGCGGAGGTTGGCCGACCTCTGTTACTATAGGGTCTCTTGATTTGATTTGATTTGATTCTTTATTGAGATAGAACAAATACATACAATTACAAATACATTGTCTCAAAAGGGCAACGGTGATTATACATTCCTTTACCCTACTCATATTTTACTTATATGTATACACACGAAATACAAAACATTAAATATAAATCTTAGAATAACAGACCAAAGCCAAGCCGGGGCTGGTTCCTACGGCTTATTATATTCTTGTAAATACCACAATATAAAAGAGAAAAGGTTCAGCCCACTTCTGGTAATACACTAAATCCCAAAAAGGGTTCTTAGCGACCCTAATTTCAATCAAAGCTTCCTCCCGCCCCAGATAATCCCCTGTTTCCGGGGAAAATCCCTCCCACTCTTTGGCCCCACTGTTCTAAGTGGGCTTATATATATTTGTACACACACATACATATATACATACTTGAGGGAGGAGGAGGAGCTGCTCTAGCCCCCCCCCCCCCCCCCCCGCCCCCGAAACTATTAAATCAACAATGCCGCCTCGATGGGGAACCCCCTCTGTCTCTCTCGTAACTTAATATTTGGGTGTGTTAAGGTGGCATGGTTAAATAGTTAGCTAAGGTGTGTATAGACAATTATAACAACACTTGAGGGGAGGTTTTTATTTTTCTCTCTAGATCCCCATCAAGCTGAAAATATAAAATTCCCCCAACACTCCCCACCCCCTTTTCGAAATACATTTGTACATTCTTCGGTAAAAAAAAAATCCGGCCGAAGGCCGGTTTTTCCCCAATTACAGGCTCGCTATCGCTCGCCAGGAAAACATCGACACCTACAGTAAGTATCACGAAAGGTCTTGATATTGACAAATAAATGGTGCGAAAGGTCTAATGGGCGAACGTCATACGAAATCGAAACTAATTGGGCTAAGCCTGAGAGAGTAGGGGGTTACAATAGTCGGACTGCTAGGCCCCCCGGAAACTATTAATTAAATCAACAACGCCGCCTCGACGGAGTCACCCTCTGTCTCTCTCGTAACTTAATGTTTGGGTGTGTTAAGGTGGCATGGTTAGGCAGTTAGCTGGTAAGTGTTTAGTCAATTATAACAACTTAGATTGTTTCGTTGTATTAAGGTACTTTGGTTAGGTATTTAACTAATATGTGCATAGCAAGTTATAACACAACTTTAGGGGAGGTTTTTAGTTTGCTCCCTAAACCCACTATCGAGATAATGTTGGACATTTTTCCGTAGAAAAATATCCCGGCCAATGAACGGTTCCTCGTAAATTACAGCCTCGCTATCGTTCGCCAGGAAAAATCGACGCGAAAAGGTCTTAGCATTGAAAAATAATGGGACGAAATGTCTAAATGGGCCAAAGTAATTGGCCGAACGCCATATGGAATCAAAGCTAATGGGGCTAAGCATGAGGAAGAAAGGGGTTACTATAGGGTCCCTGGGAGGAACTGCTAGGCCCCCTGGAAACTATTAAATCAACAATGCCTCGATTGGGACCCCCACTGTATCTCGTGGGTTAATGTTTCGGTGTGTTAACAGTTAATGTTTCGGTGTGTTAACAGTTAATGTTTCGGTGTGTTAACAGTTAATGTTTCGGTGTGTTAACAGTTAATGTTTCGGTGTGTTAACAGTCAATGTTTCGGTGTGTTAACAGTTAATGTTTCGGTGTGTTAACAGTTAATGTTTCGGTGTGTTAACAGTTAATGTTTCGGTGTGTTAACAGTTAATGTTTCGGTGTGTTAACAGTTAATGTTTCGGTGTGTTAACAGTTAATGTTTCGGTGTGTTAACAGTTAAGGTAACATGATTAGACAATTACCTAGTGATTGTACAGACACGTATGACAGCACTTAAGGGGGGTGACCTGTTTTTGTTCTGTCCTTTTCTATCTTTCTCTGGCTTGTATCCATTTGGCCCCATTCAGTCTACTGTTTTAAGACGTTTATCCCCATCCAGGTGTCAATTTTTTACTGGTGAGCGGTAGCGAGCCAGCATATTTTTTTACTTTTGTTTGACAGCAGGGTAAATTTGTACATTTTTCGATAGAAAAATTTCTCCGGCGAAGCCGGATTTCTTCATATAATGCTGGCTCGCTATCGCTCGCCAGGAAGAAATCGACACCTAGATGGGGATAAACGTCTTAAAATAGTTGGCTGAATGGGGCCGAATGGATACAAGCCAGAGAAAGAGAGAAAAGGACAGAAATAACAAAAAGCAGGTCACCCCCTTAATGTTTAGTTGTATTGGGGTAGTTTGGTTAGGCAGTTAACTATACTCTGTTTCATTCCATCTGACGGTAAATTGAATCCCTTAACAGCTAATTTATCGATACTAAATGGGAAAAAAATGAAACCACCACGTCTCTGCATCATATTAAGACCAAGTTTATATAATTAGCACCATATTTCACTACACAATCTTCCAAATAACGGTGAAATCTTGATAGGAACTTTGCAATTTACCGTCAGTTGAAAAGAAACAGGCATCTATAATTACAGCAGCAGTTGATGTATTGGTTTACTGGGATAATTTGGTTAGGCAGTAAATTATAGACTACTTGACAATTATCTTGACCCCTTAACTTCTTATAACTCGAAATGAATGAAAGAAATCGGGCTGACGTTTCTATCATTTTGGGAAAAGTCCACCAGGAAATAGGTGTGGATATTTACAGCCAGTTTGCTCTAGGCCCTTTTCAGTTACAGAGAGGTCAGAGATCAAGATTATTGTCAAGTTCGTTGGCGTTACCTATAGTGATTATATAGACACGTATGGCAGCACTTAATGGTTCGTTGTATTGGGGTAGTTTGGTTAAGCTATGTACGGTGGCGCTAATAAGTCATGGCTCGGCTATCATTACGTTTGGCTCGCTCTGTGCTGTATTAATGTCTGTCAGATGTTGAATAGGGTGGGTAAGTGTAGGAACATATTTGTATACTTCACTCAAATAGAAGAAATCATGTGTAAATATTGCTGATACGAATTATTGAGCGAAACATAATTGGTGCCGCGACATCACTTATTAGGCCGACTGTACATAGACAATTAAACAGCATGTAATATTAGGTATATAACTTTGGCATTAGCTAGTATAGTCAGTCACCATAGCTTACTCTGACTGTTCCTTTAACTTATATATTTTCTAGATTTCAAGTGACGGCGTCTTTTCCGTGGATTGACCTCCCAATCTACCAAGATTGGAAGACAAAGCGTCACATTTTTCCCTTGTCCCTCAACTTTCTCTTCATAATTGCTGAGGGGCACAGGGCCCTGGGTGGGGCTTTGGTTTCCCGGGCGTTTCTGCACCCTCAGCTCCCCGCCGTGGAGTGGCTTCGGTCACCCAGGCTTTATTGTGGTCGGCAGAGAGGGTTCTGTGGGGGCGCTCGGTTATGGCCTTGGAATTGCTCAGGGCCTTGGGGCTGTTCGGCCAGGCAGCTTGGGGAACAACAACAACAACAACAACAACAGTCACTCATAAAAATTCGAGGACCTCACCTATTTATCATTAGGAAAGTATAAAGCTGGAAACGAATTGAAGAATATAATTTCTACATATCAACCACAAAACTATATAATACTGTCAATTAACAAGCAAGTTCCATCCAAAAATCAATCCAGATAGTTATAGTGGCATAAATGAAATCATAGGGGAGGAGGGGTCTACGAATTTGAATAAGTGACTGTACGTGTACGGTATAAACGGTAACCGGTCAACTCAACCAGTAGACCATTTCAACCAGTAGCTCTCAACCAGTACCAAATCAACCAATACGGTTAGGTTAGGTTAGGTTAGGTTAGGTTAGTACTATATTTTGGCACTGGTTTGGTTGGTCTTGGTTGATTTGGCACTGGTTGAGTGCTACTGGTTGAAATGGTCTACTGGTTGAGATGACATGGAACCGGTATAAACAGCGTAATTATAATCTATCGTTGTATTGAAATAGTTTCTCTAGGCAGTTTTTGTGTGTATAGACAATTATAATAGCATATAATGGTTAGATGTACTAGTGTAGTTTGGTTAGACAGAGCAGTAACTCTTATTAGAATACGATTTCATTTATTTAGATTGCCATTATGATAACTGTTTTTAATTTAGACGAAAATACTAATGATTGAATAGTTGAATACACTAAAGTATAATCTTAATTCAGTGTATTTACCAGTAAAATATTGATGTATTCATATTGAGCGTTATGTAAAAACCGTAATCCCAGAATTAGTATTAGTGTTAGTGACGATAACGAAGACAATGGAATGATGAACTATTACTGTTGAGAGAGAACGACTCAAACACAAATGTACTTTATATTTGATGTGTTATTACAGAGCATTGTTCTTCTCCATGCAGCTGAATTATACTGATATATATTCGGGTACTGTAGTCTAATCCGTATAACCTCTAGGTATGTATGTATGTATGTATGCATGTATGTATGTATTTACTCAGGCACATACCCCATGGCTTGGGGACTTTAAACAGAGCCCGAACAAAAACAACATTTAAAGTTCAATTCTTAGGGTTCGGGACCACTTTCGCGTTTCGCGAGACGTTTCGTCTCGTCTGGTAGGTAAACTTTACCTCTAAGTAGAGCAATAGAAACATATACAATGCATTAGCAGGGGAAAATAAATGTATGTGTGCATTTGTATCTTGTGTTGAATACATTTACATAGGAAATAATTTGTTTGGCGACAATAACAAAGGTATGATTTATTGTGAACACGTTTGTATTGGAAGATAAAATGTTACTGACATTCACATTGGACCTATTTACTTTGGAGACATTCAGACTGGAAATAGTACTGTAGCTAATTTGTCTTTATAATGTAGACATTTGGATAAAAACGTTTTTCATGGAGGAATTTACTTTAACGACATTATTTTGGAGCAATTTATATTATAATTCTTATGATCCTGTAAAGCAAGTATATATATTTAAAATGTTTTAATACTTCCGTAATGTGAGTTGTTCAATCTACCGATATGTGAAACGAGTTAAGACAACGAAACACACCGGCTTATGTTATTATTTATAATATCCTCTGCCAACGAAGTTGGAGAAGGTTATGTTTTGCCTCCATATATCTGTTTGTTTGTCTGCTGTAAACAAAATATCTGGAAAAATTATGAACTGATTATGACAAAATTTGGTGGGCAGATAGGATATGCGCTAAGGAACAAGGGATTAATTTTTAGGGTACAATCGGTAGAGCGTATGTGGAGGTACGCGTTCCGCCAGCGTAGCTGGAGGTATGTGCTTTGCCGAGTGCCTTTCTAGCTCAGAAATATAATGGTATGTATCTACTGTATATACCGGTACTACAACCATTTAGGCCGAGAGAGCCGTGAAGGTCCAAGTTAGCCCTGTACATGGCTCGGCTCCACCATCACCACCACTAACTCACGACACTATTGTTGAATTTCCCGGACAAACCAGGTTAACTCAAAGTCAATTGTTCGGCCTCTTCCTTCCTCTGTGTATTGTTGGCTGGGCCCTTATCCTTCCACCCATATCCAGCCTCCACCTCCACCTCACTGCTGTTATTGGTATATAGTCATCCACATCAACCACCACCACCACCTCACTGTTATTGGTATATATTCATCCACATCAACCACGACCACCTCATTGTTATTGGTATATAGGCATCCACATTTACCCTCCACCACCTCACTGTTATTGGTATATAGTCATCCACATCAACCACCAATACTTCGCTGTTATTGGTATATAGTCATCTACATCACCATACACCACCACCTCACTGTTATTGGTATATAGTTATCCACATCAACCACCAATACTTCGCTGTTATTGGTATATAGTCATCTACATCACCATACACCACCACCTCACTGTTATTGGTATATAGTCATCTACATCACCATACACCACCACCTCACTGTTATTGGTATATAGTCATCCACATCAACCACCAACACTATGTTGTTATGGGTATATAGTCATCTACATCACCATACACCACCACCTCACTGTTATTGGTATATAGTCATCTACATCACCATACACCACCACCTCACTGTTATTGGTATATAGTCATCCACATCACCATACACCACCACCTCACTGTTATTGGTATATAGTCATCCACATCAACCACCAACACTATGTTGTTATTGGTATATAGTCATCTACATCACCATACACCACCACCTCACTGTTATTGATATATAGTCATCCACATCACCATACACCACCACCTCACTGTTGTTGTTGTTCCCTAAGCTGCCTGGCCGAACAGCCCCAAGTCCCTGAGGAAGGCCATGGCCACGATCGGGCTTTCCCACAGAACTCTCATTGAGTGCAGATTGTGTTGTTGGCGTAAGTGGTTGTGTGAAATGCAGTCTTCTATGATGTGTTTGATGGTATGGGGTGCTGTGTTACATCCTGGGAAGGTGTCGACGACGGAGTCATCCAGCCTCTTCTGATAGCTCAGAAGAGCTGGATGGTGTTCGCATCTCAGCCTGGCCAGGTGGACTCTGTCCTCGCGAGGAAGGGAGGATTCGGAAGGATGCATTTCGGGAGGTCGTGCTTGCAGCTGCGTGTTGTCTATGAGTGAGTGGATGGATCGGCGTGTAGATCACCTACATCAAGAAACCAAAATCCTCAAAGTCAAAGACCATCTGGACATGAGAGGCACCCAATTTCTGGCAGCAGCCTCTACGAACCAAAACTACCCACTATACTACATGGCAACACACCCACAGACACCAAGAAATATCAAAACAACACCCAGCACACGGTATCATACACAAATACTGTCCTCTCTCCCTCCCTGCCCACCCCAAACCAACTTCCAGAAGCACATTCATACTCATATCTCTCGCCGATCCATCCATGTGGCGGCGTCTACGCCGTGGGACTACCTCCCGGAGCTGCCAACCGTGGGTGGCTGCCGACCCTCCACGGCCGGAGACAAGATCAAAGACCAGTGGAGGACAGCCGGCTGCCGGCCGATGGGAGCAGTTCTCCGGGAGCCAAACCGTCACACCTATCCCCTGCCCCCTCCCTGGGGGCACGGGTCCTTGGAGCGGCTTCGGTCGCGCCGGGCAATTTCCACCTCACTGTTATTGGTATATATTCATCCGCATCAACCTCCACCACCACCTCACTGTTATTGATATATATTCATCCACATCAACCACCCTCCACCACCTCACTGTTATTGATATATAGTCATCCACATCAACTACCACCACCTCGCTGCTGTTGATATATATTTATCCACCCTTCACGACCACCTCGATTTTTTATATACAGTATATGTATTCTTCCACATCCACCCTTCACCACCACCTCGCTGTTTATTGATATATATTCATCCACATCTTATAACCACCTCTAACCATATTCATTGTTACCCCCGTCAACGAAGATGGAAGGGCTTATGTGTTTGCCTCCGTTTGTCCGTAAACAAGATATCTCAAAAAGTTATGAGCCGATGTTCACGAAATGTGGTTGGCAAATAGGATATGCGCCAAGGAAGAAGTGTTTCAATTTAGGTGGTGATAGGGAGAGCGCATACCTCCGCCAGCGTAGGCGGAGGTATACGCTCTCCCAAGTGCCTCCCGGGTTGCCTATTCGTTTACCTTGCCTCACACATTCACCAGAGTTATTCATCCACAACTCAAGACCGAATCCATCCCGATTTGTGTTGCCTATTCGCTTATTCTTCCTCAGACATCCACCACCTGGCTTCTCTTGATATTTGTTCACCTATCCGTCAGCTAATATTGGTATCTGTTCACCAAGCCGTCAGTTAATATTGGTATCTGTTCACCTATCCGTCAGCTAATATTGGTATCTGTTCACCTATCCGTCAGTTAATATTGGTATCTGTTCCCCTATCCTTCAGCTAATATTGGTATCTGTTCCCCTATCCGTCAGCTAATATTGGTATCTGTTCCCCTATCCGTCAGCTAATATTGGTATCTGTTCACCTATCCATCAGCTAATACTGGTATCTGTTCACCTATCCGTCAGCTAATATTGGTATCTGTTCACCTATCCTTCAGCTAATATTGGTATCTGTTCACCTATCCGTCAGCTAATATTGGTATCTGTTCACCTATCCGTCAGTTAATATTGGTATCTGTTCACGTATCCGTCAGCTAATATTGGTATCTGTTCACCTATCCGTCAGTTAATATTGGTATCTGTTCACCTATCCGTCAGTTAATATTGGTATCTGTTTACCTATCCGTCAGCTAATATTGGTATCTGTTCACCTATCCTGTTAATATTGGTATCTGTTCACCTATCCATCAGCTAATATTGGTATCTGTTCACGTATCCGTCAGCTAATAGTGGTATCTGTTCACCTATCCGTCAGTTAATATTGGTATCTGTTCACCTATCCGTCAGCTAATATTGGTATCTGTTCACCTATCCGTCAACTAATATTGGTATCTGTTCACCTATCCGTCAGTTAATATTGGTATCTGTTCACCTATCCTCCACCTCCTCGCTTGATGGTGTAATGGTTAGAGTGTTTAAAATCTGTATGTGATAACCCAGGTTCGAATCCCGGTGGATCACATGCTTTCTTTCATTAATTTCTTTGGGAGGTGTTTGGTGTTGGAGTTAAATTAATAAAAATAGAATATCTGAGGACCCCTTGGGGATTATGCTGCGATTTGGTAGTTTATTCTGGCTATCATTAGACGATTGTATACAGTTTAGGAATGATCTGTGGGATTTATAAGGGTAAAGATGATCTCAATTAACCCTCTGACTTCCATATACCCTTCCTAATCAGAATACAATCGTCTAATAATAGCCAGAAAACAAAAAATAAATGCGTAATCGGATCATGAAAGGGTCAATTAATGTCTGCTCATGATATTACCCAATGCAAGCGCCTTTAAGGAGGGTCACCGGTTTTTGTTATCTTTCTCTCCTTTCCTCTCTTTCTCTGGCTTGTATCCATTCGGCCCCATTCAGGCAGCTGTTGTAAGACGTTTATCCCCATCCAGGTGTCGATTTATTCCTGGCAAGCGATAGCGAGCCACCATTGTATGGAGAAATCCGGCTTCGCCGGAGACATTTTTCTATCGAAAAATGTACAAACTTAGCTTGTTGCCAAAACAAAAATATATATATGCTGGCTCGCTACCGCTCGCCAGGAAAATATTGACACCTGGATGGGAGTAAACGTCTTAAAACTGTAGGCTGAATGGGGCCGAATGGATACAAGCCAAAGATAGAGGGAGAGAAAGAGAGAAAAGGCGAGGTGAGCCCCCTTTAAGCAACCCCAGATCCAGCTATAAGATATTCAGCACCCCCAACCCACACATGGTATTTATATATTAGTTCACCCCTCAGCTGTCCTCTCCCCAGTCCATTTTCTCTTATTTGGGCCAATATATCAATTGCCCACTTGCGAGTTACCCGGGATTCGAACCTGGGCAACCACATACAGTTCTTAAACACTGTAACCATTACACCATCAACTCCAACGGGAATAAACAGTGCTGCAAAAGCTGTAGGTTGTTGGTTTGTGGTGGTGGTGGTGGTGGTGACAGTGTTGGTGGTGGTGTTGGTTGGTAGTGGTGGTGGTGGTGGCAGGGATGTAGTGGTGGTGGTGGTGACAGTGATATCTGGTGGTAGTGGTGGCAGTGATGGTTTATGATGGTAGTGAAAGTGGTGGTGGTAGTGGTGGCTGTGATGGTTGATGATGGTAGTGATAGTGGTGGTGGCAGTGATGGTTGATGATGGTAGTGATAGTGGTGGTGGTAGTGGTGGTTGATGATGGTAGTGAAAGTGGTGGTGGCTGTGATGGTAGTGAAAGTGGTGGTGGCAGTGATGGTTGATGATGGTAGTGATAGTGGTGGTGGCAGTGATGGTTGATGATGGTAGTGATAGTGGTGGTGGTAGTGGTGGCTGTGATGGTTGATGATGGTAGTGAAAGTGGTGGTGGTAGTGGTGGTTGTGATGGTTGATGATGGTAGTGATAGTGGTGGTGGTAGTGGTGGCAGTGATGGTTGATGATGGTAGTGATAGTGGTGGTGGTAGTGGTGGCTGTGATGGTTGATGATGGTAGTGAAAGTGGTGGTGGTAGTGATGGTTGATGATGGTAGTGATAGTGGTGGTTAATGATGGTAGGGATGGTGGTGGTGGCAGTATTGGTAGATGATGGTAGTGATAGTGTTGGTGGTAGTGGTGGCTGTGATGGTAGTGATAGTGGTGGTGGTAGTGGTGGCTGTGATGGTTGGTGATGGGAGTGAAAGTGGTGGTGGCAGTGATGGTTGATGATGGTAGTGATAGTGGTGGTGGTAGTGGTGGCAATGATGGTTGATGATGGTAGTGATAGTGGTGGTGGTAGTGGTGGCTGTGATGGTTGATGATGGTAGTGAAAGTGGTGGTGGTAGTGGTGGTTGTGATGGTTGATGATGGTAGTGATAGTGGTGGTTGATGATGGTAGGGATGGTGGTGGTGGCAGTGTTGGTAGATGATGGTAGTGATAGTGTTGGTGGTAGTGGTGGCTGTGATGGTTGATGATGGTAGTGATAGTGGTGGTGGTAGTGGTGGCTGTGATGGTTGGTGATGGTAGTGAAAGTGGTGGTGGCAGTGATGGTTGATGATGGTAGTGATAGTGGTGGTGGCAGTGATGGTTGATGATGGTAGTGATAGTGGTGGTGGTAGTGGTGGCAGTGATGGTTGATGATGGTAGTGATAGTGGTGGTGGTAGTGGTGGCTGTGATGGTTGGTGATGGTAGTGAAAGTGGTGGTGGCAGTGATGGTTGATGATGGTAGTGATAATGGTGGTGGTAGTGGTGGCTGTGATGGTTGATGATGGTAGTGAAAGTGGTGGTGGTCGTGATGGTTGATGATGGTAGGGATGGTGGTGGTGGCAGTGTTGGTAGATGATGGTAGTGATAGTGTTGGTGGTAGTGGTGGCTGTGATGGTTGATGATGGTAGTGATGGTGGTGGTGGTAGTGGTGGCAGTGTTGGTTGGTGTTGATAGTGGTGGTGGTGGTGATCATCTCCCCTCACCACCACCACCCTCACCACCACCACCACCACTACCACCCCAGTGTTTGAGGTTCCCCTCACCTGTCCCAGTCACTCATTAAGGTGTGTGAAAGACGGCCCCGCTCCATCATTTCCACTCATTTCAGGCTCCAGGGGATAATTAGCCTACATTTCTGCCCAACCAGTAATTGGAGAAGGTAAAGTAATACATATATATATATATATATATATATATATATATATATATATATATATATATATATATATATATATATATATATATATATATATATATATATATATATACCTGTATATATAATATTAATTACATGGAACAATAAAGTGAGTAACAAATATGTATGTAAAATGTGATTTCCCAAGAAGATATATTTAAATAAATTGAAGATAAATTCTCTAAGGGTGCGGTGCGTGGTACCGTGGTATATAACTAAAGTGTCTGTACGGCGGGTGATGTGGGAGCCAATTCATTTTGTTTTTTTGTTTTTTTAAAAACCTCCGTCTACATATTGTGAAAAACCTGTTATCCTCCGGCAAAGTACTGGGGTACGGGATTCATTAGATATCATAAACGTATATTCTTACTACTGTCACGGATTTGTTCAAGAGTAATTGAAGATAGGTATATTAGAACAAGTGTTACGGGTAGAGAGTGATTTGTATATAGTTCTTCTTTGAGCCTAGGAAGGGTCTCTTAAGGGAAGACGGTCCGTTGTTTGTTTTTCTTTGGTCTATTAATTAATTTATTCCTTTATTTCTTAGTGGTTTCGTTAGACCTCCATCAAGCTTAGAAAAGCACCCTCTACACCCCCCTTCAAGATTAATTTGTAAATTTTTCGGTAGAAAAATTTCCCGGCCAAAGGCCGATTCCTCCTAAAATTACAGGCTCGCTTTCGCTCGCCAGGAAGAAATCGATACCTAAATGGCACGAATGGTCCTAATATTGACAAAGAAATGGGGTGAAAGGTCATAAAATCCACAAACTAATGGAACCAACGTCTTAAAAACTCAAAACTGGTGGGGCTAAACATTAGGGAGAAGGGGGTCCAGAAAAACCGACAATAGTAACTAATACGTCCATCCTGGCGTGGTTGGGGCGTCGTGGGTAGGGCAGTCGTCACGTCTGGATTACGGGTAGGTGGTGGGCTGCTCCTTCTCTGGGTTGGTTTTATGTATCGACTGGCAATGGTACCGAATAATCAAACATAACACAATTGACCACTTGCGAATTTCAGGCTATAAGGAAGTTGGAGTTGTAGACATCGATATTTAACATAATTTACAGATAAAATACGGTTGCAGTACATTCATAAATACATGAAACCAAATTCAACATACCACATATCCACCAGAAACGTACATTATCATTGCATTTCTGTTTAATATCGATGTTCACGGTTCCAACTTCCTTATAGCCTGAAACTTGCAAGTCGTCAAATTGAACTAACCGGAAGTTGCTGGAGTTGCTCTCTGCCAGTGCTGAGGTACTCCGGCAGGGCCCGAATAAGCCGTTCAAATCTGGGGTTGGTTTACTGCCATGGAGAGTTCATAGAGTTTCTCCCTGTCAATACTTGGATACTCAAGTGTGACCTGAATGAGCTACTTAAGGGGGGATGGGCCGGTTTTCTGGACCACTTTCTCCCTCATGTTTAGCCCCATTAGTTTTCAGATGTTAAGATGTTTGTCCCATTAGTTAGTAGATTTTAAGACCTTTCGCCCCATTTCTTCGTGAATATTTAGACCTTTCGTGCTATTTAGGTGTCGATGTTTTCCCTGGGGAACGATAGTGAGCCTGTAATGTTGGAAGAACCGGCCTTCGGCCGGGACATTTTTCCACCGAAAAATGTACAAATTAATCTAGAACCGGGATCTAATGGATGTTTTTTTAAATTTGATGGAGGTCTATGGAGGAAACTAGAAAAATAATGAATACATGCAAAAATCACCCAAAAAGTGAACCATCTGGGGTTGTGGTGACTCTAACTAGGAGTAACAGAGTTGCTCACATCGTTTGGCCAAAATATTCAGAGAGGAGCGGCTTGATTTTGATAAAGATGAGCTGACGTTTAACCCCTTCACCGCTACGACATAGTTTTGATCATATTCTGGTTACCATTAGACGATTTTCTTTAGCATACAGATCTACCTCTATGACTCAAATGGGTAAATACGATCTCTATAAACCCTACTGATGACATAGATCCTTCTTAACTGCATAAAATCACCTATATCTAGCCAGAATCAAAGGTATAATACGTCATGGTGCTGAAGGGGTTAAGTCTTCCCCGAACATGTCATGCAATTTTTCTCTCGTCTTGCAGGTGCTAGGCTCGGGGCTAGAAGGTTCCTCTCCCTCTCAGAAGGTAAGTGGCGGTTGTGCCTTTCTCGTCCTGGGGTCAGCGGAACCGGCGATATTATGGGGAGGCTGGCCGTATGTTTGGTCTATTAATTCGTTTATTCATATATTTTTTTAGTTTCCTCCCTAGACCTCCATCAAGCTTAGAAAAACACCCCCTAGACTCCTGTTCACGATAAATTTGTAAATTTTTCGGTAGAAAAATTCCTCTTAAAATTGCAGGCTTGCTATCGCTCGCCAGGAAATAATGGACACCTAAATGGCACGAAAGGTCTTAAAATTGACAACGAAATGGGGCGAAAGATGTTAAAATCGCCAAACTAATGGGCTGAACGTCTGAAAATCTGAAAACTAAAGGGGCTAAGCATGAGGGAGAAAGGGGACCATAAAAACGACCCATCTCCGCTTAAAGGGAGCGGGGCAGGTGGGCTCAGCCTTCTGACTCCTTTGGGAACTCGGGGGCATAATTTGGGCTCCCGTCGTTTTCTGCTGAGCCAAAGTCGTACAGGAAAGAGATGGGATGGGTGTGAGGGGGATCTGCCGGGTGTGGGCCAATCGTCTTTCTGCTGACTCGCATTTTTCTAATGTTTTTATATCCTTATGTTCTTAAAGAGCAGGTGTTTTTCTGTCCATAGAGGTTATAATCTTCGGGGTGGACTCGTGTATTGTGGCTATCCTAGTCGACTAAGGTTCTGATTACGGTATAACACTTTTCATATCCATGCTACACGGTATACATACAGTATATAGCACACAGTATTATGCAATATGAATTAAACTCTACAACACCACCACCACCACCTACCCTGTAGAATGTATTTACGCTGTCAATAATGCACACAACATTTGTAGGCTTTGATTCATTAAGGGAGCCCACCTCGCTTTTTTTTTTCTCTTTCTCTCTCTCTCTCTTTGGCTCCATTCGGACCCATTCAGCCTACTGTTTTAAGACGTTTACCCCCATCCAGGTGTCAATATTTTCCTGGCGAGCGGTAGCGAGCCAGCATATATATATTTTTGTTTTGACAGCAAGCTAAATTTGTACGTTTTTCGATAGAAAAATTTCTCCGGCGAAGCCGGATTTCTCCATACAATGCTGGCTGGCTATCGTTCGCCAGGAAGATATCGACACCTGGATGGGAATAAACGTCTTAAAACAGTTGGCTGAATGGGGCAGAATGGATACAAGCCAGGGAAAGAGAGAACAGGAGAGAAAGATAAAAAAGTCCGGTGACCCCTCTTAACAGAGTAGCAGCAAATGTCCTTTCACTGTAAACCAATGACGAGTCGACAAACATATCGGTGTATGTGAGAGGGGCGGAGAGCTTTGACATATTAAAGGGGCGATGGGCTTATTTAATTGCTAATTTATTGATATTTATATATATTTTTTTAGTTTCCTACTCAAACCTCTATCAAGCTTCAAAAATAATTCCATAGACCCCCCTTCAAGATAAATTTGTATATTTTTCGGTAGAAAAATGTCCTGGCCGAAGGCCGATTACGGGCTCGCTATTGCTCGCCAGGAAAAAATCGACACCTACATGGCACGATAGGTCGTAATATTGACAAAGAAATTGGATGAGAGGCCTTTAAATCGCCAAACTAATGGGCCGAACGTCTTGAAATCTGAAAACTAAAGGGACTAAGCATGAGGGAGAAGGGTGTCCCGAAAAACGACCCATCTTCCCTTTAATAATAACTAGGGTTTGTGGATGTTGACGCGGATTTATTGGGGGATGCGGGGGAGGGGGGGGGGTTATACGGGCTCTTGTTTCCATCTGTTTCGTGTATTTTATATTTCGCTCGGGTTGGTCTCATTGGTTTTCGTTTGGTCTGTTTTTATTTGTTTGCGTGTTTAAGGGGGATGACCTGCTTTTTTCTCTCCTTTTCTCTCTTTTTCTGGCTTGTATCCATTCTGCCCCATTCAGCCTAGTGTTGTAAGATGTTTATCCCCAACCAGGTGGCGATTTCTTCCTGACAAGCGATAGCGAGCCAGCATTGTATGGAAAAATCCGGCTTCGCCGGATCCGGGCTTCGCCGGGGGCATTTTTCTATGAAAAATATACAAATTTAGCCTGCTGTCTAAAAGATATATAAATATATGCTGGCTCGCTATCGCTCGCCAGGAAAAAACGAAACCTGAATGGGGGTAAACGTCTTAAAACAGTAGGCTGAATGTGGCCGAATGGATACAACCCAGAGAGAGAGGGAGAGAGAGAGAAAAAACAAAACAAGGTGGGCCCCCTTAAGCCAGTATGTTTTTAGTAAATTCAATATTATTTCAGATTTAATTTAGTCTAACTTCATCACAGCATGGAAGGTTATACTCTGTTCTAAACAAGCAGGCCAACACACTTCAACAATAATAACCTCTATAACTCACAAACGACTTGAGTAATTAAGCTAATATTTGTACCATTTGGGAAGGGTCAGTCAGGGAATAAGTGTGGATATTTACAGCCCATTTGATCTAGCCTTTTTTGAGTTATGTTATGTATGTTTACAGTCAGTGTTTAATGTTGGTATATTAGTGATTGTTATTGTGCACACGTGTGTGTATGTATATGTGTGTGTGTGTGTATGCATGTATGAATGAATGAATGTATGTATGTATGTATGTGACTGTATGTACAGTATATGTATGAATGAATGTATGTATGTATGTAAGGTATGTATACTGTATGTATGTATGTATGTATGTATGTATGTATGTATGTATGTATGTATGTATGTATGTATGTATGCTCTCAACTAGGGGAGTTTGTGAAATGCCAGTGACCTAAACTTTGGGGAGAATAGTTTGAGTGTGTTGTCGATGATTGGAACCATGTGCCCTGTGTGGGTGTGGGTGTGTGTGTGTGTGTGTGTGTGTGTGTGTGTGTGTGTGTGTGTGTGTGTGTGTGTGTGTGTGTGTGTGTGTGTGTGTGTGTGTGTGTGTGTGTGTGTTGTTGAAGTTTGTGTGTGTGTCTGTGTAAGTGAGTGAGGAGTTTGTGTGTGTGTGTGTGTGTGTGTGTGTTGTGTTGTGTGTGTGTGTGTGTGTGTGTGTGTGTTGTGTGTGTGTGTGTGTGTGTGTGTGTGTGTGTGTGTGTGTGTGTGTGTGTGTGAGTGTGTGTGTGTGGTGTGTGTGTGTGTGTGTGTGTGTGTGTGTGTGTGTGTGTGCCCATTTACCCTTCACCATACCCCCACATACCTCCCCTCCTCCACCTCCCTAGTACTAATTACACACCACCTAAAAAAGCCCCCAGTAATTAAGGGGGCAGATTGGGTGGCTGGCCTCAAAGAACGCCTTAATGACTCTTAGGTTACCTTAATATGATACACGAGACATTAAGGGCAGGGTGGCTTATTTGTTTTATTAAACTCTTCTCCCTCATGTTTAGCACCATTAGTGATGATACTTTAAGACGTTCGCCCTATTAATTTGGCGATTCTATAAGACCTTACCTCCCGTTTCTTTATTCAATATTAAGACCTTTCGTGCCATTTAGGCGTCGATTATTTCCTTGCGATCGGTAGCAAGCCTGTAATTTAGTAGGAACTGGCTTTCGGCCGTGACATGTTTCTACCGAAAATATATATACATTTATCTCGAAGGTGGGTCTTTGGGTTTTTTCTTTTTTAAAGCTTGATAGAGGTCTAGGAAGCAAACTTAAAAGATATGTATATAATATTAAAATATATATATTAAATAATAAAATAACACCTCCTTAAGGGGGCCCACCTCGTTTTTTTTATCTTTCTCTCCCTCTCCCTTTGGCTTGTAGCCATTCGGCCCGATTCAGCCTACTGTTTTAAGACGTTTATCCCCATCCAGGTGTCGATTTCTTCCTGGCGAACGATAGCGAGCCAGCATTGTATGGAGAAATCCGGCTTTGCCGAAGACCTTATTCTATCGAAAAATTTACAAATTTAGCTTGCTGTCCAAACAAAAAATATAGATATGCTGGCTCGCTACCCCTCGCAATGAAAAAATTTACACCTAGATGGGGGTAAACATCTTAAAACAGTAGGCTGAATGGGGCCAAATGGATACAAGCCAAAGAGAGAGGGAGAGAAAGACAAAAAAGCGAGGTGGGCTCCCTTAACCCTTTCACGCATATGACGCGATTTTGAGCCTATTGGGGATACTTTAAAGCCTTTGTTACCATCAGGGGTATTTATACACCTTTAGTTTAGTTACTTCAACCTCTGCAGTTGTCTTTGAGTTAGCTGTGGGCAGAAAACTAATTTTGGAGAGGTAATTATAAGAGTGCGAGAACTCTATTTCTTATTGCTAATCTTTCAACCTCTGCGTCATAAATGCGTGAAAGGGACACTGCCGACATTAAAGGACAATCAGTGACCTCTTTTATGACCTCCCATGTTTCGATCCAGTAGTTTGAAGAGTTTTTAGACGCTTCACCTCCATTAATTTGGCGTTATTCAGACACTTCTCCCTCTTCAGGTGTCGAAATTTTGGGCGAGCGATAGCGAGCCTGGAATGTAGAAGAAATCGGCCAACGGCCGCCGAGACATTTTGCTATCGAAAAATGTACAAATTTAGCTTGAAGGGGTTCTGGGTGGACATTTAATAGTTTCAAAGAAGTCTGGGAAGGCATTTTTGTTAGATTTGGGGACAAAATAAATGCAATATATACTCGAGGGAAAAAAAAAAAAAAAAAAAAATCCTCAATAATAAAATCCCATCCATCACGGTGACTTAAGACACTGCCGACATTAAAGGAGAATCAGTGACCTCTTTTATGACCTCTCTCTCCGTGGTGGTCGGGAGGAGAGGGGGGCCGGGAGAGAGTAACTGTTATTGTATTTGTTCCCGGGACTTGAGCCTCCTGAGTGGGGCCGGGGATGGCTCGGGTTAACTTAAGTTCACAACAAGTTTGGCGGAGGAAGGTTTTTGGGTGTTTTGAATCTGAGCTTGGTTGTAAGTGAAGTACTGTTGTTGTTTATTTCTCTCTTTCTCTCGCGCTCTCTCTCTCTCTCTCTCTCTCTCTCTCTCTCTCTCTCTCTCTCTCTCTCTCTCTCTCTCTCTCTCTCTCTCTCTCTCTCTCTCTATATATATATATATATATATATATATATATATATATTCAGTACGTGTGTGTGTGTATATATATATATTTGTGCATTTTTCGGTAGTAAAATGACCTGGCCAAAGGCCGGTTCCTTCTAAATTGCAGGCTCGCTATCCCTCACCAGGATAATTTCGACTCTTAAATGGCACGAATGGTCTTAAAACTGACAAATAAATGGGGCAAACGCTGTTCAAATAGCAAAACTAATGGGTCGAATGTCATAAAATCTAAAACTATTGGCGCTAAAAATGAAAGTCAATGGGAGTCCAGGGGAAAAAAACTTAGGGGAAGGTAATTGCTTTTTCTGGATCCTCTTCTCCCTCATGTTTAGCATATTAGTTTTGAGATTTTAAGACGTTCGTTCCATCAGTTTGGCGATTTTGAGACTTTTTGCCCTATTTATTCGTGAATATTTAAACCTTTCGTGCCATTTAGCCTGTAATTTTAGAAGAAACCGGCCTTTGGCCGGGACATTTTTCTACCGAAAAGTGTACAAATTTATTTTGAAAGGTGGTCTAGAGGGTGTTTTTTATGCTTGATGGAGGTCTAGCGAGAAAACTAAAAAAATATACTAATAAATACATAGACCAAAAGACTACTACCCCCTTAAGTAAATAACATATTGTACACAGTGCCTATGTTTTCCTCCCTGGTAGTGGCTTGTAAAGTTTGTGACCCGCGGAGCAGATTTATGGGCGTGTGATGTTTTGTGTTGTGGGACTTAGTAGGAGGGTGGCTGTGGCGTTACTATTTGATACCAGGGCCCAGGGGGGGGGGGGGTTCTGCCACCCCTTGGAGTTTTTATAATAATAATAATAATAATAATGTTTATTCAAGTTAGCAATTTACAATGTTGGTACAACACATGTTTCAAATATGACATGTACCAGCTTTGCATAATTCCAACTAAGGATAGCCTAATAAGGCCGTTAGGCGTATTTCCATTGGGGTCCTAGACTGTTTCTTTTCAGCTGACGATAAATTGAATCCCTTAGCAGCTAATTTCTCAATTATTAATGAAACAGTGTGGACCTATTATGTCTATATAGTTTATGTAATTAGCACCATATCTCACTACAAAATCTTCAAACTAACTGAGAAATCTTGATGGGAACTTTGCAATTTACCGTCAGTTGAAAGGAAACAGACTTTAGTAGTGTGATGATCTTATAATGTTTCGCCTCATATACGGGTAGGTATCGATTCTTTCTGGGCGAGCGATAGCGAGCCTGTAATCAAGGAGACACGAATTCTTATACGTGGGTTAGAGGCTATGGCATCCAAGTGGACTGGTTTATACTTTATGAGAAGGAAAACAGTAAAAACGGTTTAAAACAGTATAAAAACAGTATAATACACTATAATAACAGTATGATACAGTATAAACCAGCATAAACCCGTATAGCACAGCATAAACCCGTATAAAAGAGAATACAACTATGAAAACAATATAAACATTATAAAAATTATAACAACGGTATAAAACAGTATATAAACAGTATAACGCGTTGGATTGTGTGCCTTATTGTATATTATTTAGCTACTCGATGATGCAATGCCTTCCCTTTCTCGCAGTTAAGGGGAGATGGGTCGTTTTTCTGGTCCCCTTTCTTCCTCGTGTGTATCCCCATTAATTTTCAGATTTTAAGATGTTTGCCCCATTAGTTTGTCGATTTTAAGACCTTTCGCCCCGTTTTTTTTAATATTAAGACCTTTCGTACTATTTAGGTGTCGATTTTTTTCCTGGCGAACGATAGTGTGCCGGTGATTTTGGAAGAACCTTTTTCAACCGAAAAATGTACACATTAATCTAGAAGGTGCATCTAATGGATTTGTTTTTATTTTCTTATTAAGGAATAGGAAGGAAAATATAAAAAGAAAAAAAAAAAAATATATATATATATATATATATATATATATATATGAAATAATAGACCAAAAAGTAAATCCTTCCCCCTTAAAGAAAACAAAGAAGATTGAGTGTGGTGTTTTGTTGTTCTCCCATGTTTTGAAATCCATGAATCTCCCGGAAGAGGAACTAGTGCAGCTCCCTCCTCCTCCTCCTCTTGTCTTGGCAAATAACGAATGGCCCAATACACAGAACACCGCAGCTTACACGTGAATAGCCAAGGGAATATATTACTGTGTGTGTGTGTGTGTGTGTGTGTGTGTGTGTGTGTGTGTGTGTGTCTGTGTGTGTGTGTGCGCGCGTGTGTTTTTTTGTGTGTGTGTAGGAGAGCATGAGTGTGTGTGTGAGCATAGTGTGTGTGTGTGTGTGTGTTAGTGTGTGAGCATAGTGTGTGTGTGTGTGTGTGTGTGAGCATAGTGTGTGTGCTTTTGCTTGAGTGTATATCAGCATTTGTATATGTGTGTACGAGTGTGTAGATGAGCATCAGTGTGTGTGTGTGCGTGTGTGTGTATATGCTCGTGTGTATATCAGTCGGTGTATGTACTCGCGTGTAGGTGAGAGTGAATGTGTAATAATAACAAAACTCAGTATATTTCGAGCAATCATTAACATATCCTAAGTAATCTACAGGTTGACCTTGGCTGTCACAAGCGTGCCTACATACCCCCAGAAGAGTTAGAATATGGACAGGGAACCAGGTGGAACTTAGAGGTGGCGCATCTACACCTAACTTTAACCTTTGTTTGGCGGGGGTGGACTTAAGTCGGGCTAGAGAAGAAAGGACTATGTGGTGGGGACCGACTTAAGTCTGTGTGCAATTTTTGAGCAATATTGCCTCTGAGAGAGAGACGAGCGGTGGGCGGAGCGTAGGTCGGGCTCTGACCGTTCGCCACGGGTCCCGCGAGCCTACTGACATTTACTCCACACACATCCACCTTCCCTCCCTCACTACACAGGGTATTATGTCAAGAAATTACTGTATTTTAGGGATTTTTCCTTCGTCTTGCACGATCGTTGCAAGAGAACGCGTGGTCGTAGGAGGATGTTTCTGGTGTCATTGGAAAGCTGAATTAACGCCCTTTCAGGGATACATAATTGTATTACGCTCTGGCTCTTATTTATGCATGAAAAAGAGCATGGAAACAAGGCCATTTAGGGTAAAACCACCCGCTTGGCGGGTAGTAGAAATTTCTTACGGGCCCGCTCGTGATGTGTTAACAGCCAGGAAAGTTTTTAACAGAAACCTCATTCTCAGGTAGCTGGATTCAAACCCACGCTACCTGAGCCAAGCGACTAGAATACAGTGATTCAGTTCGTTTGGCCACTGTGGATGTGTGTGTGTGTGTGTGTGTGTATGTGTATGTGCTCTTGTGTATGTTAGCATGTGTGTGTGTGCGTACGTGAGTGTTGTTGTTGTTGTTCCCCAAGCTGCCTGGCCGAACAGCCCCAAGGCCCAGAGCACGGCCAAGGCCATAACCGAGCGCCCCCACAGAACCCTTCCTGCCGACCACAATAAAGTGAGTGTAGGTGGACGTGTTCGTGAATGTGAGGATTCATGTTATTATGCATTATACAGGCTTGCGGAAATGAGTGTGGATGTTAGTGGTGATGTTAACAGCTTACATAATACAATTGGCCTAATAAGTGATGTCTCGGCACTAATTATGTTTTTATCAATAATTAGTATCAGCAATATTTACAAATTATTTCTTCTTTTTGAGCTAGATATACCAACATGTTCCTACACTTATCCACCCTATTCAACATCTGACAGACATTAATACAGCCTAGAGAAAGCCTAACGCAATGACAGCTGATACATGACTTATTAGCTCCACCGTGAAAACACTTGTATGCATGATTGTCAGGCCAAAATACTTCCTAAGACTGTTGACAAAATTCATAGGGCACAATTCAAAGAGAAACACATTAGCTTCAAAATCGTTCGGATAAAAATATGGTATGGTATGTGAGTATCCTAGGTTCGAGTCCTTGGAGTGCCACATGTATTTGTTGATTTCATTAATTTAGTTTAGAGGTGAAGTTGGTTGGTTGAAAAAAACATAATAATCCATAAATTAACCACTATTAAAGGTATAAAAACCTTAATTAACCCATGCACGAAATACACCTGTTTTAAACCCTTCAGTACCGGTGACGTCGTCTTCATTATATCCTGGCAATATTAGACGATTTTATTCAGCTTAGGAAGGACGTCTACACATTAAAAGGCTGCAGACTATCTCAATCAATCCTTTTTAGCTACCATATTTCCCTCCTAAGCTTCAGAATATCGTCTAAATGTAACTGAAATCAAATAAAAAAAGACATCACCGGTACTGAAGGGGCTACTGTTGTCCATAAACAAGTCTATCTATCTATCTATCTATATATCTATCTATCTATATATCTATCTATCTATCTATCTATATACTCAGGCCCAATCCCCCCTTTTCCTTTTTATTTGGGGGGGGGGGGGGGGGGGGGGGAGGGGGGGGGGGGCGACTCAAGACAGAGCAAGAATCTGGACAACACATGCCATAAACAAGTACCAGCATATAATTTATCACTAGGCTTTCTTATAGGTCTATGAATTATAATAAGAGTAAATATCAACAATAGGTCTAATGGGTAAAGGCTTCTCATGACACTTAAGGGGAGGCTGGGGGGTTTTCTGGACCCCCTTCTCTCTTATGTTTACCCCATTAGTTTTGACATTTTAACACGTTCGCCCCATTAGTTTGTCCAATTTAAGACCTTTCGTCCCCTTTCTTTATCAATATCAAGAAATTTTGTGCCACTTAGCTGTCGATTTTTTCCTAGCGAGCGATAGTGAGCCTGTAATCTAGGAGGAACAGGTCTTCGGCCGAGACACTTTTCTACCGAATAATGTCCAAACTCATCTCAAAGGGGGGTTTTGGGGGTATTATATGAAGCTTTATGGAAATCTTGGGAGGTAAGTAAATATAATAAATAAATGAATAGATAAATTAATAGATGAATGAATAGATGAATAGATAAATTAATAGATGAATGAATAGATGAATAGATAACTTAATAGATGAATGAATAGATGAATAGATAAATTAATAGATGAGTGAATAGATGAATAGATAAATTAATAGATGAGTGAATAGATGAATAGATGAATGAATAGATGAATAGATAAATTAATAGATAAATGAATAGATGAATAGATAAATTAATAGATGAATGAATAGATGAATAGATAAATTAATAGATGAATGAATAGAGAAATACAAATCGATACAAAGCTACCCTTCACCGTTGTTATTAGTAAAATATTAAAAGTTTCAGCTTTAACCCTATTAGGTGCAGGGCAGGCCAATTTGGAGCCTCCTGTTTTACTCCATTAGCTTGGAGATTTTAAGACGTTTCATGGCATTAGTTTGGCGATTATATGATGCTTCAACCCAATAAGGTGTTGATTTTTCCTGGGCGAGCGATAGCGAGCCCGCAATTTGGGAGAAACCGGCCTTTGGCTGGACATTTTTCTACCAAAAAATGCACACATTTAGCTTGAAGGGGGTCTGGGGGACGTTTTATTTAGTTTGAAGGGGGTTTGGAGAGCCGTTTTTCCAAGTCTAGCGGGTAAACTAAAAACACACTGTTCGAAAATGGCTAAAACAAATAAAAACCTCAATAATAATAAAAACAAAATACCAGAATAACCCCCAAGTATTGCACCAGATAGTGTTAAGCAATACACTTTATTACCGAAAATCGAAGCATAGATTTGAGTGAGTTTCAAGCTGTGGAGGTCATCTAAAATTCGTTAGTTTCTCGTCAGGGCCCGTGTTAGAAGCTATGGGTGGGGGGGGGGGTGGGGCTATTCTACTTCCCTGGGGGTGGGGGGGGGGGGCATATTCTCCTTCCCGGGGGATGGGGGGAGGGGGGGGGTGTGTATTCTCCTTCCGTGGGACCCGTGTTGTTAGTGGAGCAGGAACCGGGGCTCTTAACACAGTAGTATCAGGAAGTCATTACACCAAGTTACTCCAGCATGTTCAATAATGCGTTCATGAGGATCGTTTGACTGTACAGTATATATATATATATATACAGGGTGTCCCAGGAGGAAAGGGCATAACTTTGGGAAATGATAGAACAAAATATTCTAAGCCTAAAATGTTCTATAACAAAAAGTCCAAATCTCGACCGGTATAGAGATCTTGCATTTTGAAAATGGTATTTTCTTCAGTATTTCCCCATAAGGCTGGCCTAGCTGTTCTACTGCCTACTACACCTCCATCTTTCTGCAATTATTTGACCATGTTATTTTTAAGATATATACTATAATTCTGTAAGTTTCTAAATGATTATAGACATATTAGCTCACTTTGGAGTAGTTGGAAACTATTTGACATGGAAGAGTCCATTACAGTGATGCGGGGGAGGACACTACATAAAACCTTCAATATCTTTTTAACGGTTGAAATTTGGACTTTTTGTTATAGAATATTTTATGCTTAGAATACCTTTGTCTATCATTTATCAAAGTTATGCCCTTTCCTTCTGGGACACCCTGTATATATATATATATATATATATATATTTTGGCTCGAACGTCCCTTGATTTTGGCCCTGTCACTCTTTCAACTATGGGGGAGGCACTCGCTATAGGCAGTTATGCCTTTTGCCTCCCTCAATCACATAGAAAAAAAAAAAAAAAAAAAACAAAAAAAAAAAAATATATATATATATATATATATATATATATATATATATATATATATATATATATATATATGAAGCAGCCGCACTCCATTCATTATAGGTAGGCCAGAAATCGTGACCTCTAGCCTCTGTAATTAAAAACCCGCTGTAAATGTCTACACCTATTCCCTGGCTGACTCTTCCCAAATGGTAGAAATGGCTCAATTACCCTTGTCCTATTTGAGTCATGAGAGGTTGGGGTAGGGTAGAGGGTATACATGTGGTGTGGATGTATGATTGAATATAATGTTTGAGCGGATTTATTTATAGTTCGAAGATGAAAGAAAATTGTATTTAAGGGGGGTAACCTGCTTTTTTTTCTCTCCTTTTCTCTCTTTTTGTTTTGGCTTGTATACATTCGGTCCTATTCAGAAAACTGTTTTAAGACGTTTATCCCCATCCAGGTGTCGATTTCTTCTCGGCGAGCGATGGCGGGCTAGCATTGTATGGAGAAATCCTGCATCACCTGAGAAACGTACAAATTTAGCCTGCTGTCAAAAACATTATAACAAATATGCTGGGTCGCTCCCCTGGAAAATATCGACACCTTGATGGGGATAAAGGTCTTAAAACAGTAGGCTGAATGGGGCCGAATGGATACACCCAGAGATAGAGGGAGAGAGAGACAAAAATATATAATGAGGTAGGCCACCTTAAGCTGCTCAGGTGTCGATTGAATTCTGGGCGAGCGATAGCGAGCCAGTAACTTAGAAGAAATTGACCTTCGACCATGATATTATTCTATCGAAATATTTACAAATTTATTTTGAAGGGGGTCTGGGTGGCCATTTTTTAGTATAATGGAAGTTTGGGAAGGCGTCTTTGTTAGCCTAGGAGACAAACAAATGCATTGCTCGAAATTGGCAAAATGAAGCCTAATCCCCCAAAATAATGAAAACAAGAAAAAGAAAAGAAATATATATATATATATATCAGGGGGGAGGTACTTGTTCTTTTCTCCCTCATGTTAAGTCCCACTAGTGTTTAGATTTTAAGACGTTCGTTCCATTAGTTTGTCAATTTTAAGACCTTTCACCCCATGTCTTTGTCAGTATAAAGACCTTTCGTGCCATTTAGGTGTCGATTCTTTCCTGGCAAACGATAGCGAGCTTTTAATTTTAGGAAGAAGCGGCCTGCGACCGGGACATTATTCTACCGAAAAATGTACAAATTCATCTTGAAAGGGGGTCTAGGGGAGTTTTGTTTAAGCTTGATGGAGGTCTAAGAGGAAACTAAGCAACAACAACAATATAAAACAATAAGACAAATAAATACGCCCATCCCCCTTAACCCCTTCTGTACCGGCGACGTATGTTGTATTTGATTTCAGCTACATTTAGACGATTTTATGAAGCTTAGGAAGGATATGTGGCAGCTCAAAGGATTAACTGCCATAGTCTGTAGCCTTTTATATGGTTAGAGGTCCTTTCTAAACTTAATAAAATCGTATAATAGTTGTCAGAATAAAATGAAAAGGCGTCATCGGTACGGAAGGGGTTAAACATAATATCATAATAATATACACAAGAGGTCGGCCCAACTAGGGTTAACACTATCTGGTGCAACGTCTTGGGGGTTATTATGGTATTTTGTTGAATTATTTGAGGTTTTTATTTGTTTTAGCCATTTTCGAACAATGTGTTTTAGTTTACCCGCTAGACTTAGAAAAACGCCTCTCCAAATCCCCTTCAAACTAAGAAAACGTCCCCCAGACCCCCTTCAAGCTAAATGTGTACATTTTTCGGTAGAAAAATTTCCTGGCCAAAGGCCGGTTTCTCCCAAATTGCGGGCTCGCTATCGCTCGCCCAGGAAAAATCAACACCTTATTGGGCTGAAGCATCATATAATCGCCAAACTAATGCAATGAAACGCCTTAAAATCTCGAAAGCTAATGGAGTAAAAATGGGAGGCTCCAAATTGGCCCGCCCTGCACCTAATAGGGTTAATAAAGGACTATTCCAGTACCCTCGGAGCCAGGGTTATATATGAGCTAGAGGGGTGGGAAACTTTTTTTGTCCGCCTGTACCTTCCCGCTTCCTTTTATAGCGCGGGTATCGTCGGTAGGGTGACGTTTTCATCAGGTATACTGACACCTTGGAAATGGCTTACCGTGAGGGGAATTAAAGTGTGTTTGTTTGTTTGCGGGTGTGGGGGGGAGGGGGAGTGATTTTTGTTTTTGTTTTTATATATATATATATATACCGGGTATATATATTTTTTTTTATTTTTTTTTATTTTTTTAGTATGTAATGGATAGTACTGTGTGTGTGTGTGTGTGTGTGTGTTTTGTGTTGTCTGTGTGTGATTTTTCTTTTATTAACTGTAATGGATAGTACTGTGTTTGTGTGTGTGTGTGTGTGTGTTTTGAAGTATTTAATGCCAAGTACTCTGTGTGTTAGTTTGTGTGTGTGGGTGTGATTTGTTTTAATATGTAATGGATAGTACTGTGTGTGTGTGTTTTTTTTTTTTTTAAAGTATGTAATGTCAAATACTTTGTGTGTACTTACTCTAGTTGTACTTACTCTAGTTGTACTTACTCTAGTTGTACTTACTCTAGTTGTACTTACTCTAGTTGTACTTACTCTAGTTGTACTTACTCTAGTTGTACTTACTCTAGTTGTACTTACTTTAGTTGTATTGCGGGAGTGAGCATGCTCGTTATTTCCCGCCTCCTATATGTGTAGGTGTTATATGTATCGTTGGAATGGCTGTGGATGTGTGTGTAGTCTGTATTTTAGCCAATTGGCGACATCGGAAACGAAGGCTTAGGGTGGATCTGTATGGTACCATTCTCACTATAGACGGTACCGTCTCGCCCGAAGGCTTAGGTAGCCATCAGCTTAGGTGAACCATATGATACCCATCTCGCCTTGTACCATTTTTGCCAACCCCAGATGGGACGTCACAACGTCGTCCACTTATTCCAGGTACCTATTTACAGCTAGGTGAACTGAGGCTAACACATGAAAGGAGACAAGCCCAATTTGTCTCCGCCCGGCCGGGAATTGAACCCCCGACCCCTCGTGTGTGAGACGAGAGCTCTACCTACTAGGCTACGGGCTGTGTGTGTGTGTGTGTGTGTGTGTGTGTGTGTGTGTGTGTGTGTGTGTGTGTGTGTGTGTGTGTGTGTGTGTGTGTGTGCTCTGAAGCATGTAGTGGCAATTATTATGTGTGTATGCTTTGTTGTGTGTGTGTGTGTGTGTGTTTTGAGGAATATAATGGCGAGTAGTCTGTGTGTTATATTGGTCGTGTGTGTGTGTGTGTGTGTGTTTGTAAGTATATGGTATGATGTATGGAAACTTTTATTCCTCATCAAAAGTACAGTAAAAAATCTAATTCACCTAAATGGTTTGACCATAATTGTGCTAGAGTAACTGAACAAAAAGCAATAGCCTACAATGCATACACAAGATCAAAAACTCATGAAGCCTTTAATTACTTTAGAAACATCAGAAATCATGCCAAAACTGTATTAAACCTAACTAAATCAAACTTTCTCCACAAGCAGGCAAATAAACTTCTAAATAATCCAAATGATAATAAAATATTTTGGTCTACTCTTAACTCATTTAAATCCAACTTCACTACTGCTTCATCCATTCCACCATTAAAATCTCCGACTGGCAATCTTGTAAGTGACCCACGAGGTAAAGCTAACCTTCTTGCGGATATTTTCTCCACCAACTCAACCTTACATGAAATAAATCAAGATGTCCCTGTACTTAATTTTAATTCGCCTGAAATTCCCTCACTTAAGATCCAGACCAGACATGTCAAAACTATTTTGCAGAATCTCTCGGTAGATAAGGCTCCTGGTCCAGATGAAATTCCTCCAATAGTACTTAAGAATTGCTCCTTGGTGCTCGCTCCTGTATTGGCAAATTTTTTCCGTCTGTGTACTCATACCTCATGCTTCCCAGTACCCTGGAAAGAAGCAAACATCCATCCAGTTCCTAAAAAAGGTGCCGCTTCAGATCCATCAAACTACAGACCAATAGCTATAACTTCCACTCTTGGTAAAGTCTTTGAAATTATATTAAATAATCACATAATTAAGCATCTTGAGAATAATAAATTAATCAGTGATAGGCAATATGGTTTTAGACGATGTCGATCAACTGCAGACATGCTTTGCCTTCTTACGCATCAAATCAACCAAGCTACAGACCAACATGGTGAAACACATACAATAGCACTGGATATATCAAAGGCATTTGATAGAGTCTGGCATCAATCCTTATTGTCGAAGATGTCACACTACGGCCTTGCATCATTAGTTCCACTAATTTCTTCTTATCTTCATAACAGAAAAATACGTGTAATGGTAGATGGCCTTTATTCTCAATTTCACTCAATAAATGCTGGTGTTCCCCAGGGATCAGTTCTGGCCCCAATTCTGTTCCTCATTCATATCAATGATCTCATATCTACCACTCATAATCCAATACATTCCAACGCAGATGACTCAACACTCCACAGTTCCTTCACATTTACCAATTCTTTCACCCAACCCGATCTTATAAATTCAAAAATAAACACTGCAATTTCTCTGAACCAGGACCTTTCTAGAATTAATGGATGGGGACAAAAGAATCTAGTTTCCTTTAATGCACAGAAAACCAAATACATTCAATTTTCTAACCGACAGAATCTCACTGACTCCCATATATTTTTTAATGATGTAAATATTCCCACTTCCCCTAGTATTGACATTCTCGGTGTAACATTAACTACTAACTTGAGCTGGACACATTATGTTAGAAGCATTGCTAAGAATGCCTCTAAAAAACTGGGACTCCTGTACAGAGTTCGAGAATTCTTCACTGACGAGCAGTTGGCCGTGATATATAAAAGTCAAGTGCGTTCTCAGATGGATTACTGTTCACCTCTGTGGGGTGGAAGTGGAGTGGTTGCATTGAGGCAGTTGGACAAAATTCAAAATAAAGCTATTAGATTAATCAATAACCCTGCAATCACACAGGACCTTCCTACATTATCCATACGAAGAAAACGTTGCATCCCTTGCATTATTCTACAGATATTTTCACAGCAATTGTTCCGAGGAACTTGCTTCAATTGTGCCGCCTCTCCACATCTTTCCGCGTAGAACTAGGGCAGCTGAGAGCGCCCATGAATTTACACTTTCTCCTCCACAATGCAGAACTTCTGCTTATCAGAATTCATTTATCCCCAGAGCTACTACTCTTTGGAATTCACTTCCCTCGAATTGCTTTCCACAAACTTACAATCTGCAAATGTTTAAATCCAGTTGTTACAAACATTTTATGAATGGAGGATGCCTTTAGGCACATGGACCTTTTTGTTTTATCTGTGTTTTTCCTTCCTCCGTTCATTGTCTCTTTAAAAAAAAAAATATATATATATAATGGTAAGTACTCTCCTATTGCTAGCTACATGCCAGTAATTCTGACTTTTATGATTCATAATGGCCACCGAACATAACTATATATCAGTATGTATATCATGTTTAAGAAACACACACACAGACAGACAGACAGACAGACAGACAGACAGACAGACAGACAGACAGACAGACAGACAGACAGACAGACAGACAGAGAGACACACACACACACACACACACACACACACACACACACACACACACACACACACACACACACACACACACACAGCTTTACGGGATGTAACAGCCAAGTATATTAAAGAACTGGCTCACATACATCAGAACTGAGCTGCTTAGAGAGGGATTTTATAAGGCTTAAGGTAAAGCAATGGAAACATAAGTCGGCACTACATCACGGCTTAAGGGGGGTGACCTGATTTTTGTATCTCATTTTCTCTCTTTCTCTGGCTTGTATCTATTCGGCCCCATATACTGTTTTAACACGTGTATCCCCATTCAGGTGTCGATTCCTTCCTGGCGAGTGATAATGAGCCAGTATTGTATGAAGAAATCCGGATTCGCCGGAAACATTTTTTCTATCGAAAAATTTACAAATATAGCCTGCTGTCAAAAACATGTATTAAAATATGCTGGCTTGCTACCGCTCGCCAGGACAAATATCGACACTTGGATGGGGATAAACGTCTAAAAACAGTAGGCTGAATGGGGCCGAAGAGATACAACCCAGAGAGAGAGAGAGAGCAAGAGAGAGAGAGAGAAAAAAACGAGGTGGGCCCCCTTAGGGAGTCGTGTCGAGCAGCCTAGCACAGGGACGATTTTCCGCTCAATTATTTTAACTAATTTGCTTACTTAAACTTATAACGAAATCTAGCAAAATAATAAATACACGAACATTTGTAACCCTGTATATTTGTTTTTATTTATATATTTTGTGTTTACATTTTAAGCAGCTGTTTGTTTTATGCTCGTGCTTGTTTTTGTATTTTCCTTTACTTGTATAAGTAATGTTATGAAATACTATCACTGTCATGTATGTATACAATTATGTTCATCACTTAATAGTAGTTCAAACCAATATAACAAACTATGTCTAGAGCTTTCATAAATGACTACAGTTTGTTATTGTTTTTCTGCTGACGATAAATTGAATCCCTTGGCTGCTGATTTCTTGACATTTAATGGAAAATATTAAACTACGGTCTCTGAATAATATAAATGCCGTTTTCAAAGCTATCAACATGTTTCTCTACACAATATTCATAAGAGCCAATTAAGATGAGAACATGACATTTTACCGTTAGTTAAAAACACCGAAAACACACACACACACACACAGGCTATGCATTCCTTTGATATTAACAAAACCCTCTTCCACCCCCCTACACATACCACACACACACATACAGGCTATGTCTTCCTTTGATATTAACAAAACCCTCTTCCACACCCCTACACATACCACACACACACATACAGGCTATGTATTCCTTTGATATTAACAAAACCCTCTTCCTAGGGCCCCTACACACACACCACACACACACACACACACACACACACACACACACACACACACACACACACACACACACACACACACACACACACACACACACACACACACACACACACACACACACACACACACACACACAGGCTATGTATTCCTTTGATATTAACAAAACCCTCTTCCACCCACCTAGGGCCCCTACAAACACACCACACACACACACACACACACACACACACACACACACACACACACACAAACACAAACACACACACACACACACACACACACACACACACACACACCAACCATTATATATATATGTTGAGCCCCGTGAACTAAATGTATGCGGTTCGGTTCACAAGCCGGTTCAATAAGCCGGTTAGAGAGCCCCTGATCCGGATGGTGTTGATGGGTATGCAGATCCGGCCCACGGTGGTGTTTAAGGGGAGGTGGATCGCTTTTCTGGACCCCCTTCTCCCTCACGTTTAACCCCATTAGCTTTCATATTTTATGACGTTCAGCCCATTAGCTTGGCGAATTTGAGACCTCGCCTCATCTCTTGGTCAACATTAAGACATTTCGTGCCATTTAGGTGTCGATTTTGTCCTGGCGAGCAATACCGAGCCTGTAATTTTAGAAGGAACCGGCCTTTGTTAGGGACATTTTGCTGCCGAAAAATGTACAAATTTATCTTTAAAAGGGATCTAGGGGGTATTTTTTTTAAGCTTGATGGAGGTCTAGCGAGCAAACTCAAAAATATAAAAATAAATATATATATATATATACCGGTATATATACCGGTATATATACCGTATATATATATATATATATATATATATATATATATATATATATAGAGAGAGAGAGAGAGAGAGAGAGAGAGAGAGAGAGAGAGAGAGAGAGAGAGAGAGAGAGAGAGAGAGAGAGAGAGAGAGAGAGAGAGAGAGAGAGAGAGAGAGAGAGAGAGAGAGAAGAGAGAGAGAGAGAGAGAGAGAGAGAGAGAGAGAGAGAGAGAGAGAGAGAGAGAGAGAGAGAGAGAGAGAGAGAGAGAGAGAGAGAGAGAGAGAGAGGTACTACACCTTAATTTGTGGATATTGACACCATTTGAGAAGGAGCACTCTACAGTATAGCCAATCTGTTATTACCTCCGCCAGCGAAGTTGAACAGAGGTTTTGTTTTCGACTTAATTTATTTGTCTGTCTGTAAACAAGATAACTCAAAAAATTAAAAACCAATTTTCATGACATTTGGTGGGCAGATATAACATGGACCTAGACAGAATAGGTGTACAATAATATAGTACACTACATAACTTAATTTAACTAGCCTAATTATACTAACCTAACTTAGCCTAACTTTATCCATTTATAGCCTAATGTATACTATCCTAACTTAATAGAGAGTTATAGACCAATCCTAACCAAGCTTTCCTTATTCTAACTTACATATTCTAAATGTTAATCTAAACTTGTGAAACAGGTTGTATGAAACTATATGAAGGACGCTTATATTCCACCCAGAAGGCCCGGGTTCGCGCCCACGCTCGGCGCATTAAAGATTTTTCACAAGCACTGAGTCGTTACCATCCCTCATGAGCAAAGGGATGGGGTAGTAGTACAGGACCCCAATGGAAATACGCCTAATCGGCCTTATTGAGCTATCCTTAGCTAGCTTAGCATGCGCTAGCTTTAAGAACTATTATTATTATTATTATTATTATTATAACACACATATGTGCAATACGTCTCCACACACACACACACACACACACACACACACACACACACACACACACACACACACACACACACACACACACACACTTAATTAGCTTGATGGAATTATTTTGATCAGTGCAGAAAGAATGCAAAATTGAATTATTCGTGCATTTTTCCGCCGTGGCAATTTTTAATATTTGAGAGACCCTCCTAACATATGCGGAAGACAAATATAAAACACTCTCATACCAAGGATTCCACCCAAATGAGTTAATTAAAAGTAGTATTGATGCTTGGGAGCGGTGTTTTGTGTGTGTGTGTGTGTGTGTGTGTGTGTGTGGGTGGGTGGGTGGGTGGGTGTTTGTGTGAGGGGGGGGGGGGGGGGTGCGTGTGTGGACAAACGGTGGTGTGCTTAAAAGTACAAAATTGACTAAATATGTAGGTTTGCAGGAACATGAGGTTTGGGGCGACAGTTTAAGTGTACACACCTCTTTAAAATGCGTTGAAATGGAGTGTTTTCGGTTAAGTTAGGTTAGGTTAAGTTTTATCTAGATAGTTGTATTTAGGTTTAAAAATCTAAAAATGTACTCTTAATACATAATTAACGTGTGTACCGATAAACACACCACCGCTTGTGTGTGTGTGTGTGTGTGTGTGTGTGTGTGTGTGTGTGTGTGTGTGTGTGTGTGTGTGTGTGTGTGTGTGTGTGTGTGTGTGTGTGTGTGTGTGTGTGTGTGTGTGTGTGTGTGTGTGTGTGTGTGTGTGTGTGTGTGTAATAGAAAGGAAAACAGAAAGAGAGACAGATACATAGATAGATAGTTAGGTGGGTATGTCAATAATTCGATAGATAGATAGATAAATAGATAGGTATGTAGATAGACCAATCAATCAATATATCATCCAACCAACATTTGTTCATATCTTAAGGATATACTGTATTCTGCGTTGTTAATAAATATAACGTTCTACGTACAATCGTGTTATTAAGTGATGTCTCGGCACCAAGTATGTTTTGATCAATAATTGGTATCAGCAATATCTAAGCTTCATTTCTTCATATCGAGTGAAATATACAAACATGTTCCTACACTTACCCACCCTATTCAACATCTGACAGACATGGCGGGTGTTTCGGGGTTGAAATAGGGGAGATATCCCCCCGCCAAAGGCGGCTTTCTAGGGCCTTTCCTAGCTGATGCCGAGAGGATTGGGTTCCAGTCATGTGGTGATGGGCTGATCTATCAGAGTGAGAACTGAGCAATCTCTGCCATACCCATAGCTTACTCTGACTGTTCCGTTTACTTATATATTTTCTAGATCTCAAGTGACGGCGTCTCTTCCGTGGATTGACCTCCCAATATACCAAGATTGGAAGCCAAAGCGTCCCATTTTCCCTTTGCCCCTCAACTTTCTCTTCATAATTGCTGAGGGGCACAGGGCCCTGGGTGGGGCTTTGGTTTCCCGGATGTTTCCGCACCTTCCTCAGCTCCCCACCATGGAGTGGCTTCGGTCACCCAGGCTCTATTGTGGTAGGCAGGGAGGGTTCTGTGGGGGCACTCGATTATGGCTTTGGCCTTGCTCGGGGCCTTGGGGCTGCTCGGCCAGGCAGTCTGAGGAACAACAACAACAACAACATCTGACAGACATTAATACAACACAGAGAAAGCCAAACGTAATGACAGCTGGTACATGACTTATTAGCGCGACCTTACACTACATGTATAATGCCTATTGTAAGTCTTGGAGGGGAGGGGGGCATATTTATTTGCTTATTGTTTTATATTTTTTTAATATTTTTTAGTTTCCTCCCTAGACCTTCATCAAGCTGTAAAAAATACCCCATAGACCAGCCGAAAGCCGGTTAATTTTACAATTACAGGCTCGCTATCGCTCTCCAGGAAAAATATCGACACATAAATGGCACGAAAGGTTTTAAGAAATTGGGGCGTATATTCTTAAAATCGCCATACTAATGGGCCGAACGTCGTAAAATCTAAAATAAACAATTGAGCTAAGCACGAGGGAGAAGGGAGGCCCAGAAAAACCGGCCTATCCTTTATAAATGAATAAATATAATACCCCCCCCCCCCACCCACCCACCCTAAATACAAAAATGATATTATAGTCGCTGGCGTTTGTGTGAGTGAGTGGATGTGGGTGTGGCATAAGAGTTTTAGACACATGTGCAAATACGTGTGAAAAAGATGGGAGCAGCGCGAGGGAGATGTGTAATTTGGGAGGGTCTGCCTGTGATAGCGGGAAATGAAAGACTAGATTGGGTTTCGTTGAGGATTCCAGGACTGAACGGGAATGGGAATGGGAATGCTTTGATGGACATGTGCACTGCTGGGGAGGAACTGTGTCATACCCATATTATGCAGTACATGTATGATACCGTATATAGTAAATATATGTCCTTATACGTATTTACGTATGGGGGGGGTAATATATATATATATATTAAATCGCCTTTGAGATATGTGTACATTTTTCGCTAGAGAAACTTGCCGGCCATAGAGCTATCACTCGCCAGGCAATGATCGACACACACATACCACGGAATTCGAAGGTCTTAATATTGGCAAAGAAATGGAGTTAAATGTCTTAAAATCACCAAACTAGTGCGGCGAACGTCTTCATATCTCAAAAACTAATGGGGCTAAACATGAGGGAGAAGTAGGTCCAGACAAATCATAAACCTCCCCTTAAAGCCAAGTTTTGAAGGATCTATATAATAAAGCATTGTATTGACCCGGCTGTGGATGATGCATCTTTTGAAGAGTTTAATTGGATTTGTTAGTCATCAGTCAGGTTGAAACAATTATTTTATAGCCAGTGTGGTGTGATGGTTAAGGGGGGTCACAGGCCTTGTTTTCTCTTTTTCTCTCTTTCTCTGGCTTATATCTATTCGGCCCCATTCAGCTTACTGTTTTAAGACGTTTACCCCCATCCAGGTGTAAATATTTTCCTGGCGAGCATTAGCTAGCCAGCATATATATTTTTTTGTTTTGGCAGCAAGCTAAATTTGTAAATTTTTCGATACAAAAATGTCTCCGGCGAAGCCGGATTTCTCCATAAAATGCTGGCTCGCTATCGTTCTCCAGGAAGAAATCGACACCTGGATGGGGATGAACGTCTTAATATAGTTGGCTGAATGGGGCAGAATGGATACAAACCAGAGAAAGAGAGAAAAAGGAGAGAAAGATAAAACAAAAAAGCCTGTGGCCCCCCTTAACAAGCTCGCCAGTTTATCACTTGAACCAGGGTTCAATCCCGGATGGGGTGCGTGGCAGAGTAAATTCAAGTTTCCTACCATGGCATGTTGTGGTTTATTTACATATTGGTGTCTTCTTCTGTCTTGAGTCCCCCCACCCCAAAATGTTTTTTTTTTTTTTTTTTTTTTTTTTTTTTTTTTTGGAAAAGTGGGTATTGGGCCTCAGTATATAGATATATAGATATATAGTCTTCTGTGTGTTTGATTTGGTGTGTTGTGTTTTATTTGGTGTTTTATTTGAGTTTGATATGGTGTTCTGTTTGTTTGATTTGGTGTTCTGTTTATTTGATTTGGTGTTCTGTTTATTTGATTTGGTGTTCTGTTTATTTGATTTGGTGTTTTGTTTATTTGATTTGGTGTTTTGTTTGTTTGATTTGATGTTCTATTTGTTGTATTTGGTGTGTTGTGTTGTATTTGGTGTGGTATCTGTGTTTGATTTGGTGTGTTGTGTTGTATTTGGTGTGTTCTGTGTGTTTGATTTGGTGTGTTGTGTTGTATTTGGTGTGTTCTGTGTGTTTGATTTGGTGTGTTGTGTTGTATTTGGTGTGTTCTGTGTGTTTGATTTGGTGTGTTGTGTTGTATTTGGTGTGTTTTGTGTGTTTGATTTGGTGTGTTGTTATATTTGGTGTGTTCTGTGTGTTTGATTTGGTGCGTTGTGTTATATTTGGTGTGTTCTCTGTGTTTGATTTGGTGTATTATGTTTGATTTGGTGTGCTCTGTGTGTATGATTTGATGTGTTGTGTTATATGTTGTGCGTTCGGTTTGTTTAATTTAGTGTTCTGTTTGCTTACATATTGGTATGTTCTGTGTGTTTTATTTGGTGTGTTGTGTTTGATTTGGTGTGTTCTGTGTGTTTTATATTTGGTGTGTTGTGTTATATGTTGTGCGTTCGGTTTGTTTAATTTAGTGTTCTGTTTGCTTACATATTGGTCTGTTCTGTGTGTTTTATTTGGTGTGTTGTGTGTGATTTGGTGTGTTCTGTGTGTTTGATCTGGTGGTTGTGGATGCTGCTGCCGCGGGAGAGTATGTGAGTATTGCCAAATTCACATACCACACATCTCCAGAGCGTTAACCCATTCGGTACCAGGAACGTATTATACGACTTTGTTCAGCTTACTAAGGACCTCTAGCAATAATAAGGCTTCAAACTAACTCAACCAACCCTTTTAGCTACCACAGATCCTTCCAAAGCTGCACAATATCGTCTAAATATAGCTAGAATGAAACATAACCCACGTCGATGGTACTCAAAGGGTTAATGATACATAGGCCAACATTGTGACTCCGAACCTATTTTACTAAAAAAGGGCTAGAGCAAATGGGGGGAGGTGGGGGGGGCATTAATATTGGTTTCGCTTATTATTATCTTCCTTTCCGCTTTATGAAAACAAAAATATATAAATAGGTAACACCCCGTTCTTAACATTAATCATCCATTACAAACCCCAATGTAATTGAATAAACTAATGAAAGCATATGGTCCTCCCGGGATTCGAACTCGGGACACCCAGAACATAAGCACCTAAACCATTACACCACCAACACAGTTTAATGTATAAATATAATATAATAAAGAATAAAGTAAACTAATGTAGACACATTTTGCCCCTGAGGCCCCCATCTGGCATCATAGTTAAGGGGGGTCACCGGCCTTTTTTATCTTTCTCTCCTTCTCTCTTTGGCTTGTATCCATTCGCCACCATTCAGCCTACTGTTTTAAGACGTTTATCCCCATCCAGGTGTCCATATTTTCCTGGCGAGCGATAGCGAGCCAGTATTGTATGAAGAAATCCGGCTTCGCCGGAGAAATTTTTCTATCGAAAAATGTACAAATTTAGCTTGCGGTCAAAACAAATATATATATATGCTGGCTCGCTACCGCTTGCCAGGAACATATTGACATCTGGATGGGGGTAAACGTCTTAAAACAGTAGGCTGAATGGGGCCGCATGGATACAAGCCAAAGAGAGAGGGAGAGCAAGAGTAAAAAAGCGAGGTGGGCTCCCTTAAAGGTTCTCCCATATCTGAATGCTGCGTCTGAGAGTTTTGAAGCCACCCTCCAACTTCAGTCAGTCAGGGGGAGTTAGGGGATAGTGCTTGGTTTATGGCCTATATATTCATTTATTTATATATTTTTGAGTTTCCTCGCTAGACCTGCATCAAGCTTAGAACAAAAAACCCTAGACTCCCTTTCAAGATAAATTTGTACATTTTTCGGTAGAAAAATGTCCCGGCCGAAGGCCGGTTCCTTCTAAAATTAAAGGCTTGCTCTCGCTCGCCATGAAAAAATCGACACCTAAATGGCACGAAAGGTCTTGATATTGACAAGTAAATGTGACGCAAGGTCTCAAAATCGCCAAACTAATAGAAGGAATGTCTTAAAATCCCAAATCTAATATGCTAATCATGAGGGAGAAGGAGGTCCAGAAAAAGCGAGTACTATCCCCCTTTGAGAGAAGTTGTGAGAGAGAAACTCTGATGCGGCCATGTCGGTCGGGGAGCGGGATCCCTTGGCCCAACTTGGTTCGGGCCCGTACCTCGGACGCGCTATTAGATTAGTTACCCTTACAGTACCGGTGACGTCCTTTTCATTCTATTCTGGCAACTATTAGACGATTTTATTCAATTTAAAAAGGGCCTCCAGCAATTAACAGGCTTCGAACTGTCTGACTTAACCATTTTGACTACCACAGCTCCTTCTTAAACTACCTTTGACGCGTTATTATATTTGTAACCCTTTGAGTACCAGCAATGAAGGTTATGTTTATTCTAGCTCTATTTAGAAGACATTATGCCTCTTAGGAACGATCCGTGTTATGGTTGGGCTCTTCCCTATTATGTTGTTTGTTCTGTTAACCCTTTCAAAATACTATTACGCATTTCTTTCGTTTTTTGGGGGTATTTCTTAGACTTTTTTTGTTACCCTTTCAAGATACTATTACGCATTTATTTTCTGTTTTCTGGCTATTATTAGACGATTGTATTTAGAATGTATCCCTTTCAAGATACTATTACGCATTTCTTTCGGTTTTCTGGGTATTGTTTAGATTTGTTTTTAACCTTTTCCTGATACGATTACGCAAATATGTTCTGTGTTCTGGCTATTTATATATATATTTATTATACTATATTTATATTACAACCCATTCAAGATGCAATTACGCATTTTTTTTCTATTTATGACTGTTTTCAGACGATTTTATTATGTTATATATATATATATATATATATATAAGTAGGCAGTATTTTTTCATTGAGGCAAAATTTATTAAAGACCAAGGCAAAAACAAATATGCCTTGGTCTTTAATAAATTTTGCCTCAATATATATACATGTATATATATAATATTATATTCTTTTTTTGCCTTTTCAAGATAGTATTACACATTTCTTTGCTATGTTCTAGCTATTTTTAGACGAATATATTTTATTTATTTTATTATTATTTGCCATTGCAAGATAGTATTACGCATTTCTTGTCTGTGTTCTGGCTATTATGAGACGATTTTACTTAAGATTAGTAAGGGTATGTGGAAGTCAGAGGGTTAATTGAGTTAGTCTTTACCCCTTTAATTCCCACAGATCATTTCTAAACTGAATAAAATCGTCTAATGATAGCCAGAATAAACTGGCAACATGCGTCATAATCTTCAAAGGGTGAAGCTGGCGAGATATGGGCGTATTCCCCTTTTAATTTATCTTTATGCCAACGTTTCATGACCAAATATATTGTTACTTACGAAAACCTGTCAATAATATGATGCCGAGGTAGAGTAACTTCTTATTTGGCCATTAGTTATTGAGAAATGAACTGCTTCGGGAGTCACATTTCCGCCAAGTTCGAATAGGAGTATAGCTATCTTATAGTATCAGAGGTCAGCCAACCTTCCCCATCTTAAGCCGGTATCGCACGAGAGCTTTTTTAGTCAACATTCGATAATCAACAATTTTCTGGCAACCTTTCTGGAATATTTTGCACTGGTATCGGAAACTAGACTGATGATAGACGAATTTACTTTACCGAAATATTTAATATGTTGACCTAATAAACTGCCAGACCAGTGGTGAGCATAAATGTTTTACAAAAATGCACAAGTTTATCTCGAAGGGAGGTCCTGGCGGTATTTCTTTAAGGGGAGGTTTTTAGTTTAGTCCCTATATATCCTTCAAGCTTAAGATTACACCCCCTTGAGCCCCTTTCAAGATAAATTTGTAAATTTTTCGGTAGAAAAATTTCCCGGCTGAAAGCCGGTTCCTCTTAAATTACAGGCTCGCTATCGCTCGCCAGGATAAAATCGACACCTAAATGGCACGAAAGGTCTTAAAATTGACAGAAATGGGTTGAAAGTTCTTAAAATCGTCAAAGTAATGGATATAATATTGTTAGAAAAGAACGAGTAGTGGTTAAATAATAGAAGACATGATGACTATTGTTAGAAAAGAACGGGTAGTGGTTAAATAATAGAAGACATGATGACTATTGTTAGAAAAGAACGAGTAGTGGTTAAATAATAGAAGACATGATGACTATTGTTAGAAAAGACTTTGATGTGCCGAAGTCATATTTTATCAGCCACCCATGTTCATATTTAAGGGGGGATGGGCCGGGTTTTCTAGACTTCCTTCTCCCTCGTGTTTAGCCCCATTGGTTTTCAGATTATAAGACGTTCGTTCTGTTAGTTTGGCGATTTTGAGACCTTTTGCCTAATTTCTTTGTCAATATTAACACCTTTCGTGCCATTTAGGTGTCGATTTGTTCCTGGCGAGTGATAGCGAGCCTGTAATGTTAGAAGGAGCCGGCCTTCGGCCAGGACATTTTTCTACCGAAAAATGTATAAATTTATCTTCAAAGGGGGGTCTAGGTTTTGTTTTTTAAGCTTGATGGAGGTCTAGCGAGGAAACTCAAAATATATTGATATATAAATATAAAGACCAAAAGCAAGCACTATATACCCCTTTCAAATTATACTGTTTATATTATTATACTATATTATTATCTGGCGAGACATTTAATCCAATAGTGGCTGATTTATCGATACTTAACCCTTTCACGCATTTATGACGCAGAGGTTGCCAGATTAGCAATAAGAAATCGAGTTCTCTCACTCTCATAATTACCTCTCCAAAATTAGTGTTCTGCCCACAGCTAACTCAAAGACAACTGCAGAGGTTGAAGTAATTAAACTAAAGGTTTCTAAGTACCCCTGATGGTAACAAAGGCTTTAAAGTATCCCCAATAGGCTCCAAATCGCGTCATATGCGTGAAAGGGTTAAGGGGGATCACCGTTTTTTTTTTTTTTATCTTTCTCTCCTTTTCTCTCTTTCACTGGCTTGTATCCATTCGGCCCCATTCAGCCAACTGTTTTAAGACGTTAATCCCCATCTAGGTGTCGATTTCTTCCTGGCGATTGGTACCGAGCCAGCATTGTATGGAGAAATCTGGCTTCGCCGGAGACACTTTTCTATCGAAAAATGTACAAATTTACCTTGCTGTCAAAACAAAAAAATATATATGCTGGCTCGCTACCGCTCGCCAGGAAAATATTGACACCTGGATGGGGTAAGCGTCTTAAAACAGTATGCTAAATGGGGCCATATGGATACAAGCCAAAGAGAGAAGGAGAGCAAGATAACAAAAACCGAGGTGGGCTCCCTTAACCCTTTTAAAATACGATGAAGCATTGTTGTTCTGCTTTTTGGCTATTATTAAACGATTATATTCAGATTAGAAAAGGTATGTGGAAGGCAGAGGGTTAATTGAGATGCTCTTTACCCTTATAATTCCCACAGATCCTTCCTAAGCTGTATCAAACCTTCTAATGAAAGCCAGAATATACCGGTACTGTTTCTTTGCCCTTTTAACCCTTTGAAGCTCTGACGCGTTTTAGCAGTATATTCTGGATATCATTAGACGATTTTATGCAGCTTAGGAAGGATCTGTGAGTATTATAAAGGTAAAACAATCTCTCAATCAACCCTCTGACTTCCACATACCCTTCCTAATCTGAATAAAATCGTCTAATAATTACCAGTAAACAAAACAGAAATGCGTATTGGAGCTTGAAAGGGTTAATTCCCACAGACCCTTCGTACATTGCATAACATCGTATAGTGATAGCCAGAATAAACTGTCAAAATGCGTTATGATCTTCAAAGGGTTAGAAATGGCTGGTGTGCTGACGTCATATCAGCCTCCCACGATCATATTTAATATGATATTTTGTATATATTATAATGCAGTGTTTGTGTGTATGTGCATGAGTGTGTGTGTGGGTGTGGGTGTGTGTGTGCGTGTGGGTGTAGGGGGTCGGGTAAGGGGGTGATTTCTGTGAATGCGTGTGATAATAATAATAATAATAATAATAATAATCATCGTTATTATTTCCGAGCCGACAGCCAATGAGGCTTTCATTTATTTCATTTGGTTTGTTATTGGTGTTAAGAACGATGTTGAACATAAGACACGGACTTAACCTAGATCTGATCCTACCATGTGTGTGAGAGAGAGAGAGAGAGAGAGAGAGAGAGAGAGAGAGAGAGAGAGAAGAGGGAGAGAGAGAGAGAGAAAAGAGAGAGAGAGAGAGAGAGAGAGAGAGAGAGAGAGAGAGAGAGAGAGAGAGGAGAGAGAGAGAGAGAGAGGGGAGGGAGGGACAGGGGATAGGGAGGGAGGGAGGGAGGGAGGGAGGGAGGGAGGGGAGAGGGAGGGAGGGAGGGAGGGAGGGAGGGAGAGAGAGGGAGGGAGGGAGGGGGAGGGAGGGAGGGAGGGAGGGAGGGAGGGAGGGAGCTACATAGATACACAGACCTCAAGGTCCTTACTAGGCAGTCTGGCCTTACAAACTATATATGTATATATATATATATATATATATATATATATATATATATATATATATATATATATATATATATATATACACCGGTACATACATATACACACATACACACACACACACACATACACCTACATACATACACACATACATACATATATATACAGTATATATATACATACCGTACAGTGCACACATACACATACATAAACAATTTTTTTTTTTTTTTTTCATATCACCCCAGCCCTCTGCAGATAGAGGTCAAGCCTTCCCTTGAAAGCGTTTATTGTGTCGCTCTCCACCACTCTCGCTGGTAGTTTATTCCACTCTGTCGCCACACTGTAGGTGAAGAAACTGTGACATCTAGGTTTGCCTTTTTGGTTTTTAATTTCATTCCATTTCCTCGAGTTTGATTAGTATTGTTTAATGTGAATAGTGCATTTACATCGACTTTGTCGAAACCTTTTAGTATCTTAAAGCACCCAATAAGCTGACCCCTCAACCTCCTCTTTTTTAATGAGAACAGGTTCAATCGTTTAAGTCTTTCTTCATATGGTTTATTTCTTAATGAGGGTATCATCTTCGGCGCTCTACGCTGTACTGACTCGAGTCTTACAATGTCCTTGATCAGATAAGGTGACCAGAACTGCACACCATATTCAAGGTGGGGCCTCACCATACTTTTGAACAGTGGCACTATTACGTTTTCATGTTTATATGTAAATTTTCGTTTAATAAAGCCCAATGCTATGTTTGCCTTATTTGCAGCTGCTATACATTGGTCGGAAGTTTTTATGTTTTCAGATATTAGTACCCCTAGGTCTTTTACTACCGTTGCGGTTTTTATTTGTTTGCCATTCATTTCGTATTTGTATTTCATATGTCTGCTACCAACCTGCAGCACCTGACATTTATCGACATTGAAGGGCATCTGCCATTTTTTCGACCACTCTGATATCTTGTTTAAATCAGATTGCAACGTATTTCTATCATCTTCGTTCAGGACTGTATTTCCTATTTTTGTATCGTCGGCGAATTTGGAAATGGTGTTGTTTAACCCTACATCAATATTGTTAATGTAAATGAGAAACAGGACCGGTCCAAGGACTGAACCCTGTGGAACTCCACTAGTGACAGGCTCCCACTCCGATTCCACTCCATTTATCACCACTCTCTGTCTTCTGTCTGTAAGCCAATTTTTTATCCAAGAATGAATTTCACCTTTGATACCTATCCTCTCCAGTTTAGCCAATAGTTTTCGGTGAGGCACCTTGTCGAAAGCTTTTTGAAAGTCCAAGAAGATTATATCTAGTGATTTCGTCATGTCGTTATATGTGAATAGTTGTTATAAAATTCAATCAAATTTGTTAGGCATGACTTATTTGATCTAAAGCCGTGTTGACTATTTTGATTAGGTTGTTTGATTCGAGGTAATCTACTATCTTATCTCTAAGGATTTTTTCCATGATTTTTCCTACAATTGAAGTTAGACTAATTGGTCTGTAATTACTCGCTTTGGCCTTGCTACCCTTCTTGTATATCGGCGTAATGTTCGCATCTTTCCAATCACTCGGTACAATCCCCTGTAGTAATGATAAGTTAAATAGTTGTGTCAGGGGTTTTGCTATTTCGTCCTTAACATTCTTAATTATTTTCGGGTGGAGCATGTCGGGTCCCGGGGTCTTATTTACATTTAAATTACTCAATTTGCTTTGTACTTCGCTAACACTGATGGTGAAATCGCCTATCACATGAGTTGAGGTGTTATTTTCAAGGGTATGATCGATAATTTCTTCTGTGAAAACTGAGCCAAAATATTTGTTGAGCAGATTTGCCGTGTTTGTGTCACCTGTTATTGTCTGGCCATCTTCTATTAGCGGTCCGATTCCGCTTTTGATCTGTTTATTTTTATTTACGTAACTGTAGAATTTTGGGGGGTTTGTGGCACTTTCTCTGGCAATAGTCATTTCGTAATTTTGTTTGTTCGCCCTAATTATTTTTTTCACTTCCCTTCTACTATTGTTGTACAAGTTTTTAATTACTTCAGTGTTTGTGTTATTTTTTACAAGTTTGTGGAGTTGATTCTTTTTCCTTATTGCCTTGCCAATGTCTACTGTACCAAGGGGGCATACTTGATTTCGTATTACGTTTTGGTTTCATGGGTACAAATTGTTTATGCGCTTCTGTAATTGTAGACTTAAAATGTCCCCATAGTTCATTTACTTCGTTTATATTTATGAGGTTTGAGTGTCTGTTTGATAGCGATTCCTTAAGTCCGTCATAATTTGCGTTTTTGAAGTCCGAAACCATTCCTGTTGTTTTTACTGAGGAATATTTGCTTATAACGTTGATTCTTAAGATTTTATGATCGGACGTTGCCAGATGTTCACCTACATCCAGGTTTGATAATAGATTTTCTTGGGTAGTGATTACGAGGTCTAATATATTCCTGTCTCGCGTCGGCTGTTTTACGTGTTGAGTCAAAAAATTGTCCTGGATGAAGCTTGTCATTAGGCGTGACTCAGCATTTTTTCCGGTCAGGGTATTCCAGTCAATTAGGGGGAGGTTATAGTCACCTAGTAAAACTGTTTCGTCGGAATTAAGGGTTTTCTCTAGTATTTCATAAAAAATTGTATCATCGGCAACAGTTAGTCTCGGTGGTCGGTACGCTGTAGTGATATTTAAGTTCATGTTTTTTGTATTTATTTTGACGCACACTATTTCTGCATTACTTTCGGGGAGAGTCACCTCAATTGGGTTTAAGTAGGTTGCAACGTACATTGCAACCCCCCCTCTTTGTTTTCCATTGTTACGGTCTTTATGAACAAAATTATATGGCTCTATGTGATATTCATGAAGTAGATCTTTATTTTTAAGGTTCAGATGTGTTTCCGTTATACAAATAACGTCAACTTTCTCATTTAATAACAGACATTTGAGTTCGTCTATTTTGTTTCTTATTGAGCAGGCATTTATGGATATTATTTTTATATCATTTCTCTCAGCATGCGCTGGATTTGTTTTTCTTATTGGTGGGGATGGGTTTGGGGTTGTGACTTGAAGCCGCGGCGGGTTGTCAAATTCATTCAGTTGGTTGGGTTGGCTTGGATGGGGTTGGGTGGGGTTGTTTAGTTTGTTTTGTGGTTCAGGTAGGTAAATTTTCGCAACTTGTGGGCCATTGGGGTTGACGGTTTCGTTTAAATGGTTGTGATGGACTTGGAAGGGTTGGGCGGGGTTATTTATTTCTCTTAACTGTGCGGGTGGAGTTTGATTGGGTGGGGTTGTGGGAGGGCTTTTCCGGGGGTAGCGATGTCAATACTCAGAGGAGTATTAGCGAGAGAGAGAGAAAGAGAGAGAAAGGGGGAGAGAGAGCTACATAGATACACAGACCACACAGACCTCTAGGTCCTTACTAGGCAGTCTGGCCTTACAAACTATATATGTATATATGCATATATATATGTATATATATATATACATACACCGGTACATACATATACACATATACACACACACACATACATACATACATACACACATACATACATATATATACAGTATATATATACATACTGTACAGTGCACACACATACACATACATACATTTTTTTTTTTTTTTTTCATATCACCCCAGCCCTTCTGCAGATAGAGGTCAAGCCTTCCCTTGAAAAAAGAGAGAGAGAGAGAGAGAAAGGGTGAGAGAGAGAGAGAATACGTCTATGCGTATCTACCGTATGTATGAGTTTATGCGTAATTTCCTGACCACCCACAGCCACAAAACTACCACTAACAACCTGCGTACGTCACAATTCCAGCGTTTTTCTTTAGAGTCCGTCCCCCGTAGCGGAAAGACGAACCTGCTGACGAGTTAAGGGGAGACTGACCGTTTGTTTGGTCTATTCATGTATTCATATATTTGTTTAGTTTCCTCCCTAGACCTCCACCAAGCTTAGAAAAAAAAACCCTAGACCCCCCTTCAAGATAAATGTGTACATTTTTCGGTAGAAAATATCTTAAAATTGCAGGCTCGCTATCGCTCGCCAGGAAATAATCGACACTTACAGTAAATGGCACGAAAGGTCTTAAAATTGACACGGAAATGAGGCGAAAGGTGTTAAAATCGCCAAACAAATGGGCCGAACGTCTTATAATCTCAAAACTAGTGGGGCTAAACATTAGGGAGAAGGGGGTCCAGATAAACAGTCTGCCTCCCCTTATAAGAGCAGAAATAAAGTATGAGGTTTTCGCCCAGGTCCCCCCCCCCCCCCCAGAGAGCTGAGTCGAGGAAGGCTCAGTGGTGCGGAGTGATGGTATTGGATTTATTCTTACTGTGGGGTCGAATCCGGGGAGAGAGGGTGAAAATACACTTATACTCACATCCACACACTCGTATAATACACATACACATACTCTCTATCTCTCTCTCTCATACATCCACACATCCATCTTCCTTCCACCTCCTCCCCACGATTACTCCTGCATATGATAAACACACACACACACAGACACATACAGTATATCGATGTTTACGGTTCCAACTTCCTTATAGCCTAAAACTCGCAAGTGGTCAATAAACTCTGTTCAGTCTGGTTAGATGTGAAAATAGTACCGTAAATAAGTTGCTTTATCTAAACACGCAACTTTTGACGCCGAAAAAGTACCTTGCTTATGACAGCTGAAATATATTATACTCCCAGTAGCTGAGTAGTGCATTATATTTATTGCCGTCATTTACATATGATATAGTGCTCGAGTAGAAAGCTTTCACGAGAGAATTGGTACCGCACGAAAGAATATGCCAATCATAAATATTATTTGCATATAATTTGACAGTCGGAGTTACTCTCTCACTCACTCTCACACACTCACTCTCTCACACTCATTCTCTCTCTTTCTAACTATCTATTTATCTATCTATCTATCTACCTAATGCATCTAGGGTTATCTATTTATCTAGCTCACTCTCTATTTACCTATCTATCTATCTATCTATCTATATACCTATTGTATCTATATGTTTATCTATTTATCTATGTACATCCATTATAATTTTGGAATGATATGTATACCTTAGAAATATACATATTTAGGTACATATGATTAACCCATTCAGTACCGGTGCCGTCATTTTAACTTTAATCTGGCTACTATCAGACGATTGTATTCAGTGCAAAAGGGGTCTCCAGCAATTAACAGGCTTCGAACTAACTCACATAACCCTTTTTACTACCACAGATCTTTGTAAAACTGCACGAAATCGTTTAACCCCTTCTGTACCGGCGACGTCTTTGTAATTCAATTCTGGCTACTATTAGACGATGTATTCAGTGCAAATAGTGTCTCCAGCAATTAACAGGCTTCGAACTAACTCACATAACCTTTTTTTGGGCGGGTGCCCAACCCTGAAAGGGGTTGAAATAGGGGAGCTATCCCCCCGCCAAAGGCGGCTTTCTAGGGCCTTTCCTAGCTGATGCTGAGAGGATTGGGTTCTAGTCATGTGGTGATGGGCTGGTCTATCAGAGTGAGAGCTGAGCAATCTCTGCCATACCCATAGCTTACTCTGACTGTTCCTTTAACTTATATATTTTCTAGATCTCCAGTGACGGCGTCTCTTCCGTGGATTGACCTCCCAATCTACCAAGATTGGAAGCCAAAGCGTCACATTTTCCCCTTGCCCCTCAACTTTCTCTTCATAATTGCTAAGGGGCATAGGGCCCTGGGTGGGGCTTTGGTTTCCCGGGCGTTTCCGCACCCTCCTCAGCTCCCCGCCATGGAGTGGCTTCGGTCACCCAGACTTTATTGTGGTCGGCGGGGAGGGTTCTGTGGGGGCACTCGGTTATGGCCTTGGAATTGCTCGGGGCCTTGGGGCTGTTCGGCCAGGCAGCTTGGGGAACAACAACAACAACCCTTTTTACTACCACAGATCATTCTAAAACTGCACGAAATCGTTTAATTATAGCCAAATAAATGTAGAAATACGTCTTAATTATAGCAAAATATACGTAAAAATACGTCGATGGTACAGAAGGGGTTAACACCTTCTGTACCGGGACGTGTTTCTCATTTTACGGTAGCTATATTTAGACGATTGTGAGCAGTTTAGGAAGGATCTGTGGTGGTAAAAAGGGGTAAGTGAATGAGTTCGAAGCCTGTTAATTGCTGGAGGCCCTTTTAAAACTTCATAAAATCATCTAATAATAAGCAGAATAAATGTATACGCCGGTACAGAAAGGGTTTAAGAAAATATTACTCAGATAAGAAATATAGTGATTTATTATGTTTTTTACACCAACCAACTTCGCATCTAAACTCAATTAATGAAATCAACAATTACATGTGGCACTCCGAGGGCTCGAACCCAGGATACTCACATCGAAATTCCGCGCACTATGCATTACGCTACCAAGACAGCCAAAATGTTCCTCTCCTCGGAGTTAGCAAGGCAAATTATTATATCCAGAAAGACTGAGTAACCCAAATGGGAACACCAGCTGCTCAAAGGAAAGCCGAAGGGGGGGGGGGGGGGGTACATTAAGGGGGCGGTAGTTTGCTCTTTCTCCCTCATGTTTAGTCCCTTTAGCTTTGAGATTTTAAGACGTTCGTTCTATTAGTTTGGAGATTTTAAAACCTTTCGCCCCATTTCTTATCACAAAAAAACTTTCGTGCCATTTAGATGTCGAAAATTCCCTGGCGAGCGATAGCGAGCCTGTAATTCTAGGAGAAATTGGCCTTCGGCCTGGACATTTTTCAACCGAAAAATTTACAAATTTAGCTTGAAGGGTGGTCTAGGGGGTGTGTATTTTAAGTTTGATGGAGGCCTAGGGTGGACAATCAGTCAGTCAGTAGCCAGCCCTTACTCACACAAGGGGTAGGGAGGATCAGCAACAGGGAGGTTACTATACAATACATTAATAAATAGATATATAGACCGAAAAACAAGCACTACCCCCTTAAACCCAGACCGTTGACCTTGCCCAAGGTGAGTTATGAGGAGTACCTAGCCTTAACCCCTTCTGTGCCGGCGACGGCTTTTGTATTTCGTTCTTGCTATATTTAGACGATTTGTTAGTTTAGAAGGATCTGTGGTAGTAAGAAGGGTTAAGTGAGGTAGTTCGAAGCCTGGTAACCCCTTCTGTACCGGCGCCGGCTTTTTTATTTCGTTCTGGCTACATTTAGACGATTTTGTGCAGTTTAAGAAGGATCTGTGGTAGTAAAAAGCGTTAAGTGGGATGGTTCGAACAAGTAATTACAAATCTCCCCTTAATCATCTCAATTCTCCCACCCCCCTTCCAACCCCCGCCTCGCTCTCCCTCCAAACCAAAGCCTCAATATTTGTTTTTTTCCTCCAGTAATTAATGAGCGGGATAAATAAAAAAACACACACCAAAAATAAGAGAGCAGTCTCTAGGTTCTGGGAAGGGGTACACCAATTTAAAAGCCTTGGTAGCGGAAACTTTATGAAATTGTTGAACCATTATTGGATCTCAGCCACTCCAGCCGCTAAGAACTGCACTTTGGGGACAACTTATAGTAGGGAAAAATCTTGCGGGAGCGGTTTTAAAAGCGTGGATAATTATGATTTTGCCGATTAGGGTGTTGATTCTTTGCTTGAGTGTGTGTGTGTGGGGGGGGGGGGGGGGGTTGGTACTCTGTTTGAAGCGAATACATGGCAAATTTATCAATAGGTATTTATTGGGAGAGGGGGTCAGGAGCCAGTTGGACTAGATAATAGTCCGTCAGGCGTCTAGCCCGGGAGCCGGTGTGTATTATGAAGGGTCATGCCTCGATGTGATGTGGGTGGGCATTGTGGTGTGTTGTGTTGTCCCTGTTCGGGCTCCGTCTGGAGTCTGCGACCCCCAGCTGTGGGTATGTGCCTAAGTATATACATATACAGTATACAGTACATACATTTATTGGAAAATATGCAATTAATCACATGTTATTTCCTCGGGCAGTTCTTTTGGAAACATTTATAGGACAGAAAAATATATATAAATAAACACTCCCCTTATTTCATCCTCCTCATCCCAGATATCGCAGTTTGGTTCAACATATAGTCCCTTACATTCGTTATTTCCGCGTAGATTCTTCTCTTATCATTAAAGTCCTTGCACCTTTTGTGAATAAAAAACAAACAAACAGTTCCTCCTTCCAAAAATGCTTTCTGTAACTTAGGGAATCGGCATGAAGTTTTCTTTCATACTTTCGTAGTTGTAATTGTAGGGGGTAACTAATTTAAGATACTGTAAATATGGTCGTGAAGATCTCTACTACTGATAGCCTTTTCACATATACTTTTTGTCTATAAATATTGAGCCTGCATTCATAATACCATCCTGACAGTAACTATTGACCACTTGCGAGTTTCGTTCTATAAGGAAGTTCGAGTTGTAGACATCGATATTTAGCAGAATTACCAGCTAAAATACGGTTGTAGTTCATTTATATATAGCCTACATACAACCCAATTCAACATATTCTTCAGCCATCAGAAACCTACATTATTATTGCATTTCTGTGTACTAGCGATGTCTACAGCTCCAACTTCCTTATAGCCTGAAATTCGCAAGTGGTCAAAAGAAAATATGATCACACAAATGAATGATTTAAATCTCTAAGGCTTTTAAAATGGGAAGACATAAACATATATTGCACTGCTATCTTTGTTTATAAAGCCATTAATAATTACAATCCCATAAATATATTTAATTTTCGTTTAAATGAAAGATATACCTTAAGAAACACAAGAGATTTAGAAATTCCATTATTGGCATCAAATCAATCTCAAAAATCGATTCATTATCATGGTGTAAAGGTCTGGAATGCACTGCCTCGGCATATTCTGGATAAACCCTCCTTGTCTAGTTTTAAGATGTCCCTCAAATCATTTTTATTGAGTAAATATTAAAACATCCGTCAAATTGTAAGTTACTTTTGTGCTGAGTATGTTTATGTGGTGTAAGTTTATGCTGAGTATGTTTATGTGGTGTAAGTTTATGGGTGCGAATTGAAAGAGCATATATATATTATATGTATGTAAAAATGTAAATTAATTCGGGTTAAATCAAGGTGCCTTAACCCCGTCAGCACCAGGACCCCTTTCTGCCTTTGATTCGGGCTAAAATTAGATGATTTTATGCAGTTTTAGAAGGACCTATGTTGCGAAGAGGGTTTATTGTGATCGTATTTACCCATTAGAGTCGTATAGGTAGATTATAAACTAAAGCAAATCGTCTAAAGGTAACCAGAATATGATGAAAATGACGTAATGGTGGTGAAGGGTTTAAAGAGAGTTTTCTCTCATAAGGCTTAGCCAGTTGACTTCCATGCTTTTAAATTCTGAACTTATTGTATATCTGAAGGCTAAATAAATATATTTGAATTGAATTGAATTGGAACAGGAATGAATAATTTCACTTCTTTTTACCGTTAATGAGGGATGTGATATTTGGCCTACAGTTGAAGTGCAAAGAAAACGGAATTCACGCGGGTGATTTAAAAGCAGATTACTTGATCATTATTAAGGGGGGATGGGAGTATTTATTTACTCATTTATATGTATTTATACCCCCCATTGCCATTACAACAACTAGCGCATCATATTGACTAGCTAGGAATACGGGGGAGAGTAGCTGTTTTTTGTCTTCTATTAATTAATTTATTCATTAATTTATAGTTTCTCGCTAGACCTCCATCAAGCTTAGAAAAAACGCCCCCTAGACCCCCCTTCAAGATAAATTTGTACATTTTTCGGTAGAAAAATGTCCCGGCCGTATGCCGATTCCTCTTGAAATAAGTAACACCCCGGCTTAACATTTTACAAACCCCAATGCATCAGAATAAACTAATGAAAGCAAATGGTCCTCCCGTGATTCGAACTCGGGACACCACACCCAGAACATAAGCATCTAAACCATTACCCCACCAACACAGATAATTACAGGATCGCTATCGCTCGCCAGGAAAAAAATCGACACCTACATGGCACAGGTCTTAAAATTTACAACGAAAGGGGCGACAGGTGATAAAATCGCCAAGCTAATGGGCCGAACGTCTTAAAATCTCAAACCAAATGGGGCTAAACACGAGGGAGAAAGGGGTCCAGAAAAAGCAGCTCATCTCCCCTTAATTACCTCTGACGATGATGGAGTTTGTCTAGGAATACTCTTTGTTGATGGATTTACAGTCAGTAGCCAATCCTTACTCCCACAATGAGTAGGGAGGATCAGCAAGAGACACGAGAAAGGAAATATAGGTGACGGGGGAAGAACACGTATTCATATTTGTTTTCACCAACTCACCAATTAATTTACAAATAAACCTAACTAATGAAATCAATGAGAGTAAAGAATACATGTGGTACTCCAAGGGCTCGAACCTAGGATACTCACACCAACATTCCGCTCACTAAGCGCTAGGCTATCAAGACATAATGACAGAACTGGGATTACTAGGAAGGTGGTAGTGAAAGGAGGTATAGAGGGAGGTGGGGGATGGAGGGAGGTAGGGATGGAGGGAGGTAGGGGAAGGAGGAATGGAGGGAAGTAGGGGAAGGAGGAAGAGAGGCATGTGAAGGGATGGAGGGAGGTAGGGGAAGGAGGGATGGAGGGAGGTAGGGGAAGGAGGGAGGTGGGGGAAGGAGGGATGGAGGGAAGTATGGGAAGGAGGGAGGTAGGGGATGGATGGAAGTATGGGAAGGAGGGATGGAGGGAGGTGGGGGAAGGAGGGATGGAGGGAGGTGGGTGAAATAGGGGAAGGAGGGAGGTGGGGGGATTGGGGATTGATGGACAGCGGTGATGGAAGGAGAAAGAGAGGCAGGCGCTAGGTAGCCTATTCCGCATAATTATCTACAACTCTTGTTACCAAACCAGTTTTTGCCTATATCTTTTCCGAAACTAAATTTATCCTATTCTGGAGCAATTATCGTCTATTATAGTTTCCGATGTCAAAAAGTCTCGAAAGAGAACAAACTTACTCCTACAATAATGCCGAGGAAAGCGCTCATGTGACATCATGCATTAAGGGGGTGGTGCTTGGTTTTGGGTCTATATATTTATTTATTGTGTAGCTTCCTCGCTAGACCTCAATCAAGCTAAGAAAAACACCCCCTTGACCCCCTTTCAAAATAAATTTGTACATTTTTCGGTAGAAAAATGTCCAGGCCGAAGGCCGGTTCCTTCTAAAATTATTGGCTCGCTAACGCTCGCCAAGACAATTAAAGGCCACGAAAGGTCTTATTATTGATACAAAAAATGAGGCGAAAGGTCTCAAAATCGCCAAACTAACGGAACTAACATCTTAAAAACCCTAAATGTTACTAATATGTTAAACATGAGGGAGAAGGGGATCCAGAAAAAGCGAGTATACCCCCTTAAATCATATGGAACGAAGTGAGTACTAATTAATGAAAGCAGACTTGATATCATTCGCTTTCTCGTAGATGTAGGCTAAGTGTATTTCTATTCATTTTCGTTGCCAAGTGCCAAGGGATTCACTATACTGAGGTTTAAGGGGACAGTGGCTGTTTGTTTGGTCTATTAATTAATGTATTCATATATTTTATTTAGTTTCCTCCCTAGACCTCCATCAAGCTTAGAAAAACAAATTTTTCGTTAGAAAAATGTCACGGCCAAAGGCCGATTCCTCCCAAAATTACAGGTTCGCTATCGCTCGGCAGGAAAACATCGACACCTACTATGGGTTTCAGAGGCCGTGTTACATCGTTTTTCGGGAATAACTTCTTAACAAACAGTTGGATCACTATGATATTTTGACACGGCTTTGTTCACACCGTGCCCTAATTTTCGTCAATACCAAAAGTGTAGAATTAAGCCACTTGTCCCTGTGTCATGAGGTTAAAGTCACACATTGATGACACAGAAACGAACAAGGCTACCGTGGCTTACCTGTGAGAACCACCAAACCATTATTGCTCCTCCATCAAACATAGTAGTTATCACCCATCACCCAACCCTACTATCGCCTTTAAATTCTAGTTATCTGTCAATATCAAGTATAAATTATACAAAAAGTATATTTTCTTCTATATTTATATTTTGATATTGACAGATAACTTTAATTTAAAGGTGATAGTAGGGTTGGGTGGTGGGTGATAACTACCGTGTTTGATGGAGGAGTAATAATGGTTTGGTGGTTCTCACAGGTAAGCCACGGCAGCCTTGTTCATTTCTGTGTCATTAATGTGTGACTTTAACCTCATGACAGAGGGACAAGTGGCTAAATTCTACACTTTTGGTAATGCACTATGTTGACGAAAATTAGGGCACGGTGTGAAAAAAGTTGTCAAAATATCATACTGATCCAACTGTGTGTTAATAATTTATTCCCGAAAAACGATGTAACACGGTCTCTGAAACCCATAGTAAATGGCACGAAGGGTCCTGATATTAACTAAGAAATGGGGTGAAAGGTCATAAAATCTCCAAACTAATGGAACCAACGTCTTAAAATCTCAAAACTAGTGGGGCTAAACATTAGGGAGAAGGGGGTCCAGAAAAACGGTCTGTCTCCCCTTAAGCAGTCACATGGCCGTCGACAGAGAGGTGAACAAATGAGGGATGGTGGTATAGTAGGAGGAGGAGGGAGGAAAGAGGGAGGTGCGGGAGGTGGAGTAGCGAAGGTCGGGGATGGGATGGGATGGGGGTTTCGGGGAGGGAGGGAGGGAGGGAGGAATGATGGGGTAGAGGAATAAGGAGGGAGATAAGGGAGGGACGGCGATGGGGGATACACAGACAGATGGGGAGGAGAGGCGGAAGGGAGGGAGGGATCTGCTGCACTGCACCACGTGGTCTCAAGACTCGAACAGTCGAACTTCTCAAATTAATCAGTCAACCCCCACCGCGCCGGAAGTGTGGACGTGGCGCGGTAATTGTTTTATTGGTTTTGTGTTGTGCATCGCCGGTATTTCGTTCCACATATAATTGACGCGTATTGCACCACGACTAATCATTGCAGAAGACGTTGCAAGAGTTGTAGAAGCCATAGACTGCAGAGAAAGGGCGCTGGGAGTGATCAACATAAGAATGGCGCCGGCGAAGGAAGGTATGGAGTGTCACGGGTGGCTTGTGTTATGTTTGGCCTGTTTTCTATTGCACATTTAAATAACCAAGAAGTATCTAATGTTTGTCCGTGTAAGCAAGGGGGTGTGCTGTGTGTTATTAGCATAGCCTATTTTCAATGTATTGGGGTGTAAAATTTAATAATATTTTCGCGTGGTGGCGGAACCTAGCTACAGTATGTACCAGCGGCTGCTTCACAACGCACGTAGCGTTTTGACAATGGCGATAAATCAACTGGGTATGAATTCTTCAACACGCATTTGCTTATGATCTTCATTATTTTGTATGCGATTATAATACACTTGTGAGGTTAGGTATGTAAGGTAAGGTATTGCCAATCACTACTCATAATACGATGATTATGAACATTATCATTATAGGCTAGGTTCGGTTTTCCCTTCTCTCCCCAAGCCCCCTACCAGTCACTCCTCTCCACCATTTAACCCTCCCCCTCCCTCCATTCTTTGCGCTCACCAACCTCCTCAATTCTACCGCCCTCCCTTCTCAGTCTTCACTCTCCCTTCCTCCTCCTCTCACTCCCTCTCTTCCCTTGTTCCCTCTCATCTCCCCCCCCCCTTATCTGTCTCTCCTCTCATTCCTCTTCCTCGCTCTCTTCTCTTGTTTCCTTCCTCTCTTCTCTCCCCACTACCTCCCCCTCCCCCTCCCCCCATTACCCAACCCTCTCCCACTACCCAACCCTCTCCCTCCCTCCCTCCTCCTCTCCCCACTACCCAACCATCCCCTCCCTCCTCATCCTCTCCCCAATACCCAACCCTCCCCCTCCCTCCTCTCCCCACTACCCAACCATCCCACTCCCTCCTCGCCCCACTACCCAACCCTCTCCCCCCTTCCCAACCCTCTCCCTCCCTCCCTCCCTCCCCCAACCCCAACCCTCCCCCCTCCCTCCTCCCCCACTACCCAACCCTCTCCCTCCCTCCCCTCCCAACTACCCAACCATCCCCCTCCCTCTCCTCTCCCACTACCCAACCCTCTCCCTCCTTTCTCTCCCCCCTCCCTCCTCTCCCCACTACCCCACCCTCCCCCCCCCTCCTCTCCCCTCTACCCAACCATCCCCCTCCCTCTACCCAACCCTCTCCCTCCCTCCATCCTCTCCCCTTCCTCCCCCTCCCCACCGCTTCCCCTTACCCCTCTCTCCATCCCTAAGCCTACTAAACGAGCAATGGAATAGGTTTTGTCCCCTAAGCCTCACTTCACATGTGTTTATCATTTGTAATACATAAGGCAAATTAATGACACAGTTCGCAAGTTAGTTAGACAGAACATTATTATACCTCAGCCAACGCAGCTGGGCGAAGGTTATGTTTTCACTTTCGGCTGTCTGTTTGTAAACACATCTCGCAAAGTTATTCACCGATTTTCATGAACTTTGGTAGGCAGATCGGATATGCACCAAGGAAGAAGTGATACAATTTAGGAGGTGATGCAGCAATGTTCACAAAATTATGTGGCCACATAGAATATGAGCCAATTAAGATTTGTTTCAATTTAGTTGGTGATTGATTCACAGGGTTGAACAAAAAACATGTTTAAAAAACTCAAAACCATGTTTTTTAAAAAGTAAGCCAATTTTTTTGTTAATGACATTTCTATATACATTAATTGTACAAGTATATATACGGTATATATATATATATATATATATATAATATACCGGTATATATATATATATATATATACAGTATATATATATATATACCGGTATATATATATATATTGTATGTATGTATGTACAGTATATGCTCAGGCCCAATCCCCACTTTTCCTATTTTTTATTTTTATTTTCTATTGTACTCTATTTTATTATTTTTTGTTTTTATTTTCTTGGGGTGGCCGACTCAAGACAGAGCAAGAACAGGGAAAACACAAGACAGAACAACGAACAAACAGAAACACAAAATTCACACACACATATACAGGTATATATATATACTGTATATAATATATATATATATATATATATATATATATATATATATATATATATATATATATATATTACATACTGGGTAATTAATACAAAATTAATGTAAATGTATAGATAAAATGTGAATTATTGTGATGCAATCAAGTTCTGTATTGTACCACTGCTGTTGAAAACAAGTTCTAACATGAAGGCTAGACTCCAACCTGTTCATCCCTTCTTGCTACAACTTGTAGATCAGTTCAGTATGTGCTTGGCATGTGTGAGGGTGTGTTGAGGAACTTGTGGGCATAAATAAAATTCATAAATCAGAATTGTATATATTCATGGTTATATCTTAAATTAAAAACGCCATATTATTGATATACATATATGCTGGATAAAATTTATTTTGAATTAACTCTAACCCATGTTAATAAAATATCCGCAGTAACAAAATAGTTTGTAATGTAATTATTCTATAATAATACTGACATTGCTCTGTGAAATGGTAACAAAACTATCCTTTGTTTAAAACTTTTTTGCAGAACTGCATGATCTCTTTGTTAATTATTTCATAAATATGCTGTTATATTACAGTACTCTAAAATGTCCTTAACTCTCATCAGTTTTAAAATCACACAGAAATAAAATAACCAAAAAAATAAAAATAAAACTTTGGTTTATATATAATAAAAAAAACGTGGTTTAAATCATTGATTGAAACCAATCCACCCTGCCGGCTCATATCCTAAATCCTATTAAATGCGAGATTATTCTTTTTGGATCACACCTATTCCACCTATTTAGTTTGGCGATTTTATGACATTTCACCCCATTAGTTTGGCCATTACAATACACTTCACCCCATTCAGGTTTTATTATACTGGGCGAGCGATTGCGAGCTTGTCAAGTATAGGAAACAGGCCTTTGGCGGTGAAATTGTTCTGTAAAAAGTATAAATTGAGCTTGAAGAGGCACCCGAGAGAGGTTTGCTTGGATGGGGACTTTTGTTAATAATTGTCTGTAAATATTTACCCGTTTAATTGATAAACTCTTGTACCAATTCGAAAGGTAAATCACTATCAATATACCCAATTATGATATATAGGCTTTACTTATTTTGATTATTTTCATTGATTTCAACAATTAGGTTTATTTGTAAGTTAATATGTGGGTTGGTGATATTACGAATTTATATCCTAGACATTTTAGTGTTTTACCAACCAACAACCTGTAACATTGTGTTCTCTATACCTTTGTTGTACCCTAGATTTATTAGTTCATTACCAACCTTCAGCAAGATAGAAGTATTGTGTGGTGTATACCGTTTATATTATACCGGTATATAGTATATATACCGTATATATATAATTATATACCGGTATACACGAACGGGGGTCAGAGTGTGTTACTAACCCTGAGCCAGAGAGTAATATTGTGTGTTGTCGCTAGAGTGAATCCACCCAGAACGTTTTTGTTTTTTTGTTTTTTGGGGGGTGGGGGTCAACTTTGGGTCAGATCACACTAATCAAAAACTCGGGTGTAAATGAAAAAAGTTGTGTTGAACTTAGAGGGCGTAATTTGACACGTGGGGCTTTACTCTTGAGGGTTGTTTGAGATGGTGAGAGCCTTACTTAATTCTAATCTTATTCTTACTATATGTCGACGATTTTGTGCAGATTAAGAAGGTTCTGTGGTAGTAAAAAAGGGTTAAGTTTGATAGTTCGAAGCCTCTTACTTGCTGGAGGCCCTTTTTAAACTGAATAATATCGTCTACCAGTAGCCAGAATAAAGTTAAAGAACGGCACCGGTAGTGAAGGGGTTAAGGGAAGATGGGTAGTTTTTTCTGGCCCCCCTTCTCCCTCGTGTTTAGCCCCATTGGTTTATAGATTTTAAGACGTTCGGCCCATTATTTTTACGATTTTAAAGTTTTTTACCCCATTTCGTTGTCAATTTTTAGACCTTTCGTGTCATTTAGGTGTCGATTTTATCCTGGCGAGCGATAGCGAGCCTGTAATTTTAAGAAGAATCGGCCTTCGGCCGGGAAATGTTTCTACCGACAAATTTACACATTTATCTTGAATGGGTGTCTAGGGGGTGTTTTTTAAGCTTGATGGAGGTCTAGCGAGGAAACTAAAAAATAAATGAATATATAAATGTATAGACCAACCAAATAGCCACTATCCCCTTAACCCTCTCTGTACCGGCGACGTCTTTTGTATGTTATTCTAGCTATGTTTAGACGATGTTGTGCAGTATAATGTACTCACACTCACTCTTTCACCTCAACCTCATCCCCCTTCTCTCTCTCTCCCACTCTTAATTTTTGTCAAGTGAAACTACTTATTCTCTCTCTCTCTCTCTCTCTCTCTCTCTCTCTCTCTCTCTCTCTCTCTCTCTCTCAGAACATGGTATTCACGATAGTATAGGCCTAATATTAATAGTGCTTAGGTAGTGAAGGGGTTAAGTCAAATATATAGCTAATCCGTGTCCGCATAGAGTGTGCAATTGATCACATCAACTGACTCGGTAGTTAATAGTTAAATATAAGGAATATGTAATTCTAGAAGAGATTCTTATTTATTTATTATTTTACTGTTATTTATTACTGTTTATATATTTATTTATTTATTTATGTATTTATTTTTATATGTATTTTAGTTTACTCCGTAGACCTCCATCAAGTTTAAGAAATATCCCCAGGATCCCCTTTCGAGATAACTTTGAGCATTTTTCGGTAGAAAAATGCACATTAATTGCAGGCTCACTATCGCTCGCCAGAAAAAGTAAATATTGACAAAGAAATGGGGCGAAATCGCCAACATAATGTAGTGAACGTCTTCAAATATGTGAACTAATGGGGAGAAGGTAGTCTGAAACTCCCCCTCCCCCCTTAATAGCATAATACTCTGGGAATTATTTTAAATTAATTATATTCTAATGTGTGAAAGTTTAATTATCTTGAGTATACCCTCTACTAAAAACAAGCTCCAACACTCTAGGGGAATATTGTTGGTGAAGGGACGTTGTGTGTGTGTGTGTGTGTGTGTGTGTGTGCGGGTTGTTGTGTGTGGTGGTTTGTGTGTGTTTGTGTGGTGGATGTGTGTGTGTGTGTGTGTGTGTGTGTGTGTGTGTGTGTGTGTGTGTGTGTGTGTGTGTGTGTGTGTGTGTGTGTGTGTGTGTGTGCACATTGGTGCGATTATATACGGTATATATATATTTTTCTATGTGAGCGAGACAAAAGGCAGAACTGCCTGTTGCGAGTGCCTTCCCCAGTTGAAAGAGTGACAGGGCTAAAATCAAGGGACGTTCGAGCCAAAAAATTCCTGGGACACATGGGAGGTTTTGAAGCAATTTAAGTCATAGTAAGAAGGGAGAGCCTGATTCTGGGGAGGAGAGTTCCAGAGCTCAGCAGTTAAAATAGAAGAAAGACAAGAACGTTTACACTCTTGGGTTGGAGGGAGTTGCACAGGTACGGGTGGGATTGTGTTGCACAGGATGGGGTTCTATCGTACCCTAAGTAGAGGGGAGGGTGGTATACATAGGGGGAAAGCTCTGAGGAACAGTGATATTGTAGTAGCGGATTAGAATACTGAGAGAGATCGCAACATTGCTGCGAAGAGAGTGAGATTGCAGAGAGCTGGAGAGTGGATGGGAAGTTCTAATTATACAAAAGGCTTTTCTTTCTACTTTGTCTGGTGAGGCTCCAGTGCCCCCCCCCCAGGGTGTGAGAGGATCCTCCCCCAACACATGTGAAAGCAATACTTCAATATCAAGGAAAACCGCCAACAGTGCCCCTGTAGCAGAGCAAGAACCCGCTGGTGCATGGGTAAAGAACCCCTTGAGGCGGTTGAGCACACCCAGCTTCTGGGAGGCTGCCTTAGTAAGACTGGTAATATGGTCCTTCCAAGTGAGAGCAGAAGAAAAAGAGACACCAAGAATAGTGAGAGAAGATGAAGGATTGATTTTTGTATTGTTGAAGTGTAAGGGATAATCCTCTGGGAGTTCCGGATGGGTAGTAAGATGAAGAAGTTGGGTTTTCGAAGCATTAAAGGCAACAAGGTTTTCTCTGCCCCAATTGGAAATAGTAGTTATATCAGAAGATAAGTGTTGCATGGTTTCAGGCTTCATTACGTTTGTTTATGAGAGATTGCTGGCTGCTGCGTTCAGGAAAACTAATGGAGTAGTTTAAGGTAGAGTCGTCTGTTTATGAATGGATGGGACTGGAGGTACAGTTGAGAAGATAATTTATGAAAAAATTAGAAAT